>JAWNOP010000019.1:0-702266 GCA_035045925.1 Drosophila atripex
GGAAATGCATGACGTTTCATTGGGACTGGATTATCTGGTAAAAGATACCAATATACAGTCACGACAATCCTTGACAAATTTTTCTGCATCCCTGTCAATTTTCAGCCCATCATACTTTTATTCTTAGTCACCTTTTCATTGCTGCTTCTCCAGGGTGTCCCTCATGAGCTAATGTTAAAACTCTCTGTCGTAGTTGTTGGGGAATGATCAGACGGCTTCCTCTTAATAGCATACTGCCAATATTCGACAGCTTCAGGCGTAACGGATAATATGGGTTAGTTGTTGCGGGGAATTCCAGCAGTCATTGTTCAGGCATGTTATGAATTCAAGTACCTCCTCGTCTCTTCTTTTTCATTTCAAGAAATCTCGGATATATTTAATAATGATGTGGGAGCAGAAATTTGAAATCATATGGAATATGTTTTAGTGACCACCCCAAATCAAATGATTTAGTACTTGAAATGTCCCATAAGCGTGATATCGAATCAGGGATATTTTCCTTCCCAGACTTATACATCACCTGAAAGCAGTATGCCTGAAGACGTAATAACCACCTCTCAATTCTAGCTGGAGGTTTAGAGGTTGGTTTAAAAATCATTTTCCAATGGCTTATGGTCAGTTGCCAGAACTCAGATTCGAGAATTGATGACCATGGTATATTGGTAAACCACCAACTCGGCAAAAAAATGACTTCAGCCCATGTCACAATCATCCGCAACTCGGAAACAGCAAGAATTGTGAAATTGTTTTACCATCACTCCCACATCAGGTCGAGGCTTCACCTCCATAGCGCCGCTTTGTATCTCCTTGAAAAATTTCCGCCTGATCTCTTCATAGCAGTCCCGACATCTCTTAGCGAAGTGCCCGCCTTTGCCACATCTGTTACATTTCGCATTTTCCCCTAGACAAAGCAAGCTATTTGAATCATGATCTACTTTAGTGTTGCTCCATTTCAGACGTGCTCGATGCAATCTTATTGACCGCAGAGTCTGAGCATCCATTTGACATTGACTGCGTCTGCTTGCTCACCTGCTCCTTAATTAGACAAGCAAATATGACTCCATTCAAGGACTGTTCAGTTGACAGCAACTTTTTCTTTAGATTAGACGGTGCCAAAAGAATCAATTAGTATTATCCTTGGAAAAGATCTCTTCTATATCGGCTTTGGAAGTCCGCAAAATTACACTTATTTACCCTGCTGACGCATTCGCATAAGAAACTCGGTGAAACATTCTCCATCCCGCGGAGTCATGCCACGGTACAAATGTCGCTCAAATACTGAAAGATTGCGTATCGGCGAAAAATAATCATTTAATTTTTCTACCAAGGTGTGGAGACATCATTGCGCTCCTCCGGAATATAAGAGACCATCGCTTCTGGTAAGTTATAAACAACAGAATGGAGCTGTGAACCTCCCAGAAATGCAGAAGTTTGGTGCGTTTTTTAGAGTCAAGCACCTTGAACCTTCCATTCGGAGCGCCAGACTAATTTGTCTATTCTATTGCATAGAAAAGGCTTAAGTTCGGCCATTCCTTTGTTTTTCTGTCTATGCGATTTACGCCATCTTTTAATACAAATTTCGTTGATCAGATATCTGTAAAATGAGTGACCAGCTATAAACAAAGGCCGTAATAACGCCCTTCTCTTTCTTTTAGTATTATTCTTTTTTTAAGTACAAAAGTAGGCTGTATTGAAACGAATACAATTAGACTACATTTAAGCGGCCACACTTATTTTATGTATGCCCTTGTACCAAAAAAACCACACCATACAGCCGAAGAGGCGTTTTAATCTACATAGATTTTTTCTTCTTTTTTCTTTTTTTCTGTTTTTCTCTCTCGTCGCCAATGTAATGACCTGCAAACAAACCACCGTAATTACAAACCATACGGCACAAATGTACGAAACAATATTTAGTATTTATCCCCAGTGCGATCCGCACTCTACAAGAGTATATCTATGACTGACTAAGATGAGAGCGGGAATGGTCTCCGGTCTTCAGCAACGACCAGTGTTAGGTTTTTCAGCTTCAGCTTCAAAGGGCTGCTTCGCATCCTGAAGGCTGCTCCCCCAGATATATCCCAGGAATCGATTCGGCTTGCTGGTACCAGTGGGTGGCTGTGTACTAAGTAGGGCACCATTCCCTTGACCCCCTGAGATCTTTTTAACATGACTTATATTCCTCAAATACGTTATACCTCCCTGATATTCTTCACTATGCTTCCATCTACCTGAATTACCTCATGGACTGTTGTATCGAAATTAGAGAGTAAGTTTACTAGGAAAAATCACGATACATAACACTACTTTATCTCCCCAGTTGTATTTTAGATTCTGTGGCTCTCCTAGCTTTGTCTCCATGCTCCTTTTCTTCTATCCTTATTAATAAATATCCGATTGTCTTTTTTTTTTTCTCCTCTTTCTTCTTCGTATCCCTACTATATCCTGTTTTTTGGTTTTTGGTCTCTACCATTATGCGATTGAATAGTAAGCTCGGATAGGTGGCGAGCCCCGTAGTCCCGTGGGGAGTAACATTGTACACATTAATTTAAACTTTTGAATTTCCTGTTTATATTTTCATAAGTTACGTATGCTACTTTCAACCGCTTTACTAATGACCTTTTTCATGTATTTTCTACCTCGCCCATTTACGCTTTTCTAACCATGAGGCACCAATACTGGAGTTTTTAAAGTCTAAAGAGATATCAATTCCATTCGTCTCACAATATGTTTTAAACTTCTTTACACTCCACAACATATTGTTTTACCATTGTCTGTTCTTAACTTTGGATACCCCAATCTACTAAAAATGTCGAGACATCTCTTCAATAAGCATCTTCGATCCTATTGATTTTTACAAATATTGCTTTGATAGTCCTCGAATAGTAATCGATGAGAACTAACAAGTGCTTCGTATATTTGTCAAGGGAACTAACAGGTCATTGTTTCTCCATACCCATGGGCTACTCGGAAATGCATGACGTCTCATTGGGACTGGATTATCTGGTAAAGATACCAATATACAGTCACGACAATCCTTGACAAATTTTTCTGCATCCCTGTCAATTTTCGGCCATCATACTTTTATTCTTAGTCGCCTTTCTGTTGCTGCTTCTCCAGGGTGTCCCTCATGAGCTAGTGTTAAAACTCTCTGTCGTAGTTGTTGGGGAATGATCAGACGGCTGAGACTTAATAGCATACTGCCAATATTCGACAGCTTCAGGCGGAACGGATAATATGGGTTAGTTGTTGCAGAATTCCAGCGAACTCATTGTTCAGGCATGTTATGGCATCGAGTACCTCCTCGTCTCTTGTAGTCATTTCGGAAATCTCGGATATATTTAATGATGTGGGAGCAGAAATTGAAATCATGTAGAACATGTTTTACTCTCCACCCCAATCAAATGATTTAGTAGTTGAAATGTCGCATAAGCGTGATATCGAATCAGGGATATTTTCCTTCCCAGACTTATACATCACCTGAAAACAGCTTGCCACAAGACGTAATAACCACCTCTCTAGTCTAGCTTTTGGTTTAGAGGTTGGTTTAAAAATCGTTTCCAATGGCTTATGGTCAGTTGCCAACTCGAATTCGAGAATTGATGACCATGGTATTTGGTAAACCACCAACTCGGCAAGAAATGACTTCGCCCATGTCACAATCATCCGCAACTCGGAAACAGCAATTGTGAAATTGTTTACCATCACTCACAGCATCAGACCGAGGCTTCACCTCCATAGCGCCGCTTTGTATCTGCATGAAAATTTCCGCCTGATCTCTTCATAGCAGTCCGACATCTCTTGGCAAAGTGTCCGCCTTTACCACATCTGCTTACATTTCCCCTTTTTCGCTAGACAAAGCAAGCTATTTGAATCATGATCTACTTTAGTGTTGCTCCATTTAGCCGTGCGCGATGCAATCTTATTGACCACCAGAGTCTGAGCATCCATTTGACATTGACTGCATCTGCTTGCTCACCTGCTCCTTAATTAGACAAGCAAATATGACTCCATTCAAGGACGATTCTAAGTTGACAGCAACTTTTTCTTTAGCTTAGCCGGTGCCAAAGAATCAATTATATTATCCTTGAGAGAGATCTCTTCTATATCGGCTTTAGAAGTCCCAAAATTACACTTATTTACCTGCTGACGCATTCGCATAAGAAACTCGGTGAAACATTCTCCATCCCGCAGAGTCATGCTGCAGTACAAATGTCGCTCAAATACTGAATTGCGTATCGTAGCCGTTTTTTTTTTCATTTAATTTTTCTACCAAAATTGTGAAAACATCATTGCGCTCCTCCGGAATATAAGAGACCATCGCTCCTGGTAAGTTATAAACAACAGAATGGAGCTGTGAACCTCCCAAATGCAGAAGTTTATTGCGTTTTTTTAGAGTCGCTGAAAGTAGACCTCCCATTCGGAGCGCCAGCATTTAATTTTTTCTATTTTTTTCTCATTGCATAGAAAAGGCCTTAAGTTCAGGCCATTCCTTTGTTTTTCTTGTCTACTGCGATTTACCCATCTTTTAATACAAAATTATCAGTTAGAGATAAGAGATATACTGTAAAAATGAGTGACCAGCTATTACAAAAAGGCCAGTGAAGTAACGCGCCTTTTTTCTCTTTTTTTAGTGATTATTCTTTTTTTTAGAGTATCTTCGTAGGCTAGTATTGAAACGGCTAGAAATTAGACTACATCTTAAGCCAGCCCCACTATTTTATCGTATGATACCATACTTAGACATCATACAGCCGAAATGAATTTTTTTTAATTCTTTATAAATCCAGAGGTCTTTCTTCTCCTTTTTTCTCCCTTTCCTTTTTTCTGTATTTTCTCCTCGTTTCGCCAATGTACAATACCTGCAATTACAACCCCAGTAATTACAAACCATACAGCACATTTTACAATGTCGAGGCGAAGCCAATCATTTATTATTTCCCATCCCGAGTGCGATCTTCATTCTACAAGAGTATATCTATAGACTGACTAAAGTGAGAAAGCCAGAATGAAGTCCTTCCCGATCTCAGCAACGCCAGTTGTTAGGTTTTTCAGCTTCAGCTTCAAGGGCTGCTTCTGGAATGGGCTGCTCCCCGGAGAAGACAAGAGTCGTTTTCTAGGCTTGCTGGTACCAGTGGTGGCTGTGTACTTTGAAGTAGGTTAAGTATTCCCTTCGACCCCCTTAGAGGATCTTTTCTAACATGACTCTATATTCCTCAAATACGTTATACCATCACTGATATCTTCCCACTATGGCTTTTTTATCATAACGCTGAAATCTACCTACATGAGACTGTATGTATCGAAATTAGGAGTAGGTACAAACCGTAGAGAAAAAATCGTTCTTTTAACACTACTTATCTCCCGTTTGTATTTTAGATTCCTGTGGCTCTCCTAGCTTTTTGTTTCTTGTTCCAGCTCCTTTTTTTCTCTTTTTATCCTTATCTAATAAAAATCGTTGTCTCTCTCTTCAGAATCTTTTCCCCCACTTCCCCCTCACTCCATCCTGAACTCCCAGAATCTTTGTCTCTAATTATGCCGATTGAATATAAAGCATTCAAAGGAATGGTCACCCGCGAGCTTTTTTACCGTAGATCCCCAGTGAGGAAGTAAGCAATTAGACATTAATTTAAACCTTTTGAATTTCCTGTTTATATTTTTTATCATTCTACGTATACTACTTTCTAACCACATTTACATAATGCACCTTTCTTCATATTTTCTACCTCGCCATTAGCTTGAAGGCTCAATATGGAGGGGTTGTAATGAGGTCAATTCCATCTCGTCTTCACAATCATTTTTTAAACTCTACCACTTTCCCATATTTGTTTTCACCATTGTACTGTTCTTAACTTTTTTGGATAACACCCAATCTACTAACAGAATTGTCGGACATCTCTTCAATATAGCAATCTTCGATCCTATTCAATTTTACAAATATTACCTTTTATTCGTACCTCGAATAGTAATCGATGAGAACTAACAAGTGCTCATTATTTGTCAAGAGGACCCTAACAGGTCATTGGCTACGCACTTATACCCATAGGCTTCTCGGAAATGCATGACGTCTCTGTGGGACTGGATTATCTGGTAAAGATACCAATATACAATATCGACAATCCTTGACAAATTTTACTGCATCTTTTTCCATTTTCGGCCATCATACTTTTATTCTTAGTCGCCTTTTCATTGCTGCTTCTCCAGGGTGTCCCTCATGAGCTAGTGTTAAAACTCTCTGTCGTAGTTGTGGGGGAGATGATCCAGTTGGCTTCCTCTTAATAGCATACTGCCAATATTCGACAGCTTCAGGCGGAACGGATAATATGGGTTAGTTGTTGCAGAATTCCAGCAGTCATTGTTCAGGCATGTTATAGCATCGAGTACCTCCTCGTCTCTTGTACTCATTTCGGAAATCTCGGATATATTTAATGAGTATTGGGAGCAGAAATTGAAATCATTACCCATAGGTCTGATCCTCCACCCCAATCAAATGATTTAGTACTTGAAATGTCGCATAAGCGTGATATCGAATCAAGGGATATTTTCCTTCCCAGACTTATACATCACCTGAAAACGGTATGCCTGAAGACGTAATAACCACCTCTCAATTCTAGCTGGAGAGTTTTAGAGGTTGGTTTAAAAATCATTTCCAATGGCTTATGGTCAGTTGCCAACTCGAATTCGAGAATTGATGACCATGGTATTTGGTAAACCACCAACTCAGCAAGAAATGACTTCGCCCATGTCACAATCATCCGCAACTCGGAAACAGCAATTGTGAAATTGTTTACCATCACTCACAGCTCGAACCGAGGCTTCACTCGCAACAATTTCCCTTTGTATCTCCATGAAAATTTCCGCCTGATCTCTTCATAGCAGTCCGACATCTCTTATGGTTTAGCCCGCCTTTGCCACATCTGTTACATTTGGCATTTTCCGATAGACAAAGCAAGCTATTTGAACCATGTTCTACTTTAGTGTTGCTCCAAAGATCCGTGCGCGATGCAATCTTATTGACCGCAGAGTCTGAGCATCCATTTGACATTGACTGCGTCTGCTTGCTCACCTGCTCCTTAATTAGACAAGCAAATATGACTTTTCCCAAGGACTGTTCAGTTGACAGCAACTTTTTCTTTAGCTTAGACGGTACCCAAGAATCAAGCCCATGTATCCTTGGAAAAGATCTCTTCTATATCGGCTTTGGAAGTCCCAAAATTACACTTATTTACCTGCTGACGCATTCGCATAAGAAACTCGGTGAAACATTCTCCATCCCGCGGAGTCTGTGCCACGGTACGAAATGTCGCTCAAATACTGCTGTGCGTATCGGCGAGAAATAAATCATTTAATTTTTCTACCGAAGGTGTGGAACCATCATTGCGCGCTCCTCCGGAATATAAGAGACCATCGCTCCTGGTAAGTTATAAACAACAGAATGGAGCAGGCCACACTCCCAAATGCAGAAGTTTATTGCGTTTTTTAGAGTCGCGCAACCAGACCTCCCATTCGGAGCGCCAGACTAGATTTGTCTCATTCTATTGCATAGAAAAGGCTTAAGTTCGGCCATTCCTTTGTTTTTCTGTCTATGCGATTTACCCATCTTTTTTAATACAAATTCCGTTGATCTTGAATATCTGTAAAATGAGTGACCAGCTATTACAAAGGCCGTAATAACGCGCCTTCTCTCTTTTTTTAGTATTATTCTTTTTAAGTATTTCGTAAGGCTTCCATTTGAAACGCAGCCACAATATAGACTACATTTTACAACTTGCCATCACTCATTATTCATGTATGCTATGATACCAAAAACACACACTTTATTTGTAAAAAAATAAAGAATTTAATTCTTTATGGGTCTTTTCTTTCTTTTCTTTTTTTCTGTTTTTTCTCTCGTCGCCAATGTAATGACCTCCCACTGCAAACAGCCACGTAATTACAAACCAACGGCACAAATGTACCGAACAATATTTTATTTATTTATCCGTGCAGTCCGCACCTCTACAAGAAGTCATATCTATGACTCGACCTAAATGCGAGGACCAGAATGGTCTCCGGTCTCAGCAAGCGAAACCAATGAGTTAGGGTCCTTTTTCAGCTTCGAGAAACAAGGGCTGCTTCGCATCGAGAAAAAAAAACCCATGGAGAATCATCAAAGAATCAAATTCGGCTATGTAGCGGTCACCCCCAGATAGGTGACTGTAGTACTAAGTAGGGCACCATTCCACCCAAAGCCCACCCCTGAGATCTTTTTAACGCAACATATTTGTCCCTCTGCATCACGTTTATACCTCCCCCTGATATCTTCACTATGCTTCTTCATCTACCTAAAGAATTACTCCTCATGGACACTGTTGTATACGAAATTAGGAGTAAGTTTGACTAGGAAAAATCACGTTCTTTGAACCATTTTCTACTTTATTTTTCCTCCCGTTGTAGTTTTAGGTATTGCAAAATCTGAAAGGAGCGTGCAGTAAGAAATGAACAATCATAGTATTGACAAAATCGTTATCTCTCTCTTCAGAATCCCCCACTTCCCCTACTATATCCTGAACTCCCGAATCTTGTCTCTAATTATGCGATTGAATATAAGCTCGGATGGTGGCGAGCCCGTAGTCCCGTGGAGAGTGACACTGTACATTAGGTTAAACTTTTGAATTTCCTGTTTATATTTTTTATCATTTACGTATGCTACTTTCAACCGCTTTACTAATGACCTTTTCATATTTTCTACCTCGCCATTAGCTTGAGGCCAATATAGGAGGGGTTGACATAATGAGGTCAATTCCATTCGTCTCACAATATTTTTAAAACTCTACACTCACATATGCCTGCCATTGTCTGTTGCTAACTTTTTTGGATACCCCAATCTACTAAAAATGTCGGACATCTCTTCAATAAGTATCTTCGAGTCTATTGATTTTACAAATATTACTTTTATGTACCTCGAATAGTAATCGATGAGAACTAACAAGTGCTCATTATTTTTGTCAAGGGACCTAACAGGTCATTGGCTACCCATACCCATGGGCTACTCGGAAATGCATGACGTCTCATTGGGACTGGATTATCTGGTAAAGATACAAATATACAGTCACGACAATCCTTGACAAATTTTTCTGCATCCCTGTCAATTTTCGGCCATCATACTTTTATTCTTAGTCGCCTTTTCATTGCTGCTTCTCCAGGGTGTCCCTCATGAGGCAGTGTTAAAACTCTCTGTCGTAGTTGTTGGGGAATGATCAGACGGCTTCCTCTTAGTAGCATACTGCCAATATTCGACAGCTTCAGGCGAACGGATAATATGGGTTAGTTGTTGCAGAATTCCAGCAGTCATTGTTCAGGCATGTTATGGCATCGAGTACCTCCTCGTCTCTTGTACTCATTTCGAAATCTCGGATATATTTGCAATGTGTGGGAGCAGAAATTGAAATCATATGGAATATGTTTTACTCTCCACCCCAATCAAACGATTGAGTACTTGAAATGTCGCATAAGCGTGATATCGAACCAGGGATATTTTCCTTCCCGAACTTATACATCACCTGAAAGCGGTATGCCTGAAGACGTAATAACCACCTCTCAATTCTAGCTGGTGGTTTAGAGGTTGGTTTAAAAATCGTTTCCAATGGCTTATGGTCAGTTGCTTCTCGCCTGGCCAACTCGAATTCTTGAGAATTGATGACCATGGTAATTGGTAAACCACCAACTCGGCACGAAATGACTTCGCCCATGTCACAATCATCCGCAACTCCGGAAACAGCAATTGTGAAATTGTTTACCATCACTCACAGCTCAGACCGAAACTTCACCTCCATAGCGCCGCTTTGTATCTCCTTGAAAATTTCCGCCTGATCTCTTCATAGCAGTCCGACATCTCTTAGCGAAG
Organism: Drosophila atripex; assembly: GCA_035045925.1. Taxonomy (NCBI): domain Eukaryota; kingdom Metazoa; phylum Arthropoda; class Insecta; order Diptera; family Drosophilidae; genus Drosophila; species Drosophila atripex. The sequence continues at coordinate 9,887 of JAWNOP010000019.1, forward strand.
TGCCCGCCTTTGCCACATCTGTTACATTTCGCATTTTTCGCTGGACAAAGCAAGCTATTTGAATCATGATCTACTTTAGTGTTGCTCCATTTAGCCGTGCGCGATGCAATCTTATTGACCGCAGAGTCTGAGCATCCATTTGACATTGACTGCGTCTGCTTGCTCACCTGTTCCTCAATTAGACAAGCAAATATGACTCCATTCAAGGACTGTTCAGTTGACGCAACTTTTTCTTTAGCTTAGCCGGTGCCAAAGAATCAATTATATTATCCTCGAGTATGAGATCTCTTCTATATCGGCTTTGGAAGTCCCAAAATTACACTTATTTACCTGCTGACGCATTCGCATAAGAAACTCGGTGAAACATTCTCCATCCCGCGGAGTCATGCCACGGTACAAATGTCGCTCAAATACTGAATTGCGTATCGGCGAAAAAATAATCATTTAATTTTTCTACCAAAGGCGTGAAAACATCATTGCGCTCCTCTGGAATATAAGGGACCATCGCTCCTGGTAAGTTATAAACAACAGAATGGAGCTGTGAACCTCCCAAATGCAGAAGTTTATTGCGTTTTTTAGAGTCGCGCAACCAGACCTCCCATTCGGAGCGCCAGACTAATTTGTCTATTCTATTGCATAGAAAAGGCTTAAGTTCGGCCATTCCTTTGTTTTTCTGTCTATGCGATTTACCCATCTTTTAATACAAATTTCGTTGATCAGATATCTGTAAAATGAGTGACTAGCTATTACAAAGGCCGTAATAACGCGCCTTCTCTTTTTTTAGTATTATTCTTTTTTTAAGTATTTCGTAGGCTGTATTGAAACGCATAGATTTAGCGGCCACACTATTTTATGTATGTATGTACCAAAAAAACACACATACAGCCGAAATGAATTTAATTCTTTATCGGTCTTTTTTCTTCTTTTCTTTTTTTCTGTTTTTTCTCCCGTCGCCAATGTAATGACCTGCAAACAGCCCCGTAATTACAAACCAACGGCACAAATGTACGAACAATATTTATTATTTATCCGGTGCGATCCGCACTCTACAAGAGTATATCTATGACTGACTAAATGAGAGCCAGAATGGTCTCCGGTCTCAGCAACGCCAGTGTTAGGTTTTTCAGCTTCAGCTTCAAGGGCTGCTTCGCATCTGAAGGCTGCTCCCCGGAGATATCAGGAATCGATTCGGCTTACGGTACCAGTGGTGGCTGTGTACTAAGTAGGGCACCATTCCCTTGACCCCCTGAGATCTTTTTAACATGACTTATATTCCTCAAATACGTTATACCTCCCCCCGATATCTTCACTATGCTTCCATCTACCTGAATTACCTCATGGACTGTTGTATCGAAATTAGGAGTAAGTTTACTAGGAAAAATCACGTTCTTTTAACACTACTTTATCTCCCAGTTGTATTTTAGATTCTGTGGCTCTCCTAGCTTTGTCTGCCAGCTCCTTTTCTTTATCCTTATTAATAAAATCCTTGTCTCTCTCTTCAGAATCCCCCACTTCCCCTACTATATCCTGAACTCCCGGAATCTTGTCTCTAATTATGCGATTGAATATAAGCTCGGATGGTGGCGAGCCCGTAGTCCCGTGGGGAGTAACATTGTACATTAATTTAAACTTTGAATTTCCTGTTTATATTTTTTATCATTTACGTATGCTACTTTCAACCGCTTTACTAATGACCTTTTCATATTTTCTACCTCGCCATTAGCTTGAGGCCAATATGGAGGGGTTGTAATGAGGTCAATTCCATTCGTCTCACAATATTTTTTAAACTCTACACTCACATATTGCCTGCCATTGTCTGTTCTTAACTTTTTTGGATACCCCAATCTACTAAAAATGTCGGACATCTCTTCAATAAGCATCTTCGATCCTATTGATTTTACAAATATTACTTTTATGTACCTCGAATAGTAATCGATGAGAACTAACAAGTGCTCATTATTTGTCAACGGACCTAACAGGTCATTGGCTACCCATACCCATGGGCTACTCGGAAATGCATGACGTCTCATTGGGACTGGATTATCTGGTAAAGATACCAATATACAGTCACGACAATCCTTGACAAATTTTTCTGCATCCCTGTCAATTTTCGGCCATCATACTTTTATTCTTAGTCGCCTTTTCATTGCTGCTTCTCCAGGGTGTCCCTCATGAGCTAGTGTTAAAACTCTCTGTCGTAGTTGTTGGGGAATGATCAGACGGCTTCCTCTTAATAGCATATTGCCAATATTCGACAGCTTCAGGCGAACGGATAATATGGGTTAGTTGTTGCAGAATTCCAGCAGTCATTGTTCAGGCATGTTATGGCATCGAGTACCTCCTCGTCTCTTGTACTCATTTCGGAAATCTCGGATATATTTAATGATGTGGGAGCAGAAATTGAAATCATATGGAATATGTTTTACTCTCCACCCCAATCAAATGATTTAGTACTTGAAATGTCGCATAAGCGTGATATCGAATCAGGGATATTTTGCTTCCCAGACTTATACATCACCTGAAAACGGTATGCCTGAAGACGTAATAACCACCTCTCAATTCTAGCTGGAGGTTTAGAGGTTGGTTTAAAAATCGTTTCCAATGGCTTATGGTCAGTTGCCAACTCGAATTCGAGAATTGATGACCATGGTATTTGGTAAACCACCAACTCGGCAAGAAATGACTTCGCCCATGTCACAATCATCCGCAACTCGGAAACAGCAATTGTGAAATTGTTTACCATCACTCACAGCTCAGACCGAGTTTCCACCTCCATAGCGCCGCTTTGTATCTCCTTGAAAATTTCCGCCTGATCTCTTCATAGCAGTCCGACATCTCTTAGCGAAGTGCCCGCCTCTGCCACATCTGTTACATTTCGCATTTTTCGCTAGACAAAGCAAGCTATTTGAATCATGATCTACTTTAGTGTTGCTCCATTTAGCCGTGCGCGATGCAATCTTATTGACCGCAGAGTCTGAGCATCCATTTGACATTGACTGCGTCTGCTTGCTCACCTGTTCCTCAATTAGACAAGCAAATATGACTCCATTCAAGGACTGTTCAGTTGACAGCAACTTTTTCTTTAGCTTAGCCGGTGCCAAAGAATCAATTATATTATCCTTGAGATCTCTTCTATATCGGCTTTGGAAGTCCCAAAATTACACTTATTTACCTGCTGACGCATTCGCATAAGAAACTCGGTGAAACATTCTCCATCCCGCGGAGTCATGCCACGGTACAAATGTCGCTCAAATACTGAATTGCGTATCGGCGAAAAATAATCATTTAATTTTTCTACCAAAGGTGTGAAAACATCATTGCGCTCCTCCGGAATATAAGAGACCATCGCTCCTGGTAAGTTATAAACAACAGAATGGAGCTGTGAACCTCCCAAATGCAGAAGTTTATTGCGTTTTTTAGAGTCGCGCAACCAGACCTCCCATTCGGAGCGCCAGACTAATTTGTCTATTCTATTGCATAGAAAAGGCTTAAGTTCGGCCATTCCTTTGTTTTTCTGTCTATGCGATTTACCCATCTTTAATACAAATTTCGTTGGATCAGATATCTGTAAAATGAGTGACCAGCTATTACAAAGGCCGTAATAACGCGCCTTCTCTTTTTTTTTAGTATTATTCTTTTTTTTAAGTATTTCGTAGGCTGTATTGAAACGGCCACAATTAGACTACATTTAAGCGGCCACACTATTTTATGTATGTATGTACCAAAAAAACACACATACAGCCGAAATGAATTTAATTCTTTATCGGTCTTTTCTTCTTTTCTTTTTTTTCTGTTTTTTCTCTCGTCGCCAATGTAATGACCTGCAAACAGCCCCGTAATTACAAACCAACGGCACAAATGTACGAACAATATTTATTATTTATCCGGTGCGATCCGCACTCTACAAGAGTATATCTATGACTGACTAAATGAGAGCCAGAATGGTCTCCGGTCTCAGCAACGCCAGTGTTAGGTTTTTCAGCTTCAGCTTCAAGGGCTGCTTCGCATCTGAAGGCTGCTCCCCCGGAGATATCAGGAATCGATTCGGCTTGCGGTACCAGTGGTGGCTGTGTACTAAGTAGGGCACCATTCCCTTGATCCCCTGAGATCTTTTTAACATGACTTATATTCCTCAAATACGTTATACCTCCCCCTGATATCTTCACTATGCTTCCATCTACCTGAATTACCTCATGGACTGTTGTATCGAAATTAGGAGTAAGTTTACTAGGAAAAATCACGTTCTTTAACACTACTTTATCTCCCAGTTGTATTTTAGATTCTGTGGCTCTCCTAGCTTTGTCTGCCAGCTCCTTTTCTTTATCCTTATTAATAAAATCGTTGTCTCTCTCTTCAGAATCCCCCACTTCCCCTACTATATCCTGAACTCCCGGAATCTTGTCTCTAATTATGCGATTGAATATAAGCTCGGATGGTGGCGAGCCCGTAGTCCCGTGGGGAGTAACATTGTACATTAATTTAAACTTTTGAATTTCCTGTTTATATTTTTTATCATTTACGTATGCTACTTTCAACCGCTTTACTAATGACCTTTTCATATTTTCTACCTCGCCATTAGCTTGAGGCCAATATGGAGGGGTTGTAATGAGGTCAATTCCATTCGTCTCACAATATTTTTTAAACTCTACACTCACATATTGCCTGCCATTGTCTGTTCTTAACTTTTTTGGATACCCCAATCTACTAAAAATGTCGGACATCTCTTCAATAAGCATCTTCGATCCTATTGATTTTACAAATATTACTTTTATGTACCTCGAATAGTAATCGATGAGAACTAACAAGTGCTCATTATTTGTCAAGGGACCTAACAGGTCATTGGCTACCCATACCCATGGGCTACTCGGAAATGCATGACGTCTCATTGGGACTGGATTATCTGGTAAAGATACCAATATACAGTCACGACAATCCTTGACAAATTTTTCTGCATCCCTGTCAATTTTCGGCCATCATACTTTTATTCTTAGTCGCCTTTTCATTGCTGCTTCTCCAGGGTGTCCCTCATGAGCTAGTGTTAAAACTCTCTGTCGTAGTTGTTGGGGAATGATCAGACGGCTTCCTCTTAATAGCATACTGCCAATATTCGACAGCTTCAGGCGAACGGATAATATGGGTTAGTTGTTGCAGAATTCCAGCAGTCATTGTTCAGGCATGTTATGGCATCGAGTACCTCCTCGTCTCTTGTACTCATTTCGGAAATCTCGGATACTATTTAGTGATGTGGGAGCAGAAATTGAAATCATATGGAATATGTTTTACTCTCCACCCCAATCAAATGATTTAGTACTTGAAATGTCGCATAAGCGTGATATCGAATCAGGGATATTTTGCTTCCCAGACTTATACATCACCTGAAAACGGTATGCCTGAAGACGTAATAACCACCTCTCAATTCTAGCTGGAGGTTTAGAGGTTGGTTTAAAAATCGTTTCCAATGGCTTATGGTCAGTTGCCAACTCGAATTCGAGAATTGATGACCATGGTAATTGGTAAACCACCAACTCGGCAAGAAATGACTTCGCCCATGTCACAATCATCCGCAACTCGGAAACAGCAATTGTGAAATTGTTTACCATCACTCACAGCTCAGACCGAGGCTTCACCTCCATAGCGCCGCTTTGTATCTCCTTGAAAATTTCCGCCTGATCTCTTCATAGCAGTCCGACATCTCTTAGCGAAGTGCCCGCCTTTGCCACATCTGTTACATTTCGCATTTTTCGCTGGACAAAGCAAGCTATTTGAATCATGATCTACTTTAGTGTTGCTCCATTTAGCCGTGCGCGATGCAATCTTATTGACCGCAGAGTCTGAGCATCCATTTGACATTGACTGCGTCTGCTTGCTCACCTGTTCCTCAATTAGACAAGCAAATATGACTCCATTCAAGGACTGTTCAGTTGACAGCAACTTTTTCTTTAGCTTAGCCGGTGCCAAAGAATCAATTATATTATCCTTGAGACAGATCTCTTCTATATCGGCTTTGAAGTCCTTAAAATTACACTTATTTACCTGCTGACGCATTCGCATAAGAAACTCGGTGAAACATTCTCCATCCCGCGGAGTCATGCCACGGTACAAATGTCGCTCAAATACTGAATTGCGTATCGGCGAAAAAATAATCATTTAATTTTTCTACCAAAGGTGTGAAAACATCATTGCGCTCCTCCGGAATATAAGTGACCATCGCTCCTGGTAAGTTATAAACAACAGAATGGAGCTGTGAACCTCCCAAATGCAGAAGTTTATTGCGTTTTTTAGAGTCGCGCAACCAGACCTCCCATTCGGAGCGCCAGACTAATTTGTCTATTCTATTGCATAGAAAAGGCTTAAGTTCGGCCATTCCTTTGTTTTTCTGTCTATGCGATTTACCCATCTTTTAATACAAATTTCGTTGATCAGATATCTGTAAAATGAGTGACCAGCTATTACAAAGGCCGTAATAACGCGCCTTCTCTTTTTTTAGTATTATTCTTTTTTTAAGTATTTCGTAGGCTGTATTGAAACGGCCACAATTAGACTACATTTAAGCGGCCACACTATTTTATGTATGTATGTACCAAAAAACACACATACAGCCGAAATGAATTTAATTCTTTATCGGTCTTTTCTTCTTTTCTTTTTTTCTGTTTTTTCTCTCGTCGCCAATGTAATGACCTGCAAACAGCCCCGTAATTACAAACCAACGGCACAAATGTACGAACAATATTTATTATTTATCCGGTGCGATCCGCACTCTACAAGAGTATATCTATGACTGACTAAATGAGAGCCAGAATGGTCTCCGGTCTCAGCAACGCCAGTGTTAGGTTTTTCAGCTTCAGCTTCAAGGGCTGCTTCGCATCTGAAGGCTGCTCCCCGGAGATATCAGGAATCGATTCGGCTTGCGGTACCAGTGGTGGCTGTGTACTAAGTAGGGCACCATTCCCTTGACCCCCTGAGATCTTTTTAACATGACTTATACTCCTCAAATACGTTATACCTCCCCCTGATATCTTCACTATGCTTCCATCTACCTGAATTACCTCATGGACTGTTGTATCGAAATTAGGAGTAAGTTTACTAGGAAAAATCACGTTCTTTAACACTACTTTATCTCCCAGTTGTATTTTAGATTCTGTGGCTCTCCTAGCTTTGTCTGCCAGCTCCTTTCCTTTATCCTTATTAATAAAATCGTTGTCTCTCTCTTTCAGAATCCCCCACTTCCCCTACTATATCCTGAACTCCCGGAATCTTGTCTCTAATTATGCGATTGAATATAAGCTCGGATGGTGGCGAGCCCGTAGTCCCGTGGGGAGTAACATTGTACATTAATTTAAACTTTTGAATTTCCTGTTTATATTTTTTATCATTTACGTATGCTACTTTCAACCGCTTTACTAATGACCTTTTCATATTTTCTACCTCGCCATTAGCTTGAGGCCAATATGGAGGGGTTGTAATGAGGTCAATTCCATTCGTCTCACAATATTTTTTAAACTCTACACTCACATATTGCCTGCCATTGTCTGTTCTTAACTTTTTGGATACCCCAATCTACTAAAATGTCGGACATCTCTTCAATAAGCATCTTCGATCCTATTGATTTTACAAATATTACTTTTATGTACCTCGAATAGTAATCGATGAGAACTAACAAGTGCTCATTATTTGTCAACGGACCTAATAGGTCATTGGCTACCCATACCCATGGGCTACTCGGAAATGCATGACGTCTCATTGGGACTGGATTATCTGGTAAAGATACCAATATACAGTCACGACAATCCTTGACAAATTTTTCTGCATCCCTGTCAATTTTCGGCCATCATACTTTTATTCTTAGTCGCCTTTTCATTGCTGCTTCTCCAGGGTGTCCCTCATGAGCTAGTGTTAAAACTCTCTGTCGTAGTTGTTGGGGAATGATCAGACGGCTTCCTCTAATAGCATACTGCCAATATTCGACAGCTTCAGGCGAACGGATAATATGGGTTAGTTGTTGCAGAATTCCAGCAGTCATTGTTCAGGCATGTTATGGCATCGAGTACCTCCTCGTCTCTTGTACTCATTTCGGAAATCTCGGATATATTTAATGATGTGGAGCAGAAATTGAAATCATATGGAATATGTTTTACTCTCCACCCCAATCAAATGATTTAGTACTTGAAATGTCGCATAAGCGTGATATCGAATCAGCGATATTTTCCTTCCCAGACTTATACATCACCTGAAAACGGTATGCCTGAAGACGTAATAACCAACTCTCAATTCTAGCTGGAGGTTTAGATGTTGGTTTAAAAATCGTTTCCAATGGCTTATGGTCAGTTGCCAACTCGAATTCGAGAATTGATGACCATGGTATATTGGTAAACCACCAACTCGGCAAGAAATGACTTCGCCCATGTCACAATCATCCGCAACTCGGAAACAGCAATTGTGAAATTGTTTACCATCACTCACAGCTCAGACCGAGGCTTCACCTCCATAGCGCCGCTTTGTATCTCCTTGAAAATTTCCGCCTGATCTCTTCATAGCAGTCCGACATCTCTTAGCGAAGTGCCCGCCTTTGCCACATCTGTTACATTTCGCATTTTTCGCTGGACAAAGCAAGCTATTTGAATCATGATCTACTTTAGTGTTGCTCCATTTAGCCGTGCGCGATGCAATCTTATTGACCGCAGAGTCTGAGCATCCATTTGACATTGACTGCGTCTGCTTGCTCACCTGTTCCTCAATTAGACAAGCAAATATGACTCCATTCAAGGACTGTTCAGTTGACAGCAACTTTTTCTTTAGCTTAGCCGGTGCCAAAGAATCAATTATATTATCCTTGAGACAGATCTCTTCTATATCGGCTTTGGAAGTCCCAAAATTACACTTATTTACCTGCTGACGCATTCGCATAAGAAACTCGGTGAAACATTCTCCATCCCGCGGAGTCATGCCACGGTACAAATGTCGCTCAAATACTGAATTGCGTATCGGCGAAAAAATAATCATTTAATTTTTCTACCAAAGGTGTGAAAACATCATTGCGCTCCTCCGGAATATAAGGGACCATCGCTCCTGGTAAGTTATAAACAACAGAATGGAGCTGTGAACCTCCCAAATGCAGAAGTTTATTGCGTTTTTTAGAGTCGCGCAACCAGACCTCCCATTCGGAGCGCCAGACTAATTTGTCTATTCTATTGCATAGAAAAGGCTTAAGTTCGGCCATTCCTTTGTTTTTCTGTCTATGCGATTTACCCATCTTTTAATACAAATTTCGTTGATCAGATATCTGTAAAATGAGTGACCAGCTATTACAAAGGCCGTAATAACGCGCCTTCTCTTTTTTTTTAGTATTATTCTTTTTTTTAAGTATTTCGTAGGCTGTATTGAAACGGCCACAATAGATACATTTAAGCGGCCACACTATTTTATGTATGTATGTACCAAAAAAACACACATACAGCCGAAATGAATTTAATTGTTTATCGGTCTTTTCTTCTTTTCTTTTTTTTCTGTTTTTTCTCTCGTCGCCAATGTAATGACCTGCAAACAGCCCCGTAATTACAAACCAACGGCACAAATGTACGAACAATATTTATTATTTATCCGGTGCGATCCGCACTCTACAAGAGTATATCTATGACTGACTAAATGAGAGCCAGAATGGTCTCCGGTCTCAGCAACGCCAGTGTTAGGTTTTTCAGCTTCAGCTTCAAGGGGCTGCTTCGCATCTGAAGGCTGCTCCCCGGAGATATCAGGAATCGATTCGGCTTGCGGTACCAGTGGTGGCTGTGTACTAAGTAGGGCACCATTCCCTTGACCCCCTGAGATCTTTTAACATGACTTATACTCCTCAAATACGTTATACCTCCCCTGATATCTTCACTATGCTTCCATCTACCTGAATTACCTCATGGACTGTTGTATCGAAATTAGGAGTAAGTTTACTAGGAAAAATCACGTTCTTTAACACTACTTTATCTCCCAGTTGTATTTTAGATTCTGTGGCTCTCCTAGCTTTGTCTGCCAGCTCCTTTCCTTTATCCTTATTAATAAAATCCTTGTCTCTCTCTTCAGAATCCCCCACTTCCCCTACTATATCCTGAACTCCCGGAATCTTGTCTCTAATTATGCGATTGAATATAAGCTCGGATGGTGGCGAGCCCGTAGTCCCGTGGGGGAGTAACATTGTACATTAATTTAAACTTTTGAATTTCCTGTTTATATTTTTTATCATTTACGTATGCTACTTTCAACCGCTTTACTAATGACCTTTTCATATTTTCTACCTCGCCATTAGCTTGAGGCCAATATGGAGGGGTTGTAATGAGGTCAATTCCATTCGTCTCACAATATTTTTAAACTCTACACTCCACATATTGCCTGCCATTGTCTGTTCTTAACTTTTTTGGATACCCCAATCTACTAAAAATGTCGGACATCTCTTCAATAAGCATCTTCGATCCTATTGATTTTACAAATATTACTTTTATGTACCTCGAATAGTAATCGATGAGAACTAACAAGTGCTCATTATTTGTCAACGGACCTAACAGGTCATTGGCTACCCATACCCATGGGCTACTCGGAAATGCATGACGTCTCATTGGGACTGGATTATCTGGTAAAGATACCAATATACAGTCACGACAATCCTTGACAAATTTTTCTGCATCCCTGTCAATTTTCGGCCATCATACTTTTATTCTTAGTCGCCTTTTCATTGCTGCTTCTCCAGGGTGTCCCTCATGAGCTAGTGTTAAAACTCTCTGTCGTAGTTGTTGGGGAATGATCAGACGGCTTCCCTTAATAGACCATACTGCCAATATTCGACAGCTTCAGGCGAACGGATAATATGGGTTAGTTGTTGCAGAATTCCAGCAGTCATTGTTCAGGCATGTTATGGCATCGAGTACCTCCTCGTCTCTTGTACTCATTTCGGAAATCTCGGATATATTTAATGATGTGGGAGCAGAAATTGAAATCATATGGAATATGTTTTACTCTCCACCTAATCAAATGATTTAGTACTTGAAATGTCGCATAAGCGTGATATCGAATCAGTGGATATTTTGCTTCCCAGACTTATATATCACCTGAAAACGGTATGCCTGAAGACGTAATAACCACCTCTCAATTCTAGCTGGAGGTTTAGAGGTTGGTTTAAAAATCGTTTCCAATGGCTTATGGTCAGTTGCCAACTCGAATTCGAGAATTGATGACCATGGTATTTGGTAAACCACCAACTCGGCAAGAAATGACTTCGCCCATGTCACAATCATCCGCAACTCGGAAACAGCAATTGTGAAATCTCCTCCATAGCGCCGCTTTGTATCTCCTTGAAAATTTCCGCCTGATCTCTTCATAGCAGTCCGACATCTCTTAGCGAAGTGCCCGCCTTTGCCACATCTGTTACATTTCGCATTTTTCGCTGGACAAAGCAAGCTATTTGAATCATGATCTACTTTAGTGTTGCTCCATTTAGCCGTGCGCGATGCAATCTTATTGACCGCAGAGTCTGAGCATCCATTTGACATTGACTGCGTCTGCTTGCTCACCTGTTCCTCAATTAGACAAGCAAATATGACTCCATTCAAGGACTGTTCAGTTGACAGCAACTTTTTCTTTAGCTTAGCCGGTGCCAAAGAATCAATTATATTATCCTTGAGACAGATCTCTTCTATATCGGCTTTGGAAGTCCCAAAATTACACTTATTTACCTGCTGACGCATTCGCATAAGAAACTCGGTGAAACATTCTCCATCCCGCGGAGTCATGCCACGGTACAAATGTCGCTCAAATACTGAATTGCGTATCGGCGAAAAAATAATCATTTAATTTTTCTACCAAAGGTGTGAAAAACATCATTGCGCTCCTCCGGAATATAAGGGACCATCGCTCCTGGTAAGTTATAAACAACAGAATGGAGCTGTGAACCTCCCAAATGCAGAAGTTTATTGCGTTTTTTAGAGTCGCGCAACCAGACCTCCCATTCGGAGCGCCAGACTAATTTGTCTATTCTATTGCATAGAAAAGGCTTAAGTTCGGCCATTCCTTTGTTTTTCTGTCTATGCGATTTACCCATCTTTTAATACAAATTTCGTTGATCAGATATCTGTAAAATGAGTGACCAGCTATTACAAAGGCCGTAATAACGCGCCTTCTCTTTTTTTTTAGTATTATTCTTTTTTTTAAGTATTTCGTAGGCTGTATTGAAACGGCCACAATTAGACTACATTTAAGCGGCCACACTATTTTATGTATGTATGTACCAAAAAAACACACATACAGCCGAAATGAATTTAATTCTTTATCGGTCTTTTCTTCTTTTCTTTTTTTTCTGTTTTTTCTCTCGTCGCCAATGTAATGACTCTGCAAACAGCCCCGTAATTACAAACCAACGGCACAAATGTACGAACAATATTTATTATTTATCCGGTGCGATCCGCACTCTACAAGAGTATATCTATGACTGACTAAATGAGAGCCAGAATGGTCTCCGGTCTCAGCAACGCCAGTGTTAGGTTTTTCAGCTTCAGCTTCAAGGGCTGCTTCGCATCTGAAGGCTGCTCCCCGGAGATATCAGGAATCGATTCGGCTTGCGGTACCAGTGGTGGCTGTGTACTAAGTAGGGCACCATTCCCTTGACCCCCTGAGATCTTTTTAACATGACTTATATTCCTCAAATACGTTATACCTCCCCCTGATATCTTCACTATGCTTCCATCTACCTGAATTACCTCATGGACTGTTGTATCGAAATTAGGAGTAAGTTTACTAGGAAAAATCACGTTCTTTAACACTACTTTATCTCCCAGTTGTATTTTAGATTCTGTGGCTCTCCTAGCTTTGTCTGCCAGCTCCTTTCCTTTATCCTTATTAATAAAATCCTTGTCTCTCTCTTCAGAATCCCCCCACTTCCCCTACTATATCCTGAACTCCCGGAATCTTGTCTCTAATTATGCGATTGAATATAAGCTCGGATGGTGGCGAGCCCGTAGTCCCGTGGGGAGTAACATTGTACATTAATTTAAACTTTTGAATTTCCTGTTTATATTTTTTATCATTTACGTATGCTACTTTCAACCGCTTTACTAATGACCTTTTCATATTTTCTACCTCGCCATTAGCTTGAGGCCAATATGGAGGGGTTGTAATGAGGTCAATTCCATTCGTCTCACAATATTTTTTAAACTCTACACTCACATATTGCCTGCCATTGTCTGTTCTTAACTTTTTTGGATACCCCAATCTACTAAAAATGTCGGACATCTCTTCAATAAGCATCTTCGATCCTATTGATTTTACAAATATTACTTTTATGTACCTCGAATAGTAATCGATGAGAACTAACAAGTGCTCATTATTTGTCAACGGACCTAACAGGTCATTGGGCTACCCATACCCATGGGCTACTCGGAAATGCATGACGTCTCATTGGGACTGGATTATCTGGTAAAGATACCAATATACAGTCACGACAATCCTTGACAAATTTTTCTGCATCCCTGTCAATTTTCGGCCATCATACTTTTATTCTTAGTCGCCTTTTCATTGCTGCTTCTCCAGGGTGTCCCTCATGAGCTAGTGTTAAAACTCTCTGTCGTAGTTGTTGGGGAATGATCAGACGGCTTCCTCTTAATAGCATACTGCCAATATTCGACAGCTTCAGGCGAACGGATAATATGGGTTAGTTGTTGCAGAATTCCAGCAGTCATTGTTCAGGCATGTTATGGCATCGAGTACCTCCTCGTCTCTTGTACTCATTTCGAAATCTCGGATATATTTAATGATGTGGGAGCAGAAATTGAAATCATATGGAATATGTTTTACTCTCCACCCCAATCAAATGATTTAGTACTTGAAATGTCGCATAAGCGTGATATCGAATCAGGGATATTTTGCTTCCCAGACTTATACATCACCTGAAAACGGTATGCCTGAAGACGTAATAACCACCTCTCAATTCTAGCTGGAGGTTTAGAGGTTGGTTTAAAAAATCGTTTCCAATGGCTTATGGTCAGTTGCCAACTCGAATTCGAGAATTGATGACCATGGTAATTGATAAACCACCAACTCGGCAAGAAATGACTTCGCCCATGTCACAATCATCCGCAACTCGGAAACAGCAATTGTGAAATTGTTTACCATCACTCACAGCTCAGACCGGGGCTTCACCTCCATAGCGCCGCTTTGTATCTCCTTGAAAATTTCCGCCTGATCTCTTCATAGCAGTCCGACATCTCTTAGCGAAGTGCCCGCCTTTGCCACATCTGTTACATTTCCGCATTTTTCGCTGGACAAAGCAAGCTATTTGAATCATGATCTACTTTAGTGTTGCTCCATTTAGCCGTGCGCGATGCAATCTTATTGACCGCAGAGTCTGAGCATCCATTTGACATTGACTGCGTCTGCTTGCTCACCTGTTCCTCAATTAGACAAGCAAATATGACTCCATTCAAGGACTGTTCAGTTGACAGCAACTTTTTCTTTAGCTTAGCCGGTGCCAAAAGAATCAATTATATTATCCTTGAGACAGATCTCTTCTATATCGGCTTTGGAAGTCCCAAAATTACACTTATTTACCTGCTGACGCATTCGCATAAGAAACTCGGTGAAACATTCTCCATCCCGCGGAGTCATGCCACGGTACAAATGTCGCTCAAATACTGAATTGCGTATCGGCGAAAAATAATCATTTAATTTTTCTACCAAAGGTGTGAAAACATCATTGCGCTCCTCCGGAATATAAGGGACCATCGCTCCTGGTAAGTTATAAACAACAGAATGGAGCTGTGAACCTCCCAAATGCAGAAGTTTATTGCGTTTTTTAGAGTCGCGCAACCAGACCTCCCATTCGGAGCGCCAGACTAATTTGTCTATTCTATTGCATAGAAAAGGCTTAAGTTCGGCCATTCCTTTGTTTTTCTGTCTATGCGATTTACCCATCTTTTAATACAAATTTCGTTGATCAGATATCTGTAAAATGAGTGACCAGCTATTACAAAGGCCGTAATAACGCGCCTTTCTTTTTTTAGTATTATTCTTTTTTTAAGTATTTCGTAGGCTGTATTGAAACGGCCACAATTAGACTACATTTAAGCGGCCACACTATTTTATGTATGTATGTACCAAAAAAACACACATACAGCCGAAATGAATTTAATTCTTTATCGGTCTTTTCTTCTTTTCTTTTTTTTCTGTTTTTTCTCTCGTCGCCAATGTAATGACCTGCAAACAGCCCCGTAATTACAAACCAACGGCACAAATGTACGAACAATATTTATTATTTATCCGGTGCGATCCGCACTCTACAAGAGTATATCTATGACTGACTAAATGAGAGCCAGAATGGTCTCCGGTCTCAGCAACGCCAGTGTTAGGTTTTTCAGCTTCAACTTCAAGGGCTGCTTCGCATCTGAAGGCTGCTCCCCGGAGATATCAGGAATCGATTCGGCTTGCGGTACCAGTGGTGGCTGTGTACTAAGTAGGGCACCATTCCCTTGACCCCCTGAGATCTTTTTAACATGACTTATATTCCTCAAATACGTTATACCTCCCCCTGATATCTTTACTATGCTTCCATCTACCTGAATTACCTCATGGACTGTTGTATCGAAATTAGGAGTAAGTTTACTAGGAAAAATCACGTTATTTAACACTACTTTATCTCCCAGTTGTATTTTAGATTCTGTGGCTCTCCCAGCTTTGTCTGCCAGCTCCTTTTCTTTATCCTTATTAATAAAATCCTTGTCTCTCTCTTCAGAATCCCCCACTTCCCCTACTATATCCTGAACTCCCGGAATCTTGTCTCTAATTATGCGATTGAATATAAGCTCGGATGGTGGCGAGCCCGTAGTCCCGTGGGGAGTAACATTGTACATTAATTTAAACTTTTGAATTTCCTGTTTATATTTTTTATCATTTACGTATGCTACTTTCAACCGCTTTACTAATGACCTTTTCATATTTTCTACCTCGCCATTAGCTTGAGGCCAATATGGAGGGGTTGTAATGAGGTCAATTCCATTCGTCTCACAATATTTTTTAAACTCTACACTCACATATTGCCTGCCATTGTCTGTTCTTAACTTTTTTGGATACCCCAATCTACTAAAAATGTCGGACATCTCTTCAATAAGCATCTTCGATCCTATTGATTTTACAAATATTACTTTTATGTACCTCGAATAGTAATCGATGAGAACTAACAAGTGCTCATTATTTGTCAACGGACCTAACAGGTCATTGGCTACCCATACCCATGGGCTACTCGGAAATGCATGACGTCTCATTGGGACTGGATTATCTGGTAAAGATACCAATATACAGTCACGACAATCCTTGACAAATTTTTCTGCATCCCTGTCAATTTTCGGCCATCATACTTTTATTCTTAGTCGCCTTTTCATTGCTGCTTCTCCAGGGTGTCCCTCATGAGCTAATGTTAAAACTCTCTGTCGTAGTTGTTGGGGAATGATCAGACGGCTTCCTCTTAATAGCATACTGCCAATATTCGACAGCTTCAGGCGAACGGATAATATGGGTTAGTTGTTGCAGAATTCCAGCAGTCATTGTTCATGCATGTTATGGCATCGAGTACCTCCTCGTCTCTTGTACTCATTTCGGAAATCTCGGATATATTTAATGATGTGGGAGCAGAAATTGAAATCATATGGAATATGTTTTACTCTCCACCCCAATCAAATGATTTAGTACTTGAAATGTCGCATAAGCGGGATATCGAATCAGGGATATTTTCCTTCCCAGACTTATACATCACCTGAAAACGGTATGCCTGAAGACGTAATAACCACCTCTCAATTCTAGCTGGAGGTTTAGAGGTTGGTTTAAAAATCGTTTCCAATGGCTTATGGTCAGTTGCCAACTCGAATTCGAGAATTGATGACCATGGTATTTGGTAAACCACCAACTCGGCAAGAAATGACTTCGCCCATGTCACAATCATCCGCAACTCGGAAACAGCAATTGTGAAATTGTTTACCATCACTCACAGCTCAGACCGGGGCTTCACCTCCATAGCGCCGCTTTGTATCTCCTTGAAAATTTCCGCCTGATCTCTTCATAGCAGTCCGACATCTCTTAGCGAAGTGCCCGCCTTTGCCACATCTGTTACATTTCGCATTTTTCGCTGGACAAAGCAAGCTATTTGAATCATGATCTACTTTAGTGTTGCTCCATTTAGCCGTGCGCGATGCAATCTTATTGACCGCAGAGTCTGAGCATCCATTTGACATTGACTGCGTCTGCTTGCTCACCTGTTCCTCAATTAGACAAGCAAATATGACTCCATTCAAGGACTGTTCAGTTGACAGCAACTTTTTCTTTAGCTTAGCCGGTGCCAAAGAATCAATTATATTATCCTTGAGACAGATCTCTTCTATATCGGCTTTGGAAGTCCCAAAATTACACTTATTTACCTGCTGACGCATTCGCATAAGAAACTCGGTGAAACATTCTCCATCCCGCGGAGTCATGCCACGGTACAAATGTCGCTCAAATACTGAATTGCGTATCGGCGAAAAATAATCATTTAATTTTTCTACCAAAGGTGTGAAAACATCATTGCGCTCCTCCGGAATATAAGGGACCATCGCTCCTGGTAAGTTATAAACAACAGAATGGAGCTGTGAACCTCCCAAATGCAGAAGTTTATTGCGTTTTTTAGAGTCGCGCAACCAGACCTCCCATTCGGAGCGCCAGACTAATTTGTCTATTCTATTGCATAGAAAAGGCTTAAGTTCGGCCATTCCTTTGTTTTTCTGTCTATGCGATTTACCCATCTTTTAATACAAATTTCGTTGATCAGATATCTGTAAAATGAGTGACCAGCTATTACAAAGGCCGTAATAACGCGCCTTCTCTTTTTTTTTAGTATTATTCTTTTTTTTAAGTATTTCGTAGGCTGTATTGAAACGGCCACAATTAGACTACATTTAAGCGGCCACACTATTTTATGTATGTATGTACCAAAAAAAACATACAGCCGAAATGAATTTAATTCTTTATCGGTCTTTTCTTCTTTTCTTTTTTTTCTGTTTTTTCTCTCGTCGCCAATGTAATGACCTGCAAACAGCCCCGTAATTACAAACCAACGGCACAAATGTACGAACAATATTTATTATTTATCCGGTGCGATCCGCACTCTACAAGAGTATATCTATGACTGACTAAATGAGAGCCAGAATGGTCTCCGGTCTCAGCAACGCCAGTGTTAGGTTTTTCAGCTTCAGCTTCATGGGCTGCTTCGCATCTGAAGGCTGCTCCCCGGAGATATCAGGAATCGATTCGGCTTGCGGTACCAGTGGTGGCTGTGTACTAAGTAGGGCACCATTCCCTTGACCCCCTGAGATCTTTTTAACATGACTTATATTCCTCAAATACGTTATACCTCCCCCTGATATCTTCACTATGCTTCCATCTACCTGAATTACCTCATGGACTGTTGTATCGAAATTAGGAGTAAGTTTACTAGGAAAAATCACGTTCTTTAACACTACTTTATCTCCCAGTTGTATTTTAGATTCTGTGGCTCTCCTAGCTTTGCTAGCTTTACTAATGACCTTTTCATATTTTCTACCTCGCCATTAGCTTGAGGCCAATATGGAGGGGTTGTAATGAGGTCAATTCCATTCGTCTCACAATATTTTTTAAACTCTACACTCACATATTGCCTGCCATTGTCTGTTCTTAACTTTTTTGGATACCCCAATCTACTAAAAATGTCGGACATCTCTTCAATAAGCATCTTCGATCCTATTGATTTTACAAATATTACTTTTATGTACCTCGAATAGTAATCGATGAGAACTAACAAGTGCTCATTATTTGTCAACGGACCTAACAGGTCATTGGCTACCCATACCCATGGGCTACTCGGAAATGCATGACGTCTCATTGGGACTGGATTATCTGGTAAAGATACCAATATACAGTCACGACAATCCTTGACAAATTTTTCTGCATCCCTGTCAATTTTTGGCCATCATACTTTTATTCTTAGTCGCCTTTTCATTGCTGCTTCTCCAGGGTGTCCCTCATGAGCTAATGTTAAAACTCTCTGTCGTAGTTGTTGGGGAATGATCAGACGGCTTCCTCTTAATAGCATACTGCCAATATTCGACAGCTTCAGGCGAACGGATAATATGGGTTAGTTGTTGCAGAATTCCAGCAGTCATTGTTCATGCATGTTATGGCATCGAGTACCTCCTCGTCTCTTGTACTCATTTCGGAAATCTCGGATATATTTAATGATGTGGGAGCAGAAATTGAAATCATATGGAATATGTTTTACTCTCCACCCCAATCAAATGATTTAGTACTTGAAATGTCGCATAAGCGTGATATCGAATCAGGGATATTTTCCTTCCCAGACTTATACATCACCTGAAAACGGTATGCCTGAAGACGTAATAACCACCTCTCAATTCTAGCTGGAGGTTTAGAGGTTGGTTTAAAAATCGTTTCCAATGGCTTATGGTCAGTTGCCAACTCGAATTCGAGAATTGATGACCATGGTATTTGGTAAACCACCAACTCGGCAAGAAATGACTTCGCCCATGTCACAATCATCCGCAACTCGGAAACAGCAATTGTGAAATTGTTTACCATCACTCACAGCTCAGACCGGGGCTTCACCTCCATAGCGCCGCTTTGTATCTCCTTGAAAATTTCCGCCTGATCTCTTCATAGCAGTCCGACATCTCTTAGCGAAGTGCCCGCCTTTGCCACATCTGTGACATTTCGCATTTTTCGCTGGACAAAGCAAGCTATTTGAATCATGATCTACTTTAGTGTTGCTCCATTTAGCCGTGCGCGATGCAATCTTATTGACCGCAGAGTCTGAGCATCCATTTGACATTGACTGCGTCTGCTTGCTCACCTGTTCCTCAATTAGACAAGCAAATATGACTCCATCCAAGGACTGTTCAGTTGACAGCAACTTTTTCTTTAGCTCAGCCGGTGCCCAAGAATCAATTATTTTATCCTTGAGACAGATCTCTTCTATTTCGGCTTTGGAAGTCCCAAAATTACACTTATTTACCTGCTGACGCAATCGCATAAGAAACTCGGTGAACATTCTCCACCCCGCGGAGTCATGCCACGGTACAAATTTCGCTCAAATACTGAATTGCGTATCGGCGAAAAATAATCATTTAATTTTTCTACCAAAGGTGTGAAAACATCATTGCGCTCCTCCGGAATATAAGGGACCATCGCTCCTGGTAAGTTATAAACAACAGAATGGAGCTGTGAACCTTCCAAATGCAGAAGTTTATTGCGTTTTTTAGAGTCGCGCAACCAGACCTCCCATTCGGAGCGCCAGAGTAATTTGTCTATTCTATTGCATAGAAAAGGCTTAAGTTTGGCCATTCCTTTGTTTTTTTGTCTATGCGATTTACCAATCTTCTTTTAATATAAATTTCGTTGATCAGATATCTGTAAAATGAGTGACCAGCTATTACAAAGGCCGTAATAACGCGCCTTCTCTTTTTTTTAGTATTATTTTTTTTTAAGTATTTCGTAGGCTGTATTGAAACGGCTACAATTAGACTACATTTAAGCGGCCACACTATTTTATGTATGTATGTACCAAAAAACACACATACAGCCGAAATGAATTTAATTCTTTATCGGTCTTTTCTTCTTTTCTTTTTTTTCTGTTTTTTCTCTCGTCGCCAATGTAATGACCTGCAAACAGCCCCGTAATTACAAACCAACGGCACAAATGTACGAACAATATTTATTATTTATCCGGTGCGATCCGCACTCTACAAGAGTATATCTATGACTGACTAAATGAGAGCCAGAATGGTCTCCGGTCTCAGCAACGCCAGTGTTAGGTTTTTCAGCTTCAGCTTCAAGGGCTGCTTCGCATCTGAAGGCTGCTCCCCGGAGATATCAGGAATCGATTCGGCTTGCGGTACCAGTGGTGGCTGTGTACTAAGTAGGGCACCATTCCCTTGACCCCCTGAGATCTTTTTAACATGACTTATATTCCTCAAATACGTTATACCTCCCCCTGATATCTTCACTATGCTTCCATCTACCTGAATTACCTCATGGACTGTTGTATCGAAATTAGGAGTAAGTTTACTAGGAAAAATCACGTTCTTTAACACTACTTTATCTCCCAGTTGTATTTTAGATTCTGTGGCTCTCCTAGCTTTGTCTGCCAGCTCCTTTTCTTTATCCTTATTAATAAAATCCTTGTCTCTCTCTTCAGAATCCCCCACTTCCCCTACTATATCCTGAACTCCCGGAATCTTGTCTCTAATTATGCGATTGAATATAAGCTCGGATGGTGGCGAGCCCGTAGTCCCGTGGGGAGTAACATTGTACATTAATTTAAACTTTTGAATTTCCTGTTTATATTTTTTATCATTTACGTATGCTACTTTCAACCGCTTTACTAATGACCTTTTCATATTTTCTACCTCGCCATTAGCTTGAGGCCAATATGGAGGGGTTGTAATGAGGTCAATTCCATTCGTCTCACAATATTTTTTAAACTCTACACTCACATATTGCCTGCCATTGTCTGTTCTTAACTTTTTTGGATACCCCAATCTACTAAAAATGTCGGACATCTCTTCAATAAGCATCTTCGATCCTATTGATTTTACAAATATTACTTTTATGTACCTCGAATAGTAATCGATGAGAACTAACAAGTGCTCATTATTTGTCAACGGACCTAACAGGTCATTGGCTACCCATACCCATGGGCTACTCGGAAATGCATGACGTCTCATTGGGACTGGATTATCTGGTAAAGATACCAATATACAGTCACGACAATCCTTGACAAATTTTTCTGCATCCCTGTCAATTTTCGGCCATCATACTTTTATTCTTAGTCGCCTTTTCATTGCTGCTTCTCCAGGGTGTCCCTCATGAGCTAATGTTAAAACTCTCTGTCGTAGTTGTTGGGGAATGATCAGACGGCTTCCTCTTAATAGCATACTGCCAATATTCGACAGCTTCAGGCGAACGGATAATATGGGTTAGTTGTTGCAGAATTCCAGCAGTCATTGTTCATGCATGTTATGGCATCGAGTACCTCCTCGTCTCTTGTACTCATTTCGGAAATCTCGGATATATTTAATGATGTGGGAGCAGAAATTGAAATCATATGGAATATGTTTTACTCTCCACCCCAATCAAATGATTTAGTACTTGAAATGTCGCATAAGCGTGATATCGAATCAGGGATATTTTCCTTCCCAGACTTATACATCACCTGAAAACGGTATGCCTGAAGACGTAATAACCACCTCTCAATTCTAGCTGGAGGTTTAGAGGTTGGTTTAAAAATCGTTTCCAATGGCTTATGGTCAGTTGCCAACTCGAATTCGAGAATTGATGACCATGGTATTTGGTAAACCACCAACTCGGCAAGAAATGACTTCGCCCATGTCACAATCATCCGCAACTCGGAAACAGCAATTGTGAAATTGTTTACCATCACTCACAGCTCAGACCGGGGCTTCACCTCCATAGCGCCGCTTTGTATCTCCTTGAAAATTTCCGCCTGATCTCTTCATAGCAGTCCGACATCTCTTAGCGAAGTGCCCGCCTTTGCCACATCTGTGACATTTCGCATTTTTCGCTGGACAAAGCAAGCTATTTGAATCATGATCTACTTTAGTGTTGCTCCATTTAGCCGTGCGCGATGCAATCTTATTGACCGCAGAGTCTGAGCATCCGATGCAATCTTATTGACCGCAGAGTCTGAGCATCCATTTGACATTGACTGCGTCTGCTTGCTCACCTGTTCCTCAATTAGACAAGCAAATATGACTCCATCCAAGGACTGTTCAGTTGACAGCAACTTTTTCTTTAGCTCAGCCGGTGCCCAAGAATCAATTATTTTATCCTTGAGACAGATCTCTTCTATTTCGGCTTTGGAAGTCCCAAAATTACACTTATTTACCTGCTGACGCAATCGCATAAGAAACTCGGTGAACATTCTCCACCCCGCGGAGTCATGCCACGGTACAAATTTCGCTCAAATACTGAATTGCGTATCGGCGAAAAAATAATCATTTAATTTTTCTACCAAAGGTGTGAAAACATCATTGCGCTCCTCCGGAATATAAGGGACCATCGCTCCTGGTAAGTTATAAACAACAGAATGGAGCTGTGAACCTTCCAAATGCAGAAGTTTATTGCGTTTTTTAGAGTCGCGCAACCAGACCTCCCATTCGGAGCGCCAGAGTAATTTGTCTATTCTATTGCATAGAAAAGGCTTAAGTTTGGCCATTCCTTTGTTTTTTTGTCTATGCGATTTACCAATCTTCTTTTAATATAAATTTCGTTGATCAGATATCTGTAAAATGAGTGACCAGCTATTACAAAGGCCGTAATAACGCGCCTTCTCTTTTTTAGTATTATTTTTTTTTAAGTATTTCGTAGGCTGTATTGAAACGGCTACAATTAGACTACATTTAAGCGGCCACACTATTTTATGTATGTATGTACCAAAAAAACACACATACAGCCGAAATGAATTTAATTCTTTATCGGTCTTTTCTTCTTTTCTTTTTTTCTGTTTTTTTCTCTCGTCGCCAATGTAATGACCTGCAAACAGCCCCGTAATTACAAACCAACGGCACAAATGTACGAACAATATTTATTATTTATCCGGTGCGATCCGCACTCTACAAGAGTATATCTATGACTGACTAAATGAGAGCCAGAATGGTCTCCGGTCTCAGCAACGCCAGTGTTAGGTTTTTCAGCTTCAGCTTCAAGGGCTGCTTCGCATCTGAAGGCTGCTCCCCGGAGATATCAGGAATCGATTCGGCTTGCGGTACCAGTGGTGGCTGTGTACTAAGTAGGGCACCATTCCCTCTGACCCCCTGAGATCTTTTTAACATGACTTATATTCCTCAAATACGTTATACCTCCCCCTGATATCTTCACTATGCTTCCATCTACCTGAATTACCTCATGGACTGTTGTATCGAAATTAGGAGTAAGTTTACTAGGAAAAATCACGTTCTTTAACACTACTTTATCTCCCAGTTGTATTTTAGATTCTGTGGCTCTCCTAGCTTTGTCTGCCAGCTCTTTTTCTTTATCCTTATTAATAAAATCCTTGTCTCTCTCTTCAGAATCCCCCACTTCCCTACTATATCCTGAACTCCCGGAATCTTGTCTCTAATTATGCGATTGAATATAAGCTCGGATGGTGGCGAGCCCGTAGTCCCGTGGGGAGTAACATTGTACATTAATTTAAACTTTTGAATTTCCTGTTTATATTTTTTATCATTTACGTATGCTATTTTCAACCGCTTTACTAATGACCTTTTCATATTTTCTACCTCGCCATTAGCTTGAGGCCAATATGGAGGGGGTTGTAATGAGGTCAATTCCATTCGTCTCACAATATTTTTTAAACTCTACACTCACATATTGCCTGCCATTGTCTGTTCTTAACTTTTTTGGATACCCCAATCTACTAAAAATGTCGGACATCTCTTCAATAAGCATCTTCGATCCTATTGATTTTACAAATATTACTTTTATGTACCTCGAATAGTAATCGATGAGAACTAACAAGTGCTCATTATTTGTCAACGGACCTAACAGGTCATTGGCTACCCATACCCATGGGCTACTCGGAAATGCATGACGTCTCATTGGGACTGGATTATCTGGTAAAGATACCAATATACAGTCACGACAATCCTTGACAAATTTTTCTGCATCCCTGTCAATTTTCGGCCATCATACTTTTATTCTTAGTCGCCTTTTCATTGCTGCTTCTCCAGGGTGTCCCTCATGAGCTAATGTTAAAACTCTCTGTCGTAGTTGTTGGGGAATGATCAGACGGCTTCCTCTTAATAGCATACTGCCAATATTCGACAGCTTCAGGCGAACGGATAATATGGGTTAGTTGTTGCAGAATTCCAGCAGTCATTGTTCATGCATGTTATGGCATCGAGTACCTCCTCGTCTCTTGTACTCATTTCGGAAATCTCGGATATATTTAATGATGTGGGAGCAGAAATTGAAATCATATGGAATATGTTTTACTCTCCACCCCAATCAAATGATTTAGTACTTGAAATGTCGCATAAGCGTGATATCGAATCAGGGATATTTTCCTTCCCAGACTTATACATCACCTGAAAACGGTATGCCTGAAGACGTAATAACCACCTCTCAATTCTAGCTGGAGGTTTAGAGGTTGGTTTAAAAATCGTTTCCAATGGCTTATGGTCAGTTGCCAACTCGAATTCGAGAATTGATGACCATGGTATTTGGTAAACCACCAACTCGGCAAGAAATGACTTCGCCCATGTCACAATCATCCGCAACTCGGAAACAGCAATTGTGAAATTGTTTACCATCACTCACAGCTCAGACCGGGGCTTCACCTCCATAGCGCCGCTTTGTATCTCCTTGAAAATTTCCGCCTGATCTCTTCATAGCAGTCCGACATCTCTTAGCGAAGTGCCCGCCTTTGCCACATCTGTGACATTTCGCATTTTTCGCTGGACAAAGCAAGCTATTTGAATCATGATCTACTTTAGTGTTGCTCCATTTAGCCGTGCGCGATGCAATCTTATTGACCGCAGAGTCTGAGCATCCATTTGACATTGACTGCGTCTGCTTGCTCACCTGTTCCTCAATTAGACAAGCAAATATGACTCCATCCAAGGACTGTTCAGTTGACAGCAACTTTTTCTTTAGCTCAGCCGGTGCCCAAGAATCAATTATTTTATCCTTGAGACAGATCTCTTCTATTTCGGCTTTGGAAGTCCCAAAATTACACTTATTTACCTGCTGACGCAATCGCATAAGAAACTCGGTGAACATTCTCCACCCCGCGGAGTCATGCCACGGTACAAATTTCGCTCAAATACTGAATTGCGTATCGGCGAAAAATAATCATTTAATTTTTCTACCAAAGGTGTGAAAACATCATTGCGCTCCTCCGGAATATAAGGGACCATCGCTCCTGGTAAGTTATAAACAACAGAATGGAGCTGTGAACCTTCCAAATGCAGAAGTTTATTGCGTTTTTAGAGTCGCGCAACCAGACCTCCCATTCGGAGCGCCAGAGTAATTTGTCTATTCTATTGCATAGAAAAGGCTTAAGTTCGGCCATTCCTTTGTTTTTTTGTCTATGCGATTTACCAATCTTCTTTTAATATAAATTTCGTTGATCAGATATCTGTAAAATGAGTGACCAGCTATTACAAAGGCCGTAATAACGCGCCTTCTCTTTTTTTTAGTATTATTTTTTTTTAAGTATTTCGTAGGCTGTATTGAAACGGCTACAATTAGACTACATTTAAGCGGCCACACTATTTTATGTATGTATGTACCAAAAAAACACACATACAGCCGAAATGAATTTAATTCTTTATCGGTCTTTTCTTCTTTTCTTTTTTTTCTGTTTTTTCTCTCGTCGCCAATGTAATGACCTGCAAACAGCCCCGTAATTACAAACCAACGGCACAAATGTACGAACAATATTTATTATTTATCCGGTGCGATCCGCACTCTACAAGAGTATATCTATGACTGACTAAATGAGAGCCAGAATGGTCTCCGGTCTCAGCAACGCCAGTGTTAGGTTTTTCAGCTTCAGCTTCAAGGGCTGCTTCGCATCTGAAGGCTGCTCCCCGGAGATATCAGGAATCGATTCGGCTTGCGGTACCAGTGGTGGCTGTGTACTAAGTAGGGCACCATTCCCTTGACCCCCTGAGATCTTTTTAACATGACTTATATTCCTCAAATACGTTATACCTCCCCCTGATATCTTCACTATGCTTCCATCTACCTGAATTACCTCATGGACTGTTGTATCGAAATTAGGAGTAAGTTTACTAGGAAAAATCACGTTCTTTAACACTACTTTATCTCCCAGTTGTATTTTAGATTCTGTGGCTCTCCTAGCTTTGTCTGCCAGCTCTTTTTCTTTATCCTTATTAATAAAATCCTTGTCTCTCTCTTCAGAATCCCCCACTTCCCCTACTATATCCTGAACTCCCGGAATCTTGTCTCTAATTATGCGATTGAATATAAGCTCGGATGGTGGCGAGCCCGTAGTCCCGTGGGGAGTAACATTGTACATTAATTTAAACTTTTGAATTTCCTGTTTATATTTTTTATCATTTACGTATGCTATTTTCAACCGCTTTACTAATGACCTTTTCATATTTTCTACCTCGCCATTAGCTTGAGGCCAATATGGAGGGGTTGTAATGAGGTCAATTCCATTCGTCTCACAATATTTTTTAAACTCTACACTCACATATTGCCTGCCATTGTCTGTTCTTAACTTTTTTGATACCCCAATCTACTAAAAATGTCGGACATCTCTTCAATAAGCATCTTCGATCCTATTGATTTTACAAATATTACTTTTATGTACCTCGAATAGTAATCGATGAGAACTAACAAGTGCTCATTATTTGTCAACGGACCTAACAGGTCATTGGCTACCCATACCCATGGGCTACTCGGAAATGCATGACGTCTCATTGGGACTGGATTATCTGGTAAAGATACCAATATACAGTCACGACAATCCTTGACAAATTTTTCTGCATCCCTGTCAATTTTCGGCCATCATACTTTTATTCTTAGTCGCCTTTTCATTGCTGCTTCTCCAGGGTGTCCCTCATGAGCTAATGTTAAAACTCTCTGTCGTAGTTGTTGGGGGAATGATCAGACGGCTTCCTCTTAATAGCATACTGCCAATATTCGACAGCTTCAGGCGAACGGATAATATGGGTTAGTTGTTGCAGAATTCCAGCAGTCATTGTTCATGCATGTTATGGCATCGAGTACCTCCTCGTCTCTTGTACTCATTTCGGAAATCTCGGATATATTTAATGATGTGGGAGCAGAAATTGAAATCATATGGAATATGTTTTACTCTCCACCCCAATCAAATGATTTAGTACTTGAAATGTCGCATAAATGTGATATCGAATCAGGGATATTTTCCTTCCCAGACTTATACATCACCTGAAAACGGTATGCCTGAAGACGTAATAACCACCTCTCAATTCTAGCTGGAGGTTTAGAGGTTGGTTTAAAAATCGTTTCCAATGGCTTATGGTCAGTTGCCAACTCGAATTCGAGAATTGATGACCATGGTATTTGGTAAACCACCAACTCGGCAAGAAATGACTTCGCCCATGTCACAATCATCCGCAACTCGGAAACAGCAATTGTGAAATTGTTTACCATCACTCACAGCTCAGACCGGGGCTTCACCTCCATAGCGCCGCTTTGTATCTCCTTGAAAATTTCCGCCTGATCTCTTCATAGCAGTCCGACATCTCTTAGCGAAGTGCCCGCCTTTGCCACATCTGTGACATTTCGCATTTTTCGCTGGACAAAGCAAGCTATTTGAATCATGATCTACTTTAGTGTTGCTCCATTTAGCCGTGCGCGATGCAATCTTATTGACCGCAGAGTCTGAGCATCCATTTGACATTGACTGCGTCTGCTTGCTCACCTGTTCCTCAATTAGACAAGCAAATATGACTCCATCCAAGGACTGTTCAGTTGACAGCAACTTTTTCTTTAGCTCAGCCGGTGCCCAAGAATCAATTATTTTATCCTTGAGACAGATCTCTTCTATTTCGGCTTTGGAAGTCCCAAAATTACACTTATTTACTCTGCTGACGCAATCGCATAAGAAACTCGGTGAACATTCTCCACCCCGCGGAGTCATGCCACGGTACAAATTTCGCTCAAATACTGAATTGCGTATCGGCGAAAAATAATCATTTAATTTTTCTACCAAAGGTGTGAAAACATCATTGCGCTCCTCCGGAATATAAGGGACCATCGCTCCTGGTAAGTTATAAACAACAGAATGGAGCTGTGAACCTTCCAAATGCAGAAGTTTATTGCGTTTTTTAGAGTCGCGCAACCAGACCTCCCATTCGGAGCGCCAGAGTAATTTGTCTATTCTATTGCATAGAAAAGGCTTAAGTTCGGCCATTCCTTTGTTTTTTTGTCTATGCGATTTACCAATCTTCTTTTAATATAAATTTCGTTGATCAGATATCTGTAAAATGAGTGACCAGCTATTACAAAGGCCGTAATAACGCGCCTTCTCTTTTTTTAGTATTATTTTTTTAAGTATTTCGTAGGCTGTATTGAAACGGCTACAATTAGACTACATTTAAGCGGCCACACTATTTTATGTATGTATGTACCAAAAAAACACACATACAGCCGAAATGAATTTAATTCTTTATCGGTCTTTTCTTCTTTTCTTTTTTTTCTGTTTTTTCTCTCGTCGCCAATGTAATGACCTGCAGACAGCCCCGTAATTACAAACCAACGGCACAAATGTACGAACAATATTTATTATTTATCCGGTGCGATCCGCACTCTACAAGAGTATATCTATGACTGACTAAATGAGAGCCAGAATGGTCTCCGGTCTCAGCAACGCCAGTGTTAGGTTTTTCAGCTTCAGCTTCAAGGGCTGCTTCGCATCTGAAGGCTGCTCCCCGGAGATATCAGGAATCGATTCGGCTTGCGGTACCAGTGGTGGCTGTGTACTAAGTAGGGCACCATTCCCTTGACCCCCTGAGATCTTTTTAACATGACTTATATTCCTCAAATACGTTATACCTCCCCCTGATATCTTCACTATGCTTCCATCTACCTGAATTACCTCATGGACTGTTGTATCGAAATTAGGAGTAAGTTTACTAGGAAAAATCACGTTCTTTAACACTACTTTATCTCCCAGTTGTATTTTAGATTCTGTGGCTCTCCTAGCTTTGTCTGCCAGCTCCTTTTCTTTATCCTTATTAATAAAATCCTTGTCTCTCTCTTCAGAATCCCCCACTTCCCCTACTATATCCTGAACTCCCGGAATCTTGTCTCTAATTATGCGATTGAATATAAGCTCGGATGGTGGCGAGCCCGTAGTCCCGTGGGGAGTAACATTGTACATTAATTTAAACTTTTGAATTTCCTGTTTATATTTTTTATCATTTACGTATGCTATTTTCAACCGCTTTACTAATGACCTTTTCATATTTTCTACCTCGCCATTAGCTTGAGGCCAATATGGAGGGGTTGTAATGAGGTCAATTCCATTCGTCTCACAATATTTTTTAAACTCTACACTCACATATTGCCTGCCATTGTCTGTTCTTAACTTTTTGGATACCCCAATCTACTAAAAATGTCGGACATCTCTTCAATAAGCATCTTCGATCCTATTGATTTTACAAATATTACTTTTATGTACCTCGAATAGTAATCGATGAGAACTAACAAGTGCTCATTATTTGTCAACGGACCTAACAGGTCATTGGCTACCCATACCCATGGGCTACTCGGAAATGCATGACGTCTCATTGGGACTGGATTATCTGGTAAAGATACCAATATACAGTCACGACAATCCTTGACAAATTTTTCTGCATCCCTGTCAATTTTCGGCCATCATACTTTTATTCTTAGTCGCCTTTTCATTGCTGCTTCTCCAGGGTGTCCCTCATGAGCTAATGTTAAAACTCTCTGTCGTAGTTGTTGGGGAATGATCAGACGGCTTCCTCTTAATAGCATACTGCCAATATTCGACAGCTTCAGGCGAACGGATAATATGGGTTAGTTGTTGCAGAATTCCAGCAGTCATTGTTCATGCATGTTATGGCATCGAGTACCTCCTCGTCTCTTGTACTCATTTCGGAAATCTCGGATATATTTAATGATGTGGGAGCAGAAATTGAAATCATATGGAATATGTTTTACTCTCCACCCCAATCAAATGATTTAGTACTTGAAATGTCGCATAAGCGTGATATCGAATCAGGGATATTTTCCTTCCCAGACTTATACATCACCTGAAAACGGTATGCCTGAAGACGTAATAACCACCTCTCAATTCTAGCTGGAGGTTTAGAGGTTGGTTTAAAAATCGTTTCCAATGGCTTATGGTCAGTTGCCAACTCGAATTCGAGAATTGATGACCATGGTATTTGGTAAACCACCAACTCGGCAAGAAATGACTTCGCCCATGTCACAATCATCCGCAACTCGGAAACAGCAATTGTGAAATTGTTTACCATCACTCACAGCTCAGACCGGGGCTTCACCTCCATAGCGCCGCTTTGTATCTCCTTGAAAATTTCCGCCTGATCTCTTCATAGCAGTCCGACATCTCTTAGCGAAGTGCCCGCCTTTGCCACATCTGTGACATTTCGCATTTTTCGCTGGACAAAGCAAGCTATTTGAATCATGATCTACTTTAGTGTTGCTCCATTTAGCCGTGCGCGATGCAATCTTATTGACCGCAGAGTCTGAGCATCCATTTGACATTGACTGCGTCTGCTTGCTCACCTGTTCCTCAATTAGACAAGCAAATATGACTCCATCCAAGGACTGTTCAGTTGACAGCAACTTTTTCTTTAGCTCAGCCGGTGCCCAAGAATCAATTATTTTATCCTTGAGACAGATCTCTTCTATTTCGGCTTTGGAAGTCCCAAAATTACACTTATTTACCTGCTGACGCAATCGCATAAGAAACTCGGTGAACATTCTCCACCCCGCGGAGTCATGCCACGGTACAAATTTCGCTCAAATACTGAATTGCGTATCGGCGAAAAATAATCATTTAATTTTTCTACCAAAGGTGTGAAAACATCATTGCGCTCCTCCGGAATATAAGGGACCATCGCTCCTGGTAAGTTATAAACAACAGAATGGAGCTGTGAACCTTCCAAATGCAGAAGTTTATTGCGTTTTTAGAGTCGCGCAACCAGACCTCCCATTCGGAGCGCCAGAGTAATTTGTCTATTCTATTGCATAGAAAAGGCTTAAGTTCGGCCATTCCTTTGTTTTTTTGTCTATGCGATTTACCAATCTTCTTTTAATATAAATTTCGTTGATCAGATATCTGTAAAATGAGTGACCAGCTATTACAAAGGCCGTAATAACGCGCCTTCTCTTTTTTTAGTATTATTTTTTTTAAGTATTTCGTAGGCTGTATTGAAACGGCTACAATTAGACTACATTTAAGCGGCCACACTATTTTATGTATGTATGTACCAAAAAAACACACATACAGCCGAAATGAATTTAATTCTTTATCGGTCTTTTCTTCTTTTCTTTTTTTTCTGTTTTTTCTCTCGTCGCCAATGTAATGACCTGCAAACAGCCCCGTAATTACAAACCAACGGCACAAATGTACGAACAATATTTATTATTTATCCGGTGCGATCCGCACTCTACAAGAGTATATCTATGACTGACTAAATGAGAGCCAGAATGGTCTCCGGTCTCAGCAACGCCAGTGTTAGGTTTTTCAGCTTCAGCTTCAAGGGCTGCTTCGCATCTGAAGGCTGCTCCCCGGAGATATCAGGAATCGATTCGGCTTGCGGTACCAGTGGTGGCTGTGTACTAAGTAGGGCACCATTCCCTTGACCCCCTGAGATCTTTTTAACATGACTTATATTCCTCAAATACGTTATACCTCCCCCTGATATCTTCACTATGCTTCCATCTACCTGAATTACCTCATGGACTGTTGTATCGAAATTAGGAGTAAGTTTACTAGGAAAAATCACGTTCTTTAACACTACTTTATCTCCCAGTTGTATTTTAGATTCTGTGGCTCTCCTAGCTTTGTCTGCCAGCTCTTTTTCTTTATCCTTATTAATAAAATCCTTGTCTCTCTCTTCAGAATCCCCCACTTCCCCTACTATATCCTGAACTCCCGGAATCTTGTCTCTAATTATGCGATTGAATATAAGCTCGGATGGTGGCGAGCCCGTAGTCCCGTGGGGAGTAACATTGTACATTAATTTAAACTTTTGAATTTCCTGTTTATATTTTTTATCATTTACGTATGCTATTTTCAACCGCTTTACTAATGACCTTTTCATATTTTCTACCTCGCCATTAGCTTGAGGCCAATATGGAGGGGTTGTAATGAGGTCAATTCCATTCGTCTCACAATATTTTTTAAACTCTACACTCACATATTGCTTGCCATTGTCTGTTCTTAACTTTTTTGGATACCCCAATCTACTAAAAATGTCGGACATCTCTTCAATAAGCATCTTCGATCCTATTGATTTTACAAATATTACTTTTATGTACCTCGAATAGTAATCGATGAGAACTAACAAGTGCTCATTATTTGTCAACGGACCTAACAGGTCATTGGCTACCCATACCCATGGGCTACTCGGAAATGCATGACGTCTCATTGGGACTGGATTATCTGGTAAAGATACCAATATACAGTCACGACAATCCTTGACAAATTTTTCTGCATCCCTGTCAATTTTCGGCCATCATACTTTTATTCTTAGTCGCCTTTTCATTGCTGCTTCTCCAGGGTGTCCCTCATGAGCTAGTGTTAAAACTCTCTGTCGTAGTTGTTGGGGAATGATCAGACGGCTTCCTCTTAATAGCATACTGCCAATATTCGACAGCTTCAGGCGAACGGATAATATGGGTTAGTTGTTGCCGAATTCCAGCAGTCATTGTTCATGCATGTTATGGCATCGAGTACCTCCTCGTCTCTTGTACTCATTTCGGAAATCTCGGATATATTTAATGATGTGGGAGCAGAAATTGAAATCATATGGAATATGTTTTACTCTCCACCCCAATCAAATGATTTAGTACTTGAAATGTCGCATAAGCGTGATATCGAATCAGGGATATTTTCCTTCCCAGACTTATACATCACCTGAAAACGGTATGCCTGAAGACGTAATAACCACCTCTCAATTCTAGCTGGAGGTTTAGAGGTTGGTTTAAAAATCGTTTCCAATGGCTTATGGTCAGTTACCAACTCGAATACCAACAGAATTGATGACCATGGTAATTGGTAAACCACCAACTCGGCAAGAAATGACTTCGCCCATGTCACAATCATCCGCAACTCGGAAACAGCAATTGTAAAATTGTTTACCATCACTCCCAGCTCAGACCGGGGCTTCACCTCCATAGCGCCATTGAATCATGATCTACTTTAGTGTTGCTCTATTTAGCCGTGCGCGATGCAATCTTATTGACCGCTGAGTCTGAGCATCCATTTGACATTGACTGCGTCTGCTTGCTCACCTGTTCCTCAATTAGACAAGCAAATATGACTCCATCCAAGGACTGTTCAGTTGACAGCAACTTTTTCTTTAGCTCAGCCGGTGCCCAAGAATCAATTATTTAATCCTTGAGACAGATCTCTTCTATTTCGGCTTTGGAAGTCCCAAAATTACACTTATTTACCTGCTGACGCAATCGCATAAGAAACTCGGTGAAACATTCTCCATCTCGCGGAGTCATGCCACGGTACAAATGTCGCTCAAATACTGAATTGCGTATTGGCGAAAAATAATCATTTAAATTTTCTACCAAAGGTGTGAAAACATCATTGCGCTCCTCCGGAATATAAGGGACCATCGCTCCTGGAAAGTTATAAACAACAGACTGGAGTTGTGAGCCTCCCAAATGCAGAAGTTTATTGCGCTTTTTAGAGTCGCGCAACCAGACCTCCCATTCGGAGCGCCAGAGTAATTTGTCTATTCTATTGCATAGAAAAGGCTTAAGTTTGGCCATTCCTTTGTTTTTCTGTCTGTGCGATTTACCAATCTTCTTTTAATGTAAATTTCGTTGATCAGACATCTTTAAAATGAGTGACTAGCTATTTCAAAGGCCGTAATAACGCGCCTTCTCTTATTTTTTTAGTATTATTTTTTTTTAAGTATTTCTTAGGCTGTATTGAAACGGCCACAATTAGGCTACATTTAAGCGGGAACATTATTTTTTTTTTAATATTTCTTAGGTTGTATTGAAACGGTCACAATTACGCTACATTTAAGCGGGCACACTCTTCTCTTTGTCTTAGTATTTCTTAGGCTACATTTAAGTGGCCACACCTTTTTATGTATGTTTGTACCAAAAAAACACACATACAGCCGAAATGAATTTAATTCTTTATCGGTCATTTTTTCTTTTTTTTTTTTTCTGTTTTTTCTCCCGTCGCCAATGTAATGACCTGCAAACAGCCCAGTAATTACAAACCAACGGCATAAATGTACGAACAATATTTATTATTTATCCGGTGCGATCCGCACTCTACAAGAGTATATCTATGACTGACTCAATGAGAGCCAGAATGGTCTCCGCTCTCAGCAACGCTCGCAGTGACAGGTTGCCACAAAGGTCATGCTGGGCATATTTGGAACAGAGGTCTAAAATTTCATCCTTCTATTAGGAAATAGGAAAGACGAATTGGGAAGATTTGTTTAAATATATGTTGCAAAAAGTTCGGCAATAGCCAGATAAGAAGGCTACTGAGTCCGGTAGAGACAAATATAACTCCTATAACATTTTGCGTTATGCATGGTAAAGTTTGACCGAGCTACTATATATCCTGAAAAGGCAATACTACAGAAAGTTTTTTTATGTTTATTTTAAAGCCCGTTTTTAATATTTTTCAAGTTGGTGAGGCGTCTTGTTAACCAAGGATAGTTTGAAGCGCACGGATATTTCTACGGCACACAAAAAAAATTTATGCAGTTTCGTAAAATTTCTCAAAGATTTAATGATTATTAGTGCATGGTAAAAAGCCAGACTCAAATGTATTAATTGGGCTAAATTTATGAAAGTTAGCCTTACGTAAAGTTGGGTGATAAGGCTCCTCTGAGATTGAAAGAGGCAAAGCTCTGGAAGTCCTATAGAACACCAAGCTCATTAACGCAAATAAAAGTTTCCATTTTGATCCCTAAATTTTTAAATCTGTAACCATTTGGAATAATTTTCCAAACCGGACCAATGTTTTCATAATGCAGGAAAGGATCTCTACTAAAGGGAAGGCTTAACATTGTCTGTGTACATAAGTACTAGTGACTTTTTTTAAGCTGTTGGCATTTATTGAAAGTTAAACTGAAAGCGTGTTAGTGAATTCTGGCTTTCTACATCACCAATAATGTAGGAAAGGTGACGAAGGAAGGTTAAGATGTAACGGGCAACCATACGAACTCTGGACAGAAGAATCTACACTCGCGGGGCACGCTGTAGATTTCCGGCTCTAGCTCGTCGGCTTTGGGGGTGGTGGTCTTGCTGGGGCAGATTCTTCTCAATGGTGCAACCTCAAGATAAAAAAAGATGTTATAAGAAAATTGAGCGTGCTGCGACAGGGACACAAAGGCCTCCGCTAGAATTCAGTACCGGTAATTTTGGAATAATTAAGCTTTTGAAAAAGATTTAGAAGTACGGATAAATTTTAAGGTTAGCGAAATTCGGTCGAAGGAACACCGATGTTGTTGTGATCCCTTGATGCCCCGCCCTGCCTACGGCCAACTGCTAAAGAGTGAGTCTCTCGTGGCCCCATTAACCCCTTACATCCGCGAAATCATTGGCGAAGTCGTTTATTCAGATTTAAGCTTCCATTTTATTTAAGACAAAGTTCCTAAATTTTAACATGATTCAATTCCTAAATAACTTAGAGCGAAAAGACGGAAGTGCATACTATGGCGTGATTGCCCTGAATACAAGTTTTTTTTTTGCCGAAAAATATAGGATAACGTTTACATAATAGATGAGGTAAATTGGCATTTTTTGGTCTTAATACATAACCTTAAGTACAAAAATAATTGATCCTAGCTAAATGAAAATTAAGGCTAATAAAATCGTTTAAATATTAAATTAAATTAATTGAATTTCCAAATTTTTTCTTTTTCTTTAAACCTGCAAATTTTCCCAGTGTAACAATTTATCTTTTCTCTAGACAAGTTTTAATTTATCTTTTCTCTAAAGACAAGGCTCTTCATTATCTTTTTTTTTTTTTTGTATTTGTATTGTATTTTATTTATTTTTTTTTCTTTGTGGAATAATTTTTTTTCAAACGCGAAACTCTCTACGTTAACTTTTTAATAAATTTCTCGCTGTGTATGGAAAACTTTGATCACTTACCCAACTTTCTCCTCGGCGAAAAGGTCGACCTCTTGGCGAAGACAAGTAGCTGGACTCGAAATACTGTAAATTTCATTTTTTTTGTTTTTTTGTTTTTAAAGCTTCCATAGTTTAGCGAGCATGAAAATTTTTTATATATATATATTTTTTTTTTTTTTTTTTTTTTTTTAAAACATACCTATTTTATTTGTTAAAACTAATAAAACTAAATTTACATCTGAACTTAACCTTTTGATTATATAGTTACTTGAACTTTCACTGTTGTGCGTTTTCCTCTTTTTTTTTTTTTTTGTTTGGATAATTTTCAAAT
This sequence comes from Drosophila atripex, assembly GCA_035045925.1. Taxonomy (NCBI): domain Eukaryota; kingdom Metazoa; phylum Arthropoda; class Insecta; order Diptera; family Drosophilidae; genus Drosophila; species Drosophila atripex. Next base: position 47,139 of record JAWNOP010000019.1, read on the forward strand.
CTCATTAATTATTATTTTTTTAAATCTCACTAATTATTTCCTCTTGCCTCTTCGCACACACTATCAACCTCAAGGAAATAAAAGAAAAATACGATTTGCCATCGCCTAGTCTTCAATATTTGGATCACCAACTTGATAACTTAACTTTTGTCTCTTTACTCTATTTTTATTCAATTATATTTCCCATTATTCCTTCTCTCCTTTTCACAAAAATCATCTTGGCTGCCTCCTTCCCGTTTTAGCTTCTCGGTTTTCCCGTACTCCGTTCTTTATCGCTGGGATGAGGTCATCCTTCCTTCTTCGTTATTCTTTGGGATTCTCCTTCCTTCTCTTTCTCAATCACCACAAGCACGTGGGTGGTACTGTACTTCGTTACCGTATTCTCCTTCTTTCTTTAAGCTCCTCTTCTCTTTCGCCACGGCTGGGCCTCTTTACTCGTTCATTCGTTCCCTGCACGTGTGTCTCCGTTATGGCATGGGTGTAGATAGGCGTGGAGATGAACTCGACCACGCGGTTTCCTGATCCCGTTGGCTCCTACAGGGTCCCTATTTTCCTCCGAGAGGTGCTCTTCGGGGTTGCGGTGGGGTGATCCTGAGGGTTTCGGATCTTTTGTTCGTGCCTTTCGGAAATTTACCGACAGGGGCGAACCTCCGTTCAACTTAGCCCCGGTGGCTCGGGAAGGTCCGGTGCCGATTTGGGTGTTTTAAGTCCCGCGACCACGGGGCTCGCGCTCGATGACTGGGGAAGTTAGTTCTTTGCGTTTTCACCGACGATCTAACCCGATGTCGCGGAATTAACCTTATCAGCCTCTTTCTCTCTTTAACTTAAACTGGCGCACACGGTCGGAGTAAAAACCACAGAAAATCTTTGGGAATTTTCACGTCTGAATTCGGCAACGGTTGAGAATCGAAAGGCTCGACCCTTTTCCTTCAGAACTTAGCCCTACTCTTTTCACCGTATGGCGATTTTTTCACCACAGCACTCGATCAGCTGAACCGAGCTTCAAACTTAGGGGCAACTCCATACCAGGCGAGTGTTGTTTTAACATCGATAACTATTTGCTACTTTTGTTTTTTTTTTTTTTTTTGAATTTGTATGGTGTTTTGAATTAACGTCACTACAGACGCCGTTACAAAGATTTCCATTCCTGTTAAGTCCCCTAAGAACAAATAATAGCAAATTCTTTTCTGTCTTGATGAACCCCATAATGGGGACACCAAACACATGAACCGTACTCCAGTATCGGACGCACCAAAGATATAGATAAAGAAAGCTTTTAATTATATAAGAGCCGTTACATTCTTCCTCGGACCAATCCTGACCTCGGAATGAATACCTTAATTTACTTTTTAGAAGTCTACCCTAAGGAAACAGGGAAATTGATGGTAAATCAGGAATTTGCCTCGCAATTTCAATAATAATGGTTAACACACCAAATTGTTTCGATTGGAACCTCAAGCGTGGAGCGATATGGATCATCAATAAGTTGAAATGGTAATTTTCAAGAATATTCAAGCATAATTTTAATTCTGACCTAATAAGTTTCCTAAGTGGTTTGATTGACTTAGCGACATGTCGAATATGCCGCAGCTTAATCATAATATGTTGAAAGAAAAGATGGTGAATATCTTGTATATATATCACATATTTCAACATGTGAATTTTGGTTGATTAGAGACATTGAAAACAATAGCAGGAAAGTGCTGCCAGTATGTGGCGGATTGGATGACCGTGAGATATCATAAGATGTAATAAACAACGATTAATTCAGACATAATGTTTTTGACGCATATAAATCACCAAGCTCTAGGTACTTTACCTGTTCATAGGTGAAATTAGAGTCTATTGATATTAATCTTCTCTTCTTTTTCAGATAGGTCAGTCACGTCTATAGGTAGTGTACCTATCTTAAAAAATATGGAGTTGGAGATCTCGGCCCAAGCAACGACTTTTGTTTTCAGAGGCTTGCCATAAGACAAATTCTTACCTGTGAAGGTTTTTTGTGTTGTAGTTGTTCACCCCATATGTTGAAAACTGAGTGAAGACCAAATGGCGTGACCTTCCGACCCTCTTGCGTGGACTATAAAAACGGTACACTCGCGACTGTTTTTTTGTAGTTATTCGCGCATGGTAATCTTATATTTCGCTATGTTTGACACTAATATCATCATTCCTGCCAACTGCGCCAGCAATTTGGTGGGAAAGGATTGACCTTTTTAGCCTTATTCCATCTTTCTGGTCCTGTATTCTGGTCCTTAGCTTGGTTGCTTTTATTCTTGGTTTTACATGGCTTATACTGCAGATGATGGTATCCATAGCTTTTGAGTAGTGACAACTGGATGCTGTGTGGTAATGGTCTCCTTTTCTTCTGTGCTCCATCGATCCAGGATAAAAGGTGATAGCCTCGTGTTCCTGGTATTTTCTCTTCCATACGTGGTCCGTGTTTTGAGTGTTTTTCTGAGGTTTTGATGGAGTTTGGGGCTCCGGATCAAATTTGGTGCTCCTATGTCCTAATATTGGTTTTCTGGTTTGTCAATAAGCAATTCCTAGTCAGAATTCACTGTGAGGGGCAGTCTCCACGAGCCATACCGGATAGTTGTCCCAATCAGACATACAAAGTCCATCACCACTACATATAAAAATGTTTCAGCCTCGAGGAATAACAAGTAGTATTTATAACGAACACTGTCACACTCGATACCGATCGTTTGCATCAGCATAACACGATAGAAATTGTAAACAGAAGGATGGGCATAAGGAGAGAAGTCGTTGGAAGAATATGAATTTGGGACAGGAAAAGTTGTTGTTGAAGCTTGGTACCTGAAAAAAACTAATTATTGCTGCTTTTACTTATATAAAATCATTCAGCTCAGGTACCCATAAATGTATATTTATAATCTTGCAGAGAGTGTTATAATTTCGGTCAAAAGTGAGGAACGCAGTGAAGTATTTCCGTCCCTATAAACCGTCTAACCCCGACCGTCTAGCCGTATATGTTTCTGTCTGTCTGTTTCTTCGGAAACTAGTCTCTCAGTTAATCTTCTTTAAATTTTGCACACATCCTTCTTTTATTTGCGGGCAGTATATAAGTCGGAACGGTTGGGCAACTATATTCAGATCAGCCTAAAAACAATAAAGTAATGCAAATTCCGATCATTCAGTTTTATGACTGCTATAAGATATATAGTCGGGCGATCCTTATAAAATTGATAGATCGGATTAGCTGGATGCAATTTTTTTGGATTCTCAAAATTGAATCCATAGTCCTATCCTTACTTAAAAAACTTAAAAATTATACAATTTCTGAACAATAAGGTATTTGACTGATTTAGAACATAGTCCGGGACCGATTCCGGCCACTCCGAGTTATATAATGCGTGCAGAGAAAGAACATTGCATGTGTGCAAAGCTCGAAGCTTAAAAGCTTGAGAGACAAGTTCGCACAGAAACAGGCACACACGGACAGACGATTAAGCTTCCTATATTGACACAGGAGGTGATACTTATTAAGAATATATCAGAGCTTACAAATAACTGCCGACCGTTTCTCGTTGTCTGCAAATAAGTGTCTTTTTCTGACCCTTTACGAAAAGTTTCCGAGAGCAACCGATTTATGGGTTCTTGAACGCGCTCAGAAAAACTTAACATAACAGAAAACAGATCATAACAGAAAACATAAATGAAGACAGCCCAAGGTATAGCCCGGGAGAAATAAAGACAAATGCTATTGCCATGTTCTCTACATCGACCAACGTTACCGAAGTTCGACCATTTTTTGGACTTAAAGGATATTTTCGAAAATTTGTCGCCGGATAAGCTATTATATCAGAGCCTTTACGTATGCTATTGCGAAAAGCATAAATATTCAAATGGAAGCAGATCCAAGAGAATGCGTTTACCGAATTGAAATTGGGGTGCCCGACTTGGGCTGAGACAACAGATTCCTCTCCAACGACTGGAGACGATGAAGACCCTTGAGAACGAGTCGCCGTTATGTTTAATTGACAACCTGACTGTAGGCACCACCTTCTAACCGCATGAAGTTCTTAGCAAAGTGACTCTCGTAATCCAGTTCTTCCTTTGATGCCTTCACAATGGGATCGGTGCAGTTTTCCACTTGCCAGAACTGAAGAAGAAGTTGATCGAGCCGTTCATCTAAAGGGCTTTCCTCCACAAACACCCCATGCGAGCCGCGTTTTCTGGATTGAGGCAAACCAGGAGACAAATGAATTTGCTCCACACAAAGCAGCTCTTAAAATAATACAACTCCAATTAGCAAATCAACTCGTTAAGGCTGGTGAAAATTATGATCCGCTAGCTTTACATTGGCGGAAATTTTCCAAGAAATGAAGGCCAATACAAAATTAAGCTATAGGACAGTGATGTTGAAGGCTCAGGTCGATCTCAGGTAATTTCGCAGAGTAGTCAGAGCATAGGGATTCCATGCTTGCACAGAAAAGCCATCTGTACTGAGCCCTGCGTCACCTAGACCGGTTACAAACACCGGAGATCTCATCTTCCGCAGCTACAGCTGCTTCGCCAGTCTTAGACAGATTTCCAAATTCATCCGCCCAATTTCGCCTAAACGGCTTCAGGCGACAAACTTAGAAGCTTTGGGCAGGAATTAATTATGTGGGTATGACCATCAAAGATTATGCAAGCGGCACCGGACGAGATTGTAATCATAAATGCACAGTTGGATTAGATGCAGACCTGTATTAAAGAGTCCTACCGAAGGGCTTGGGCGTTTTTGGCAAATCCATGCTTTTTAAAGTCTCGCGTCTTTGCACAAAGAAACTGGCGATGGGCTCTCATGTTGGAATGGAATCCGAGTCAGCCTGCTTTTCTTTCCACTTAGACTATGTGGGATCATAACCTTCTGCAATAGCACTTGGATCATGATGCAGCTAGCATCAGCAGCTAAATTTTGATCCAAAAATTGGTAATCAAAGGGGTTGGAAGGACCTGGTTAACCTGTTTGGAACAGAAAATAATTGTTTTTCCAGTAACTTTGAAGGAGCAGGAGCTCAGATGGAGCAGGACGCACATGCAATGGTGGTACATCTTATAATTTTAGTCGATAACAATATACTGAGTCCCAGTTTAAATTTTTTAATGCAAGTAAATAAAACTGGTTTTGCACAGATGGTGCCGGGCTACTCTCCAACATGGGCTTCAGTGGCTCGCCGACTGGCTGATCGTTCTCCCTCTTCACTTCTTCGTAAAAATCCAGCTCCACTTCCTTTGACGCCTTCACAATCGGATCGGTGCAGTTTCCCACTTCCTAGAACTGTCGAAGGTGTGATCGAGCTGCTCTTCTGAAGAGCCTTGTGGGCAGACCAGTCCCGATCGCTTAGCTGCCAAGCACCATACCATTATCATGGTCTCCGCTTCCACAAACAACCCAACCGAGACGAGTTTTTTGGATTAAGGGCAAACCCGGAGACAGATGAATTTTCCCCACACAAAGCAGCTCGTAAAATAATCGAGCTTCAATTAGGAAATCAACTCGCTGAGGCTGGTGAAAATGAGGATCCGCTAACTGTACATTGGCGGGAATTTTCCAAGACTTGACGTCCAATGGAAAATTGGGCTGAAGATCAGTGATGTTGGAGGCGACGATCGATTTAAAATTACGTGGCTTTAGCATAGGAACAAGCTTCGAATAAGAAAAGTTTAAGATAAGATAAATTAAACATAAACGCCCAAGTGACGTGATTATGAATACCTTTCAACAGAAAGCTCAAATCGTATGCGCTTCTGGGCTTCAAATACATAGGAAATTATAACAAAGAGAATGAAAAAATGTAAATACAGGGTGTCTCGTTTCCAAGCATACCGCGCCGGCAAATGAGCCAGAGGATGTGGATCCAAAGACTGATCCCCAGCTGAGCAGATTGGGCGAGAATTGAGAATCGCCTCTATCAGTGTAAGCACCGTGGTTAGCTATTCAAATGTTAAAGCTGTAGATCCTATGATTCCTCTAATTCCCCATATTCCTCTAAAGTGCGGCGCAGATGGAGGGATAAAGTGCCAATTGCCAAGTCTTGGTCGTTGGATTAGTCCAGCATTAGGCGTTGCATGTCGTCCATGATGCGTTTGCTTCCTTGAAATGTCGTTCCATTGTCCATATAAAGGTCTGTCGGCGTTGAGCGTCGTGATATAAAACGCTGAAAAGCCGCGATGAATGCTTTCGTAGTCAGATCGCTAACCACCTCGATGTGGAGTGCCTTTATGAATTTGAAGTGCCTGAAAATTTGTATGATTAGAAATTAGACCGCCGTAAGTTAGATCTGTGTAGAAGTAGTCTTCCGCAATAGAAAACATGGCTTGTATCTTCGTTGTATCTGCGAAATATAGTTTTTCGAATAATATTCTTGCTCCAAAGACCCATTATTGTTGTCGAAGAATGTTGAATGTGGCATCTACGCCAGTATGTAAATATTTAACGTGAACATGTCGAGCTAATAGGTCCGCAAGCGGTGAGTGTTTTTTTTGGGATCAAGATAGAATGCTTGATATTGTAGCTGACGGCGGCTCGTTCAATTCGTCGCCCAACTCGCATTATTCCTTGTGAATCGATGAATGGTGTGAAGCGACTAAGTTTGGACTTGCTGGGAAGTTGGCCACCCTTCCCAATCTGTTGGTACTCCTTTGAAAACTTCTTGCGTTGAACGTGACCAATGAGGCGAAATCTTGTTTCTCTAGCTTCTTTGATGTAAGGAATTGTGCGTATTGGATCCGGCCTCGGATGAGGTTAATAAATCAATAGCAGTAGCTTTGTAGGTGACGGGTCCACGATGAAACCTTCCTGATCAGCAACTTCTCCATACTTTTGTCCGGAAAGCTATGTAGTATTGTGGGCTTTGACAGTCGTTCCTCGGTGCTGCATTTTTCAGGAACAGATAGATGGGGGTCCGTTCCACCAGATGCTATGTGAGATGAGCTTGGAGGCGGGAGACCTCGGGAAGCACAGTCAGCCGGATTGTCTTCTGAACGAACGTGATTCCAGATCGTTCGTGGTGCTGTGCTTAGAATTTCCGCAGTTCGATTGCAGACGTATGTGCTCCAGCGTCGGGGCGGTGAAGATAGCCAATGCAGGACGATCTCGGAATCTGTCCAGCATGAAGTGCTGTAAATAGGATTCGTTAGTGACGATTTGACAGTAAAGAGTAACCGAGTGAGGAGGAGCTCTGCATGAAGCTTTAAACGTTATATCAGTGGAGCCACTTCAGTGGAGCCACTTCAGTGGAGCCACTCGTGTCTTGGCAGCTACCAAGGTAAAGAAATATCTGTCACCGTTAGAATCTCGGCTATATATATCGGCTCCGTATGCGTTGAACGACGCGTCTGAGAACCCATGAAGCTCAATCGGTTGACCAGCAAAGGCAATGTTTCGAGAAACACGGCAGCTAGACAACATTGGCCACTGGTCCATAACTGTTCGCCATCGTCCAATCAGAGCTTCTTGGACTTCTATTCCACGGAACATTTTTTCAATGACCGCACAGAACACATATCGATGTTGCCTTAATCGCAGGAAACTCCAATAAGATCCCGCTGAATAGGAGGTCCAACGTGGAGGCGGTTGTTGCGAAAAAATCCAAAACTGGTCCTTCTGGAACCATCGAACACAACTCGACACTTGGTTTTGCGACTTTTGAGTTTTAGGATCGCGTTGTGTGGTAAATAGATGCCAGTATCGTCTATCTCAGCTGCTGGGAGCTGCTCCATGTGACCACGATCGAGGTAGTCATCTATAAAATTCACATACTGCTTCTTGAGGTCTGAATATCGACGAAATTTCCTCTTCAGTGAGGCTAACCGGTTTATGACCTGGGGTAGGGTTGCGCCGATGGGTGAAGTAGACTCATTAAAAGGGTATTCCACAATGTATTTCCCTCCTGAGAACCTTTGTGTGTAGCTCTGAAGGGAGCCGCTGATGGGTCACTAGCGTCAATAAATTCCTTAATGGGGTGAACCTGGTCCATCTCCATGAATGATCGTACGAGACCGTCTAGGTCCGCATGATGCGTGGTAGCAATGTGGTTGTCGTCACAGGTATTGTAAGAACCTGTTATGACCCAACCAAAGAGTCTTTTAATTGCGTACGGATTGCCCTAACCGAAATTCGTCGTTCCAGTGTATAAATTCCATAACTGATCGGCTCCAATGAGAACGTCGATTGGACCGGGTATGCTAAACGTAGGATCAGCCAATAGTAACGCGAAGATCTGCTTCCATGATAAAGAAGATGTGTCTATGAATGGGCCGGTAGAGAAGTCGTCAATGAGGAAAAAATAAACGCATCTAAGTCTATGCTTGGAGAGTCGAGACTGTAGTTTTAGTTCAGCGCGTCCTCGAGTAATACCGGGCCTATTGGCGGCAAGACCCTGGACTGAGATTCGAGCATAAATGCGATGCACACCAATGCATTGAATGAATGCTTCCGAAGCCCACGTTATGGTATACCCAGTGTCAAGAAACATCCTGCAGATGGCCCCATGAGTCGACGAAATTTGCTAGGATAGTGGGCAGAAGAGCCTTGACGCCTGGTGCAGGAATATGTTCCAACGTGTGATGAGTGACGATTGGCTCTTCTCGGCTTGCTGCGCCTGTTGACAGTGAGCGTTGTTGTGATGATGCCGCACTAGTGTGTAGAGCATCTAATAGTGAGGGCGCGGAGGAAGCGTACTGTCTACTATTTCCTGATCCAATTTGATGAGATGCTCCGTGAAGTAGCGAGTGATGTTTACGCCGGCACTCGCAAGCATCTTTTGATATGCAGTTCGAAACCATGTGAGCCGTGCTAAGACAGTTGAAGCACAGCTTGTGAGTCATGACGAAATAACGGCGCGCTTCAATCCCAAAAATTGGGCGCATCTGTATATTTGATGGGCTTGATTGCAAGAAATGCATGTACCATTTCCTCTTAGGTAGCAACTGATCGTCGAGCTGGCGGTGCGCTTGAGTGTTGAGAAGCCTCAAAAGTATCAGAGCGAGTAGTGAGGAAGTTCAAAAATTGCGTGATGGTGACACTGGCCTCGTCAAACTCCTTGCACTCGTTCCAAGCTTGGCGGGTATCGAGGTCCAATTTGGATGACAAAATGAAAATTAACCATGGATCTCGCTGTTCGCAGTCCAGCGAACAGTCCATCTACTACCTTGCGTAAAGTACCGATGTTTCCACCTGTGGTGCTGGGAAGTGTTATAAAGTTGTTGAAGAATGATCGCAGGATGAGTGATCGCTTGTTGTATCGTTTTTCCAACCTATCCCACGCTTCGCTATCGCTTGTCACGGCGATATGTCTGATCAAATATGATTTTAACTTATAAAACCCTTGGCAGTCGGTCAGTCGCTAATTATTGCTGATGGATCCCTTAAACATATCTGAAAAATGTTTCCGATCCCTGTAATTTCCAGAAATCGAAAGCAGTTTTATCCGCTTCAACTGAAAATCTGCTCCTATTCGCTCCGAAGGTCATGTTGCGTTGACAGTGGCAACACTGTTGGCAGCCGCATCCAATTTAAGCTCCGCTAGGGTGCTGCTTAGATGAGCATGAGTGGTATAATGCATCTCCTCATGTGCATCAAGGTTAGGGTTCTCCCCTTCGGGGTCATTTTGGAACGTGTAGAGTTCCTCGAACTAGAGAAGAGAGTAGACTTCCTAGAGAAGTTGCGCTAGAAGCCCCGTTGTTGAATCACATTCGACGAGAGACGAATCTATAGACCTCCACAGGTGCCAATTTAATAAAATCCTGAATCCAAATGTGTTTGCGGCGATCCAGCTCGAATGACCAGAAAATTTGTGTGATTAGAAATTAGACCGCCTTAAGTTAGATCTGTATGTATTTAGGTTTTATTTGGGTTCACTGAGTATTTTTTATCGTTTATTCCCGATGCGCTGGACTACCGTTGGCAGCAAAAATGTGACTGGCCATAGCATAGGAACACGATTTGAATAAGAAAGTCTTAAGAAAAGAAAAATTAAACATTATCGCCCAAGTGGGGTGATTATGAATACCTTACAACGGTGTGGTGTACAGATCTAGAAACTGTTAAGGGCTGGGATTCAAATACATAGGATATTATAACAAAAGAGAATGATAAAACTTAAGCTTAAATACAGGGTGTCTCGTTCCCAAACAGCGACGTAAGAATTGACGGCAGCAGACGCTGAACGAGGAATAGTGACACTAGATGCGGAAAACTCCGGAGAGTGGTGTTAGTCTTGAATACCAGCTGGAGAGTTGCCACCAAAATGCAGCAAACTATGTTGCCTGCGTCCACACGTACGGCATGCGATCGAGTTTTTATCCATAAATGCAGAGTTACCTGGATGAAAGGGTCTACGTCGTCCTACCGTAGGGCTGCTGGATATGATGTCGGCAAATCAATGCTCTTCAAAGTCCGGCATCTCTGCTCAAGGAAACTAGCGATGGACTCCCACGTTGGAATGGAATCCAAGGAATTCGAGTTAGCTTGAATTTCCTCCCACTTAGACTGCGTGACATCAGCTAGCAATCTGCTTCGTTGTGCCCATGCTTGCCAGGGCTCGCATATGCTAATTAAATTAAAAATGTAAAGCAATCTCTTAGGGATTATTTCTTCCCAAAAATGATTCGGTCATCAATGAAAATTACATCGAACTGCAAAACCTGTTCCATGGCAAAATAAAAGCGCCATCCATCTATGCAGGTGGTAGCAGATACATCTATACGTTCTTCTGTGGGGAAAATTCTATACATTGGTATTTTTTCAACAGATGGAAACCTTTTTCTCGTCGATAATTTCTCGAAATTCACTACAGTGCAAGCCATCGCACAAGGGCTGATGTGAACATATTGCACATAATAACTTTTTTTTGTTCGTTCAAAAACAAAAACAATCTACTGCGAAAATGAAAGATAGCAAAATTCCGAGACCATTAAATAAATTTTTCTAATTCACTTCAATATCACCATTTCCAACGCCACGCCTCTACATAGCACATCAAATGGTTAAGTAGAGAGGTAGCACTCTAGCTGAAATTGCCAGATGGAATTGGACTGACTGGACAATGTGCGGTGACCTGCATAACATCAATATGATTCGAATGCCTAAGCGGGGCAAAAGGAGGGACAATAAAAAAGATTCCGCCAATGGAAAGGCGACGGGAATTGGAGAAAGGATTAACGACGATAACAGAGGAACGAAGGATTAACGGCGGGACGCGAGAGTGGCGAGGATTAACGGGCGCCTCAGCGCTATATAAGGTGGGCCACTGAAGCGAATCGGGGCCGAGTCTTCCACGGAAGCTGGAAGAGTTAAGTGAAAGACCCCCCGTGGGTAAGTCTAACATTCAAGCGAGAAAGTTTCCTTGTAGGAATTAGGAGTATAGGCTGAAGGACCCCCGTGGATAAGTCTGACAGTCTCAAGTATGGGATTTTAGAGCGAGTTCACAAGGATCTGTGATCCGTGGCTCAAGGACCCCTTGTGGGTAAGTCCGGCGGCTGTACGCGCGTCAAGGACAAGGACAAGTCAAAGAGCAAGTGGGAAAAGGATCTAGGATCTAGGGGCGGAACTGAAGCCCAAGGGTAAATAGAATCGGATTGGTTTATTCCCGGACACGACAGGTATCCTGATTATAACGGGAGCGACGGATCGGTCTGGTGTACGCCTTATCGATTCCTGACCGTCTCAACCAGGTGTGATCCTGCAAAGCGAGGGGTAACCAGCTCGGGATCTCAAGCCCAACAACAAGACCCAACAGGGACATCTCGGTCAAGTCAAGAGACTCCTGATCTAGGCGCTGGGGCGTACGCACAGCATATCATCTGGAGTTAAAGGAGTCGCGATGCCAAGCCTCTGGGCGAATAAACGGCGGCGTATCCTGTAGGGTAGGTAGCCCTTCGTGCCCTGATCCGGCCGCCAGGCACCAAGAAGCGTATCCTGCCCGACGTATGCCTGGGAGGTGAGCTTATTGGTCTGCTAACACGGATTAGGAGCGGGCCACGGCGAAAGGGGATTCCCAGTGAGCCCAGGATATCAACGACCCACGGCGTACAATAAGAGGAGCAGCGACCACAGGACCAACGACGACAAGAGCATCGGTGACGGCAGGAGAGCGACACCAGGAACAGCAACTACGGCAGGAGAAGGGCAGCATATTGTGTATTGGCACCAACCCGGAACGGTGACTGGTGAACGAGGGGACGACAAGCGGTCGATCGGCTGGGCCAAGCAGCCGGTGAGGTGCACATTTTTGTAAATACTGTGAGAATAAAAGGAACTGTTGGAAAAAAGAAGCACCCTGTGTTATTTCTACGATCGGGAAATCACGTCCAATCTATAAATTCGGTGGAACGACCCATAACCTCTGTGAGCTAGCCGCGGCATTTATTGCGAGCGCCAACTGGCAAAAACAGTTCGTTACAGTGTATATATTCATGATCAGGATCACCTCTTGAGTCGATATAAGCATGTCCGTCTGTCTGTCTGTTTTTCAAAACTAGCCTTTCAGTTTTAAAGCTATCGTCTTCAACACAGCCTGGATCTTGGAACAGCCTGGATCCGTCGACTATATTCTATAGCTGCCATATAACTGATTCATAGGATTTTCTATGGATTCTACATTGGGCAAACTAATCCGGTCTGCCAATTTTCATAAGGATCGGCCGACTGTATCCTATAGCTGCCATATAAGTGATTGATCGGAAATGCCATAACTTCGTTATTTTTAAAGTTAGATCCGGTCTGCCAAATTTCATAAGGATCGTCCGACTTTATACGATCCGATATATATCTAATAATATAAGATGCGTGTCGCCACCTAGCGGACTGCCACTCTGCAAGGGAATATCAACTTCGGCTACGCCCGAAGTTAGCTTTCCTTTCTTGTTTTTTTTATAATTTGGGTTCACAGAATATTTATTAAATTTTATATTCCCGATACGCTGGGCTTTTGTTGGTAGGGGTTTGCGTAAAAATGTGACTGACTGAGGGTTATAATTATTAACTTTACTCTACAGCAACACTCTTTGACACATTTCTTAAGTAGGATGTACGTATGCAAAGGAAGTTGTCTCTTCGTGTATATGACGAAGAGATAAACGATAATTTTTGGAGATTCGAATACTGCCTTTGCAGAATATTCACATCTTTTTATCTACATCTTATTTAACTGATTGATCGGAAATGCCATAACTTTTGTGTTTTTTAAGTTAGAGGGATGGGACTTTCTATATATTACATTTTGGGCAGAGTAATCCGATCTGCCAAAGGGATCAGCGGACTATATCTTATGACTGCTGTACAACTGAACGATCGAAAAGGATTCAACCTTGGAATTTTTAAAGATGCATAGGGCTATTTCCAACATTTATAACAGAGAATCCGAATCTTTACTAGATATAGACATATTGTTTTGCTTTGGGAATAATTGAAAAACTTAGCTTAATAAAAAATTAACTTTGTGGAAATGAATGGACGTGGTGTAGATATGAATAGTACCGGGTAATATATAGTCTAGGAAATCGATTATTTCCAAATTTTTCTGTTAATTTGCAACTGACGTTTTTTTTAACCTTGTTTGTAACTTTTTACTGGCCTGTGTAGTTCGAACTGACCTTTTATGGACATACTCGTACAAATTACTGTTTTGAAACATTTTTTTTCAATATATTTAATTTTCATAATAACATTGTTTGTATAAAATCCAATTGCTGTATTTTTATAGAAAAGAAGACCTTTTTTATATCTTTTACTTCTTTAATAAAAGAATGTACCTTTTTTTATATATTAAACGGTATTTGAATATATTTTATTTGAAATTCAGTTCTAAGAAAAAACTGTCAATACCAACAATACCAATATTAACACAACATTTTTTATTTTTTACTCTGGTCAACCACAACCACATCAATGTGTACCGGAAACTCCACCACTTTCAACGCTAATAATTGAACTCAACTCAACTGCCTCTTCAAATGACTTTCTATAACTCTACATGTTTTACATTGCATTATCACTCTATTTACAAATATGATCAACCTTTATTATAACAAATTTCAAAATACACTGATAATCATTGTCTGACTTTTTCTCATATTCAAACGATTCATGAAAATTAATCAAACGTATTGTGTCCTTTTAAATTCATAAATTTGACATATTATTTTCTTCATTTAATAAAAAAAAAATACTTATAAATAAATAACCTACAAATTTTAAAAATTTATATATAATAACAATATTTAAAAACAAACCTAAAAATAATAAAATGAAAAATAATACAAAATACCTATCGTTATTATGTTAACTACATTACCCAATCCAAACACGTCAAACATAGATAAGAGTAATATTCCTTTATTGGTTACCTTGCATATTGCGCATGCAAAGGCCAGGACAAGTAGGCTATGAATGCCCTCCGCCGCCTTCGACATCTAGTACTGATGACAAAAAACAACATATACAAAATGTTGAACTTAAAGAAAGGTAAATATTAGGTAAAATATTATGAAGATATTTATAATTTCCATAATTGTGTATTCTTAGATCTTCTAAGTCGCTTTTGGCCAACGTATTAGATATTGATGATGACTTCCGTGGCAACCACCGATGTGGTAATGCTCCATTTCTTCAACAGCCTACATATTACAGGACAATGTACAGGTAATACTTAAATAAATCTTTTATTATACGTTTAAATTAAAACAAGACAGGAATGCTTGATATACCCTTGCAGATAAGTGATAGCTTATATTATTAGATATATATCGGATCGTATATAATCGACCGACTCTTATGAAATTTTGCAGAAATATATAAATATCTTATATCAATTATAGTAACGAAAAAATGTCAAACATATATAAAAAATTATACATTAAAAATATTCTTACTTGATATTCAATTATTCTGTAGTTCCAATTTGCTCCATGATTTCTAAATTCACTGAATAGGCTTGTTTGTATTTAGATTATTTGTCTTGAGTTTTATTTGGGTTTATTTGATTTAGTTGGAGCAGCGATGGTGCCGCTCCAACGATAGAAGTGTCTCTCCCCTTTTACAATATTCTTTCAGTCTAATTAAGGCTAAGTCTTGTAGCTGCGCTGCTCGCAGGCGGCGGCAGAGAGACGGCTATGTACCTATATACTTATGTATAAAGGAATGTACTTATATACATTGCTATGCGGTCTCAAGTGGAGGCGCGAGGGGTATGCATATGCTGTCCGTTCGTTACAATTATGCCGACGATAGCATGTTTATAGCGATAGCGATGTTTATTTATTTATCTGTATTTATTTGTCTGTATGGCCATAAAAAGTGCAATTGATGAAATAAAGATTTTTAATCTATCCTTATGAACTGTTTGTTTCTTATGTTTATTATTTGTTATTTCTATGTTATCTCTATCTCCAATTTCCGTTACCTTATACGGACCTGAATATTTAGGATCTATCTTATGACCTGTCTCGTTATACCTTTGCAGAGGGTATTATAATTTTGGTCAAAAGTGTGCAACGCAGTGAAGGAGACATCTCCGACCCTATAAAGTAAATATATTCTTGATCAGGATCACCTCCTGAGTTGATATAAGCATGTCCGTCTGTCCGTCTGTCTGTCTTTCTACGCAAAATAGTCTCTCAGTTTTAAAGCTATCGTCTTCAAACTTTGCACCCATCTTTCCTTTGCAGCCAGTATATAAGTCGGAACGGCCGGGATCGGTCGACTATATCCTATAGCTGCCATATAACTAATTGATCGGAAATGGCATAGCTTCGTTGTTTTTTAAGTTAGAAGGATGGGATTTTCTATGGATTCGACTTTGGGCAAACTAATCCGATCTGACAAATATCATAAGGATCGGACGACTATATACGATTCTATATATATCTAATGTATATATCTAAATGCGTATCGCCACCTAGCGGACTGCCTCTCAACTTCAAGGGTATATCCACTTCGGCTCCGTCCGAAGTTTGCTTGATTTAAATATTCGACTGTAAAGTCGTATTCTTCTAGTTCGAGCTTCATTCGTGTCAGTTTAGAACTGGGATTGATCATTGAGAAAAGGTATGTTAAAGGTCTATGGTCTGTTTATATTAAGAAATGTTTTCCATATATACATATATGGTCTGAAACGTAATATCGCCCAATGAATTGCAGCTAATTCCTGCTATATTATACATTTGTTAGTTTCACCTTTTGTAAATGCTCTTGTTGCGTATGCAATGGGAAGTTGGAGAACATTTGGAGAACATGGTTTTGAGTTAAAACCGCTCCACATGCTTGCTTACTTGCATCTGTTATTATACATAATTCTTTAGTGAAATCTGGATGTTGTAGCAAGGTAGGTTCCATAAGTTTTGTTTTTAAGTATTGAAATGCATTTTCACACTCATCCGTCCATTTAAAAGGAACATTCTTTTTACATAATCTTGATTTGTGCCGTGAATAGTCGCGAAATTTTTTATAAAACGTCTATAATAGTTACAGAATGCTACGAAACGTCTAGCACTGTCCGGGTCGTGCGGAACGGGGTATTTCATAATGACATCGTATTTCTTGTCCTCTGGAGTATTCCTTTATCAGTGCATTTATGACCTAGAAAAGTCACTTCATCCATAAAACATGAACATTTGTCTGGATGTAACTTTAGGTTGTATTTCCTACATTTCTCAAAAACATCTATTATGTTCTTAAGCATATGTTCTTCGGAACAACCAATTACTATTAAGTCATCCATTTAAAGGAATGCTTGAGAAGGTTCTAGACCAGAGAACGCAATAGTCATCATTCTCTGAAACGAATTAGGAGCTATTTTTAATCCGAAGGGTAATCGCGTGAAGCGATATGAGCCGTTGCTCGTTGAAAAAGACGTTATATCTCTTGAACCTTTTTCTAGTTCAATTTGATGGAATCCTGACATTAAGTCAAGACACGAAAAGTATTTTGCTCGACCTAGTTGATCTAAAATGTCATCAATTCTAGGTAATGGGAATTTATCAGATAGTAATTTTTTATTTATCTGGCGGTAGTCAATTACTAATCGCCATTTCTTTACATTTGACCCGGGGGATGATTTCTTAGGAACAAGTAACAATGGGCTATTGTATTCGGATACTGACGGTTCGACAATCCCGTCAGAGATTAATTTATCTTCTTGCTTTTGTATTTCGTTGACCTGACTATGTGGGCTTCGATTGTTCTTTATATAGACTGGTTCATCATCTTTTAATCTCAGTTTTTGTTTATAAAAATTATTTGAGGTTATTGATTCGGTTTCCAATCCGAATATATCGCTATACTGGCTGCATAAGCTAAAAAGCTGTGACTTGAACTGTGGAGGGAAGTTTTTTGAAATTTGTGATTGTGTTGACTACATCGTAGTTCAATAGTGATTCATATGTTAGGTTGTCTGTATTGACTACTTGGTCGGTATTTGTTGTGTAGAATAGTCTTATGAAGGCATTATTGGATGTTGCTATGGTATTTGTAATATAAATATCATGCTGAATTTTCTGATTTGGAATTAATACACTGTCTTCTTTTGAGTTAAGCTCAATTTTCCGAATAACTTGGGATTTTGCTGGCAAAAGTATTGAATTATTGGCAGAACTATGAGTAATTGGTACATTAATTGGAAATTTTAAGTTATTGAGTCCAATTATAAGCCAATCTTGAAGTCTAATTGACAGTTGTATTTTTTAATAAAGTCGATGCCTATTATTCCATCGCATGGAATTGGGAAATGTGAATTTAGGATATGAAAATCGTGTGGAATTATGTATTTAGTTGTCTGTATCTCCAAAGAAACTAAACCTTGGGATTTGGTTATTTCTTGACTTATGCCTTTTATGTCTATGATGTGATCATCTTGGATGTTTCGGAAGTCATCCGAAGTTTCTTTTAAAATGGAAATGTCTGCACCTGTGTCTAATATATATAAACGAATATATTTTGGCTGAGATTAATGGTGTGAACTCTGACTTCTTTTATTGTTGAGTGTTTAAAGGGCTTTGGGAGTTTCCCGAAGTGTTTTGGTTAGTATTTTGTGTAATTCTGACATTGCTTTGATTATTGCCATTGTGGCCTCGGTACGAGTTTCCACCGCCTCTATAGTTTCCTCTATATTGGCCTCGTCCTCCCCTGTTATTTTGGTAATTGTTGTTATAATTATTGTTGTTATTTTGGTAATTTTTGTTGTAGTTATTGTAAATACCACGAGAATTACCTCTATAATTTCCACGTCCGCGATTTGAGCCGCGCTGTGGATAATTCTTGAAATATAGGACAGTATTTGACTGTCCAGTTGCTTCAGTGCAACTATTGACAAATTTGGAAACAGCATCGTTCATAGTACTACAGGTTCCAGCTTGCATGATTAGTTTTACCATATCGATTGTGCAATTTTTAGTCATTGCTTTGACTGCATGCTGCGTGAAATAACTTCTGGATAGCTCTAAAGGTAAACCATCTAATGCACCTTCTAAGGCTTTCGTCATCTGCTCAATTTCTTGTGTATAATGGTTAGCAGTTTTATTGCGCTGCTGTAGGTTCATCAGCTTCGCTGATAATACTTCTACAGTTTCGCCCTTGACGTTGCCTCTTAGTTTAGAAACCACTTCAGTAATTGTTGTTTCATTACCGATTAGATTTCTGGCGACTCCTTTTAGCTTTCTTTTTATTATGGAGACAGCTTATTTTTCGTGCTCGCCTTTTATTGATTCTATTATTTGTAAAGCATTAATGAAACTTGCATTAATGAAATTTTCAGCCTTACCATCAAAAACTGGTATAAGCTTGGATGCTGTATTAATAAAATCAATATTTAATTGTGCCATTGTGACAGAGTTAATTATTTTGTTTTCTATTCCACTGGAAGTATCTGAATCTGTTGAATTGTTCAGATCAGCATATACCACCGGAATAGTAAGATTATTCAAATCTTCATCCTCTATTTTAAGGTTTTCTTTGGGAAGCTCTTCTGACTCCGATTCATTCGTTTCTGTTGATTCAGGGTCAGGTGCAGGTTCAACTGCTATTGTGGTGTTTAGAACGGTTGTTACCGATAGTTCTAAACTGAACTTTTGTTTAACAAATAT
This sequence comes from Drosophila atripex, assembly GCA_035045925.1. Classification (NCBI taxonomy): domain Eukaryota; kingdom Metazoa; phylum Arthropoda; class Insecta; order Diptera; family Drosophilidae; genus Drosophila; species Drosophila atripex. Next base: position 66,231 of record JAWNOP010000019.1, read on the forward strand.
TAAATTAGATCGTAGTCGTATCAAAAGTCTTGATACCTGTGACCAATGATCTTGATTTAACCTTTCCCTGTGATTATGTATTAGCATTCGCGCTTCATTAAAGCACTCTACTAATATTTCAACATGCTTCCTAACCGTATTCTTTTGGATAGGTCTATTCTGGGTTAGTGACTTGTATGATCGGTCAAAATTTGTTTTAATGTTTGATAATTCTGTGTACAATTTGTTCCATTCCATGCCTTTAGCTTAGCCATACTTTGTAAGAAAGATATATTGAAATATTTTTATATTTATTATTTTTTTGTTATTTCATTTTCTCATATTTTAGGTGTTAACATTTATGTGTAATCACTGTTGTTTGTGTTTTTTTTTTTTTTTTTTTTTTTTATTCTGCTGCTTATATTTTCTCCAAGTCATTTCCCCGGCTCTTATACCTTTTTTTCAAACAATTATTATGCAGCTTGTAAATTTTGTAAAAGACAGTGGCGCACATGATATTAACAATGATTATCAAGAGTATATGTACCCAATATAGATTGATGTTGCTAGATTATACCTTGTTGATGAGATTGGCAGTGGAATCGACTGTTTTTATGTCCAAAGTCATTTTGGTGGGTTTTGCATATACTTATATTGGTTGGTCACCAATAGTTACTCCTTCCAGGCATTCGCCGGGAAGAATACGCTTTCATAGAGCATGGCGTTCGCCACTTGCCGCCAAACACATGTATGGATACGCTCTGCAGGATTAGGAGTCTCTGACTTGACCGGGGCTGTTCCTGACTAGTTTCTATTCGGGCTTGAGCTCTCGAGCTGATCACCCCTCGCTTTTCTTTTCGCGCGGTTCCCACTGCATACGTACAGCCGACCTCCCGTCCAACCGACCGAGGGACGGTGGATATCGCGGGGATTGATCCGAGAAAGTAAACAAGGAGAATAAGAGTATGAAATCACGAGGATGAGTGTTGCACAGATATTTTATCTCTGTTATCTCTGCACAGAGGCGTTTAGTATAAAGGACTTAAAATTGTTAGTAGAGCGAAGTGACAAATAGTGGTAGAGACCATTGTAGTCCAAATACATTACCCTGAACGGATCTTGTTGGCATGTAATTGCAACAACATGTAGGTCATACTTTTGACCATCTCTTAATGATACCAAGAACACTTATAGCATTATTAACCATGGTGGATATATTGTCGGTAAATTTAAGTTTCAAATCTAATAAGACTCCAAGATCGTTAACCTGAGATAAACTTTCTAAGGCGTTCCCATAGAGAAAGTACGTAGTCTGGTGAGGGCTAGATCGATAAAATGACATGAGTTTACATTTCGATCCATTAAGCTTTAGGTTATTTGCCAAACACCAATTTTGAAATTTATCCAAATCGGATTGAAGTATAGATTGGGTGCAAGTAAATCTATACTGAAGACAATGCTTAACATCATCAGCTTATATACTAGTGAGTCACTTATGGCAAGGGGAAAGTCGTTTATAAACAGTGTAAAAAGTAACGGTCCAAGATGGCTTCCTTGGGGCACCCCAGATGTGACGCGGACTAAACGCGAGGTAACATCTTTAAAGAAGACACGTTGGGTTCTTCCAGATAAGCTGATCGAAATCCAGGAGATCAGTTGGGAATCCCAAAAGACTGAGTTTACTTATAAGAAGCCAATGGTTAACAGAGTCAACTGCTTTCCTGAAGTCAGTGGAAATGACGTCTGTCTGTAAGCCATTCCGGAACCCATCCGTGACAAAAGATGTTACCTCCAATAAGTTTTTCGAAAAGCTTTGGAATTGCTGACAATTTAGAGATGCCTCTATAATTTGTAGCATAGGATTTTTTCCCTTTTTTATGCAGAGGAATAATGTAAGATTCCTTCCACATAAGGGGAGAAATCGAAGTCTCCAGCGATAGATTAAAGAGTTTAAGGAGCGCAAACAGTGCCTCGGCGCAGTTCTTCAGAACATAGCCTGGTACTCCATCGGGCTGAAAAAAACTTTGCAAAGAGATCGGCTATTGCCAGATCAGTGTTCGCATAAGAGTTCTCAAACGTACGCAGAGGAGGAAAAGATACAGATTTGCGAAATGTGTAAACAAAGTTATAGAACTGCTTCGGGTCCTGAGTAAACTGAATCCGGCAGCGGCGAATATAACTCCGATAACATTCTGCGTTTTGCACGGTGAAATTAGACCGAGCTATTAAGTATCTTGAATAACGAACTGTACAGCCAGATAATTTATGTTTATTTAAAAGTCTATTCATTACGTTCTTAAATTAAATAGATGCCTTTTATTTCAAGGAGGATTATTTGATACCGACGGATATTTCCATGGCACGCAAGCGTCTAAAAATAAATTCAAAGTGTAATAAAATTTGTTTAAGGCAATATTTATATCTTCACATGCCAGTAAATCGGACCAATCAAATTCCAAAACTAACTTATTTAGTTTCGTAACGTCAGCCTTACGGAAGAAATGAACTTTATTAGAGTTTAGTTTACACTTGAAGTCAATGAAGCTACTGTTTTCGATTAAAACTTCAAGAGTGGAATGATACGGGTTCTCAGGGTTAGAAAGGGGAAAAGTTCTGGAAAGAGTAATTCCATCACGATCAGAAACGAAACACAAGTCTAGCAGCCGATCTAAGGAATTTCTAACGTGGTTAATTTGCCCGATTGACATGTCGAACATACCCGCAAGGAAGTCGTGGTGCGAGTTAAGCAGTGAGGACGGTGAATTCTCATTATTGGACCACATGAGATCTATTATATTTCAGTCCCCCAGAGCTACCATCAGACAATCGGTCCGAATCGAGACGAAAAGCGGACAAATGTTGCCAGTATGTGGGCGGTTCTGACGAAGGTGGTATGTAAGAACAGGTAAAGAATAAAGATTGACCGGACAGAGTGATTTTAACGCCAGGAATTCTTTCACCAAGCTCTTGTGATTTTACCTCTTCAGAAGCGAATTTGGAGTCTACAGAAATTAGGACTCCTTCTCCCCTTCGCAGTGTTCTATCACGTCTAAAAGTGGTGTACCTTTTTGGAAAAACTTCGGAGCTTAAGACCTCCGGCTTTAACCAAGTTTTTGTAAAGACTATAACGTGAGATGCAAAGGAATAACTATTAGAATACAGTTTGGGAAGTTAGCTATGTAGCCCTCTAGTATTCTGAAAGGTAAGTGTTAGTGGAGAAATTAGTTTTTTTGAGGGTGAGAAAGATGAGGTAGAAAGTTGGTCAGTGGCTCTAACATGTGGAAGTTTCACTCCGCTTTACAGGATCACATCTGGTCGTCGCGATCAGGTGGTATGTCGTGTCTGGGATATTAACACACCCGACTTTATTTACCCTGGTCTTTAGATTTTCCGAGGATCCAGGATCATTTCACACTCGTTGGTATGGCGTACATCCGCCGGACTTACCCACAGGGGGTCCTTGAGCCACGGATCACAAATCCTTGCGCTCTCGGTTTAATCCTCGCACTTGAGACTGTCGGACTTACCCTTCGTTATACTCCTAATTCCTCCAAGGAAACTTTCCAGCTTGAATGTCGGACACTCGGACTCTTTCAGCTTGAATGGCGGTCTTCCAACTCAGCACTTCCATCTTCCCTAGAAGATTCGCTCCTGATTCTCTCCAGTGGCCCTCCTTATATAGCGCCCGCTAATCTTTGATCTCGCTTCCTGCCGTTAATTCTTCTCGCTTCGATTCTCACTGATAATTCTAATTTCCAGAACTCCCGCCTCATTTCCATTGGTTCCATTTCATACCCCTCTTTGCCCCCTCTGCACCCTGACTCATATTGTTTTTACGCAGGTCATCAATTTTCTCCCAGAGAAGTTTCCGCAGAGAAAAAAAAGGCTGTGCTCAAAAAATAAATTGTCAAGTGAATTAATTATTTTATTTTATGTCAACGATATGTTAAAAGAAAGGTGGCTGCCTATTATAAACTTTCGGAAACGACGAAAAATAAAATGCGTGCACTCGGCTATACGTTATAATTCGAGATTCAATAACAAAACTTAAGCCTAGCTTGTCTATTGCGACGAAGCGGGCGAATTTGCAAGAGAGGCTTCAGGGTTTTTCTCGTTATTCGTTTTTCATAATTCATATTCATATTCTATATTTAATATAATCAAGCTACACCGGCCCCGGTGAAGGCCTCCATCCGGCTTCAATCAACTGGCAGCCTCGCCAGCTTATGAATTGCCCTTTTAAACATCGCTCCAGAGCTAGTTCTCACGACGGCGACCCTTCCGTCCGCGTCGGCGTGAGTTTCGACGACACTGGCGGTGATCCATTTTCGGGGCGACTGGTTGTTCTCTGCGACCACGACCAGATCGCGACCAGGATCAGATTCCTGATGTCCTCCTGCTCCCGATCCCACTTCGACCACACCTGAAGGCCCAAGACGTACTCCCTGGACCATCGCTGCCAAAAAATTTGCTTGATTGACGAGACAATCCGCCATCGCTACAAGCACGTTTGACCCTGCTGTTCCGGGGTCCGCGGTGCTGGTGGGGCGATGAGCGGCACGAGTGCCGGAAGTCAATGGATCGTCGTCGGTTGCCTCGGCGCCCAACGAACCTTTGAAATGCCAATAAAAAGGAATCAGTTGATAAACCAGAGACTACTTTTAAATGAACTGCCTTGGATGCAAATCAAACAAACACGGCAATGTAGGACTTGTAGGGTGGCCTACCACGAATTTTCAATGTCGTCTCAATAGGGCCACAGAAGTCCCCGCCACATATGGAGAATGGGCAGAGAGCTCGGATTCGGGGTAAATTTTCCATGATTTGAGTCATTGGATGAGGCTTGCATTTAAAACAGCGTATGCATGACCGTAATATCTGACTGCAGACTTCTTGCGCGTTTACTATCCAAACACGCTGTCGCAATAGACTCACCAGTGCTCGTGGATCCATATGAAAATTCGACTCGTGCAAGTATCGGACATAGCTCATAATACAAAATAATAATACATAGCTAATAATACAAAACTTGGCATCGTACGATATAGGTGCATTAGCTAGTCGCCCCCCGACCCGCAACAACGAAAATGGCAAGCCCAGCCTGAGAAACTTCATGGACAAATGGATTAGGTTCTGTAGACTTGGGCTAACATCCAGTCTTTTTGAACTCATGCTCTTGAACCTGCATTTTGTACTCGGGCCACTTATCTTCCGGCTCCGTTAAAAGCAACGACGATGGATAGGATCATATCCAATGGAGACAAACTTCTGAATCTGACCAATATATACTGCGTTCGATCGGGACTTTCATGCGAGGCTTGATTTTGCGGCAGAGGTCTGCGAGAAGTTGAGCGGCACATAACTCAAGACGGAAGAGCGTTTTTGTCTTGAGCGGCGCTACTTTGGACTTTGCAGTCAACAATGAGTCTTTCATACCATCTGCAGATTCGCAACGAATATTGACGCAGGCTCCATAGGCTCTCATAGATGCGTCATAAAAGGCATGAATTTGAATTGGTGACATCGGCTTACTCATCACAAATCTCGGTATTGAGATATCTTCTAACTGTGACAAGGCAAGCTTTTTTACGTGGGGTTTTCCACATTGAAGAGATTACATCCACGGCACTCGAATATACCTACAAAAAGGTATATAGTGCATGGGAACGGATGATACGCCTGCCAGCGCCCCAGATTATACATAGCAACCATCCTGGTACCTTTCGAATATGCGCTTGCCGGGCAATATATTCCCTCTGGATAAGAGGCGAGGTGATCTATCACCTCTACTGATCTATGGCTCTCAGCGCCCGAGTTGTATAACGCAACTCCACGTCGAACCCGTAAATTCCGCCTGCGATTTGGGTATCAACCACACTGGACACACTGCCCAAACCGTGGTATGGAAGTTTGTGGGCTCGGTGACGCACCCCTTTTGCTCCGACAAGCTCGGATGGGGGGCCCTGCCATGTTAGTACGACATACGACAAGCTATGGCGAACTGTGGCAGTATTCTACGCCGCTAACCACACGGCCGGAAAGCGGAAAATATATCGTCGACGTAAAAGTCAGACCCAATAACTTTATCAGCTCGAGGGAATGTATTTTTCGCGGATTCACTCAACCTCTTCATACACCTTATGTCCAGGAATGGGGCTGGTGAAGTGCCATATGTATCAGTGTTGAGCTTGCACAATTTCAAGGACTCCGATGGGTTTTTTCTCCACACTATCAACTGGTATCGCCTATCTGCTTCATTCACCTTTACTTAGCGATAAATCTATTTTATGACGGCTATCAGAGCAAATTTGTTCAGCCGAAACCGAAGAAGAGTTGAGTACAGCTCTTTCTGAATTTTTGCAATAGGACGCATCAAAAACGACTCGTAGTTTGGTCGTTTCACTTTGAGGCCGTTAGACACACTGAAGGGGTATTACGTAGTGTTGAGTACGTAGTGTTGAGAAGAGTTGAGTACAGCTCTTTCTGAATTTTTGCAATAGGACGCATCAAAAACGACTCGTAGTTTGGTCGTTTCACTTTGAGGCCGTTAGACACACTGGAGGGGTATTACGTAGTGTGCAGTAGCATTGCTTGCAGAAGACATATGACCTAGGGATTCGTATTTTTCCATAAATTCCAAATACATTTTCTTTAAGTTCGGATCTCGAGATAATCTTCTCTCGAGCGTCAGAATACGGCATTTGGCAATCTCGAATGCGTTTTCCAAAACGCTTGGATCCGACCTAAATGAAAATCTGACTTCAAATCGACCTGAAGGCAGTAATCTTGTAGTCTTTCGATGTTCCTCACACAACTCCTGTTCTGGCGAAAAAATTTTTTAAAAGATGAAACTTCTTTCAATGACCAGAATTTTTTCAAATTGTGAATGTTTTTAATATATCTTCTTGGCAATTCAAGCTAGAGACCGGTTTATGAGGAGTTGAGGAATTTGACATATATTTTCCCGATACTATCCATCGAAGGAGCGTTTTTTGTAGTATGGGATGGTTCTGATCTTGCTTCATTTGACCAACGGACAAAAGTTCGAAAAATGACTCAGCTCCAATTAACATATCTATCCGCTGAGGCTTATAAAAATATGGGTCTGCATATAAAATATGGATGGAAAGTTCTTTGATAGGATCCAATCTTCTACGTTCACTGACTGGTCAGGGTGATAGCCTAAAATTGTTTTTAAAATCCAAAGTTCGAAATCAAACTCACTACCATTGAATCTCGACGTCACCACTTTTTCTTTACTTGTTAATTGGATTGGCCAATTTCAAACAATTTATGCACGATTCCTCCCTACTGATCTGTAAGCGTTGAGCAAGATCTGCAGTAATGAAGTTCATTTGTGCGCGTAGCCACCAGAGTCCAGCATCGCTGCTCCAAAGATTGTGCCATCCCACGTGGGGATGAGACTTGGCCTGGGTAGCTGTGTCCAACCTTTGACAACGATGCAGCCGGCGGTGTGAACTGTCGTTTAAAAAATTGTTCATGGCTCGCATATGGGCATTGTATTTATCTCAAAGTGCTGCCACTGAGCCACCTAGAATAAATAGATAGACACCAAGAATAGATTGAGGCCCAAAATCTCAATCGCATGAGCTTGAAATATTAGCCGACGGTTATTAAATCGTTTCTTCAAAAGATGCAACGCGACGTCATAAATCTCCTCGGAGATTTCCAAGGAACAAACTACCTCTATAGAGTCCCAAAGACAAGTTCGCAACCTTTGCAGCTTTGCACCTCCACCTCTCAAGCAATCTCAGCCCACTCTGGTGTAACTCAGCCCACTCTGAATATCCTCCGCTGGAAGTAGGACGAGAAAAAGGGGGCAAGGCTTAAAAACACCGACTGCGCAACAGTTCGAGCAGAGCGCAGCGACGTCTTGTGCTCGATTTCGGCATGCATCGTCGCTACAAGCTCAGACACGGTCCTTTGCAAGTCCCTGCTGATTTTTGATATGTCCAATTCTTAAAGCTCCCCGTGGATGGTCATGAATTCCTCGTATATGGGCCAACTGGCCATGATGCACGTGGAGCATGGCATCAACACCTTGGACACTGGCTAGAGGGCTCCTTAGATCCTCTTCAATTCCTGGAGGATACCTTTTCAAGGTCAAGGTCAAGGTCAATCAAAATATCTATCCGCTGAGGTTGTTAAAAATATGAGTCTGCTAATGGTGAGTTCTTTCACGTTCACTGACTGGTCAGAGTATCCTGGAATTGATCTGGAAATTCAAAAGTTTAACGAAAATTCACTACCATTACTTCTTGATTTATCCACAGTGTGTATATTTTTCTTTACTTGTGAATTAGCTTGAGCCATTTCAAACAAGTTGATGCACGACTCCTCCCTACGAAATTGAAATTCATTTGTGACCCTGAGTCAAGTAATACTCGGGCCAATATGTGCTCGCCATTTTTGTTCGAACGTGTTGCTAACAAAACTCTTTCTAGGGACGACGCAATGCACAGCATGTGAAGTAGAGTGGCAATCATTCGTTAACGCTGGAGGAGGATTGTCTGTTGATGGTGGTAACGCTAAATTATTTTCAGTCACTGTAAATCCGTGCAGAAGTTTATGGTGCGATCTTGCACAGATTTCACATCTAGTCGATTTGCACTTCGATACCTTTTTGCAGACATTTTATACAGAGGGAGGATGACTTAACAAACTCAAACCTTTGCATTACAGCAAGGCGAGCGAATGGTCTGCACTGCGTCATAAAATGGTATTGAGCGTTACAATATCTAAAAGCTGGGAGCAAGCCAACGAACTTCTATTAAGTTACTTGCTAAACCCAGTTTTTTCCTGTTTTGGTTTGCCAGTCTCTTCAGCGGACAGGTGCTGGTACCTACGATTTATTATTTTTTCGAAATCGAACCACAGCGGCAATTTCTCATAATCCAGTGACGCTTCCCATTTTTGCTTGGTCACTGGATCCACTCTACTCAATACTAAATGAATAATCATTGAGTTTGCGAATTTAGTATCATCTCCTATAATAATATATTTATGGATAATAATGTTCCATAAATTGATCACACAGTGTCGATGAGACCTCTCAACGACGACGCAGACGGCTGGGAAAGCTGAACATTTGACTTATTTGGTTCGCAAAGATGAGACATTCGTTATCATAGACTCTTTTTAGACTAGCGATAGCTTTGTCATAATTACTCTCGGTGACTTGGAATGCCTTGATAGTTCCTAAGGCTTCACCAGAGAAGCAAGAAATTAAATGATTAAATTTCTCAATAACAGGAATGTTCACATCTTTGTGTACCAAGGTCTTGAAAACACTTATAAAATTGTTGAACTCTGAATAATTTCAACTCAACTTTGGCAATGCCAAACTGGAAAGTCGAGCTTGAGTTGAGGCTGTCGATTTGCTGCACCTGGGCGGGTGTCTTCAGCTGTATTGAAGGCATTACATAAGGACATAATCCTTGCCTTGTTATTGTTAATTCTTCCAACTCGGCTCCAAATTCATCCATTTCGTCTATTTGGAATTACATTTGGGTTTATTACTCTCCATTCTATAAAAATTATTTCGATTCTAAAAAGAAGCGAAATCAATGCAAATTTCAATATATACAAATTATTTATTTAAATATTCATATTTGTTTTTATTTATATAGTTTTTTAAATTAATAAAATTAACGTTACGAAAACGACATTAGATACGAAAACGACAAAAATTAATTAATTTAATAAATATTATTTTTATTTAAAATTATTATTTTAAAGTAATACTGCGAATTATAATATTCTATTTTTTAAAATAAAAATAATTTATTGATTTTCAACCAACGAAAATAATTAATTAATTAATTGATAGTCGAGGCACTGACTATCTAAATATTTGGTCGGCAATGATACCGAAAACAATAGCCCCAACAAAATTTAGAGTATCGCGTTCCGTTGATCAAAATAGTTGTTAATCTTTAATGATCTTAATAATCTTTAGTTTAAGCATAAACTGAATTGAGCTTAAGAGTAAAGTACATAAGCCGATTGCTGGATCGATGTCGCAACTTGCACTTGAACAAATTGGACGCGAAGAACCAAATGACTTCAGAATAGGTGACACAATAGGTCAGACTGACTATATTATCATTAAAGTTCAATATTTATAGCTAATTTGATACATGGATATTGCTTAGGTGGTAAATTAAAGGAAATATAGCAAAACGTAAGAATGATAAATTAACAATTCAATATTATAATGTTTAGCAATATTTTATCGATTGCATTAAATTGGAATGTTACCAGTTTTCGTTGCCGTTTCCGTTTGGTGTTTTTGAAGTGTTTGGTTGTTTAAGTCATCGTTCTTTATGTAGGCTATGGCCTAATATTTTCTTTATTATACATTTATGGTACATATGTTTTTGTTATGTGTTCTTGTGACTTAATATTAAAGGCTCATGACTTAACGTTCTCCCGGCCGTTGAACAGGTGTTCAATCATTGTCCAGCTCTATATTCACGGTATGTATCTTTTTCTTTACTTGGGAATTAGCTGGACCAACTCCAAGCAAGTTGATACACGATTCCTCCCTACGGATCTGTAAGCGTTGATCAAGATCTTCAGTAATGATATTCATTTTTGACCCTGATTCAAGTAATGCTCGGACCAATATTTGCCCACCATATGTGTTCGTGTTTTTGTTTGGTGTATATTTGTGTTCTTGTGACTTCATTTTAAAAGCTCATTACTTTAACATTCTCCCGGCCGTTGAACAGGTGTTCACGTTCGATCAATCGTAAACTGTCTTGGGGTATGTTCTGGAGTTGGTCTTCTTGTGGTGCCTTAGTTTTTTGAGTCCAAATAGACCGTCTGTGGCGCATGATGAGGATGCCTATCAGTATCAGTATGATGACTGAAATGGTCAATGCTGTGTACAACATGGTTGTGCGGTGGTCCAGTTGGTACGGTGCATTTTTTCTTTATATATTGGCTAACCGATATTGTAGATCTTCTAGTTCTGTATCGTCCATACTTGGTGATTGGGTGGGAGCCCTTAAGACGGATTATGATGTTTTCTCTATGGGCTCTATAGGCTCGGAGATATTTCCAAATCGACTGAACGAAGTTTGTACTTCAGTGGTCATAGTGTTGAAAGTAGTCAAGCTTATATTGACATTGTGGGCTTTGCAACCATTGGCGAATTCAGCATTGCCAGTCGCCTTTATGTTGACAGTTGATGAAACCCCATTGCATTCAGCCTGATGTTACATTGGGTCTATCGTTGCTAAGATCCATTCGTTAGATTGATAAGTTTTTAACCATAACATGCTTGAGTGCACAAGATTGTTGTAACATTCTGTTCCAGTCTTGTTATTAAATAACTGGAATTCGCATCTGCCGTTAAGTGATTGAAACAAATATGTTGCTCAATTTTTATAGGTGTGCATTTTCTGAATTCGTCTTCATTATAGGCATTGACAGCTATGATCGTTTTATTAAGATTGAACAACGTCCAAACTTTTAATTCCCATATTGGAATCAGCACGATGCTTAACACATCCAATAAATCTGACGACACCAGTGGTATTTTCATTCAAAAAATGGCGTGAGTATCAGCTGTACTGTCTTGCGCATACATTATTTTGTAGAGCAGAAGGACATAAGTGGTGGCGACTGGCAAGATCTGTTTGGGTAGTAAATTATCTCTAATTTGGTCGAGTTGGTCTCGTAGCTGTGTAAGTGATATTAAAATTGGGCTGATTGTTCTATGGCAAACATCAGTTAATGCATTTGTTATCTCACTTTGTATTCGCTGTAAACCATTTGCAAGTAGATTCATTTCAGCCGTGAGGATCACAAATGTGCGCCTTGTTAATGTTCTCGTTGTTTATTTATAAGAGTCGTCTGATGTTCCAGAGATCTTAAGCGGTTATTGGTAGCCTAACTTCCTTTTCGTTCCTTCCAAACTTTTACCAAATTGGTGGTGGAATCAACAATGGATGTTTGGTTCTGAAGCAACATCAGCTGAAACCATATCTTTAGCGTACGTGGAATCGAGTACAGCGAATAATGTATTGACTATGGTTCCAACAATATTAAATGGTGATCTACGTTGCCGAGAATGATGCATAATATTACTTCCTGCCTCAAGCTCTGCAAAAAGATGTTTAAAATGGTCAAGAATGGAACTGCATGCTGCTACGTTTATCAATTCCTGGCACTTGTGTGGTACTTCTCTGTTAGCCCAACTGAAGTAGTTTCATATCATTCCAGTAGGGATTCAAGTCGTAATATACTATCATTGTCCTCTCTGGAACTACCATTCTCGTGGTTCCCAGACGTTCGTAGAATATTCCTGGCTTGTTACTCAACTGCGTCACTTTAATTGGCGTTGCCATTGCTTGTGGAAGTTGCATTTACTTGTGGAACTTGCATTGCTTCAAAAGGCTTTCTTCAGTCGTGATACCAGCTCCCATCTTTTTATTAATGGTTTGCAGTTAGTGGTTCTCCAATCAGGAAGTGTCCTGGCGTCTGATGACATGGGAGTGATAGGACGTGTATTTAGGATTGCCTAGAATTCAACAACCACAGTGCTGAATTCTTCAAACGTTAAAGACGCCATCGCTGCAATTGATACAAGGAGCCGTTTCGCGGATTTAACCGCAGCTTCCCAAAGGCCACCAAAAAACGGTGCTCGCTGGTCACTCATGGTATCCTCTTTGGGTATTTGATTATATGAATTTATCCATACTTGACGGTACATCTTTTGGGCACAAGTGTTGTTGGAACATGAGAGATTAATTTGCATAGCAACAGACGGACGAGCTTATATCGACTCAGGAGGTGATCCTGATCGAGAATATATATACTTTATAGGGTCGGAGATGTCTGCTTCACTGCGTTGCTCACTCTTGATCAAAATTATTACACCCTTTGCAATGCTATAAAAGCATCAACAAAAAGCAAAAGCAACAGTGACAACAACATCAAGAGCACCAGCAGCCAGCAACATTGACCACAACATTACAAGCAGAACGGCATCCGCAGCGTCAATGGCATCAGAAGCAACAGCAGCCAAAGAAGCAACGACAACAACATGAGGAGCAACAGTAGCCAAAGCAACAGTGACAACAACAACAAGAGAACCAGAAGCCAGAAACAGTGGCAACAACATCACAAGCAGAAGCAGAATACGCAGCGATAACATCATCAGAAGCAACGGAAGCCAAAGCAACAGCGACAGGAGCATCAGCAGCCAAAGCAACAGCGACAAAAACATCAGAAAAAACAGCAGCCAAGGCAGCAGCAACAACAACAATAAGAGCAGCAACAACAACGAATACAAAAACATCGGTAGCAGCAGCAAAACAACAGCAGCAATTATAGTCAACGGTAAGTTATGTTTTCTTTTTAGTTTTTCAACTTAAATTTAATTTTAATTACAAGAAAAAAAAATTTTTTAAATGTTGACTAAAGAAAAAGTTGCAATTTTTGAAGACCAAGTGTACCTCACCCGGCAAATAGATGCGCTACCAGCAAAAAACGTATATTTAGAAGAGGATAGGGAATCATTAAAAAAAATTGAGCTAAGGTCTTGTACGAACCACAATCATATGGTTCAACTTGGGGCTGCGGAACACGAATATTTCACAAAATATCTAATGATAGCATGCTATCAAAATTTAAGTCCGACAAGGAGAAAATTAAAAACATTATTGGCCAGGAAGGAGTTTTTTCTAGGCTTGAAGAGTCAACAAAACACCTCGAGGATAACCTTGAGAGAAGTTATATAGAAATTCAGAAAGAAAATCTTTTCCGATAAGAATTAAAAAATTTGAAACCTGAATATTTTTTTTTGATAATATAGTTTATTTTGAATTATGTACGCATATGAAACGGAGCGAGAAAAGCTCCAACTTATGATGCGTATGCACAGAGAAATGGGCAATAATGAGGACGCCGTAGAACATAAGCTGACCGAAAGCTCGCTGGCTTAATGCTAAACATAAAGCACGATGAAGCCGAGAAGAGTCGGCTTGCGACCAACTATAGAGATAAAAATTTAAACAAAAATACGACAAACTATACTTATTATATTTTAATCTATGTCATGGCTGTTGCCTGACCCGACAGGATCAATAAAAAATATTAGACAAAACTAAAAGAGCTCAAAGACGATGTTGAGATACACATTGAGCTAATGAATATTAAAATAGACAATAATATATGATATGTCATTAGAAAAAGTAGAAAGCCCTAAAATGGACGAACTACCTACCCTACCGAAAATTGAGGTACCTACCCAATACCCTAACCATTTTTTTTTGGAAACTCCAAAGATTGGGAGTATTTTTATGATCTATTTAAGAAATAACTTGTGCATTCAAGGATGGATTTAAGTCTATCCTTGAAGCTAAGCTATCTTAAAAGTGCTCTACAAGGGGAAGCACGAAATGTTGTTTTCCATTTATTGCTTGGCTCAGGCAACAATTATGATGCAACCTGGGAGTTACTTACACAGCGGTATAAAAATAATAAAAAACAAGAAAGGAAAGCTAACTTCGGGCAGAGCCGAAGTTGATATACCCCTGGACTTGAGTGGCAGTCCGCTAGGTGGCGACATGCATCATATATTATAAGAAATATTTGGGATCGTATATAGTCGGCCGATCAAAATGAAATTTAACAGATCAGATAAATTTGCCCAAAGTAGAATCCCATTCTTCGAACTTCAAAAACAACGAAGTTATGGCATTTCCGATGAATCAGTTATATGGCAGCTATAGAATATTGTCGGCCGATCCCTATGAAATTTAGCATGTCGTTAGCATTGGTTTACCCAGAGAAGAACTCATAGAAACTCCTATCCTTCTTACTCAAAAACAACGAAGTTATGGCATTCCCGATAAATCAGTTATATGCTATAGGATATATATATAAATCAGGCTGCTATAGGATATAGTCGGCCGATCCCGGCCGTTCCGACTTATATACTGCCTGCAAAGGAAAGAAGGGTTGGTGCAAAGTTTGAAGGCGATAGCTTTAAAACTGAGAGACTAGTTTGCGTAGAAACAGACAGACGGACAAACGGACGGACGGACAGACGGACATGCTTATATCGACTCAGGAGGTGATTCTGATCAAGAATATATATACTTTATAGGGTCGGAGATGTCTCCTTCACTGCGTTGCACACTTTTGACAAAATTTATTATACCCTCTGCAAGGGTATAATAACAAAGTTATGGCATTTCCGATCAATCAGATATATTGCAGCTATAGGACATAGGCGACCGATCCCGGCCGTTCCGACTTATATATTGCATGTAATGGAAAGAAGGGTGTGTATAAAGTTTGAAGACGATAGCTTTAAAACTGAGAGGCTACTTTGCGTAGAAACACACAGACGGTCATATCGACTCAGGAGGTCCTGATCAAGAATATATATACTTTATGGGGTCGGAGATGTCTCCTTCACTGCGTTGCACATTTTTGACCAATACGGGGATCGATTAAGCAGGGTCATAGCTTATAAGATGCTCCAAGAATCGCGGTCAAAAAAATTTAAAGGATATATTGCGGTATTTGTTTTCATGGCCACAAGAGCTATACACTTAGAAGTGATTAGTGACTTAACGTCTGATGCCTCTTTAGCAGCATTTAAGCGTTTTCTTGCTAGAAGGGGAAAATGTGAATACATATATTCAAACAATGGAACAAATTTTGTAGAAGCGTCAAGAAAATTAGATGAGGAGTTAGACAAGGTCAGTAGGTAATGTTAAATATAGTAAAATAGCAGCGCAGTTGACACTGTTTTTCCCCGGCATACCCCCTGTCGGGTCAAGCAGGCGCCAGAAAGTCTGACCGGCAATAATTTATTGAACTCGCGACGTCACTCTCTTCTATCTTAATGTCCCTTTTCGCGTCGCTTGCTCTCATGCATTCGATCGGCCACCTGCATCTGCCGTCATGCGCTATCGTGGTCTCGCTCTCTCGTGGTATCTCTCGGTCGCTCCGCAGCATCGAGCGTTGAGCCGCGCTCCCGCGTCACTTACTTATCAGACCGGTCTTCAACCCAACGCACAGTTCCCATATTTGTATAAGGTATTAATAAGCGTGGGCTATTATATTTATTTAATTATTTTCCTTAAGCCTGTTTCGGCAAGAGTTAAATAATAAACCTATTGAGTTATTTTATTATTACTTTATTTCGTTTAGACCTGTTAATATTGGGTTAAAAATTATTATGTTGTTATCTCCCCTCCTTCGTTTCCCTGGCACAGTGGTTCAAGGTACGTCAATAATAAAAACAAAAATATTTATAAATAATTTATCATGCAATTTAAACTTGTCTGTGCTTTGAGGTCTTGTAATAAGACAATCTCCTCATCCCAGCCTACCATCCACTGCTGGCTCTGTGAAAACGTTTTGCACGCTAAGTGTGCCGTCCCGGTGACCCGATAATTCCATGTCTTCATTAGTTCCTGATTCGGGGTGACCTCTGGTCTTGAATAATAGTCATGTTGGCCTCTTTTACTATGAGGGTGCCGTGATATACAACTGTAACTGGATCCAGATGACCTGGGAGCGCAGAGCATTGCGCAATAGCTTCAGAAACTATTTGCTGGGCATAAGTACCATTTTGCTGCTCCCGGCAGAAGGTGGCGCCGACCGTCGTCTTGCAGTACCCGATGTTGATGTTTCGTCTTGGGCATACAGCGACCTAGTTTCCACTTTTGGAGTCTGTGATCTTGATTTGGTGCTGAACCAGATAGACCGTTATCTTCTTTTATACGAGCTTAGGGTTGGAGAATTTAATAAGAAATTGGATGATATTGGAATTTT
Source organism: Drosophila atripex (assembly GCA_035045925.1). NCBI lineage: Eukaryota > Metazoa > Arthropoda > Insecta > Diptera > Drosophilidae > Drosophila > Drosophila atripex. The sequence continues at coordinate 83,034 of JAWNOP010000019.1, forward strand.
GGAAAACACTTATACTAGATACTTCTAATATTTCTATTAAACTAATGTTAATACACTGTTAAATTAAATATTGTAGACTTTGTAGGCAATATATAATTTTGCTAGGGGTAGATCCATTGGGATATTTTCCAAATCCGTGATTATAATTCTGTTTTTGGCCAAAATGATTTCCAAAAGGTGTGTTTCTTTATTTGTTTCAAATTTTTGAATTTCGTTCATTGCGTTTACAAGTTCGTTCAAACGTTCTTGAAATTTAATATTTAATTCTGTTTGTCCTTCATCTGCTCTCATTAGTTGCTCTTGATTGAATTTTAATATCCCTTTATTATCCTTATTATTATTTTTTATCCTAGAATGATATAAATGAATATAAAATTAAAAATTTATAAAAAAGGGTGAGGAGTCTAGCGAGGGTTATTAGAGTAGATTGTCCTTGTGGACCACCCTCCCTTTAAATAGGACCGTGGTCCCCAGGTCTGCCTCAATAACTTCCTCCGAACATAGCGGTGATAGCTTGTTTACTAGTCGCTTTTTACTTTTAGAAAAAATTTTGCGCCGACTTGATAGTCCTTTTTTTTTTCGCGCGGTTCCCACTGCATACGTACAACCCACCTCCCGTCCAACCGACCGAGGAACGCTGTCGCATAACGTACGGAATCGCGGGGATAGATTCGAGAAAGTAAACGAGAAGAATAGGAGTATGAAATCACGAGAAAGTGTGTTGCAGAGATAAGGCGTTTAGTATAAAAGATTTAAGATTGTTAGTAGGGCAAAGGATCGTGTTGGGCATATGTCGAACTACAATGGCTAAGGAGTAGAGGACGAAAGTATCTAGTCCTTCTACTAGGAACGTTGAAATTTAAGCGTGTTAATAATTGCTGGCTGTCTACATTACCTTTAATAGAATTAAATAGAAACATGACACCCAGCATGGTTCTATGGTTTGTTAATGGTGGTAAGTTGATAAATAAAAGTCTACTATGATAGGAGGGAAGGTGAAGGCTTGCATCCCAATTTAGTCCCCTAAGTGCGAAAATAAGAAAGTTTTTTTGTACGGATTCTATGTGATCTTGGTGCACTCCGTTTTGGGTACTCCAGACACACGATCCATACTCAAGAATCGGACGGACCAATGATGTGTATAAAGTTTTTGTAATGCATGGGTCGTTGAATTCTTTTGACCATCTTTTAATAAAACCAAGCACACCCATAGCTTTATTAACCATGGTGGGTATATGGTCGGTAAATTTAAGTTTCAAATCTAATAGGACTCCCAGATCGTTAACCTGAGTTAAACGTTCTAAGGCGATCCCATAGATCGATAAAATGACATGAGTTTACATTACGATCCATTAAGCTTTAAGTCATTTGCTAAGCACCAATTTTGAAATTTATCCAAATCGGATTGAGTCTAGATTGGGCGCTAGTAAATCTATATTGAAGACAAAGCTTAATATCGTCAGCGTACATAAGTACTAGTGAGTCAGTTAAGGCAAGGGGCAAGTCATTAATAAACAAACTAAAAGTAAGGGTCCAAGATGGCTTCCTTGAGGCACCCCAGATGTGACGCGGTCTGTACGCAAGGTAACATCTTTTAAGAAGACACGTTGGGTTCTTCCAGATAAGTAGCTCGAAATCCAGATAAGGAGATCAGTTGGGAATCCCAAAAGACTGAGTTTACTTATAAGCAGCCAATGGTTAATAGAGTCAAATGCTTTACTGAAGTCAGTGTAAATGACGTCTGTTTGTAAGCCATTCCGGAACCCATCCGTGACAAAAGACGTAAGCTCCAATAAGTTGGTGGTGGTGGAGCGGCGCTTCATAAAGCCATGTTGGCACGGGGATATTATTGAACTACATAGGTGTTGCAAATGTGGAGTGATAAGTTTTTCGAAAAGCTTTGGAATTGCTGACAATTTAGCAATGCCTCTATAATTTGAAGCATCAGATTTTTCCCTTTTTAATGCAGAGGAATAATGTAAGATTCCTTCCACATAAGGGGAAAAATCGAGGTCTCCAGCGATAAATTAAAAAGTTTAAGGAGCGGTTTGCACAGGGCCACGGCGCAGTTCCTCAGCACACAGCCTGGTACTCCTCCAAAATATAAGGTTGGCTGATTGGATATTACAGGTGTGCGGCTGAGCAGCAATGGTGATATGTGAATGTTGTTTGAAAAAACTTTTCAAAGAGATTGGCCATTACCAGATCAGTGTTTGTATAAGAGTTCTCAAACGTAAGCAGAGGCGTAAAAGATACAGATTTGCGCTTAGTGTTTACATAGTTTTAAAACTGCTTCGGGTTCTGAGTAAACTGAATCCGGCAGCGGCGAATATAACTCCTATAACATTCGGCGTTATGCACGGTGAAATTAGGCCGAGCTACTAAGTATCTTGTATAACTAACTGTACAGCCAGATAATTTATGTTTATTTAAAAGTCTATTTATAACGTTCTTTAAATTTAATAGGTGCTTTGTTTACCAAGGTGGATTAATTGAAACAGACGGATATTTAAATGGCACGCAAGCGTCGAAAAATAAATACAAAGTGTGATAAAATTTATTTAAGGCAATATTAATATCTTCACATGCCAGTAAATCGGACCAATCAAATTCAAGAATTAACTTGTTTAGTTTCGTAAAGTCAGCTTTGCGGAAGAAACGAACTTTTTGAGATTTAAGTTTAGACTTAAGGTCAATTAAGCTATTGTTTTCGATTAAAATTCAAGGGTGGGATGATACTGATCCTCAGGGTTAGAAAGGGGCAAAGTTCTAGAAAGAGCTTAGACTTATAGACTTATAGGTCCTATTCTTATTTACTTGGTCAAGTATCTTTTCTTGGGCTTCTTGAATTTTCCTACATATTCTTTTCTCGAAGTCTGCGGAATTTGAGTGAACAATTTCCATTGGTTTTTTATCAGTTACTGAGTGAATAAATTATTATATTTGTTAGTCGCCAAAAGAATTAATTCTACAGTGTCATTTAAATTGCGTCCAGTTTCAGGCATCATCATTGGAAATGGTGTTATTGAAGTGATTTAGCAAAATCGCAACAGATTGTTTTTGTTTTTGGGAAAAAATTGATAATGTGTAACAGACGGGCTTTAATGTCCAAAATAGCCCTCGATGCGAAGGCTTGCACTGTGGCGAATTTCGAGAATTTATTGACGCATGTAAGGAAAAGGGTTCCGTCTGTTGAGAAAATATCTATGTGTAGGATTTCCCCCACAGAAGAAGGGGGAGGTGTTTCTGCTACCACCTGCCTATATGGATTGCGTTTGTATTTTGTCATGGAACAGGTTCTGCAGATTGACGTAATTCCCGATGCTAACCGAAGCATTTTTGGGAAAAAATAATCCCTAAGAATTTTCTTTACATTTTCCTGTGCTGCTCGATTAGCCCTGTTGTGTTCTGCTATAACGATTTCTTTCTGCTCGGTCGTGTCCGTTATGTCTAGTACGAAGCTTTTTGTGTACTTGAAGGAAGTGCTAGGGTAGGACTCTATTAGTCGATGCTGGTTAAATGCCAGGGTTGGTAGGTTGCAATATATTGCTTCTTACAACTTCAGCATTTACCACTTCCTGTAATGCATTTAGCAGGTTCTCCGGGTTGGGGGTTCTAATCATGTGCCTCACCTTCCTCTTAAACAAGATGAACGTTTCCACTGAAAACTGTTTCCATCCTTAATTATTATTTGATTTCGGAAACAGTTTACTGGGCTGTCGGTGGTATCGATAGTGTATGTCAGGGACTGTTCGCTATGAATTGTGGCTACATCTAATTCCGGAACGTCCTCTAGGGTATTTATGTTCTGGCGAGACAAGGCGTCCACCACGAAATTTTCTTTGCCTTGTTTATGGATCACCTTTGCGCCATGATCGTCAATAATCCCATTTCCAGCGCTTCAATTTCGCGTTAGGGTTTTTTTCTGAGACGGCAAAGGTGAGTGGTATGTGATCAGTGAAAATCTGCACATCTTTTACTCCGTAAAGGTCAATTCGGAGGATTTTTAATCCCCAATCAATGGCAAGGAGCCCTCGCTCGTTGGTTGCGTAATTTTTTTCTATTTCACGTTGGCTACGTGATATCATTGTGATTGGGCGGTGATCTTGACATAGTACCACCCCAAATTCGAGACCTGACGCGTCCGTTGTTAAATCAAACGGCCTCTTAAAGTCTGGGTATAACAGCAAAACGTCCTCTGATGCCAAAATTTACCTCAGCTTGTCAAACGCTTCTCTCTGTTCTTTGCTCATAGTGATGTCAATCTTTCTTGATTGATGTTTGCTGACTTTGCCATTTTCTCCCTTTAGAATATTTGTTAGGGGCCTTGCGATTGTCGCGAAGTTTTAAAGGAAACACCTGTAGTAGCTTGCTAACCCCAGAAATGATCTAAGTTCGAATAGTGTTTTTGTTGGGGGAAAATGCTTAATGGCTTCTACCTTTTCGGGTGAAGTTCGGAGTCCCTCCTGCGACACTATGAACCCCAAGTATTCAACGCTCTTTTTAAAGAGCTTTGATATTTTCTGGGATACTCTCATACCTGCTTCTAAGTTTTTTAAGACCCAATCCACGTCCTTTACGTGGTCTTCTTTTGTTTTTGAGAAAATTATGACGTCATCTACATAAACGTAGCATATCTAAGAGATTTCTCTCTTTGGACGTCATCGATAGCCTTTTGAAAGATGCTCGGGGCATTTTAAAGTCCGAATGGCATTCTACAAAACTCCATTGCCATTGTTTATAGAAAAGACAGCTGATTTTAGGTCGAGCGTTGTGAAAAATTGTAACTTGCCCATGTTTGACAGTATTGTCTAAATTGTAGGGATTGGATATCTATCATCAACGGTTCTTTGGTTTAGCTTCCTGAAGTCTATAACCAAACGGTTCTTCTTAGCCCCATTTTGGTCTGTTCCCTTTTTTATCTACAACCCAGGTTGGGTTATTATATGGGGACTTGGAGGGCCTTATTACGCAGTCATTATTACGCCGTAGACATGTTTTGTTTTTTTTTGGTGAAGCCATGGATTGATTTCACCGTGAAGGGTTTCTCCGCTGCCACCACGCCTTTCAGCCCCGGGATTGGAGAAATGTAATTTTATTAATTACCTGTATCTAAATGTAGTTTTATTTCCTTTCCTGCTACCGTACGTGCGATGTAAGGGAGCAGGAATTTTACCCTAAAAAATTACACGTGTCCATCTCGACTTCTATTACAGTAGCACAGGCTTGTGCTACAGAGTCATAGTCTTCGTCCTCGGTTTTTTTCCTCCGGTATGAAGTTTATTTTTTGTTGGAATCGTTTTGAATGCCCCTTTTGCCATGTTGTGGGCTGCCTTTTTAAGCAAGAAGAACCATTATGGTTGTTGGATCCCTTTTGAGTCCTAATGAAGTGAGGGGTTTTTTTATCGCCCCTGAGTTTTGGGTCTGTTCGTAGTGGGTTTGGGAATTTTTCCAACCTGCTTTCCGTTGGATGTTTGGCTTATGTGTTCTTTCCTCACTGTGTCGAAAGTGGCCGTAAAGGCGCTTTTTTCGTTACTTGATTCAGCCTCTTGTGCCATTGCTAATGCTGTTGGCAAGTCTCGTGGCTGTGCCGGAAAAACGGCTATTATTAGAGATTTTTTTAGGCCAGATACGAACGCATGTAAAGCGTCATTTCTGTGTTGCTCATTTAAGACGGCCGCTGCGGCTGCATCGAGCATCATAATTGTCTTGTTAGTTAAAAGCGTTAGCTTTTGTTCTACTTCGTCGTAGTACTTAAGCAGGGGCAGTTCATCTTGTCTGCACAAGCTTAATTCTAGTTTAATAACGAAAACAATAAAAACTTCTACAAGTACCAATTTAAAAGCAGTAATGGCCCGCAAGTAGTACTTAAAGGTATTGAACCGGAAGTAACACCAGCTGAAGTTACAGGCGCACTGAGGGAGAAAGGTTTTAATGTAAAAAATGTTATAAAAATTTTGAACAGAGAGAGAAAGCCTCAACCTCTTTTCAAGGTAGAACTTGAACCCGAAACCAAACCCAAGCCTCTGAAAAAAAACAGTTCCTACTACACCGCAGAATAACCGTAGAAGAGCCGCGCAAAAGAAATGGGCCGGTGCAGTGTAACAATTGCCAGGAATATGGCCACACAAGGTCTTATTACACCAAACAGTATGCGTTGTTGGTGGCGACCTTCATGACTCCCACAAATGTCCAAAATATAAAGAGGATGAAATCTACGCGTTATGCCGTGAAATCTTCAGCCAATAATAAGTTCACCAACAAACCCGTAAGCTTTGCAGCTGCTCTAAAAATGGGTCTAGAAAGTACCGCTCCCACCAAGCCACGATCATCAGTTTCCCCTCATCAATCAGGTGAGCAGTCTACGAACAAAATTGAAATAATAATATGTAATCTTCAACAAAGTATGATGGATTTCGTGTCATTCATGCAGACAACTATGCAAGATCTTATGCGAAACCAGAACGTTTTGAGCTGCTTGTTGCTCAAGAACAGACTAAGTAATCCACTATATAACAATAATGATTGGGTGCTGAAAGCCGTATATGATACGAACTTCAAGTTCTAGGCGAGGTGTCAAATTTGGGAGGGGTGCCGCACGCAAAATATCAAATCTTCCGGCTCTGACTCGCCAGCTAATGGGATGGTGTTCTTGCCGCGTGCCTTTTGCTCATTATGAACATAAAAAAACCTGCGTGCATGGGGAAAGCTTCTCTTGGTAAGATTGGATTCAGGGAAGATAGATAAGAGGTTCCTTCGCATCGGGCTCTACCGTCGAGCGCCCAAGACCTCAGATGTTGCGAGGCTTGGTTTGCCCACACAACCTGTGGCTATCAATATCCTGGGGACAGAACTCATGATGTCAATAGTAGCCCCTACCTCGACGGTCTTAAGGGGCCTGTTATGTCGGGTCAAAAACAGAATTACTTAACACATTATAAAAATGTATTTAACCACTAAAAGAAATACAATAAAAATTTGCTTTAGCCCTTATCCGTACATGCCCACTATATCTAATTATATGGAGTAAATAATATAGTAAATATAATAATAATATAAATATTTGTATCTGGTACTTGCGTGGGCAAAACAACGTAAGGCTAAGATGATTAAAAGAATTGGCTTTTCAAAACAACAGAAACAAATTAGGCATGAGCAAGACCTTCATATTAAAACATAAATTCATGGTAATTACATCAAACATATAAACGAACATGCGCTCGAATTTGAGTGAAAAACTTGCTATCGAAATGGTCCAAGCGACTTGAACTAGAGGATTTAAAATTACTTTAAAATTTCCTTATTTTATTTAAGTTGACCTTAATATTTAGAAAATATTCCTTGTTTTACCATATATTTGTTCTTTCGGTCTCATTTATTTGTTTCTTTGTGACTAAAATTGGAATTATGTAATTGAAATATTCGTCGAAAGCGCTTTCTTGGATTTGAGGTGGCTGAAATTTTTGCAATAACAAAAAAAACAAGGAAAAATCTCTATTATAAAATATGGGGCAGTGGAAACTTTTATTCTTATTATTTTCTTGTTTTCTTTTCTTCTTTTTTCTTCTTTTAAAAGGTTAGGTATAACCCCACTATCACTTCGAACTGAGATTGGTCAATTTGTTTCTGTTGTTTTCTGTTTTAGCCATCATCAATCACAAAAACATAAAATTTACTCACTAATAAAACTTACACTACTTAAACTAAATCCTATCCATATACCGAAATCCCACGTGGATTCGACTGAACCGATTTTCCCCGGATAAAAATACTTCGGATTATCGCGTCGGGGTCGCCGGATGCCTCCGAAATACCCTGGGTCACTCTGGTCACTTTTCCACCGGAAAACTAGTGGTCTTTACGATTAAATTTACTACGCTTCGCGGCGAGGAAAAATTATGCGCTATCGAGCAGATTTAGACCAAACTGTCCGCTCGAGCAAAGGTTTGATGGTGGGCCTAGCGATTCAAACTCAAGCCCGCCGATTGAGTCTTTTTTTTCTCAGCTTATCGGTTTTGGTCTATCTGATACTCTTGGTATAAACTGGTACTTTTCCGGCAAACGCTGCTCCTACGCTGGCCTACGGCGGCTGCTTTGCGCCGTGGCCTTCCGGAGTCCCTCAGATCCGCTCCGACCCCTCTTGGCTGCCTGAATTTCCCTCCGTTCCGGTAATATCTATCCTGTTGCCGAGCCTAGTCACGAAATAGAAAACTTGTCAAGAATACAATAATATAATTCTAATAGTATAAGATGCGTGTCGCCACCTAGCGGATTGCCACGCAACGGCAAAGGTATATCAACTTCGGCTCCGTCCGAAGTTAGCTTTCCTATCTTGTTACAGATACAAGCGTTACAACTCCGTATGGCATTGTGGAACGCCAACGGCGTCTCACAGCGGCAACTTGAGTTAACTCAATTTCTTAATAGTAACCATATCGATGTAATGCTACTCGCAGAAACTCATCTTGCAAATAAATACAATTTCCAAATTCGAGACTACTTCTTTTATAACTCGAATCACCCCGACGGGAAAGCACACGGAGGCACTGGGATTCTGATTAGAAATTGCATTAAACACTGCTTCCACAATAGTTTCGCCACTAATTACATGCAAGCTACAACTATAGATGTACAGATGGAACACCTTCCTTGAAGCTTGCCGCCGTATACTGTCCTCCTCGGTTTACAATATCCGAATCCCAATTCATGGACTATTACATTTATCTGAGCGAATAATTTATAGTAGCAGGAGACTTTAATGCCGAGCATACGCACTGGGGATCTCGACTTGTGACCCCAAAGGGAGAGCAGCTGTACAATACAATATTTAAAGCAAGCAACAAGCTAGACTGTGTGTCACCTGGGACACCTATCAGATCTTATCAGATCTATCGGACTGGCTTAAGTATAAAAAATATGCAAGTTCGCATATTGAGTTGAATCCACGTTTGAATGATGAAGCTGATATCAACTCATTCATAAACAATCTCGAATCCGTCTTTGTCGTAGCAGCTCGCATGTCAACTCCACAAACGCAAAAAATATCGTACAATCACAGATTCACAAACGTTGAAATAGAACAGCTAGTTCTAGCAGAGCGACGCTCACGGCGAGACTGCCAATCCAAAAGATCACCATCTGCAAAACAATGGTTAAATTATGCTACACGGAGGCTCTCAGCTGCATTACGTCATAAAGAAGAAAGGTTCCAAAAACATTACAAAGAGCAGTTATCCCCAACGAGCTCCAAGTGACCACTTTGGGGAGCTCACTTATCACCCAGCACACCATTAGAATCTGCAATGCCATGGACATCCACAGGGCGCGCAGCGACGGAGAAAGAGCCGACAGATTTGCAGATAAAATGTATTTCAGCCCAATACAGCATGAAACGGGATTTCAAACTCACTGCCAGCACTATCAGATATCGACACATCTACGTATGAAGCAATTGTATTTAGACCACATAAGTTACTCAAAATCATAAATTAACAACACAACCCAAAAAAATCTCCAGGATGCGACCTAATATCATCAAAAATAATTATTGAACTTCCTCTCTGTGCAGTTCGAGCTATTTGCCAACTCTTCAATGCAATAACGAGACATTAAAAAATAACAGAAATGCTGCCAACACTCACAAACTTCTGAAGTCATACCTTTATAACAGGAAGGAGTAAGATGTAATGCTGCCATGTCCCATGATTACACCATCAGAGCCGGAGTTCCTCAAGGCAGCGTGTTATCTACAGCACTCTACACTCTACACTGTACTGTACACTGTACACTGAAAAAAACAGTTCCTACTACACCGCAGAATAACCGTAGAAGAGCCGCGCAAAAGAAATGGGCCGGTGCAGTGTAACAATTGCCAGGAATATGGCCACACAAGGTCTTATTACACCAAACAGTATGCGTTGTTGATGGCGACCTTCATGACTCCCACAAATGTCCAAAATATAAAGAGGATGAAATCTACGCGTGATGCCGTGAAATCTTCAGCCAATAATAAGTTCACCAACAAACCCGTAAGCTTTGCAGCTGCTCTAAAAATGGGTCTAGAAAGTACCGCTCCCACCAAGCCACGATCATCAGTTTCCCCTCATCAATCAGGTGAGCAGTCTACGAACAAAATTGAAATAATAATATGTAATCTTCAACAAAGTATGATGGATTTCGTGTCATTCATGCAGACAACTATGCAAGATCTTATGCGAAACCAGAACGTTTTGAGCTGCTTGTTGCTCAAGAACAGACTAAGTAATCCACTATATAACAATAATGATTGGGTGCTGAAAGCCGTATATGATACGAACTTCAAGTTCTAGGCGAGGTGTCAAATTTGGGAGGGGTGCCGCACGCAAAATATCAAATCTTCCGGCTCTGACTCGCCAGCTAATGGGATGGTGTTCTTGCCGCGTGCCTTTTGCTCATTATGAACATAAAAAAACCTGCGTGCATGGGGAAAGCTTCTCTTGGTAAGATTGGATTCAGGGAAGATAGATAAGAGGTTCCTTCGCATCGGGCTCTACCGTCGAGCGCCCAAGACCTCAGATGTTGCGAGGCTTGGTTTGCCCACACAACCTGTGGCTATCAATATCCTGGGGACAGAACTCATGATGTCAATAGTAGCCCCTACCTCGACGGTCTTAAGGGGCCTGTTATGTCGGGTCAAAAACAGAATTACTTAACACATTATAAAAATGTATTTAACCACTAAAAGAAATACAATAAAAATTTGCTTTAGCCCTTATCCGTACATGCCCACTATATCTAATTATATGGAGTAAATAATATAGTAAATATAATAATAATATAAATATTTGTATCTGGTACTTGCGTGGGCAAAACAACGTAAGGCTAAGATGATTAAAAGAATTGGCTTTTCAAAACAACAGAAACAAATTAGGCATGAGCAAGACCTTCATATTAAAACATAAATTCATGGTAATTACATCAAACATATAAACGAACATGCGCTCGAATTTGAGTGAAAAACTTGCTATCGAAATGGTCCAAGCGACTTGAACTAGAGGATTTAAAATTACTTTAAAATTTCCTTATTTTATTTAAGTTGACCTTAATATTTAGAAAATATTCCTTGTTTTACCATATATTTGTTCTTTCGGTCTCATTTATTTGTTTCTTTGTGACTAAAATTGGAATTATGTAATTGAAATATTCGTCGAAAGCGCTTTCTTGGATTTGAGGTGGCTGAAATTTTTGCAATAACAAAAAAAACAAGGAAAAATCTCTATTATAAAATATGGGGCAGTGGAAACTTTTATTCTTATTATTTTCTTGTTTTCTTTTCTTCTTTTTTCTTCTTTTAAAAGGTTAGGTATAACCCCACTATTACTTCGAACTGAGATTGGTCAATTTGTTTCTGTTGTTTTCTGTTTTAGCTATCATCAATCACAAAAACATAAAATTTACTCACTAATAAAACTTACACTACTTAAACTAAATCCTATCCATATACCGAAATCCCACGTGGATTCGACTGAACCGATTTTCCCCGGATAAAAATACTTCGGATTATCGCGTCGGGGTCGCCGGATGCCTCCGAAATACCCTGGGTCACTCTGGTCACTTTTCCACCGGAAAACTAGTGGTCTTTACGATTAAATTTACTACGCTTCGCGGCGAGGAAAAATTATGCGCTATCGAGCAGATTTAGACCAAACTGTCCGCTCGAGCAAAGGTTTGATGGTGGGCCTAGCGATTCAAACTCAAGCCCGCCGATTGAGTCTTTTTTTTCTCAGCTTATCGGTTTTGGTCTATCTGATACTCTTGGTATAAACTGGTACTTTTCCGGCAAACGCTGCTCCTACGCTGGCCTACGGCGGCTGCTTTGCGCCGTGGCCTTCCGGAGTCCCTCAGATCCGCTCCGACCCCTCTTGGCTGCCTGAATTTCCCTCCGTTCCGGTAATATCTATCCTGTTGCCGAGCCTAGTCACGAAATAGAAAACTTGTCAAGAATACAATAATATAATTCTAATAGTATAAGATGCGTGTCGCCACCTAGCGGATTGCCACGCAACGGCAAAGGTATATCAACTTCGGCTCCGTCCGAAGTTAGCTTTCCTATCTTGTTACAGATACAAGCGTTACAACTCCGTATGGCATTGTGGAACGCCAACGGCGTCTCACAGCGGCAACTTGAGTTAACTCAATTTCTTAATAGTAACCATATCGATGTAATGCTACTCGCAGAAACTCATCTTGCAAATAAATACAATTTCCAAATTCGAGACTACTTCTTTTATAACTCGAATCACCCCGACGGGAAAGCACACGGAGGCACTGGGATTCTGATTAGAAATTGCATTAAACACTGCTTCCACAATAGTTTCGCCACTAATTACATGCAAGCTACAACTATAGATGTACAGATGGAACACCTTCCTTGAAGCTTGCCGCCGTATACTGTCCTCCTCGGTTTACAATATCCGAATCCCAATTCATGGACTATTACATTTATCTGAGCGAATAATTTATAGTAGCAGGAGACTTTAATGCCGAGCATACGCACTGGGGATCTCGACTTGTGACCCCAAAGGGAGAGCAGCTGTACAATACAATATTTAAAGCAAGCAACAAGCTAGACTGTGTGTCACCTGGGACACCTATCAGATCTTATCAGATCTATCGGACTGGCTTAAGTATAAAAAATATGCAAGTTCGCATATTGAGTTGAATCCACGTTTGAATGATGAAGCTGATATCAACTCATTCATAAACAATCTCGAATCCGTCTTTGTCGTAGCAGGTCGCATGTCAACTCCACAAACGCAAAAAATATCGTACAATCACAGATTCACAAACGTTGAAATAGAACAGCTAGTTCTAGCAGAGCGACGCTCACGGCGAGACTGCCAATCCATAAGATCACCATCTGCAAAACAATGGTTAAATTATGCTACACGGAGGCTCTCAGCTGCATTACGTCATAAAGAAGAAAGGTTCCAAAAACATTACAAAGAGCAGTTATCCCCAACGAGCTCCAAGTGACCACTTTGGGGAGCTCACTTATCACCCAGCACACCATTAGAATCTGCAATGCCATGGACATCCACAGGGCGCGCAGCGACGGAGAAAGAGCCGACAGATTTGCAGATAAAATGTATTTCAGCCCAATACAGCATGAAACGGGATTTCAAACTCACTGCCAGCACTATCAGATATCGACACATCTACGTATGAAGCAATTGTATTTAGACCACATAAGTTACTCAAAATCATAAATTAACAACACAACCCAAAAAAATCTCCAGGATGCGACCTAATATCATCAAAAATAATTATTGAACTTCCTCTCTGTGCAGTTCGAGCTATTTGCCAACTCTTCAATGCAATAACGAGACATTAAAAAATAACAGAAATGCTGCCAACACTCACAAACTTCTGAAGTCATACCTTTATAACAGGAAGGAGTAAGATGTAATGCTGCCATGTCCCATGATTACACCATCAGAGCCGGAGTTCCTCAAGGCAGCGTGTTATCTACAGCACTCTACACTCTACACTGTACTTTATCTACACTGCGGACATCCCAACGAGCATGCAACTAACCACATCCACTTTTGTTGACACAGCGATCCTAAGCCGTTTGTGGTGCCGCAAGCAAGCAACGGCGCAACTTGCTAAACACCTGGTGGCAATGGAGAAATGGATATCCGACTGGCGAATCAAAGTTATCGAACTAAAATGCAAACACGTAACGTTCACACTTAACAGGCAAGACTGCCCTCCACTTACTCTAAACAACACAGTGGTCCCGATATTAAATGAAGTAACATATCTTGGCGATACCTCGATAGACGTCTTACCTGGCGCAGCCACATCGATGCCAAGAGAACACATTTAAAGCTCAAAGCCAGCAGCCTCCACTGGATTATCAATAGCCGCTCGCCCCTTAGCCTGGACTATAAGGCTATACAACACCGTTTTGAAACCAATCTGGATGTACGGCTCTCAGTTGTGGGGAAATGCCAGTATCAGAAGCGTGGATATAATGCAAAGAACTCAATCATAATTCCCAGAACTATCATCGGGGCACCGTGGTACGTTCGAAATGTAAACATTCACAGGGACCTTCACATACCACTGGTCAGAGAAGAGATGGCACAAATCACAACAAATATTACAACAGGTTATCAGTACATCCAAATCATCTTCCGAGAGCCCTCGCGCGAGCTTCCAGCAGTTCTTGTTTTCGCCGCAATGATCTTCCAGCGCTAATTATTGGGACCATGTAGCCTCTAGTCAGTTAAAATTAAACTGTTAGATAATATATTATTTTAAGATTTGCAATTTTATTGTTAGACTCATAAAGAGATGATCCAATAAACAAAGCCAATCTTTTATAAAAAAAAAAAACTAACGTGCGTCGGAGTTACCTTATAAGCTGCGCTGGCATCCGAATATGTGCTGCCCTACCAGTAGACGGGTGACAATCTGCCTCAGTTTGCTGAGATGTTTTTTGTTTTTCTACTTTTGTTTTTAAAAGCTTCCTATATTCCGTGAGAACCTCTTCGTCCGACGAAAACTCTTCGTTAACTCTGTGCATGGGTGTGGCGGAATTGATTTCAGTACTAACTATATTTCCCAATTATATTCCCGGTATTTTTTCCCAATGATAAAAATATAACTTCGGTTGGCACCTAATTCGAACACCTAATATCTTGGTACCGAATGCCATGATAACGCTTCACACCTAGTAGTATGAATTTAAATAATCAAATAATGTGTTGATGCCGATCGATTGACCCAGTACTAAGTACAGACGGCGATCGACTGACCCAGTACTGAGTACAGACGGCGCCACCAGCAAGCATTGTAAACACCAGCGGAATCATGAAATATGAAACGCATGACCAAGTGGTCTGAGTTAGCAGTCAGAGTCAGCAGTTGACCAGGTTAACCGTTACGGAAGCACGTCGATAACATTGACCTATTAACCCTAGACCAAGGCATACTTTATTCAACAACACCTTAGATATAGATATACTTAGCATCATATGTAAGAGCGGTTATTCCGAGATAGAGATAGTTGCGAATACAGAATCAATCGTCTCGTTACTCAGTGCTAACTATAGCACTTAGACGTAATCGCCTTCGAGCACGCACCCGTAGGACCCTCGATACGTTACTTGCCGCTGAGTGTTGCTCCCGTGGATCGGACCGCCAGCCAGCAAGCTCCATACGTACGCGGCGCTAAGTGTTGCTCCCGTAGAACGGACCGCCAGAAGAACCGCTGATACGTAATTCTCCGAATACCGCTCCCGTGAAACGGACCGTCGGCAGGAACCCCCTTGTACCTCCGTGTGCTACCTCAGACCAAGGATGAACGGAGGAAGCTCCCTTCCCCACCACAGCTGAGGTGCGTCAACGAACCCCCAGCCATCCCAGCATCTCAACCACATTTTATAATACCTTATTTATGGGCGAAGCATTTAGACAAGAAGCCTACTCACATTTTTTATGATTAGTATGTTGTCGCTGCAACTGCTGCCGTCGCTGTTACTGCCACCGTTACTGTTACTGTCACTGTTGCTGCGGCTGCCGTCTCTGCTGTCTCGGGGCGAGGCAGGGGTAAACTTATGGCTCCCTTTGTTTTTGTTAAAACAAACTGCAAGCGCGATGTCGCGCACTGCACTTTGTCACGCGAGTATTTGGAACTCCGAATTTGCAATTACTTTTTAAATTCATTAAACTGTGTATCGCGTAGGTTTGTTTCGTTGGGTTCTTTTTCACTTTGTATGCTTATTGTACTTTTTCCGACTTTTTTTCCTTGCCGATTTTTGCATTTGTATCTATTTTATTTTTATGCCGATTTTTATTCACGTGATTTTTTTTTTGTACTGGGTGCGGGTTTTTAATCACGTTTAGGCGCCAGTTATTAATAAGCGTGGGCAATTATATTTATTTAATTATTTTCCTTAAGCCTGTTTAGGCAAGAGTTAAATAATAAACCAATTGAGTTATTTTATTGTTACTTTATTTCCTTTAAACCTGTTAAGGTAAAGGTTAATATTGGGTTACAAATTATTAAGTTGTTAATAATTAATACGCACATCTATGGTTGTGGAGTACAGATCTTAGACTAACTTAAGGGTCTGATCCGGCAGCGCTGTCGCTAAAAGTGCCGGGTCAGCAGTTGATATTCGGTGACGATCACTCGTTGCACGAATGTTCTGGCCGGGTTCCGGGCGATTGCTCCAGAGTTCGGATTCGGCAGTTTCTTTACTGCGCGTGTTGGCCACCGGATAGAGACTGCAATTCGGCCATTTCTCTTTGTGGGAACTGGGTGTGTTAACTTATAGTTAGATCGCGGCTCTTTGTACTCGGTACCGTCGCTTTATGTTTCTTCCTAGCCAATTTGATAAGCCGGTTTCGATCGAGTCGTTACCAATCTAATTGCTAGTTAAGTTCCGCAAAGATTAATGAAATCCCATTTGAATTCGTTCAAAGAGATGCGCTTCTTGTTGCTTGTGCGGTCAGTACACGACTGCCAGTTCCAAGTTTTTATTTCAATATTTTTCTTTCTTATCTCTATTCTTAGGCTAAGCTTATACATGTAGGTTACAATTAAGGGTATGCAAATAGTAACTCTTGTATATGGGACTCCCTCACGACAAGTTTCTGCAATCTTAATTGTAAAAATTTATAAATTGTAATTATATGTATAACTTGGCCGCTATGAAAATAGCAGTCAAGTACAAGTTGAAGCGTGGATACCCGTTGGAGGGGGACGACTGGCTCTAAGGCGAGGACCTTTCAGGTCTGAGCTTGGCGCAACGAGTCTCGCGGGTAGACGAATGCCTTCTGTCAGAATAGCAGAGCAGATGGGATGATGGTGACTCGCCCGGTCGGGTGACTCACAAATTCATCCCTGAAGCAGGATTCGTCTATCGGAATCCGGTTTTCGGGTTCTCGATGCGCGCGGAATTCTTGCTGACGGGGCACGGTTCGTTCAATGCATTTCTGCATAGGAGAGCTCTTAGTGATACTGCAGCATGCTCATGCGGCGATCCTAATGAGGACTGGGAGCACATCTTATGTGCGTGCCCCCTCTATGCAGACTTGCGAGACCTCGATGGACTCGGTCTGCAACGCGTTGGCGAGTCCTGGACATTTGGAATGATTTTGGAAAGCGACGACAGGACCAGAAGACTTACCGAATTTGCTGAGGAGGTGTTTCGGAGGAGGAGGGGCTTTTAAAGCCCACTATTTTTCGTGCCGTGTGGTTGGCGGCCTAGAATACTGCCACAGCTCGCCATAGCTTGTCGTAAGAGGCGACTAACATGGCAGGGCCCTGCATCCTCGCTTGTCGGAGCTAAAGGGGTGGGTCACCGAGCCCACAAACTTCGGTGCCACGGGTTGGATAGTGTGTCCAAGCACTACCATTGGGGTAGGCCCCCTAGTGGGAGTATCGTGGTGGCTGTGGTTGATACCCAAATCGCGGGTAGAATCTTCGGGATCGACGTGGAGTTGCGTTATACAACTCGGGTGCTGTGACCCATAGATCAGCAGAGGTGATAGATACACCTCGCATCTTATCCAGACGGAATATGTTGCCCGGCAAGCGCATGTTTGAAAGGTACCAGGATAGTTGCTATGTATATAGCTATAGCTTCTAATCTGGGGCGCTGGCAGGCGTATCATCCGTGCCCATGCACGATATGCCTACTTGTAGGTATATTCGAGTGCCGTGGTTGTAATCCCTTCAGTGTGGAACACGCCACGTAAAACCAGTTCGGAGAGACCCGAGACACACGCCTGTGGGAACTGGGTGTGTTAACTTATATAAACAAAAATCATAAATCCGAAATTGCGCTTATTTGAACATTTGAACATTATTTGAACGGAATTTGAACATTAATTAAAGCTCCCGAAAACGCTCGTTATCTCAACATTGGTGAACCCCGACGTAATTGTGCTTGGAAAAATAATTACCTGAATTGAAAAAACGAGCTGCGCGTCTTTAAATAAAAAATAAATTAAAGCATTAAAAAAATCATTATTCGGTTTGTGATTTGTGCGCGAAATATAAGCATCTATTGACATATGTACATTCGCATATTACATCCGTAGTTTGCAGAGTGCTACAATCGCTCATACAAATAATACCCCCTTATATAGAAGTTGCACATTGGGTCGTGAGCTGACATTAATTAACGACAATAAATTTTTGACAATAAATTTTTATTTCGGAAATGAATCCGTTCTTCGAGTGTGCCTCTCCTGGAAGGAAATTGTTTTTGAGTCTATGTGCAGTTTTCCTTTTTGAGGATCTTCAAGGATTGCTGTCGTCCTTGAAAGCAGTGGAGACATTCCCAGAGGCAATGATAAATGTGCGGCTTAGCGAATTGGAAAGCATCGTTCCGGATTTCAAGAGCACGCACAAGGAGCTGTCGGAGTTGGATTTTGCGGAACTCAGGAGCGATCTGCATATCAACTTCATGCGGCGAGGGAGGCACGATTATGCGGTTATGCGGAGTGGCTTGAATTCCGGTCACTGTTCTTGACCATGGTGGATAGAAACCCATTTATTAAAGCAAGCTGACTCGGATTCCTTGGATTCCATTCCAACGTGGGAGTCTATCGCCAGCAGAGATGCCGGACTTTGGAGAGCATGGGTTTGCCGACAACATCATATCCACCAAACCGTGCGGTAGGACGACGTAAACCCTTTCATCCAGGTAACACTGCATTTATGGTTAAAAGTTCGTTCGCATGCATAGTCTGTGATGGCCATTCTCACATCATAAGTTCCGCCCAAGGCTTTTAAGTTCGTCGCCTGAGGATCGTTTAGGCGAAATAAGGCGACTGGATTTATCCCGTTAGTGCCTTTGATTTGGTCACCTATCTCGGCATTGCAATGCTTCATACTGCCGTACGTGTGGACGCAGGCATCATAGTCTGCTGCATTTTGGTGGCAACTCTCCAGCTGGTATTCAAGGCCAACACCCCTCTCCCGAGGTTTCCGCATCTAGCGACGCTGTTTCTCGGTCAGCGTCCGCTCCCGTCAATTCTCTTGTCGCCAAAGATCGTTTTGGTGATGTGATACTGCTGCCAATATTTTGGTCGGGAACCGCTCTGGAGTTCTACTGTCCTGCCGAGCGCTGCTCGATTCTGGTTCGCAGGTGCATTTGGTCACCTCAAGGCTGGCGAACCAGCTGCAGCTGTGGAAGATAAGGTCCACGGTTTCTGTATCCGGTATAGGTGACGCAGGGTTCTTACAGATGGCTTTTCTGTGTACGTAAGCTTGAAATCCTAATGCTGTGACTACTCGGCGCAATTAACTGCGATCGTCACCTCCAACATCACTCATCTCCAGCCCAATTTACCATTCCTCGATCAACTCCTTCGACAGTTCTAGAAAGTGTAAAACTGCACCGATCCGATTGTGAAGGCGTCAAAGGAAGTGGAGCTGGATTTGGACGAGGAAGTGAAGACGGAGAAAGATCAGCCAGTCGGCGGGCCACTGAAGCCCATGTTGGTGAGCAGCCCGGCAGCACTGACCCAAAACATTTTTGATGAAGTCCTGAAGACCCGTCTTCATGCCAATCGTGCTCAGGAGTCTCTGCTTCAGTAGAAGCTCGTGTCTGAGCTGGTGTCTGAGCAGCGTGTCAGACCCTGGAGAAGCAGCTGCAGGAGAGCTGCTCCAACAGGACAGGCACGTTTGTAAATGCGATGAACTCACTGCACCACCCATTCCTCCAAGGAAACCGTTAGTGACGCCCAAGACGACACCTACTGCGCTATAGAATTAAACGATAATTCCCCGACGGTGGATCCTGATTGATCCTGGCCACTTTGCTCGCTCCAAAGTCGCTGCACAGCGACGAGAATACTTTGCGGAAAGTGGCCGTTCAATCTCCGCAAAAATTTGTCACCTATGGAATTGAAATTGTGCCTGCATCCCCTTCATGATGCTGTTGAAAGCTCATCTTCCAACGGGGGCAGTATGTCGGGTCAAGTAGCCGCCAGAAAGTCTGGCCGGCAATAATTTATTGAACTCGTGACGTTACTCTCTTCTATCTTTATGTCCCTATTCGCGTCGTTTTTTCTCGTCCATTCGATCGGCCACCTGCATTTGCCGTCATGCGCTATCGTGGTCTTGCTCTCTCGTGGTATTTCTCGGTCGCTCGGCAGCATCAAGCGTTGACCCGCGCTCCCAGGTCACTTACTTATCAGACAGGTCTTCAACCATACGCACAGTTCCCATATTTGTATATAAACAAAAACCATAAATCCGAAAATAAATAAATTGCGCTTATATATATAAATCAAACAGAGTTTGTTATTTATTAAAGGCTTGTTTCTGAACATCAATTAAAGTTCCCGAAAACGCTCGGTATCTCAACATCCCCATTTTCGAGGAATGTGGGAAGCATGAGCAAAATAGATGAAGTACCATTTAAAACGAGTAAATAGGAACAACGTTCTAACATATGAAGAAATGTCTACATTTTTTGCCTAAAAAACAGTTTTAAAGTCCTTTGTACGCATCCAGCGAGGATCCAACGAGACGTTAATGAGGAGCTGACTCTAGGTCATTTTTTAATTGGAAGACTGCTATTAGATACAATCGAGCCCAATTGCGAAATTGGGAAAATTAATAATTTAGATAGATGAAGAAGTCCATTAAGGAAAAAAATCAAGCAGGCAGCATAAGCCTATTAATTGATATCACCATGGAAGGCTTAATACCAACAATATACGTCCAAGTCAGCTCAAAACTGATATAGCTAGAATTAAGAACCTCCTATCCGAAAAGTTGATTCTTCCAGGGAAAATTAAAGGATTACAGAATTAAAGGATGTAGACACTTTACTTACCACAAGTGTGTTTTTCGTAGACAAAAAAACGGATCATCAATGCGAAAATCCCTCTGTTTGGTCGGCATGAGTCGAAACTGAATAGGGTTATTCCTCTCCCAGTTAGAGTAGAAAATCAAACTATTCTAGCTCAAAGCGACTCGGAATATTTAGTGTACACCTTTGAAATGGTTTCTTACCACCTAATGACGGAGTCTTCAATTAGTAACTGCCAAAAGTGACAAACAAACAAAAGAGTTTGTGACGGCAGCTGGCCATGGAGCAATGGCAACGATAATAGTTGTCAGCTAGGATTCCCAATTTCCAATTCCTTTTCCAATTCCAATTCCAATTGCTTTTACAAATCTGTCTTATCATCAAATTTATTTTGGGTAGAACTAGAAAAAATAAGTAGATGGTTGTTTAAAGTAGAGGAAAACACTAAGTTGTGGCTCCAATGTGGCCAAACCAAAATTCAGATCATTGATTTGCCGGAAATAGGCATATTAAAAATCAGTTCAGAATGTACAGCTCGGACCGATGATAAAATTCTAATTGCTCAACATATTATTGAAACTGAAAGTCAAGGAGCATAAGCTTTAACTTATATTGGAGAAATAAAGGAAATTCCCAGATTTCCTTGGGATCCTTTAAGGCCTTTAAACACATAGAAGATTTGAAAGAACAAAATTTAAAATTAAAAAAATATCGATTTTTATCATGTGTCAGGTCATAGCTCCTTAATTTTGGTAATAATAATCATAACTGTACATTTTTTAATCCTACTTAAGAAAATTCGAGTCGTGTAAGGACGTTTTCATGGCCAGGGTCCTCCACAGCTAAATTTATAAAATTTGTTGGACTGATGTGGGCTTTGGGGGGTTTTTCAAAAGAAGTTCTGATTGGATGAGAGAGAAGTGTTGATCGGGCTCAGCTAGCCTTGGTCTTGCGCCGAAAACATGCTTCAGAAATGTACAGATTGGGGCTAACTACCGCTTGTGAGGGCGGGTTAGAGCATTCACCATGCGCAGAGATCACCTCGCCTCCGGTAGTCCTGGCTGGCGCCCCTGTATTAAGTAGACGGGGCTAAACCCGGTGCTATCTGAGACACTCGTGTTTATTGCCAACGATAGTTCGGGGAGTAGTTCGTCCCAAGATCGACGGTCTTGGTCAAAGGATTGAGCTATCATCCTCTTGATCGAGCGGTTCGCCCGATCTGTAGGGTTCTGTGGAGGGGTGTATGGTGCAGTGAATCCCAGTTCAACACCGCTTCGCTTGCAGAAATTCCTAAAAGCGCGACTTGTGACCGTTATCGCAGATGTCCTGGGTGTCCCTAACCTTTATATTATCATTTCACAAAATCCCAGCTCTAGTTGATGCATCCCAGGCCAAAGTAGCGCTGAGTTATTCGTCGTAACGTCTTCCGGATGCCCAGATGGCCCGCTGATGGATGGCATGGCTCTCCTCCAGTACCTTCCGACGTTGCTCCATAGGTACACAAAGTTTCCATGGCCCACACTCTCCCATGTACGTGGGTCAGTTTAGCCGCCTGTACAGGTGGCCAACAAGGTAGTCGGGAAATTTCTCGGAGTGTTGCTCGAAGTGTAGCTGAAACGTATATTTGAAGTTTGGGCACGCTAAAACAGGGGCGGCGGTCAGCCGTGCCTTCAATACTTCGAAAACCTCTTGTTGTGGCTTCTCCCAGGTCTATTTCACTCCTTTCCGTAGTAGGCGCGACATGGGTTGGACGATGGATCGCTTCCATCGTCCTGGACAAATCGTCGATACCATGACGCGATTCCCAAGTGGATTTCTTGACGTTGGTCGGGGGTTATAGCTCCTTGATTGCGGCTACTTTGTCTGGGTCGTTCGCCGGCTTCCAGACGGCGTCGGAAAGGATTGTTCTCCCGTACCGTGAAGGCGTCTGCTAATGGCTGTAGGCTGTAAGTATTCTCCTCCATCTGTGGTGCGTTGCTGGGGCTGCATGGCGGCGTCGTTGCGTTGTCTGGGGCCGGCGTTTGTTGCCTTGCCGTGGGCCCGGCGAGTTCTTTCCTGGTTGTCTGCGTTCTTGGTGCTGGGGTGGATAGGTCCACCGAATGGACGATGGTCACGTTGGGTGTGTTTTTCTGGCGTCGTGTTGGTGCAGGATCGCGACGCTGGTGCTGGAGATAGCTGTAGGCATACCTGGCCGATGAATTGATGCCCAAAATTATCTGAACAAGGATATTGGACATAACCAACAGGGTCATGCAAATCGTCTCCTTAGCTAAATGAATTGACCGTTCTAGTGCTCTAGTGACCGGCTTGGGCGATCCGTCCGCCAGAGAGATCCTCGTAAGAACATGCTTCATGTTGGCTCCCGTTTCTAGGCGCCCGACGACGGCCTCGCTGATGAAAGTTTCGGAAGCACCGGTGTCTATTCCTTAAAAAAATCCTTGCCTTCGATCGTGATCAGTGCGACGATGTTTCCTCCGGATCTAACGGGTACTAAATCTGGGCGCCGCGACTGGATTCGCCCTCCCTGGTGCTGTTCAGTATGCGGTGGCCAGCTGCATCAGAATCTTAGTTCGAGCTCCTGCTTGACTGAGTAATTAGCGCGTTGCATCTTGAGCCGTTGTTCCATTACAAATACCTTAAAACGGAACCGGGCTCTAATAGAATCCACGAGCCGCTGGTAATATCGAGGATGAAGGAAAAATTCCAAGAATTCCTTCCTAAAATCCTCTGGGCTCGGAAATCATCTCGGAAACGCAGTGGTGAAATACTCGACAGGCACTCGGCTCGTGTCGTCGAAAGTTCCTGGATCTGGACGAGTAGGAGGGCGATTGTATTCATGGATCCCCTGGCTGCCTGCTTACACCTCGTAGGATTCGTGCGCCAGAAACGGATCCGCTCGGACAGGTTCTGTCTTGCACAGAGATGGCCTCGAAAACGCAACCACGGAACTTTGCCGAATCGTGTAGTGTGGTCAGCAGCCTGTTGCCTTTGCGCAGAGATTGCCTCGAAAACGCAAACGGTAGAGGTGTCCAGACCGACACGGGGCTCCTGGCATGGACAAACATATATTTATTGGACTCCCCGATATATTTATTGCGCACTTGGATTTTCTATATGTATTATTTTTCTATATGTATACTCGTGGATTGTCTTTCCTACGTCGCTGGGTCTCGGCCCGCTCCACTGGCCAAACCGAAGTCTTCCGCTGCCGCCGAAAAAGAAGATAGAGCTTACGATCGGTGTTCATAAACCTCACTCTTCACGCTGACCTTTTGGCCTGTTTCCAACATTGTCTATCGCGACGGTGCCCCCTGTACCTATCGATAAATATTCATGTTCTAACCATTAGTGATGAGCTTCCGATAAGAAAAGTTTATCTTATACCAACGGAAGAATATGAAAACTATAAACTAATGAACTTAACTAACGACGGAACTTAGATTAAAGGGTTATTGAAATAAAAATTGTGGGGGGATTTTCCATCCTCAAAAGGACTATAAAAGAAAGAAAAGAATATACTGGCTATATATAAAACTGGCTATAGAATTACCAACCCCTATGCTTAAGGTTTAAAAAAAAATTTTTACTTTATATTTTTATAAATATATGTTTAATAATACAATTATTTATACATATAATTAAGTGATCAATCTAATACCAAGAATGATATTTTAAAAAGAAGATAAGGAATACAATAAATAAATATTACAGTCCACTAATCAATGGAATAAAAGAAAATCAATTTAAAATGTTAACAAAAATATAATTAAGGCACTATTGTGGCCCCTTGCAGAATGTTCAAACATTAAGTTGAACATGGGAGCTCATATAATAACTGAAACAAAGTTATAAAATTTAAAAAAAAAAAATTAAATTATACAGTGAAATACATTTTGTTAGCGAAGATTTATAATAATAATAATTTTCTAATATAAAAGAAAATAAAATTTATAAATTTGATGCAAAAGCAAATATGAACATATAAATATCTCTATCTACTATTATCAAAGGACAATATAATGAATATAAAAAATAAAAAATGTACATCATACATCATACAAAAATAAAAAAATTAAATGGTATTGTCGCATAGCATAGAAAATTGGGCTCTTACAAGTGATATGGAAGAATTTTTTTTTATTTGCTTCAAAATAATAGTCTATTAAGCTCAATTATTAAATAATTCTTTTGGGAGTATATTTCATCGAGCGTGATATATTACTAATCCTATCTTAGTTAAAAAGGCAAAAAGTTGTTAGCTGTTTGCTTGAAAGTTTGCTAGCTGCTATTCCTCTGGACAAGACGTCGGCTGCATTGTTGGCGGATGATACGTGACGCCATTGAGACTGTTCCGTCACTTCTAGAATCTTATCTATTCGATTTGCCACAAACGTGTGGTAAGTGGAAGCCGTTGCATTTATCCACCCTAACACGACGGATGAATCAGTCCAAAAGAACCCAGAA
Organism: Drosophila atripex; assembly: GCA_035045925.1. Classification (NCBI taxonomy): domain Eukaryota; kingdom Metazoa; phylum Arthropoda; class Insecta; order Diptera; family Drosophilidae; genus Drosophila; species Drosophila atripex. The sequence continues at coordinate 108,323 of JAWNOP010000019.1, forward strand.
ACTTTGTCTTCAGACAAGTGTAATGCTTGTCTAACTCTGTGCGTCAGCTCTGCGCCGAGGACTGCTGCACACAACTCTAGTCTGGGCAAGGATTGCTTCGCTGTCGGTGCCACTCTGGATTTGGAACATAGAAGCCTTACTGAGGTTTGCTTATTTTTATAGGTTGCTCGTATGTATATTGCTGCGCCATATGCTCTTTCTGAGGCGTCCACGAAGGTGTGTAACTCTTGCGTTACTGGTGCCTTTCCGTCAAATATGTGTCTTGCAATTTGCAATTCATTCAGACTTTGCAGGTCAGAGCGATAGTTTTTCCAATCGGACTGAAGTTCCAAGGGCAATTCCTCATCCCAAGCCAAAATTTAATTCCCAGAGGTGTTGTATAAACAAACCTATAGGGTCAAAGATTTGTGACAACTCAGAGCAAACCACTCGTTTTGTGATGACCAACGCTTGGCCTTGCTGCGCTCTTCCGCAAAGTTGGTCTTTATTGGGCATCCATATCAGGCCGAGAGTTTTAACACTGTATTGGTCCAAGGTCTCACCCAATTTTACAACGCTCACGGTATCCTCTTTGGGTATTCCTTGCAATATTCCTGCATTATTTGAGCACCACTTTCGCAATTTGAAACCGGGTGGTAGTAATATTTTATTCAGTTCACTTTGGATTTGAACTGCTTCTGCCACTGAGTCAGCACCCGTCAAGCAATCGTCTACGTAGAAGTCATTTTTAAGCGTCGCAGACCCCAACGGGTAGTTGTCCCGTGACCGGATTGCTAAATGATTTAGGCATTTCGGGGCCAAAAAGGGAGCTGTTTTGGTTCCAAACGTGACGGTTTTAAGTCTATAGTACTTAAGATCCTCGGATGGATTGTTTCTCCAGACTATAAGCTGATGGAACTGATTACCTGGATTGATCCATACTTAACGGTACATCTTTTCTATGTCCGCTGTGAACACATATTTGTGTGTTCTGAAGCGTAGTAGTATGCACAATCGCTCGCTTTGAACAGTGGGTCCTGTATGTAGCACGTCGTTCAAGGATTTTTATGTTTGCATGAAGCATCGAAAACCACTCGTTGTTTTGTGCTGCTGCTGTCTGGTTTCAGAACACAGTGATGTAGTATGAAATAATGATTTTTGGGTATATGTGTCGTTGGAACAGCCTTCATATGTCCCAAAGCTTCATATTCTTTCATGAAATCGGAATATCCTTTCCGAACATCACCCTCTAATCGTCGCTCTAGGGCTAAGAACCTTTTGATAGCAATATCTTTTGACTCCCCCAGGGCTTAAGGGTGTTCGGCGAACGGTAGCTTCACAATAAATCTTCCGTTTTCCGCTCTTTTTAGATTTTCTACAAAGAATTTCTCGCAATGTACTTCTGACGGAGATCGATGTTTCGATTGGTTGTCCAAATTGTCTAGTTTCCAAAACCTTTCAATTAATGCGTCAGTTTCTTTACCGATGATGACACCACAGGATATGGCGGATTGCGCTATGGATTTAATTCCACCTGCTACAATCCATCCTAGTTTCGTGTTGTGTAGCATGGCACCAGCTCTTCCGATCTTCTGCTGATTCGGAAGGAGTAGCGAGTAATAGTGCTCAGCGCTGATTACTAGATCTATCCTGTCACGTTTATCAAACTGGGGATCTGCTAACTGACACTCATTGGGTATTTTTAACGCACAATGAGTAAGTGGTTGAGCTGGCTGGTCAGCTATGATGTGGGGAAGGACAAAGGCTTCTATGCACTGGCTGAAATCCCCGTGAAGAGAGCTAACGAGGATAGTTACTCTAGCTCTGCTCATTCTTGGTTGTCCTCCAATTCCTTCGATCCGGAGCTTTGTATTGTGGCGCGATAATGACAACATTGATGCCAATCGCTCAGTGATCAAATTGATCTGTGACCCTGAGTCTATCAAGGCTCGAAATTTGGCTACTTGACCGTTCTCTGCCTGGACCGCTACCTTTGCTGTTGCAAGAAGGTTGTAATTCTTGTTAACCGCGGTACCGACAGTTGGGGAATGAAGGCTTGTGGATTCCAGGTGTAACAAGGTGTTATGTTTTTTTGTCGCACTTGAAACAATTCCTTCCTTTACATTCCTTTGATTTGTGGTCGGTCTTGAAGCAGTTGACACACATTTTTTGTTTTTGTACCCAATTTAATCTTTCTGATACTGTTCTTGCACGGAAGTTCCGTTCACATTTATATAACGCGTGATTTGGAGCCTTGCAATAGTAACATGTCTGACGTACTGAATGCGCACGCCAGATTTTTTGACTCTTTTTTCAATGATGCAGTTGTCTTTCCGGAGCTCAAGACTATGATTCTTTGCTCTAAGAATTCCAGCATTGTCTGTAGGAGCTGGATCCCTACTGAGTTGCCAACTGTCTGCTCAAATAGACCCCTATTAGTCAAGTCAAGATTATCGGTAAGCAAGACCACAAGAAACGCATCCCATGTGGATACATTGATGCCTAGTCTTTTTAATGAAGCAACGGTTTCTAGGGTTGTTATATACAGCTCCTGTATTGATTTGGCACTGTATGATACTGGTCTCTGATGAAGTAGCCGACGAATGTAAGCCGACGAATGAAAACTGTATTCGCGATGAGCTGAGGATTGTCATATGATCCAACTATTATGCGCCATGCATGAACATAGTTGTCCTCATTTAGCTCGATGTGGCGTATTAGTCTCTCCGCATTTCCAGAGAGAGCGGATTTTAGGTACCACATTTTCTTCACTGATGGCATGTTAGTATCATGGACCATGCAGGTAAATAAGTCATGGAATTGTTTCCATTTCATTGCATCCTCATCAAACTTTGAAATGTTTATGCGGGGCATTTGCACATCAATGCCGTTTGTCGAAGTGCTAGGCCTTGCCATAAGTGCATTTTGCACCTCTGCTTGCAATCGTAGGTATGCCAGTATGTTATAACCACTGTCTATTGGGTTTTCAAGCTCCTCGTAGACTGTCAAGTGGATTTCTTGGACTTGAGCCCATAAAGATTTTAGTAGGTCTCCTGGACCTCCCCCGGATGTCTTAAACTCTCTTAAGGCACCGTTTACGGATTCTACTAGTTCTCTTTGACGCCGACATAATCCGGCTAATCGGTTATTCTTGGGAACTTCGTCACGGGATTGTTCTTGAACTTGATTTTCTACTTGTTCATGAGCATCTTCCTTTAGACTTGTTCCTTGCATCAGCTTGTCTCGATTGCTTTTGAAAGTGGCAGCATATTTCTCGCAACTTATCCGGAGGTCCTCAGCATACTTAATGAAGCTTTCGGTCCTAGCCGTTTCTTGGACTTTTGCATAATTTTCAACGAATCTTTCCCAAGCTTCTTCCAGAATGACTAGTTTCGTTTGAAAGTATGATGCCTTTTGTTTTCGATTCGGCCCATCCTTTTAATAATTCCGGATGCATCTTGCCATCTCTTGCCTAGTTTCTTGCTGGGCATCTAAGAGGCCTTGAGCGCTCGCCTCATCAACGGCTGGCTCTATAATAATTTTAGGGGCAATATTCTCCCTTTCCATCTTTTCGTTCTTTGTTTCTGACCGTTGGGAGTGTTTTATTTGCTGCTAGAGGGCTAGTAGCTGGATGCGCTCCGACTCGCTACTGAAAGTGGTCGAAGAAACTGAACCCTTTTTTGACGGACTGAGGGAGGTGTGGTACCCTTAATCTACCGATTAGAGGGACAGCGTCACACTGCTGTGAAGATCCTAATGCTCTCTAAGCATGAGTCTTCCGGAATTTATTATTGTGGATCGAAAGAAATCTATATTCGTTCCTTTTGACTCTTGATCGATTAGTGATCCTGGGCTTGCAGGATCACGTCGGGGTCATCAAAATGTTAATCTGTAATAAATGTTTTGAGCAAAGGGTACATGAACCGATTGCTGGTTTGTTGCCGCAACTTGCACTTGAACAAATTGGACGTGGAGAAAGAATTGAGTTCAGAATGGGTTTGTCTGAGACTCACTTTATTAGTATAAAAGTTCAATATTTATAGCTACTTTGATACATGGATATTGCTTAGGTGGAAATCGGTCGGTTGCATTGACTTGCACTGCAGCAGTTCTTGCTGCCGTTCAGTTTGTTGTTTCTGAAAGGTTTGGTTTTTAATGTTCATCGTTCTTTATGTAGGCTATGACCTAATATTGTCTTTATTATATACTTATAGTGCTTGTGTTTTTTGTTGTGTGTATATTTGTGTTCTTGTGTCTTTATATTAAATGCACATGACTTAACACCGTTTTTAAACAGGAGTTGACCCAGTTGTCTAGTTTCAGCTCCCTTATGGCGTCTACATCCCAATCATTAAAGATTAGACTCCAAACCTGCCACACAACCAATAATATGTCTCAGTGCATTCCTATTTCACCGTAAATTCTTCTAAATAGAGCAAAATCGATATCGTCAAAACTTGCCGAGTCTATTAAAATGGAAATGATGGAAAAATTATGAAGTTTGACTGGAACGTGCCAAATAATGGCAAATTGGAAACATCGATTCACTAAAAGATCTTCTATATCAGTAGATTTTTTTTACCAAGTAGAGGCTCTAACTATACAAACCCTTTTTAACTTTACTTTAAGACTTTAATTTATCCGATAAATATGCCAGTAATTTATATGAAAGCAGCGCTAGTAATTGGTTCTGACGCTATCATAAGAACGTAATAGTGGTGATCTGGCCTAATCTGCGTTAGGCCCTGCGTGCACAATTTAACGACGACAGGACTGATACGAATATTAGGTACGAAATTGAACACAAGAAAGTCGCCAATAATCATTTGATGAATTCTGTGGTGTTAAAGCGGCACTAGCAGATAAACTGCTAAACTTTCAACCCCCCTATCGGAAGCTTTTCTAGTGAAACCTTTAAGGTATAAATTATAACCGGAGCTAAAGCATGAAAATTAAACCAACATCCACTCTTTCGTTATAAGAAATGTTTCAACAAACCGTCTCAAAAGCGGAGCCACTAGTGACTTCTGCTCCCTTACCTAGGCGTCAAGTCAATAGTCTCCAAAACATCAGATGAAGAGAAAGACAGGATGAATATGAGGTTCACGCGCTTGATGTTTTCTGCTAGAATTCTGGCGCTAAAGGTCACAGATATCAATAATGCATGGTCTAGCAAAAAATATTTTCCAACAAAGAGTAACATCATCTGATGACTCTTCATACCAAATATTGCTAGAGCAACCTAAAAGTATATATTTCCCAATCACTGAGATAAAAGATAAGAATAATAGGTCTATGACTCGTCCATCAGCTTTTAAAAGACAGTGTACAATAGAAAAAATTTAATCATTTCATACACATCAAAAAATTCTCTTGATTTGTGACCTCACGCACTGCAAAACTAAAACTTCTGACGGAAAAGCTATAATCAATTATATTTCAAACTAAATTCGGCAAGTTTATCACAAGCGAGACAAAACCTCTCTCTTCTTATTTAATCCCATTAGCTTCGACTTTTGACCGCTTTTGAATTTCTACCAAAACATCTTTTGACCGAAAATTTTAATTTGACCTCCATTAGCGATCCAACAATGAGAGGCCTTTCTAAAGATCAACCGAATTCGTTATATTTGTATTCAACCGTCCGGAACAGTGACTCGGATGTACATCGTTAACTTCCTCTCTCTTCCTCTCTTTATCTTAAAGCGAACCGACGTGTTTTTTTTATGCGCACTGCGTTTTATCACATCTTTTATTTATTAACTTTAACAACCCGATGTTTATTTTTATTTATTTATTTATATTTATAAAATTAAATTTTACATTTCAAACATCCGTATCGCTTCGCGTGTGCAGTGGTATATTTGGAGGTAAAATAATATTTTTATTAAATTTCTTCAAAAAAAAGCTCTGCTCTACTTCTTCATCTTTTACGGTGTGGCTTCTTTTCTCGCTCAGCAGATGTTCTTATCTCCATTGCGGTGTAACCACACTAGCCTACACTAATCGCTATATTTCATCTCCCTTATTGTTTCCCTCGTACAGTGGTTCAAGGTACGATCAAAATAGAAACAAAAATATAAATAAATTAACTAAACATTATCATGGATTTTAATCTCATCTGTGCGTCGAAGTCTTGTAATAAGACAATCTCCTCATCCTAGTCTACCATCCACTGCTGGCTGTGTGATAACGTTTTACACGCTAAGTGTGCCGGGCTCACGGCCTCTGTTTCGGATGCCATTTCTCGTAGGTCTGTTCTCCAATTTTGCTGTGATGGTCGTCGTGCTGTTCACAGCACCCTTAGGAGTCACCGAACACGGTATTCAACCGTCCGAAACCCCGGTACGAACTGATGCAGTATTAGTTACGGCGTTATCATCCTCACCCTCAAAAAACTAATTTCTTCACTATCACTTACCTATCAGAGTACAGAAACTGTACAGAAACTTGAATAAAGCTGAAGATATTAAGCTCCGAAGTTTTTCCAAATAAGTTCACCACTTTTAGACTTGATAGAACACTGCCAAGGGGAGGAGGAGTCCTAATTTCTGTAGACTCCAAATTCGCTTCTGAAGAGGTAAAATCACAAGAGATTGGTGACATAGAATTTCTTTGCGTTAAAATCATTCTGTCCGGTCAATCTTTATGCGTTTCCAGTTCTTACATACCACTTTTGTCGGAATTGCCCACATACTGGCAATATTTGTCCGCTATTCTTATTGGAGCTAACAATTTTGCCCCAAGGAAGCCATCTTGGACCGTTACTATTTACACTGTTAATTAACGACTTGCCCCTTGCCTTAACTGACTCACTAGTACTTATGCTGATGATGTTCAGTATAGATTTACTAGCGCCCAATCTAGACTTCAATCCGATTTGGATAAATTTCAAAATTGGTGTTTAGCAAATAACCTAAAGCTTAATGGATCGAAATGTAAACTCATGTCATTTTATCGATCTAGTCCTCACCAGGTTATGTACTTTCTCTATGGGATCGCCTAAGAACGATAAACTCAGGTTAATGATCAGGGTGTCCTATTGGCCTAGAAACTTAAATTTACCGACCATATATCCACCATGGTTAATAAAGCTGCTTGGGGGTGCTTGGTTTTATTAAAAGATGGTCAAAAGAATTCAACGACCCATAGATTATCAAAACTTTATACATATCATTGGTCCGTGCGATTCTTGAGTATGGATCGTGTGTCTGGAGTACCCAAAACGGAGTACACCGAGATCACATAGAATCTGTATAAAAAAACCTTCCAACTTTCGCCCTCAGGGGACTAAATTGGGATGCAAGTCTTCACCTTCCCATTATCACCATTAAAAAACCGTAGAACGATGCTGGGTGTCATGTTTCTATTTAATCTTATTAATGGTAATGTAGACAGCCAGCATTTATTAACACGCTTAAATTTCAACGTTCCTAGTAGAAGGACTAGAAACTTTCGTCCTCTACTCCTTAGCCATAGTAGTTCGACATATGCCCAAAACGATCCGTTCAGGGTATTATGTTCGGACTACAATGGTCTCTACCATATCTTGTCCCTTTAACCTACTAACAATCTTTCATCTTTTATACTAAACGCCTTATCTCTGCAACACTCTTCCTCGTGATTTCATATTCCTATTCTTCTCGTTTAGTTTCTCGAATCTATCCCCGCGATTCCGCGATGTTATGCGACAGCGTTCCTCGGTCGGTTAGACGGGAGGTGGGTTGTACGTATGCAGTGGGAACCGCGCGAAAAAAATAACACAGAAAAAAAAATAATAATGCTAATAATTTCACACTCTATCGATGTCGGTAAAGTTAAACCGAACACAGCCATAAAACCATAAAGCAGCTCCATTATGCTGTGTCACAGGCAATAGTAAAACTTACGTATGAAGAGATTATTTGATCAATCTCGAGGTGGTGGGAGCGACCTCTATTATCGGGGGGAGCGACCTCTATTATCTCCCCTAGCTCGAGCTATGGGAGATAATAATTTTCGTGTCATTTCAAATTTTTATTTATTTTCATGGTATTTTAAATAGATTACCTAAAGCCTAGTTCATCTCTAGTCTTGATTTAAAGTACGCTTTTTGGCAAACACCTCTCGACCCGAAGTTTCGCGATGAAACTTCCTTTTCAGTACCTGGACGTACCTTGTATGAATGTGTCGTCATGCCTTTTGGCCTCACTAATTCACTTTTGGCCTCACTAATCCGCCACAGACCATGTCACGACTTATGGATAAAACAGTCTCAGCTTATCTACGTAATGAGGTTTATATATACCTTGATGACCTACTTATTGTCTCAGATACCTTCGATCGACATCGTGAAGTCTTATCGATAGTCGCTTTTTATCTGGCTCGTGTTCATAATTAATATCGATAAAGAAAATTCTGCCGGCAAGAGCCAAAATATTTTGGACACGTGATTGGAAATGGTAATATTAGTACCGACCCTGACAAAAAAGTTTCAGTCAAAGATTACCCAATACCAAGTTCAGTTAAACAATTTCGTAGATTTCTTGGTATGACCGAATATAATAAGTTTATTAAAGATTATTCAGTCACAACTTCCTCCTTGACGGACCCTTTGAGCTCAAATCAGTTCTGCATAATCTCAATTTTTCTCTTTCGTTTTCACTTCAATGCAAGCTACACAGGAGTAGGAGCATCTTTACTTCAATGTTAAAAAGATGGCAAAGATGTACCAATCGCATTCTTGTCAAAGAAACTGAAAACGTTGTCAACGTCACACACAGTCACTGAGTAGTGTTATGCTGCTGTATTGGCTATTAAAAAGTTAAGACCCCATTTTGAAAGACACGATTTCGTAATAGAGATCATAGGTCATGCTTCGTTCAGACAGATCTAAGCTCGATCCCTGCCCGTTGGTCTCATATACTACAAGGGCTTCAATTTTAGATAGAGTAGCGGACGGGTACACAAAATGTGGTGTCAGATGCTCTCCCGCATTCTTTTACAGAAGTTTTATCATCACTTGTCTGTAATAGCCTAATAGTCAATTCGTCAGAATTCGATTCAACAGTATACGATGCGCTGAGGTGTAGGATTCGACTTCAACTCTTTCCTTACCGGGCCTTTAGATTCAAGGCAATCATATATTCTGACCCTCCGACCATTCAGAGGATTTCAAAACTGCTGATAACCAATGTTTGAAACTTTGGGTACTACGCTCTCTCATATCCAATGCCAATAAGACTGCTCCTGGAGACCCATTTCATTCCCACGGGGGTATAAACAAAACGCTAGAGAGACTTCTACGACATTACTTTTGGCCTTATATGGTTGATCATAAACGATGAGGCGATTGAGGAGTGGACTGTAAACTTTATTGTTCTTGTCAGTTTTTCTGACATGCTATGGATTTTTAAACTAATGAGTAAAAAAATATGAAGATGACAATATGACCAATATTCTAACTTAGGTATCGAGATCTTAAACATCTCGGGCCGCCCTGAAAGACTGTTTCTGAAAAGGGGTAGTACCGCAATTTTCGTTAATGACTGGGTCAATTCTCCCGCTGATATCCCGATAAGAATATGGGCTGGTGATAGATAGTTGTCATCTGTATCTGAGGTGCAGCACGACCTCTAGTGAGTTGACAACAGCACTGATTTGCGCAACCAAGGTGCCCATTTTCATATGTATGTAGATGATGCAGTCGAAGCGACCATAAAAACGAATAAGCATATGTAGCCCTTGCTTATACGTGGTTTCCGCACATTCGCGTCCTTCTGAAGAATGGGTTCTGCGTAGTCACATCCTAAAGAACGAATGGTTAATGAAGTAAGATCTGCCATCTGAAAGAAGATCTGAACGCAAGCCAAACAGTTGTGAAAAATCGCCGAAAATCCAATACCTTTGTCGGACCCTAACGAAGAGAGATGAGTCTCCAGGATGAAATTGAAACGATGCTCATGTACAATGATCAAATGAGTGATCCAATGATGCTTTGGAAGCAACAAGAGATGCTTTGCTTCTGCTGACAACTGTGATTGTTGTCCTTGTCGATGATTGGTGAGAGCTTGGCCAATTGAGATTAGTTCCCTAGAGCCTTGTTTGCGAGTAAGAACTGGAATTCTGTTGAGAACCAGCTTGAGCGTGTGAGAATTAATCAACTTTACGAATTGATCCTTGTCCCCCAGCCATGAAGGACTCTTCCACCATAATTGGAAGTCAATGAGCTCGGATCCTACCAAGCCACGGGATGCGCAATCCACTGGGTTCGATTGTGAATCTACATGCCGCCATGGATGCTTTCGGAATGGCTACGAGGATATCTGATGTGCGGTTCTCAACAAACATCTTAAGTTGGGCTGGTGAGTACGATAGCCATGACAGGACTATGGTGGAATCACTCCACCCGTAGATCCTTACGTTTTTGTGCGTTAATTCAGCCTTTATGGATTACAGAAGTTGACTCAGTAGAAGAGCGCCACATAGTACCAGACGCGGCAAAGATTTCTGCTTAAAAGATCCCAGCCTTCTTTTTTCAACAAGTATGGCGACCGAAATTCCATCGTCGTTAACCACTCGGCTGTACCACCGCTTGACTATGTTCGCTGAAAAGACGTATATGTACATACGGAATCGCAAGCACACAGCAAACAGGTCTCGCTGAATACTCGGTCCGACCGAAAGGGTGTTGTTTAACGCCATGGCGTTTTGGCGTCTTGATATGAGTTTCCCTGAGTTTCTCACTGACTTGATATGAGTTTCACTAAGTGGTAAAAGTGATACGGTAACTAGAAATTCCTACCCTTGGGAATTCGCCTCGGTGAGATTTCTCGCATATGGCCTAGCTCCTGATATTTCCTCATGAATTTTACGTAGTTGTTACGTAATTGTTGATTTTGTGCCAAACGTCGTTCAACTGATTTGAACCTCTGCATACTCTTGAAGAGTATCTGCGAGTTGTGTTTCGGGAGCTTTAAACGGAAGTTCCACGATATACTTGTTCTGTACGCCTCGAATGTGTGTTGCAAGAAAGTGTTGCGCCACCTCTTCGTCTTCTGGTTACACTTCTGCTTTTCCAGTTCCTAAAACCATCTGCGTGATGAAAGCAGTGATTACCCATCCGAAAATTGATGATATAGCAATGAGCTTTTCTTTGTTGTCGTAGATCTGTCTTCCAGTTATAGCACTCCAAACATGTTCGCTGATCAATAGAATGTCAATTGGGACATTTGTGCAAAATTGTGAATCGGCCAGTTTTTGCCTTCCACAATGCATTTACTTGGCTTAAGATTTTCGATCTTATTAAAGTAAATTAATTTAGTTTAAATAATTAACTTGAATTAATAAAATTTTAATGAAATTAAAGTGAACGATAATGGAAATAATGGAAATATGAATAATATTATTATTTCAAAATTGATTGTAGTATTAATTTTAATTGAAATTACTTGCCATTAAAAATTAAATTTGTATTAATGATATTAATTTGACAAATCATTATGCACAGACACATACAGACATGTGACGCATGCAGACATGTATTTATTGTGCTCCGATAAAAAACATATAATAAAATCATAAAAGTGCAGTAACTGGTTCAACAAATCTACAATAGCGCGGAAAGACGCTTTCTGCGATGAATTCGCGAATGCTTGTATTGATTAGTCAACCAATTAATATAAAACCTAACAACTAAAACTCTAATTATCTTAACGTCCATTACAATGAGTCAAAACGATGTTCGCATACAACGTCAACGTGGGCAAGACGATAAACGGCTCTCAGTACAAAGGAAACGACCCGTAGTTCTCTTTTAAAGCAACCGAATATAATGAAAGCTCGGATCAAGCGGGGTCAATTACCTCGAACTTGACCGAACATTTAAAAGTAACGAGCGAGTAACGAGTAATAGAGAGCGTTCTTGCTCCCCCTCGATACCATCGATGTCTCTGCAGCCGAAGAGCGCTGATCGTCCCCCAACGCAGGTATGCAATGACCTACTCTCACCAGCAGTAACTAACAATACAACGTCAACGTAATAAGAACAACAACCGCAACTGAATCGATAACGCGCTTTACGAAATCATCAGCTAGCAGAGCAATGTCGTTTATGCCCACAACTATGCAAGACTTAATGCGAAACCAAATTTTACTGAATCATATGCTGGTTCAATCAATATCAACGGGTATCTACGTGGAACGCTAACGGCGTTTCGCAGCATAAACTTGAGTTAGATCAATTCCTACAAGACAATCATATCGATGTAATGCTGCTTTCAAAAACACACCTTACAAACAAATACAGTTTTCAACTACGAGGCTACACGTCCTACGGAACAAAATATCCAGATGGTAAAGCACATGGTGGGTTCTGGAATTCTAGTCAGTAGCCTTATTCAGCACCGCTATCATAACAAATTTGGTAAAAACTGCCTTTCGCAAAGATGCGAAATCTTTCATCCAAATCCAGGAATATTGGAACAATCGTTAAAATTAACCTCACAGAAAACCAACTAGGTTCAGTACAGAAATTATGTTTGCTCACACATCGAGCTAAGTCCTCACCTCAAGGATGAAGCTAACGTAGATAGCTTTGTTAATTCACTGGAATCTGTACTCGTCTCTGCAGCCCAAGCTTCAATACCTCAAATTACAAATAATCAATAACCAAAAAAAGATAAATCTAAAAATTAGACAGCTCGCCCTCGAAAAGCGACGCTTACGTCGATAGTGGCAATCCCACAGATCGCCATCTGCTAAGCAATGCTAAATATATGCCTCACGCCAACTTACTAAAGCTTAAAAGAAAGCATAAGCATATGTGCATCCCTGGTACATAGAGCAATTTTCAACTTCTAGTACATAACACTCACTATGGAGAGCTCACCGAAAGAAATCATAAGCCTCATAAGCCTACTTACTTCTTATCTAAACTCTATGAAATTTGCGTATTGACTCGGATAAACACATATCTAAGAATCCAAAAAGAAATTCCGTCACATCAATTTGGGTTTCGTACACAATGCTATAACTTCAATGATGACTTCACTGTAGGAGCTGGAGTTTCTCAAGGCAGCGTGCAAGGGTCAATATTGTATGTCCTTTACACAGCAGACATCCCGACAAGCACACGACTAGCAACATCCACGTTTGCTGATTCGAAGCCGCTCAAAATGCCGGATGCAAGCAACTGCTATCAGAATTGGAAATGGCTATCAGAATGACGAATAAAAGTGAAAGAACTAAAATGCAAGCTCGTTACGTTCACCCTGAACAGCCAAAACTGGCCGCCGCTTATGTTAAAAACCCTCCACTCTCGCAAGCAAACAATGTGACATATTTAGGAATACACCACGACAGAAGACGCCACGTTGAAGCCAAAGAACACTTCTAAAGCTAAAAGCCAGCAGCCTCCATTGGCTTATCAACGCTTGGAATACACCTCGACAGAAGACTCACATGGCGCTGGCACATTAAAGCCAAAAGAACGCATCTATATCTAAAAGCCAGTAGCCTCCATTGGCATATCGACGGCTCCCAATATATACATAGTCCGGCGAGCTCAGTCGAAGAACTTGGGAACAATCACCGGGGCACCGTTGTACGTTCGCACCGAAAACATACATCGCGACTTAAGCATTCTAACAGTCAAAGAAGTGATCCTAGAACAGAAAAAGAAAAGTACCTTACCAATCTATTATTGTACCCTGGCGTGCAATAGGTGGTTAACTTGGCGAGAGGTCTAACAAGGTTGAGCAACCAATCACGTCTTCATCGCAAAGACTAACCCACCCAGCAACCGACTTGAGAGACGTGCAACTGTTACTGATGGTTAAATGTTAATGTTAAGATTAGTAAACTTATTGTTGGTCAAAAAGATTCAATAAAGGCAAAGATATAAAAAAACAAGAAAGGAAAGCTAACTTCGGAGAAGTCCTAATACAAACACTTTCAATAGCTGAGCGAGGTAAGTATATAAATACAGGAACCTTGCACCCAGCAATCGACAAAGTACAGAGACTGCTAGACATCTCTAGCTACCACTCACAATTCGTGCGCAGCTCAATCTATAGCGAAGAGTAAGAATACTCTCTTCTTACAAGAACGGGAGACGGCCGAATCAATCAGATACATAATCGGCTGGCCAAAAACCGATTAGATTAAGCTGCCAATTGAATAGCAGTTCGCTAATCTTAAGAATAAAATTTCCACACTAATAAACGGTAAAAAAATTTGGCACTTGTGTGGAAGTTCTGTCAAACCAACTGAAAGTAGCTTCATATCATTATAGCTCGCATCCAAAACGTAATATATTGTCATTGTTCATTCTGAAATTCTCTTGGTTCCCAGACGTTCGTGGAATATTCACCAGTCCAGGGTACGTTTTAAGAACTCGTCCTATAAGGCACGTTAACTCATTAAGAGCACATTATCTTCCTATAAAAGGACTAGGAATCCCTCTTTAATATTTGGAGATCATGCTTCTATTTGTGTCGATTATGGAGGTCTTGCCGGTCCTAACACGACCATTGCTTCAAAAAGGTGTGCTTCAATCGTAATACCAGTTCCCATCTTTTTTAAAGGATTGGTTTACGGGACGATGCTGGGAGCAGTTAAGGGTTTTCCAATCTGAAAGTCTCCTGGCGTTAAAGCTGATTCGTCAGTGAGGTCTGATACAACGTTTGAAGCTTTTTATCGTGTCAGCTGGAGAATAAAGGCTTGGAAATTTCACGTGCAACAAGGTGTGATGCTCTGTATGTAAATAGTTGTCCTCATTTAAATCGATGTGGCGTGTCAATATATTAGCGTATCGAAAGAAGATAGCGTATTAGCGTATCGAAAGAAGAATGGGCATAGCCTTGTTTTCTATTTTTTTATTAACTTTTTAGTAAAATGTTCTACTTTGAGAAATAATTTTAATTTTATTGTAAGCTTTTTTTTGTTATTTAATTTTGTTTTGTTATTTTCCATTAGTTCTATTTTATTTAACAAAATAAAGCTTACCGTAAACATTACACTTAATGTTAAGTTACCGCTTTGGTGGCCTCCGGCTCTGGTTGTGATTAATTTATTTAATTTAATTTTAACACCTGTTAAAATATGACGTATTCCTTATATGTGCATTCCAAGATACTGTGTAATTTACATTGATTTTTTTTTCTCATTTTTTCCCTAATATTTCCTTATATTCCTTATATTCCTTATATTTTTTAATATAACAATTTTTTGTGTAAATTATTTATTTTCCTTTTACTTTCAGAATTTTTTCTTATATTTTTTCGTATTGTAATCATTATAGTAAAACTGGCCCCAACGGGCTTCGGTGAAATAAAGATTTATCAATATGTATTGTGTATTCTTTTCTTGTGGTGATTTCTCTTCTTTCTCCAATTTCTGCTTATTGTTGAAACTAGTCCTGCAGAACTCTTTGTTAGTCTGGGCGTAATCATGGCTTGAAAGAATAATAAAGATGATCTATTAAGGAGAATTCGACATATCAAAGTAACACCTTTTTAGGTGTTAGGTATTTATTAGATGTATACATAATAGGTGTTAAGTATTCATACGAGCTTATTCGTTGCAAAACTTAGACTAACTTAAAATCATAAGATCTAACATAGCGCTGATATTATAATAGTGTTGATATGCTTGATGCAATCCCGCTGACGTCGAGTAGTTTCTAATTAATTTATTAACTTCAATGCCTCAAGTAAAGGTCGTCCTCGAACTTTCTATTCGTATTGGCGATGGTGAATGTCTATGTGTCGCTATTGGAATTGATATGTTTATATGTTTACGTTATACGTTGATATGTTTAGGTTTAGTTACGATTAGGTGTCTAGATATTTTTTGGCCACTGAGACATTTCTTAATTTAAAGTTTGACGTCTTCATGAATGTTAATTGGCTTTTGCCAACAAGAACCAGACGACTACCAGGATGGCATGTTTTGCAATTTCGGGTAGAATCTAATTGAGGCAGTTTTTAAATGTTCTATCATGCCTGGTAATATTAAGTTGTTCCATTGGAACCTCCTGACCACTTTTAATTCGGTTATTAATTTCCTCTTTCATTTCGAGGGGTGTTGCATGTCGATGTCTATGGGGTTTTCATTTGACACTATTGTATTCCATTTTAGCTAAAAAGATTGAGTCGCTTACTTCTGTAATACCTATTCTGAGCTTAAGGCATTTTGCGATTTCTGACAGTATACTATAAAACCGCTCCACTTTCCCGTTGGAACAACTGTGAAGTGGAGGAGCATTTGATATTTCTAATCCGAATTGATTTTCAAAACAAAAATTTTTCGATTTATGAGATTGTTGAGCACTATTTCATTGTGCTCATTTTTATCAAAGATATCTTTACAATGTTAAAAGACGTTCTTAAATCTATTTTCCACATTATGTGGCACTGCAATATGTTCTATCTGCCTTTGTTCGTCCGTAGAGCGGTATGCGGCGGCTATCGTCGAACTTGGACTCGCCGGAGTAACAGTAGATCCCGGAGCCGTAGTCAAAACTTATTGGCCTGACTAATGTTTCCTGGATTGTCTTGGACTGGTCTGAGGCAAGGATGAGAGGGGGTATGCCTGATGAAAGTTCAGGTCCTTCAACGGATGGCTGGCCTCGGGTGTGTGTTGATTGCGTTTCGGATAATGATCCTACTGGTGGTCCATTTGGCGTAAGCAGCACTTGAGGCTAGTTGGGATCCTGCATGTGGTTCTTCTACAGGACCAGCATACTGAGGATATTTTAAGTACCGTGGTTATGGACCCTGAGGATCGAATCTTGTTCGGTTGAAGTTTGAGACTGTCCTTATTAGTGATAAGGACGTGGTAGAGACCATTGTAGTCCGAACATAATACCCTGAACGGATCGTGTTGGGCATATGTCGAGCTACAATGGCTAAGGAGTAGAGGACGAAAGTTTCTAGTCCTTCTACTAGGAACGTTGAAATTTAAGCGTGTTAATAAATGCTGGCTGTCTACATTACCATTAATAAGATTAAATAGAAACATGACACCCAGCATCGTTCTACGGTTTTTTAATGGTGGTAAGTTTATTAATAAAAGTCTACTATGATAGGAGGGAAGGTGAAGGCTTGCATCCCAATTTAGTCCCCTAAGTACGAAAATAAGAAAGTTTTTTTGTGGACTCCACTTTGGCACTCCGTATTGTGGACTCCAGACACACGATCCATACTCAAGAATCGGACGGACCAATGATGTGTATAAAGTTTTTGTAATGCATGGGTCGTTGAATTCTTGTGACCATCTTTTAATAAAACCAAGCACACCCATAGCTTTATTAACCATGGTGGGTATATGGTCGGTACATTTAAGTTTCAAATCTAATAGGACTCCCAGATCGTTAACCTGAGTTAAACGTTCTAAGGCGATCCCATAGATCGATAAAATGACATGAGTTTACATTTCGATCCATTAAGCTTTAGGTCATTTGCTAAGCACCAATTTTGAAATTTATCCAAATCGGATTGAGTCTAGATTGGGCGCTAGTAAATCTATATTGAAGACAAAGCTTAACATCGTCTGCGTACATAAGTACTAGTGAGTCAGTTAAGGCAAGGGGCAAGTCATTAATAAACAAAGTAAAAGTAAGGGTCCAAGATGGCTTCCTTGAGGCACCCCAGATGTGACGCGGACTGTACGCGAGGTAACAGTAATAAGACACGTTGGGTTCTTCCAGATAAGTAGCTCGAAATCCAGATAAGGACATCAGTTGAGAATCCCAAAAGACTGAGTTTACTTATAAGTTTATAATTTAAGTTTAGATTTAAGGTCAATTAAGCTATTGTTTTCGATTAAAACTTCATGAGTGGGATGATACGGATCCTCAGGGTTAGAAAGGGGCAAAGTTCTAGAAAGAGCAATTCCATCAGGATCAGAAACGAAACACAAGTCTAGCAGCCGACCTAAGAAATTTCTAACGTGGTTAATTTGCCCGAGTGACATGTCGAACATACCCGCAGGGAAGACGTGGTGCGAGTTAAGTATTAAGGACGGCGAATTCTCAACATTGGACCACATAAGATCTGGTTTATTGAAGTCCCCCAGAGCTACCAGCTGGTCCCCGTCAGACAAACAAACAAAGATCAAATAAAGATTGACCGGAAAGAATGATTTTAACGCAAAGAAAATCTATGTCACCAATCTCTTGTGATTTTACCTCTTCAGAAGCGAATTTGGAGTTTACAGAAATTAGCTCTCCTCCTCCCCTTCGCAGTGTTCTATCACGTCTAAAAGTGGTGTACTTATTTGGAAAAACTTCGGAGCTTAAAATCTCCGGCTTTAACCAAGTTTCTGTAAAGACTATAATGTGAGATGCAAACGAAGAACTATCAGAATACAGTTTGGGAAGTTTACTACGTAGCCCTCTAGTATTCTGATAGGTAAGTGTTGGTGAAGAAATTAGTTTTTTGAGGGTGAGGAAGATGAAGTAGAAGGTTGGTCAGTGGCTCTAACATGTGGGAATTTCACTCCCACAGGCTTGATAATTTTTTTCTTCACCGTACTTGGCTGATGTTCTTGGATGAAAATGTTCTCTGGCCAAAAGCTGGCGGAACAGATCGCCTTGAACATCTGTACTGGCACACGTATTTTGAAAGATGACGTGTGCCTGGTGTATGAATATTTAAATTTTGTAATATCTGCCACCTTAATATCGGCTTTTGTTTTGGCTTTGATATAAGCCGAGATATCTAACTCAGAGGTGTCAGGGGCAAGCCGAGAATCACCTGCAAGGGTTTAGGTGCCGCCGTAACTAATACTGCAGCATCAGTTCGTACTGGGGGTCCGGACGGTTGAATACCCTGTTCGGTGACTCTTACGGGGGCTTGAGTTATTGGGTCTGGTGGTATCACTTGGAGTGATGCCACAGAGGACAAATCGGACAATTGCTCATTAATACTAGAAATTCGAGAGCCGAATTTTTCCTAGTTCCAGCCCTTGGGGTGGCCAGAGATATAAGCGGCTGAATAATTTTCGGCTGAGTAGGCTGGAGTTTATTCGCCAGAAGCACATCACTAATAGCGGATTGCTTACGCTTTGGAGACTCATTTAATAGTTGAAGACTACTTAACTGTGTATTGAGCGCACAGAGTTGGTCATTGATTTTACGAAAACCGCTAATCAACTCTTTAAATCCACTTTTAGTCTGTCTCATGAACGATCTCATTTCGTCCTGAACAGCACGACAGCTATCACAGCAGAAGTGGAGGCCAGACCTACGTGAAATGGCATCCGATACTGAGGCCGTGAACCCGGCACACTTACCGTGCAAAACGTTTTCACAGAGCCAGCAGTGGATGGTAGGCTGGGATGAGGAGATTGTCTTATTACAAGACCTCAAAGCACAGACAAGTTTAAATTCCATGATAAATTATTTATTAAAATTTTTGGTTTTATTATTGACGTACCTTGAACCACTGTGCCAGGGAAACGAAAGAGGGGAGATCAAAGAGAGCGTTTTGTGTGGGTTAGTGAACAGCAAAGAAAAGAGATTAGAATCTCTACTGAGCAGTAATAGAAGCAACACCGTAAAAGAAGAAGAAGCAGAGCAGAGCTATGTTTGGATGCAAATTAATAAAATTATTATTTTACCTCCAAATATACCACTGCACACGCGAAGCGATACGGATGATTAATATTTAAAAGTGTAATTTTAAAAATATAAATAAATAAAAATAAACACCGGATTGTTTAGTTTTAATAAACAAAGTTACAAAACGCAGTTCGCACACGTCCGTTCGCTTTAAGATAAATAGAAAGGTCTCAAGATATATCTTTTATAAGATTCTTGATCATATACAAATATTGTGGCTTATCTATGGTTAGAAGGTCAATGGCAACGAATGTACGTGCTCAATAACTTACTCTGAATCAAATCGCTTGGTATTGGATTTCTTCTGAGTGCGCTGGTTTTGCTTGCCCCGGTCAGTGTCATTTTTACCGCTGATATTGCTGATTTCAGTTTCAGGCCTGATTCCGGTATCGGGGCAGGGTATGGTATGGCATGGGTAGGCGCCGTTATTAGATCTTGGCATTAGGTGCCAACAATTTACATTTGCACAACTGTAAAATTTCAGCTCCTGAGAACCAGCTATGGATACGATTTATTTTACAACATATTTTCGAAGTCTAGTTTTGATCTTGTCTGCGATAGCAAATGAAGACAAATGATTCCGTCAAATGTAAAAAGTAATGGTAGGATAAAAAAACTTCCAATGCGTCCAATATCCTAATAAGGCATTTTTCCTCCACATTGGAAAATCCGTGAAGTGACCTTACCAAAAATGTACGTTTTACGGGGGTCACAATACCTAATTTGGGTTGGTGCTGCATATAGTTCTTTGATACCCCTGTGTCTATGGGTAATTTTATATGTACCCTGCCACAAACTTTTCTAATTATGGAAGCAGAGATTCTTCCCCAAAAAATATATTTGTTCAGATATGTAAAATCGAGTCGATTAATTATGGCCTTAAAATTAAGAGTAATATTAAATGAAGTATATACTGACCAAAGTATGTTAATTTTTGGAACTTCCTTCATAATTTTTTTCACAAAAAGCTTGCAAGCTTTGTGCGCTGCTTGTCTCCACGAAACATAACATTCACTATTACTCTCAAAGTCAGGCAAAGACTTAATTATGTCTGAAGACTCATCACACTCAACGCTTGGAATAATTTCGTTTTCTTTATAAATTTCTACTTAGGATGTTTGATTTTGAATATTATTTAGTTTTTGAGTCGTATCATAGCGAGCGTTGTTCAAATTCTATTTTCTGTGCAAGAACTACATACTGTTTGGAACTATTTTTATTATCTAAAAAATTAATTTTATTGAGTGTTTCATTTAATTTTCTGTCGTCGATATCACAACCACTCAGACCAGGTTTAAACTAATATTAAAGACCAATACTCAAAATTTTAAATGATTTTATGCGTCACATTTTGGGATCAAAAGTTTCAATTTAATTTAAATTATGCACCAATTTTTTATTGTTATTGTATTGATACAAGTGACACAAATTGATGATTTTTAGTTGATTAAATAGAATTGTTTAATAAAAAAAAATTACGCTATTCGTAAAAATTTTTCGATTTCTTTCTTCTTTGGTGAGTACTACAGAAATGAATTTGATGGGTTTCCAAGGTTTTCGACCCGTCAGTATACAGCCAATGTTTTTCCTCAAGGTTCTATTTCTTGTTTTAAAACCGGGTGCGATATACTAAGCTTGGTGTGTGATATTTTATAGTGATACCTAGGTTGGTTTTTATGCTTGTTGATACCAGGAAAAGGGTGAAGATGGTTTGGACGGTTTTTACCTTTCCGGTGGGAGTAGACCTAACATTTTCCTCTTTCTTTGAATATGCAACTGAAGTCATCAGCAAGCAACCGATTTAGGGTGTTATATAACTTTGGCAAAAGTCCAGTTCTAGCATAGCCATGACTTGTCGAAAATATAATATCATATCTCATAATCTCATAAGACTCCAATTTAATTGAAGAAAATGTTGTTTAACTAACTATAATAAATTCAATAAAATTATTTATAGATTTTCCTTAATTCTAAAATTAAAACATGGTATGATCAACTAATTTTACTAAGAAAAAAAAATTTGCATCGAAAAATGTTTTGGGGAAAAATCATACAAGCACAAAAATAAATGTATAAAATCGGAGTTTTGAATTTTTGTATAGTATCTGATATATGAGATATTTTTATTTGATTTGGTGTAAAGGATTTTATCCAATGGATTGCTTATGCGGTTTTGAAGCGACTGGCTCTTAAACGGTCGTGAAGAAACGGGTAAGCTGAGGGACTGTTTTTGGCAGCGCTCTTACTCAGTGAGAGAAATTGGGGGAGAAATTTATAGAAATGGGGTTCCTCATATCACTCGGCTGGAGATTCTTGCTTTTCACATCGAGGCTCAGACCAGTGCAGTTTATAGTTGAAAAACTTAAATTCATAGAAATGTGTGAAACAGATAAAGTGTGAAGATTTGGAACTCAGTCAGTTGGCACTGACCTCGAAGGCCTGCAACAGCATCGCTTTCGAGAATACCTAGGCGACAGAGGCAAAGCTTCGAGACCAGATCAATCGGCGGTCCACAATCATCGAACTCGCGACGGAATTCCGGAGTATAGAGACCCCTGGTGCGGCTGCTGGAAGGTCCTCGGCTTAAGGAGACTTCAGTGTCGTTTATAAAAAAAAAATTCTTTAACTCAGCATGGAAAGAAAATCTTTCTTACAGGGTTAGGTGTGTGACCTCTAAGTAAACCTAACCTCTCCCCGACCTAGCTCAGAAAAATTGGTTAGATAGGTGATACCTCGGCCATTTAGTAACTAAGTTGTTATATAACGATTTCAAACTAAAAAAAAAAAAATTCCTCTATAAAAAAAAATCCCTGCACCTTGCTCCAGAACTAGATGACCGAGATAGACGAGAAAAAAGTTCCAAGTTCAGGTCCCCTTCCACGTTGGGATGATGGAGTAAGCGAGACGAACGGAGTCGGTGAGGGAGCCCCGTTGCAGTTTTGGTCACTAAAGCGAAATAGGTGATAGCACGCGGTGGATTATCTCGGTAGTAAAGGTGCGTTGGAGCATAGCTCCCAAATGTCTCCCAGAGGGTTCATTGAACTCTAGTGAGAAAATTAAGCTTTTTTTTAACATAATTTAAGCTTATTTTAAACATAATTTTTGATGTAAGAAAAAAGGGAAAAATGGAAAATGAGGAATTAAAAGAAAAAATGTCCTAATTAGGAAAATAATTATGTTCGATGTAAAGAATTATTATTTTTGATTTATTTTTGTTTTGTGCGATAATTATTTTTCACAGCGCAGCAACCAGCCGAAAGCTTTCGACTGTGGACGCATAAAAAGAGTGAGTTTGTTCAAAATCTCAATAATTCTACATTGAAGTAACCCATTGATAAATTTTTCTTATTTTTATGATAAGTTTTCACATTTTTTCTATCTATACCCTTTAATGGATGATAAATTCTATTTTTAACGAATTTTGGTTTTGTTTTTAGTTTGTCTTCTTCTTTTCTTTCCTTTCTCTTTGTAATTTGCACAGTTTTCGGTCATAGCTCAACCGGTAGCTTATTTCGTCATGTTTTTTTGACACTTTAATTTAAATTAAATAATAATAAGTCCTGACAGGGCACCCGTGATTGTCCAAGCCCCTTAACACCACGCCACCGACGAGCCAGAGCCGGAACCATCAAACGTGGGGGCCATAGCGGAAGATCAACATTCAACCTGCTAGTTCGTTACCCATTACATTGGTATACAAAAATTTTAACTGATAAAAACAATAATGGTCAACGGAATTAAATTAAACTATGGAATAGTTGATTTGTTGAATTTTTTCTCTTAGGTGTACCCCGGAAACTGTGGATGATAGAACCTATGTTTGTTCTTAAAGTTTATGGAGCAATTGAAATTATGCGTAATGGAAAAAACAGTTGAAAATTGTTGGCCTGTGTTATTAGCCATATATCGGATCGTATATAGTTCATCGATCCTTGTCGAAACTATCAAATCAATGTCCTAATGAAAATGTTGGAGACAGCCCGAAGCATTTAAAAAAAAACAAAAAAAATGAAGGGTGCGTACATAGTTTCAAGGATATAGCTTCAAAACTGAGAGACAAGGTTGCGCAGAAACAGAGAATATTATAATTTTGTTCAAAAGTGGGCAACGCAGTGAAGGGGGCATCTCCTACCAAATAAAGTATATTATTGATCAGGATTACCTCCTGAGTCGACATAAGCATGTCCGTCTGTCCGTCCGTCTATCAGTTTCTACGCAAACTAGTCTTTCACTTTTAAAGCAATCGTCTTCAAACTATGCACACACTCTTGTGCGATTGATTGGATCGGCCGACTATATACGACCCGATATATCTCTAATAATGAAAGCTGCCACTTAACTGCAAGGGTATATAAACTTCGGCTCCGCCCGAAGTTAGCTTTCCTTTCTTGTTTTCGCCCATTTATTTGTATTTTT
The DNA here is from genome assembly GCA_035045925.1 of Drosophila atripex. Classification (NCBI taxonomy): domain Eukaryota; kingdom Metazoa; phylum Arthropoda; class Insecta; order Diptera; family Drosophilidae; genus Drosophila; species Drosophila atripex. The sequence continues at coordinate 132,321 of JAWNOP010000019.1, forward strand.
ATGTGCTGGAGATCCCGTAAGGCCAGGTAATCCTGGAAATTGGCAACGGAGATTCTACACCTTGTTGAATGATTACCTTTCTTGCAGGCCGGATTGACAGAGGCATGTCTTGAATGCTTTGGTTACGCGAAAAGAAGTTTTAGTCGTCAAGAAAAATGTGTCTGCGAATTAAGAAAATGGGATTATCGATGATTTTAAAGTTTATGTTATTATTATTTGTGTAAATGTCCGTATCAATGATGAAGAAGGGTCCGTTAGGTATTTCAGATGGCAAAAGGGGTGGTTTTTGTTTTTTTTTGGTTTTAAAGATACCGCAGTCTCGGATTATTTTTAATACTAAGGGTTTACATATATTACAGGTACTAAGGCGTATGACATATATGACGTGATAAGGCGTATATATGCCTCGATTGATTTCATTCTAGACCGATGGCGCTGAGATCACTCGCGTGGTTTTAGTGCTTTCCTTCCAATACTTGCTCAAAGACGCTGAGGCCGTGGTAAGTTAAAAACTATATGCCAACCTGGTCAAGGCCAACAAAGTGCAGATTATTTTCTGTCACAGTCACTCGTGCCAGAAATTGTCGAGTTGGCAGAGGACGCGAAGAGGCGACCAAGTATATACCGCACTGGCAAGAATTGAGTTGAAATAGGAGTTCTTTGACCACAAACTCCGTAGCCTGTGCATGGGTTGGCTAAACAGCCACGTTTATGCCATTCTAAAGGCAACAACATGAAAGGCCCACAACATGAAGAAGCTGGTAGAGTAGTAGGGAATTTTCTGGGCCGCACAGACCATTTATCCATGATCGTAGTTACGAACGCATCAAAAAAAGTTTGCAATGAATAGGTTGCTTATTTTGCCTGTGCGTCTTTTTTGCCTGCCTGCGGCATAGACAGTTAGCTAATCCCGTCGTCAATGTTCGCTTCAACATGGCCATACCAGGCAGAAAATCTCTCCCTTTCACGATGGCAGCGCAATCGATTAGCAAGTAAGGCCCACACTCAGCAAACTAAACGCAGACATGGATGTGGACGTGAAGCATTTTGGGGCATAGGTTTTATTATATTCTTAAATTGTATGTATTTAACACCGGCGACTAAATATATGTAGCATAATATATGTAGCAAAATATATGTAGCAAAATAAATGTAGCGACAAAATAGAAGTTTGCCCAAAGTAGAATCCATAGAAAATCCCATTCTTTTAACTTCAAAAACAACGAAGATATGGCATTTCCGATCTTTATGAAAACATGTGAAAACATGTGACATGTCGAATTATTTTACTTAAGGTGGAATCCATACAAAGTCCCATCCATCTTACTTAAAAAATATCGAAGTTATGGCATTTCCAATCAATCAGTTATATGGCAGCTATAAGAGATATTCGATCGATCTCGGCCGTTCCGACTTATATACTGCCTGCAAAGGAAAGAAGGGTGTGCTTAAGTTTATAGCTTTAAAACTGAGAGACTAGTTTGCGTAGAAACAGACAGACGGACAGTAGGACAGACGGACATGCTTATATCGACTTAGGAGGTGATCCTGATCAAGAATATATATACTTTATAGGGTCGAAGAAGTCTCCTTCACTGCGTTGCACACTTTTGTCCAAAATCATAATACCCTTTGCAAGGGTATAATAAAACAAGAGGGGAAAGCTAACTTCGGGCTGAGCCGAAGTTGATATACCCTTGCAGTTAAGTCGCAGCTTATATTATTAGATACATATCGGGTCGTATATAGTCGGCCGATCCTTATGAAATTTGGCAGATCGGATTAGTTTGCCCAAAGTAGAATCCATAGGAACTCCCATCTGTCTAATTTAAAAAAAAACGAAGTTATGGCATTTCCGATCAACTGATTGATATGGCAGCTACAGGATATAGTCGACCGATCCCGGCTGTGCCGACTTATACCATCAAAAGAAAGCAGGATGTGTGCAAAATTTGAAGTTAATAGCTTAAAACTGAGAGACTAGTTTGCGTGAAAACAAACAGATAGACGGACGGACGGAACGACGGACATGCCTATATCGACTCAGGATGTGTGGATAATACTTTTATGTGATAATCATACTTTTGTCCAAAATTATCCGAAACTTATCCGATCTACGGTCGACTATATACGATCCGATACATATATAGTAATATAAGCTGCCACTTTAATGCATGGTATACAAACTCTGGCTCCGCCCGAAGTAAGCTTTCCTTTCTTGTTGTTTAGTTTTTGTCTGGGTACTGGCTTTTGTTGGCACATAATGCTTAAAACGTAACTGACTTTAATTTATGACAAAGCGACATGCGAAGCGACACCTGTCACTGATCTTAGCTTTTTAGGGTCAAGCACCTCCTGCAATAGCTGAGCCAGCTGCATGAACTATCAAATGACCTCCTAGTACGAGTATATAAGAAACTGTATAAGAACTACACTTAAAGAATAAAGACAGTCTTGAACTACAACCGAACAATTTTTGTAATTCAGTATGCGGGACCAATGGCATTTATACTTTCAGCGTCCCCTTTGTTTCATGCCCACGAAATTGTTTATTTATTATATTTATATGTTAACGTAGCTTACATTGTAACGGTCTGGGTGTTAGCCCTTGTGTGTTGGCTTGGGCTTGTCGGCTAAGAAGGTGGTGATCTTGCTCCTCAGCCCAGGATTGGCCTTTACTAATTATTAAATATCAACATATAAATATCAATGCGTGCTAGCAATAAAATTGGGTAATCTTAAAGCAGAGGACAGAAAGAAAAGGAAATTTAAGAGGGTTGAGCGGAAAAAGAAGTGTAGGGCCCGAGTTGGGTATTAGGGTTGGGGTATTATGGGTAAACTCTGAAACGAGCTTAAGGTTTCGATCAAGATGCTGGAACTAGACGATCGAATGCGGGGTAAAAGAAAATATTTTCAATGAAATTTGCATAAAAAAAGCTAAATTTTTGCTTGGTCCATTCAGCTTCAATTTTGGGATCCCTTAAGAAACCGCTTTCCCCGTGGTCACTGAAAAATAAAGATTATTTGAATTTTAAGGGGACCTCTTGGTCAGGGGCACACAATTTTTTTTTTGTTTTTATTTTTTTTCTCCCTCCTTATTGCACCCTGTTTTGACGGTGCTGGGTACCTCCTTAAAGAGGTAACTTAACTTAAGTAAGAGAGTAATTTACCCCGATTTTTTTCTTTCATCGTTTTTTACTTTTACTATTTTTGTTTTTTTTCCTCTGCTACTAACCCAAAATGAACGAGTATTTGAAATTTATCTTGAAAATTACTCTAGTTTTTCTTAGGAGCTGCGACCTCAAAAAAAAGGAAATTTTGGGAAGAGACACGTACCGCTGCTGATTTAGGAGTCATAAAAGTGTCTAGCCCCCGCAGAACAGTACCTGGTTAACATAAGGCCCTTAATGATTAAATTATTTAAGGTGAACTATATTAGCAGGAAAAATAACTGATATCAATGAAAAATAAACTCCTAACGCGGTAAAATAGCTGTGACGAACGGACACTCCACATAAAATAAGACTATGAACGAGAAAAAAACAGATACATAAATAATTCCGCACAACTTTACTTAGTTGACTGAATCTTCCATATACCGTGTGATGGAATAACAGGCATGACAAAAGCTAAAGACTAGTTAATATGTAGAAAAAATCAGCTAAACAATCGGCTTTACAGGTACCGATATTTCGTGTTTAACAGTCGTAGACATTGGAAGTATATTTGATTTTATAAATGTTGGAAAAGCCCTAAGTATCTTTAAAATAAACAAGGTTTTCTCATTTCCGATCGTTCAGTTATATGGCAGTTATAGCATATAGTCGACCGATCTAGCCAACAAATATATTTATATATAAGAGATGTCTCCTTCACTGCGTTCCATATTTTTGACCAAAATTATAATACCCTCTGCAAGGGTATGAAAATTAGGTCCGCCTGCCATCTAGGCGGTTACCTCCTATAGAGGCAACTACTACACTGGGACCGTATTCGGTCCCTTGTGATACCGACTCCCGGATCTAATTCCCCTTATTTGCAGAAAGGACTCATGGTCTATCAGTTTCCCCAACCTGATTCTTTGGTTACTTTTTCTATCTGTTTGGATCTGTTTCTGACATCATTGAGATTGTTACGCTACCAGCTTTTTGGTAGCGGCCAAATTAAACAATTTCAATAATAACATATATTATAATTATTAATTACATACATTAAAATAATTGATAACTACAATAATTGATGTTGGCACTAGTCCCAACAGAGATGTTGGTGAGAAACCTATTACTTAGGTGTGGAAGTCTGAGAGACTGCAGGGCTGGGCAGTGGCATAGAAGATGCTAAACAGTTCTTACTCTTTTCGACCCAACAGAAGCGGCAGTAGTCGTTGTAGGGTGAATTCATTCGCCTAGCATGTTTTCCAACTAGCCAGTACCCCTTGGTGACTCTTCTGTTCTGTCTGTTAAGTAATTGGGATGTTCTATAATGATTTGACCTGAGAATAAATTAAAAAATAATTAAAAAGGAGACTCAGCGCAGTCGTTTAGGTTGGAGCTTGCCCATTGTGTATGCTGAGCGTTGGAGTCGCACTTTATAATGAGGCCTATGCTATGACTTTTGCTGTCCTATGCTAGCTTTTTCACTAAATCGTCGGGAGGTCTAAAACGACAGTACCCGGATTGGTGTCATCTGAGACTCCACGGTAGCTGCCACGTTGTCTGTGTCGCTGTAATTATTGAGCAAAAATATTCCAAAGTGGTTTTTAGCTAAAATGAAGGCTCTAATTTTACCTTCAGAGTTAGCTACCATAAGTCCCTGGTCCAGAAACCATTCCTCCTTGTATCCATGGTTCCAAGACTAGGACTATATTGGCTCCATCCTCAGCCAGATGGAGCAGCAGTGAATTGAGGCTGCTTTACAATGGTTGGGGCTTATCTGGAGAATCCGTTATAACATCTGGCAGTATCCCCTCACCATTGTAATCTTTGTTATCGGAGAGCTCTTCGCCGATGACCCGACTCGCATATATCCTGCGAAGCACGATGCGTCAGTGCTTCTATAGCCATCTTTAATATTAGATGCCTTTATCTCTGGCCAATTCCTCTTGAGTAGCGGCTGTACTTGCTGCATCTTTCGAGTCCGATTTATATACCTTTATGGTCACGGATCTAAAACCAAAGTTTAGCTCCCTATGGGAGCTAAAATCTCCTTGTTGATTGTCAGGACCGCGTGATTGGTCGAACCTTACATATTATCTACCTTTGCCATTCTCCAGTCCGTCGTGGGAAGATGTGCGTTGCATCTATAAAGAATGGTAAGGATCTTACTGGGCTGTTTCATGGAGGCCGGGCTCCAGATCCTTGCCCTTAGCCGCCACAAAATGTCACGCCAACTTAGCGAAACGAGCTTGGTGCCCTCCTAGACTTCATTTAGTTCGTCTACTGCCGTCTTGTACAGCTCTGCGGACCGCTCATCATCCCAGGCTATAACCTTCACACTATCTTTGCAGACAGGAGGGTTCCTTGTCCAGAAGCTTAAAAGATTTTGGTGCTAGGGCTACCTCCACCCATCTCCACTTTTAAATTGGTAGTTTGCCGCCAGAGTTACCCCTGTCAATAACCCCGAGCAGGATGCGGCTTTTTGTCTCAATATCTGCGAAGGACCGCTTTCCTCGGATCGCTAACTTTTGGGATGTGATTTTGGCTCCTGTTTCCGAACCGGGAGTCTTGGCATCTTGCCATATTTTGGAAGGACACCTGGAAGGAAAGGTAAAGTAGTGCAGAAGAGGGAAAGTGTGCGACGCTTCTTTCTAGAGGCAGTAATACAAACACATTGTCGGCACCGGTTACCCGGATGCCCTCTTGCTGTTCATTGCTGTTTATTTGCGGAGAGTCCTGCTCTGGTGGTTTTCGCTTTATGCACAGCTAACCCTACTGTAAGGTCGTTTGCTATACGCAACGTGCGACCCTTTTGGTTGCCTGGAGCTAGGCATCCTTGGAGTCATCTTACAAACTCTTTGGAAATAAAAAAACAAAATTATATAACAAGCTTTTCCCTGTGGGAAAAAGAAAATAAAAATATAAAAATGGGTAATAAAAAATGAGTCAATCTCGGCAACAAAAATAAGACAAACGTAGGATCTCATCATCAAAATCTTAATTTTTTGTAAAAAAAAACCCTTTTTTTTATCTTGTTTGCGCTTATATATTCCTGTACGCGTTATAATCAATTGATTTTAAAATTTCTTGCGTTATTCAATATTTAAGGTCTGTAACTTTAAAAAAAAAATAGATCTTCCATTTTTTGTACAACCAAAAAGAAAAATTTTTTACACAAGAAACTGAAATTTTCGATTTTTTTCATGTTTTTCGTATTTTGACGCCATTTTATAGCTTACTAAAGCTCTGTCATTCACACCATTTCAAACAACATATCAATATAAATTAATTCTGAAAAAAACAAGACAAATTTCATAAAAGATTCATAAAAATTGTTGAAGTTGTGGCGCTCGCAATGTTCAATTGCCTATTTTTGGAAAAAGCGTTATAGCTTTGTAGGCAAACGGCGTATTCAGAAAATTTACTAGCGCCACCTATGTGTCAAATGTACATAACATTGACTTTACTAGTGCATTTACATGTCTAATTTTACATAATTTTACATAATTTTACATAGAATATAGAAATTTTACTAGCATCACCTATGGGTATTCTATTCTTGTTAATAAATTAAATTTACATGTAAGAAGTTCGGGTAGAAATGAAACTTGACAGGAACATGTAGAAAACTTATTTCGAGTAAAAAGATCTGTCAAAGAGTGTTGGCGCTAGTAAATGAAAATATCGAAAGTATTTTGATTCTAATTATGTTGCCTATATAGTTAAGTTATCGCCTTTGGGAATAACTTTAGTTCAACTTTTAATTATTTGTTCTTTATTTATATAGAAAGAGTTATTTCAAAAGTATACATTTGTTCTATGTCGTTCTTGAGTCGTGATCCGTTTTAGACTACTCGCAGATCAAGCTTATGCTCTTAAGAAAGCTTACAATAGGTAGGAAAGCTTATGATTTATTATGATGGAAGCTCTTTTTATTACATATATACTTATTATTTACACATAATAATAATTAATGTAGGTATATATGACACCCCCAGCGCAAGTTTTAAGAATATAGTTCTTAAATAACTTAAAGGTTTATACAAAAGAGCTTACGAATCTAATTTTGACATTTGTGTATTCTCTTTACTTGGTCCTTGTAGATTTTTTTATTTGGGTTGCTATTAGATACGAGATAGTTTCCGTCTTGTCTATAATCGTTGATTTGTTTATATTTCGGGTTTGATTTACCAACGGCATTATTTTTTACAAATTCGTTGTTAAAATTGAAGTTATTTTCGTTGGTCTGTTTTGAATGGCATAAGCTATTATTGTTAGCAAGCTTATTAGTTAACTCTTCAATATCGCTGGTAGAAAGTAAATTATTTAAGAGGTCAATTGGCCTAGTATTAGTGATGCTGTGTATTGTGTTATTGTAACAAATTATAGCTTTCAAATCTTTTTCTTGGATAGAATCTTTGTTATTGTTATCAGCATTAAAGAGTCTTATATGTTCATTTAGCGTAAGGTGAAGCTTTTCCATATCTGAATTCCCGTTTTTTTTGTATGGAGTGGTAAAATGGATTTCGATTTGGTTTTCCTTTAGGTATTCTTGAATAGTTAATATTTTAAATTCATTGTCTGTGACGATTTTATTTGGTTTCCCTAAATATTGTATTCTGAATTTTATTGCGTTAAGTAACGATATCCATGATCTATCCTATTTATTTACTTAACGTATCAACTTAACTTAACTTATCAATCGTAGTGAGATACATTATATTTCTTTGAGGATACCAAATATCCATATGGATGATATCATTTTGTTTTTGTGGCGTTTCTGTTAGACAAAAGTTATATTTTACAGGATGTCGATCAAATTTTGCTAAATTACATACAGTGCAATTATTAATGTATTTTTGAATTTCTTTAAACAAATTACGGTAATAGTATGATTGCTTAATTTCTAAAAATATTTCTTGTTCAATAATTCGGATAATTTTTTCTTTGTCTGTGATATCTTCTAAGAAGGTTGGTGTTTTTAGTATTTTTAAATTTATGTTATTAGAAAAAAATTGTCTATAGTTTTCTTGAAATTTTAGGTATAAAGAAAGGTCTTCACAGTAAATAGCGACAACTCCCTTTTCTGGTATAATTTCTTGCATAAATTTTAATACGTTTTTTGGATCACCATTCGATTTAACAATGTGTCTTACTTTCTTTTTGTACAAAATTTTTGTGGTTCGCGATTCGTGTTCTGCAGCTTTTATAATTATTTGTATCTTGAAAATATTTAAGCATTTTTCAGTGATTTTAATAAAGTTACGATCGTCAGTCTCCGCACTATGTATCGTTTCTAGATCGTATTCGCTAGTAAACTAATTAATTAAGTCTTCTGAGAAATCTTGATCTTGGCCGTCGATTTTCATAATTTCGTGGGCGGTGACTCTTCCGGCTTCAATTGTCTCGTCTAAACGGTTTTCGTCATGTTCGGCGTTAGGTTCTCTAATCCTGCTGAGACCGTCTGCTAATGCATTTTCTTTTCCTTTAATAAAAGATAGATCGAAATCAAAGGCATTAAGCTGGATTTTCCAGCGCTGTAGTTTTAACTTAGGCTCTTTTAGGTTGTGAAGCCATACCAACGGTTTATTGTCAGTTTTTATTAAGAATTTTTTTCCATATAAATAGTATCTAAAGTAGTTTGTAGCCCAATAGATTCCCAGGAGTTCCTTTTCAATCGTACTATAGTTTAATTCATTGCTTTTTAGTGATCTGCTTGCATAGCAAATGACGTTATCGTTTAGCATTAGTACAGCCACTAGGGCATGGTTGCTTGCATCTGTGACGAGCGTAAATTCCTTATTAAAGTCAGGGTATACAACAATTAGGTCGCTAGTAATTATCAATTTTAGTTTATTGAAAGCTTCTATATAATCGGGGTCGCTTGAATTTACCTTTGCGTTTTTCTTTAAATATTTAATAAGAGGCTGTGAAATTTTAGCATAATCTTTTATATAACGTCTTAAATACCCCGTCATGCCCAAAAAGATTTTAATTTGTTTTTGATTTGTTGGCTCTTGTATTCTATTTATAGCATCTACTTTTAATTTGCTGGGTTTCAAACCTTCAGCATTGATTGTGTGTCCTAAAAATTCTATCTCTTCTTTGGCAAACTTGCATTTGTCGATTTGGAGTTTTAGGTTTGCTTTCGGAAAGCAGTCAAAAATTGTGCTAATGTGCTCTATATGTTTTTCTAGGTTTTTTGAAAAAATATGAGCATCGTCCATATATACCAAGCATATGATGCCTATATGTGGCCGAAGAACATGATTCATTAGACGTAGTATATGGGGCGTTTCTGAGGCCGAACGGCATTCGTAGTGTCCATTTGTGGTCGAAAAAGCTGTCTTGTGTATTTCGGCGGGATTCATCTCGATTTGATAGAATCCTTTCGCAAGGTCTAAGGTTGTAAAAAACTTGCATCCTTCCAACTTATCAAATATCTCGTCGATGTTTGATCGGTGAGGAAACCTATAGAAGACCGGAAGAGACCATAGAAGCTCTTTGTTGAGTTTCCGGTAATCGACAACTAGTCGCCACTTTTGTAAATTTGATGAGTCTATTTTTTTTTGGACCACCCACAACGGGCTGCTGTATGGGCTCTTCGAGTGTCGAATTATGCCGTCTTTGTGTATTTCTGGGTATCTATAAGATATTGAATAGCATGGAATATAATTTTTTGTGTTAATGGTATGTTTAATTTCGCTGGTGAAGCTGTGATTTTGACCTTCTCTATAAAAAAGATGATCGAATTGTGATAATAGCTGTTCCAGTGACCCGATTTTTTTTTTATTAACATATTTACATTGGAAAGTACTATTCATTGCTAGACTGTATGATTTGTTTGGGTCTTCCTGTAAATAGAATGCTAACGGCACATTATTAATTATCAGTTGTTTATTCGGATAATCTATAATTGCGTTTAGGTCATTAAGGATGTTTCCACCGATTAAGCAGTCGAAATCATTGTGGAAATTATATTCTAAGAATTCGCACCAATAATTTTCTTGCTGGAACTCTTCAAAGCATGGAAATCTGCATAGCTTTTTTATTTTTACTTTATTGCCTAGAGCCCTAACTTCGATTTCAATATCAGTTTTCCATTTTGGGTTACATACGTTTTCATTAATAATGCTGAACTCTGCACCTGTGTCGATTACAAATAGGAGCGTTCAGATCTTTGTTTTTATTTTTATTTGCAATTTGCTCAGTTGTGTTCTGAGTGTCGTCTCTGAAATTTGTGCGGAAATTCGGTTTATATATTCTGTTCTTACGAATCGGCCCATAAACCGTATAGTTTTGTTGTCGTGCGTCATCAATTATTTTATTCGCATCGTCGAGTGTTTTCGGATCTCTCGCGAAGATCATGGTTTTTGAAGGTTCTGGTAGGTTATCCCTAAACACCCGCAGAGATATTCGGTTTATTTCGGAAACGGTAAAGGTCGTGTCATTATTGGTCAGAATGCGGTTATACAGACGATTCGCTATTTCGTTTATTTTGTCGTAATATTGTTCAATAGTCGAATCGACTCTACATAGTTTTAGCATGTCCATTAACGCGTCGCTGTTTTCCTTTTCGCCAAAATTTTTAATCAAGATTTCTTTAAGTTGATCCCACGATGCGACTACCGCATACCGATGAATAACGGGTCTTGTCAGCCCAGTGCATTTATTTCGTATAAAACCGAAGAGTATTTTTTTTGTGCTCTCATCAAATCCATTAATCATTGGTTCAATGGAGTTAATTTGGGAAATAAAGGACAGTTGGTTGTGATCGCTACCATCGAAATTTTGTATGTTTTTTAAGCAGTTCAATGTAAAATTAAATGCGTTTATTGAATTGGGATCCATTTTTTTTGTACTTGTTATTCCAAAAAGAAGAATTGTCGCAAAATTTACCTTTTCTTGACCTATTGCTTATGTATGCCTTTGGGCTAGGTACTGCTGATGTAATCGCCGGTAATTTTCCGCTGTCGCTTCTGCTTGAGACCCCTCTTCTCGGTTCCCGTTGCTTTGCCGCTCGTACACGTGATTGTTAGTGCAGTAATGTTATTTCTTCCTCAAAATAACTTTTATTGTTTTTATCCTCGTCGCCAGTTAAGTTATCGCCTTTGGGAATAACTTTAGTTCAACTTTTAATTATTTGTTCTTTATTTATATAGAAAGAAGTTATTTCAAAAGTATATGTGGGAGCCGGCAATGAGCGGCGATGTCATGCAGAAGAGCGGCGAGAATGGCAAGGAGGGCGCGAGCGGAGTGACAGAGCCGAGGGAGAGTTAGTTGTAATTGACAGAGCGTGCGGAGCAGATGCGACGCGAATATTACTTAAATAAATCAATTGATCGATTACCTAAAGTGGAAATAACCTGTCCTTATTGAGGGGCAACTTACGGGTTACTACATTGGCGACGAGGTAAAACTATTTTCAAAAAAATATATACAAGAAATAGCAATAATTAATCTAATTTAAACGTACATACGTATGTATGTATGTAAAACGAAAAACTGCGTATGGCAGTGCCATCTCAAAAAAAAAAGAAGGAGAACGGAAAGAAGAACCATAATGTATAACATAAATGAGATTGGTAATTGTTATACTTGTAAAGTTCAGCGCAAAACCAAATTACGAAACATAAGTTAAAAAGACAAAAATAATAAAGAGAGGCTGAGTTTTAAACAAGCCAGATAACTTAAGAGGAATTTACTCTGAAAAAAAGGGCTGAGTGAAAGAGTTACATTTTTGCAAGCCGCATGTGTATGTATGTGTAACTATGTATGTACGCAGGTGAAAACGTGCAAAGGAAAGGCTGTGTGGAAGAGTTTTGTTTTCCGTAAGCTGTATAATAAATCGACTGCGTGTAAATACAAGTCGAAAGAGGCTGCGTGTAAACAAGCCCAAAAGAACAATTTTTAGTAAAGGCTGTGCGGAAGAGTTTGGTCTTGCGTAAGCTACATAACTATAAAAAAAAAGAGGCTGCGTAAAAACAAGCCCAAAATTTCAAGTCTAAAATGAAATTTTGTTTCGTTGTCTAAAATCTAGCAAACACAAACGCACGACCTCAGGATGGCGGAAAATTATTTAAAACCTTTCCTATGTGAAGCAATCGAGAAATCGGTCCTTCGAAATGAATGTAAGAAAGGGTTTAGAGCGTTCACTATCTCGATGGAGGCTGAACAGATCGCGTCACCCAAAATGGAGAGAACTAAACTCTTTCACGTAGGTGGGGTACAATTGCAAGCTGTCGCGTCCTCGTTACCGGGTGCACTGGTAGAGGAAGACAAGGACCGGGAGATCGACGACTTCACTGTTTTGGTCGAGAAATCAAATGCCTACTTTTCGCCGAAACAAAATTCAACGTTTGAAAGGCATCTATTTCGAAGTATATCACCACATGAGTCAGAGAATTTTTCCCCAATCAATGACTATCTCGGAAATTGCAAAGCATTCGGTAAAGGACGAAGAAATTATCGATGCGAAGGCTTCTCTAGAGTGCGACTCATGGAAACGAGGATCCCTAAAGCTGCTGTACCCATTTCGATTTGAGTTATCAGCAATAGGACCCCTTCTTTTGCGAGGTAACCAAATTGTTATTCCTCAATCACTTCGGAACGAAGTGCTTGAGCTGGCTCACGAAGGACACCCGGGAGAGTCAGCTATGAAAAGGCGTCTACGATCCAAGGTATGGTGGCCTCTAATCGATCGTGATGCAGAGAACTATGTCAAACACTGCAGAGATTGTCTTTTGGTCTCCCAATGCCCTAGGCCAGCACCAATGGATAGGAACCCATTTCCAACAGGCCCATGGATTTGGGTAGCATCAGACATATTGGGGCCCCTACCAAACAACGAGTTTTTTGTAGTGTTTATTGACTACTATTCCCGCTATATGGAGTTCAAATTTTTACGCTCAATTTCCACAAAAAGCTTAATTGAAGTAATGAAGGAAATATTCTGTAGATTAGGCTATCCAAAATACTTAAAAACTGACAATGGACGGCAGTATATAAGTCAAGAATTCGAGGAATACTGCTAAACTTGCGGTATAGAACAGGCGAAGACTCCACCCTATTGGCCCCAAGCAAATGGGAAAGTGGAAAACATGAATAGGTCTTTAGTCAAACGGTTAAAGATAGTACACTCTAATTCGAAGGGAAAAGGTAAAATAAGATTTTTATTAAATTTCTTCCCAAAATAGCTCTGCTCTGCTTCTTCATCTTTTACGGTGTTGCTTCTTTTGTCTCTCAGTAGAGGTTCAGTCTTGCGGATTATTCTATATCCTACACAAATCGCTATATTTCACCTCCATTTTCGTTTCCCCGGTACATTGATTCAAGGTACAATCAAAAATATAAACAAAAATATTAATAAATTATCGTAACATTATCATAGATTTTAAACTCGTCTGTGCGTCGACGTCTTGTAATAAGACAATCTCGTCATCCCAGCCTACCATCCACTGCTGGCTGTGTGAAAACGTTTTACACGCTAAGTGTGCCGGGTTCACGGCCTCAGTTTCGGATCCATTTCTCGTAGGTCTGGTCTCAAAATTTTGCTGTGATGGTTGTCGTGCTGTTCAGGACGAAATGAGATCGTTCATGAGACAAACTAATAGTGGATTGAAAGAGTTGATTAGCGGTTTTCGTAAAATCAATGACCATCTCTGTGCGCTCGCTACACAATTTAATAGTCTTCAACTATTAAAGGAGTCTCCAAAGCGTAAGAACTCCGCTATTAGTGATGTACATGTGGCGAATAAACTTCAGCCTACTCAGCCGACAATTATTCAGCCGCTTATATCTCTGCCCACCCCAAGGGCTGCAACTGGGAAAAATTCGGCTTCCGAATTTCTCAGTATTAATGAGCAACTGTCCGAGGCACAGTCCTCTGTGGCATTACTCCAAGTGATACCACCAGACCCAATAACTCAAACTCCCGTTTAAGTCACCGAACAGGGTAATCAACCCTCCGGACCCCCGGTACTAACTGATGCTGCAGTTTTAGTCACGGCGGCATCAAAACCCTTGCAGGTGATCTCGCCATCGAAACACATATTTGTTTCTCGGCTTGCCCCTGACACTTCTGAGATAGATATCTCGGCTTATATCGAAGCCAAAACAAAAGTCGATATTAAGGTGGCAAATATTACAAAATTTAAATACTCATACACCAGGCACACGTCATCTTTCAAAATACGTGTGCCTGTGCAGATGTTCAAGGCGATCTGTTCCGCCAGCTTTTGGCCAGAGAACATTGTCGTCCAAGAACATCAGCCAAGTACGGTGAAGAAAAAAATTACCAAGCCTGTGGGAGTGAAACTCCTACTGTGTAACAGTGGCTCCTATTAGAGCCACTGACCAATCTTCTACCTCATCTTCCTCACCCTCAAAAAACAAATTTCTTCACTAATACTTACCTATCCGAATACTAGAGGGTTACGTAGTAAACTTCCCAAGCTGTATTCTGATAGTTCTTCCTTTTCATCTCACATTATAGTCTTTACAGAAACTTGGTTAAAGCCGGAGATCTTAAGCTCCGAAGTTTTTCCAAGTAAGTACATCCATTAGACGTGATAGAACACTGCGAAGGGGAGGAGGAGTCCTAATTTCTGTAGACTCCAAATTCGCTTCACAAGAGTTTGGTGACATAGAATTTCTTTGCGTTAAAATCACTCTGTCCGGTCAATTCTTATACGTTACCTGTTCTTACATACCACCTTCGTCGGAACCGCCCACATACTGGCAACATTTGTCCGCTATTCTTATTGGAGCTTACATCTTTTGTCACGGATGGGTTCCAGAATAGCTTACAGACAGACGACACTTACACTGACTTCAGTAAAGTATTTGACTCTGTTAACCATTCGCTTCTTATAAGTAATTTCAGTCTTTTGGGATTCCCAAATGATCTCCTTATGTGGATTTCGAGTTTCTTATCAGGAAGAACCCAACGTGTCTTCTTTAAATATGTTACCTCGCGTTCAGTCCGCGTCACATCTGGGGTGCCAAATGGAAGCCATCTTGGACCGTTACTTTTTACACTGTTTATTAACGACTTGCCCCTTGCATTAACTGACTCACTAGTACTTATGTAACCTGATGATGTTAAGATTTGTTTTCAGTATACTGAGAGAGGATGGTTTCTTGGTGGTTTATTTAATGTGTGGATATGCTAGATATAGTGTATTTTACATAATAATGATTTTGTCTTAACTTAGCGACGTTTTTGCTGTATCTCTTGCCTAAGACTAACTACTCGAGGTTTTTGTTAACAGTCTCGTTCTACTATTCTATATCGCGCATAACAGCTTCTGTTATCTTACAGTTGATTGTTGCTCAGCTGATTACATTCGGCCTTTCCTGATAACTTCTCAGCGTCCTCGCGAGATTCTTAGATGGCGTCGTCCTCCGAGTCATTTTCGTCATCTTGATCCTCTTCTGGGAGTTGACACCAGCGCTTTATTTTATCGGATGCAAAAACCGACTTATAATGTCGCTGCTTTCGTTTGGCATGGGGGATATCTTCGATTAGATATCTGTCGTTTGGCAACACCTTGTTGACAATAAAAGGTCCTTTATAGCGCGGCTACAATTTTCGTGAAGTACCTGTGCTGCTCGGCTCGTTCTCCACCAGCACAATATCTCCTAGCTTATATGATGTTGGCTTAGCGTGTTTGGCGTCGTAACGTTTCTTGGCTGCAGCTCTTTGATCATTGACCCTAGTTGCAGCGTCTTCTCGTAGCTTTTACAACTCGACATCTGTCATCAAACTCTGCTCTTGACTCTGGATCACACTGGTCAGGGTGTTCTTTAGGATATCTCTTGGCTCGTATCCATACAGACGCTGAAATGGGGAACATTTAGTTGTGCTATTTATCATGGTATTAATGCTCCACTGGATAGATCGTAGCTTTACGTCCCATCGCTTTTCGTTCTCGTTCGAAGGCAGTAGCATGGACAAAATAATCCGGTTGGGTCGCTCTGCGTGACCGTTGGCTCTCGGTCCTTACAGCGTTAAGGATGTGCTTGTCGTTGTTCGACTTGCAATATTTCGAAATAGGCGATCTTGCTCTATTACGTACTCATCGTACTACGATGTTCTGAATCTTCTGATTGTATGGTATTGTATGATGTATAACCAGTCAGCTTCGTCTATTAGGGTTTTGGAAATCTTCAGACATGCGGTCTCCATTTCACGTGAGTTTTCAAAAGGTGCTCGACTCAGAGCATCTACGTGGCACATCAGTATTCCAGCTCGATGTACAATCTCGATGTCATATTCTTGGATCCTTAACCACCATCGTGCAATTCGGGGTGTTAGGTTTTTCTTTTCCATTGAAGATTTCAGGGCATTACAATCGGTAACTACTCGAACATTTTTACCGTAGACATAATACCCAAATCTCTCCAACGACTCGACTACGGCTAGACCTTCCAGCTAGTTACTGTGATAATTCTCAGGCTTAGATGTTGCTCGACTAAAATAAGCAATTGGTTTTAGTTGACTTTCCTCATTTTGCATCAACACGGCGGCCCAACCCACAGCACTGGCATAATGTAACTGTGTGTAATTTATGTGCAGCATCTAGTCGATAAATTGTGATAACAGGTTCTGATGTTAGGCATCCAGTTCGGTGAACGAATCCTCTCGGCGCTGCTCATTTGAATGTTTGTGCTTTTTGCAATAGCATACGTAAAGGATCCCATATAATAGCGTATCCGGCGACAAATTTCCGAAAATATCCTGTAAGTCCTAAAAACTGACGTACTTCGGTGACGTTGGTCGGTGTAGGGAACATGGAAATAGCGTTCGTCTTTACATCTCCCGGGCTGATACCTCCATCGTGTATTTGATGTCCTAGAAACGTAATAGACTGCTCGTACAAATTGCATTTATCTAGATTTAGAGTTAGTCCGCACTCTCGCAATATTGAAAGGACTCTTTTTAGCTTGGCATACATCTCCTCGAAATTATTGCTACCAATAAGAATGTCGTCCATGTAGTGAATCATATCTCCTTTATGCACTCGCTTTTGTAGTTCTGCCATGAGATGGTTGAAAATCGCTGGGGCATTTTTTAGCCCAAACGGGAGTCGCTTAAACTCGTTCAGTCCATCTGTGGTGACGAATGCGGTAAACTTTTGGCTATCAGGTGCTTCTCAATTTGGTAATATCCGCTATTTATGTCCAGTGAGATAAATCCCTTAAATCGTTTTGTCTCTTGAAGACGCTCTTCAATATTCGGGACCGGTAAATTCTCTTTCTTTAACATCTTGTTCAGACAGTGGTAATCAACACATAGTCGGTCACTACCGTTCGGCTTTTTCATGAGTACAACAGGGCTGGCATACTCTGACGTGGATTGTTGAATAATATCCTGCTGCAATAACTCGTCCAACATCTTGGCAACTACATCCTTCTTTGGCTCGGGAATTCGGTATGGTGGCTGGGAAACTACTTGGTTGCTCTCAACATCTATTTTGGCTTGGACGATGTTTGTTTTTCCTATTCCTTGCAATCCTGTAGAGAAACATCTTCGAACTTGCTTAACAACTGACGCAGTTGACTTCTTTCCTGATCGTTTTGCATAGTAACAAGAAGCTTATGAATACCAATTTCGCTTGCAATGGCTTCCGGTTGCTGCAACGCTCGCTTGACTTCCGCGTCCTATGCCGCAAACTATAAGGTTAACTGGGAGCTAATAATCCTGTCCCAGCAAAAGGTCTTCTTGCAAAAGCTTGTCATCTGCTAAGTATAATTTGGCATCAATGGTCATCCCATCAACGTCCATCTGGATAACGACTTCTTCAGTAAGAATACACGATCCTCCACATATGCCTTTTAATCGTCATAGAGCACTCATGCCGATCTGCATTTAATTCTTCCGCAATTGACTGTCGAATAATACTAGCTTGGCTACCAGTATCAATAAATGCGTTATAGTTCTATGAATTGATGCGGATTATTCTTGTAAATAACTTGACTTGATTCGTTGCACCTAAACGCATCACCTTTGCAGTTTGGCAACCTTCCGTGATTGAATGGAAAGTACTGCATTTGGTTCAGCGGGACTCCTGCCCCTTACTTGGGCACGAATTGGCAAAATGTCCCAACTCTCCACACTTGAAACATGTCTTCAAATCCTTTGGCTTTGCTGTCTTACTGTCGCTGTCCTGTTTCATCTCGAGATTGTTGTATTTAGGCACGAACTCCTTTTTGTTTGTTACTGCCCGACCTTTGTTTTTGAAAAAAGATTTGGATGCATCTCTTAGCTGCTTCATTGTTGAAAAATGTATTGCTGCAATGCTGTTTTGCCACATCTTGGCCCCTTGATCTTTGTGTAAATAGCCAGTAATAGAAACGTCTCGTCTCAACGATACGCACCAAGCACTTTATTGACACGATCGATGAACTGGTTCACTGATAAAGCGTTCTCGTTTCCTGCATCAAATGCTGGTAAGGTGTCTGCGATTTCCTTTACCGACTCACTTGTCTCACGTTGTTTGTAGCTTGTAGATTAGGAATATCTCCTGTGATATTCCGCCTGACTTCCTCTGTTGTTTGCTGCCTTTTATTTTCATCATCTGCATTTGTCCTCTGCATGCTGACAACTGCGCCACCATATTCCCCAGCTCGATCATTTCACGTTGCAGTTGTGAAATTGCTTCTGCTTGTGACGTCACCGCTTCTTCTCGTTGAATCACATATCCACTTGCTTGTGGCATCTCCACGTCTTCCGATTCCTCAAATTCAACTAGTCGCTGTACTAACTCTGCTCTGGATCCCGCAGCTGCAAGATTTCGTTCTCTTAACAAACATCTCAACTGGTCGACCTTTAGATCTGCTATCTTGACCATTTTCATGAATTCTTTCCAAAAATGTCTTTTCCTATGCGAATTTTCCCACGATGCCCATATACGCACAATCCCTTCGTGCTTATACTGTCTGGGTTATCTTTTGAATCCGTCTGCCACGCACAAGTATCGAGTAATCTCTGGGACTGCTTCCCATTACCAACTTTTCACGCCGACGATTCTGTTCCAATCTTTTCGACTATATCTACACTGCACTGCACCACCACATTAGTCTATGGGAACGCCTTAGAAATTTTAATTCAGGTTAACCACCTGTGAGTCCTATTAGATTTTAAACTTTAATTTACCGACCATATTTTTAAATTTACCGACCATCCACCATGGTTAATAAAGCTAGGGGTGTGCTTGGTTTTATTAACAGATGGTCAAAGAAATTTAATGACCCATACATAACAAAAACGTTATATACATCATTGGTCCGTCCGATTCTTGAGTATGGATCGTGTGTCTGGAGTCCTCAATATGGAGTACACCGAGATCACATAGAATCTGTCCAAAAAAACTTCCTTATTTTCGAACTTAGGGGACTTAATTGGGATGCAAGTCTACATCTTCCCTCCTATCGTGGTAGACTTTTATTAATCATCTTACCATCATTAACAAATCGTAGAACGATGCTGGGTGTCATGTTTCTATATAATCTTAATAATTGTAATGTAGACAGTCAGCGTTTACTAACACGCTTAATTTTTAACGTTCCTAGTAGAAGGACTAGAAACTTTCGTCCTCTACTCCTTAGCCATTGTAGTTCGCCATATACCCAACACGATCCGTTCAGGGTACTGTGTTCGGACTAAAATGGTCTCTACCACACTTTGTCTCTTTGCTCTACTAACAATCTTAAATCCTTTATACTAAACGCCATATCTCAGCAACACTCTTCCTCTGATTTCATACTCTTATTCTTCTCGTTTACTTTCTCGGATGTATCCTCGCGAGCCGTACGTTATGCGGCAGCGCCCCTCGGTCGGGAGGTGGGCTGTACGTATGCAGTGGGAACCGCGCGAATAAAAAAATATGGTGTTATGGTGAAGATCAAGCGAAGCCCTATTTTACAAACATAGAATATTTCCATGGGGTTCCTGAATCTATTGAAAATGAAAATAATGAACCAATACTTTTGGTATTAGATGATTTAATGATGGGCGCATTCAATAAAAATATATGTGAGCTTTTTACGAAAGCATCATCGAAATTTATCTGCAATATTTGTAACTAAAAATATATTTCATAAATCTTCCCATACCAGAGATATATCACAAAATATAAAATACATTGTAGAATTTAAAAATCTAGGGGATAAATTACAATTTCAATGTTTATCTAGACAGATATATCCTAAAAACCCTCAAGAACTTTTTAGAATATATAAGGAAGTGACGAATGACCCTTATGGTTATTTACTTATTGATCTTACGCAAGGAATAAATGATTTTTTAAATTTCGAACTGAGATTTTTAATTCATTATATTCAATTGGTTCAATTCAGATGAAAATGGTTTGCAAAAGGAGCATAAGACGATCGAAAGCGAACTAACATTTATTGTATGTGCTCAAAAAGCAAATAATAACACACTTCGAAAAGCAATTATTTCCAATAGTGATAGCGAACTAGTAAAAACATTGTCGGAGATAGTGTTAAATAATTTAAAAGGAAACCATAAAATTTCAAAAGATATCCTGAATTCATTAAAAAAGTATAAAAATGTATTACGATATATTTTCAGCATAAAATAGTCTTTAAATTCTAAGAGATAAGTTCTAATTCAAAATGGATGATTTTGACCTATTTTAATAAGTTCTTTGCTGTCGGGAATTTTTGGCAAAATATTGAATCATGATTAAAATCAAGCATCAGCTAAGCAAAGTAATTTTAATGCAACATAATGCATACTATAAACTTTTAATGAATGATCGAGGAAATGATCTTATAAGTTTAACATTTTTGCCAATTTTAAATAATAAAAATATTAGTGATTTTGATAAATGGATTAAAGTTCAGCTAGAATTATGTGTATACCAACACAAAAAGAGAAACAACGCTTTTTCACATCAAGCAGTATCGAAATCACCGGTTTCATTAAATCAAAATGCAGAAACTCAAACGTGGAAAGATCCCATTGCCAGTACTTCTAAAGTAAACAAGAACGATTCATCATTAAAAAGAGCTCATATATCTGATTTACCTAGTGATGATGAAGAACATTCACCTAATGAATCAGAAACATTTCCAATTGATTATAAATTGCAGATACTTATTTCATAGATGATAAGGTATTAAAAAAATCATTAGTGAAGGATAAAAAAATAATAAAAGGACCTGCTACTAAAAGGAAACTGAGATTGAGAAATAGGGTTAAAAAGAATAGAGATGCACCCTATTCGCTTCGAAATCTAAAGTATATAAATGTTTTAGAAAAAATGCACAAACCGCAAAGAAAAAAATATAATTTAATTAGATTCGTTAAAATTGGATATAATTAATTTGGATTAATTGGATAATTAATTGGATCGGGAAAAATAATTTAAATTGAATTTCATATTCTTAACTTAATAATCGAAAATTTTTTTTCAAAACGAGTTTTTGTTACAATGCTCAGCAATGACTCTTTAAATACCTGATAATGTAAAGTGTGCTTTTACCAATATTGTAAACATTCCAGATACAATGTATGAGGAATTGTAAGTTGGTATAACTGATATACATTTAAATAATTGTTTTGGAAAAAATCATAAAAAGTTAAGGAGATAGACAAAAGAAAATGATTCAGAAGAATCAGCTAGTCCAACAGAAATCGTAAGCTTAGAAAATTTTGAATTCCGCTACAAAGCAGTTCCATTGAATACGGATGAGATTGAATATGGATCAATCTTTATTTATACGGACATTATTAAACATCGATACGTAGGAAGCAAAAGACCTCGTTGTCTAAGAGTTTTGCAGTTCAGAAATGTTGAATATTATCCTATTGAAAATTATTCACCAAATGAAATTTCGATATTAATAACAGATTCAAGTGTATATTACCCTTTAAAACATCATCTATTCCAATTTTTCTGACACTGCATTTTAGAAAAAGAAGAAAAATTCTATAAATATAATATAATCATTCTTGGAAACTAGTAATTAGAACTATGTAATCAATCATGGCGAAATGTTATCATCAATACTATTTAAATCAGTGAGGTGGGAGCTTAGATAGTCAATATATTCTATATATTTAGTCTATAGTCTATATATTTTACCTAGTGTTGTTCAGCAAGGACGAGATGTGGGAAAGTTCTTTGGAGGACTTTTTAATTACATTATACCACTTTCGAGAATAAATGCATTGAAAAATCAAGCTATGGTAACCGGAAAAGCCGTTATAAATGATTTGGGTAGGAAACCATTACGTAATATTATTCAAGAACAAAGTAAAATCGCCTTACATAATTTATCAGATAAAGCCATTAATAAAATTACAAAATAGCAAAGGAAAATGACATAAAAAGAGCAAACCAAGAAAAAAACGCCGTCATTTAACATCTAAACAAGAACGTAAACATACACATTCAGAAAAATAAAAAAAAAATCAACCCGAAAATTTAAAATTAGTGATATATTTCCAAAGTCAAAATGAGTAATCACATTGAATGCATGAAAAGCGAATTGGATCTTTTTTAACCGCATTCAACTCAAAGCTGTATTTTGAAAACTGAAGAATTTTCATACAATCCTATTGCTTAATTAGATAGTAACTCATCAATTGAATTTATTAGTTTAGGAAATGGTGAAACATACAGAGACCTTTCAAGTGTTCACCTAAAACTCGTTGTGTAACTTAAAAAAATTGACAATAGTAATATTGAAGAAAACACTGTTGGTGTTTTTACATACCATTTTAAACTATGGACTTGATGCAAGTGAAAGTCATTTAGCCACTCAAGGATATTTCCTATTTATGCACCCCAAACGACACGTATGCCCTTGCTGTAGCAGGCGCGTGTAAACACTATATATAGCCGAAAAATTAACAATTTTTTGTGTGCGTTCAATCTGAATGAATGATATACCATATGAAAAGTATTGTTTTCATTAGAGGGATTTTAAACATTAGCCAAAGGTAGTTTGGCTTGGAAGTAATTTGCATAAATGTAAAACACTTTCGATTCACTAAATTGGACATTTTGGGGACATTGGTGTCACCAGAAAAAATATTTTTTATATACATTTTTAGATTCTGATCCAAAACACGCGTTGACCTTATCCATGACGATCCGACATTTCCTTCAAAAACTATTCAGGAAAAATTTATACAATTTTTAAAGAATTTCCCAAATTAAGATGTTTGCCAAATTTTGCTCTGAAAAAATGTATCGTCGCGATTGTTTTATTTTGTCTTGTAAAATTTTTTAATAATTTGAATATGTATATTAGTAACATAAGAACAAAGTTTGTTGTATGATTTTTTTTTTAAATTCATTAAAGTTACTTTAAACTTTACTTACTAAAAGAAAGGAAAGCTAACTTCGGGCGGAGCCGAAGTTGATATACCCTTGCAGTTGAGTGGCAGTCCGCTAGGTGGCGACATGAATCTTATATTATTAGATAAATATTGGATCGTAGATAGTCCGCCGATCCTTATGAAATTTGGTCTGCCGGATCGGATTAGTTTGCCCAAAGTAGAATCCATACAAATTCCCATCCTTCTAACTTAAAAAACAACGAAATCATGGCATTTCCGATCAATCAGTTATATGGCAGCTATAAGATATAGTCGACCGATGGCGCTTACGACTTATATACTGCCTGCAAAGGAAAGAAGGAGGTGTGCAAAGCTTGAAGACGATAGCTTTAAAACTGAGAGACTAGCTTGCGTAGAAACAGACAGACAGACGGATGGACGGACAGACGGATAGACGGACAGACGGACATGCTTATACTCAGTCTCAGGAGGTGATCCTGATCGAGAATATATATACTTTATAGGGTCGGAGATGTCTCCTTCACTGCGTTGCACACCTTTGAACAAAATTATAATACCCTCTGCAAGGGTATAAAAATTTAAAAGACTTATAAATGTAACAAACACATAACTTTATAACCAATGAAGCTAACTTCACAAAACTTACATGAGATATTTTTGGCGTGGCATGGGAACTTACTAGCACCTATGTAGTTCAATAATATCTCCGTGCCAGCATGGCTTCAAGAAGCGCCGCTCCCAAATTATTGGAGCTAACATCTTTTGTCACGGATGGGTTCGGGAATGGTTTACAGGCAGACGTCATTTACAGTGACTTCAGTAAAGCATTAGACTTTGTTAACCATTTGCTTCTTATAAGTAAACTCAGTCTTTTCAGATTTTCAACTGATCTCGTTAACTGGATTTTAAGTTATTTATCTGGACCTTTCCAAGCCATCTTGGACCTTTACTTTTTACACTGTTTATTAACGAGGCAAGCTTGCCCCTTGCCTTATCTGATTCACTTGTACTTATGTACGCTGATGACGTTAAGCTTTGTCTTCAGTATAGATTAACTAGCACCCAATCTAGACTTCAATCCAATTTGGATAAATTTCAAAATTTGTGTTTAGCAAATAACCTAAAGCTTAATGGATCGAAATGTAAACTCATGTCAGTTTTATCAATCTAGTCCTCACCAGGCTACGTACTTTCTCTATGGGACGCCTTAGAAATTTTAACTCACGTTAACGATCTGGGAATCCTATTATATTTGGAACTTAAATTTACCGACCATATATCACAATGGTTACTAATGATATGGGTGTGCTTGGTTTTATTAAAAGATGGTCAAAGGAATTTAATGACCCATACATAACAAAAACGTTATATACATCATTGGTCCGTCCGATTCTTAAGTATGGATCGTGTGTCTAAAGTCCCTAATACGGAGTACATCGAGATCACTTTGAATCTGTACAAAATTCTTTCTATCTTTCGCCCTTAGGGGACTAAATTGGGATGCAAATCTTCACTTTCCATCTTATTACAGTAGACTGTTATTATTCAACTTACCATCATTAACAAACCGTTGAACGATGTTGGGTGTCATGTGTCTATATAATCATATTTATGGTAATATAGACAGCCAGCATTTACTAACTTACTTAAATTTTTCCGTTCCTAGTAGAAGGACTAAAAACTTTCGTCCTCTTCTCTTTAGCCATTGTAGTACGACATATGCCCAACACGATCCGTTCAGGGTACTGTGTTCTGACTATAATGGGGTCTACCACATCTTGTCATTTTACCCTACAAACAATTTGAAAATTTTGTATACTAAACTCTTTATCTGTGCAACACTCTTCCTCCTAATATCTTACTCCTGTCTTTTCTTAAACTCTCTTGGATCTATCCCCGCGATTCGAGCCGTACGTAATGCGACAGCATCCCTCGGTCGGTTGGACGGGAGGTGGGCTGTACGTATGCAGTGGGAACCGCGCGAAATGCATATGTACTAAACTAAAGTATTTTCATTATTATCAACTGGGTTTGAATAATACATACTAATATTATTTATTTTGTACTTTCTAAGCAACTCAGAAATTCGTTTTTAAATATTAAATAAAGGTTATGTTTATAAAACAGGCACGATGATGATCCCAGTGTGGGTCCAGTGGGACATGATACGCCTGTTACTGATTCTCGTATACACGAAGAACTTTCACACAATTGCCTTAATTCCTCCGTAGAGTACGAGCTGGTACTGATTCTTAAGGAGCTGCGATGGATAACAGATCAAGTAAGAATATTGTTTTATACAATCAAATTGGTTAATTAAATTAAATTCTTAATTAATAAAACAATTTTTTGACAATTAAAGCTTTTATTAATCCTTCCATATGTCCTTTAAGCCTCAATTGTCTAAGGCCATGTGAGTCTTCGATATGATGCTTTTATGGGGCATCTGGAGTAAAGCTATATCGTCTCCAGAGGTTGATGTTCTGAGCTGACTATTTGTTGAAATGACAGCTGCGATGAAAATATACATTATGTGGTCGTCGGCCATAGCAAAATTACACCTTATTGCGTAGAGATAAGAGTCTAGTAGCTTATTTATAGTTTTGACAGCAGTGTTTTGATCACATACATTAAACCAGGGTGTGAAAAACTATGCTACTTCCGTAGTAATTCATTTTTCTACTGCTATTGCTCTCATTTTTTTGACAATCGGAGCAGAGCTGTAGCAGATTGATGAAAAATTCTGTGCTCTCCTCTGTTCCGAGTTTTCTTGGAGCAAAAACTATAGCAATAGCAATATTCAAAAATTTAATACTATGCTCTCCGTAGCCGAGGCAATAGTGAAAATGTGGGTGCAAGATGACAGCAGAGCAAATAAAGTTTATCATGTGCTACAGCTCCCTCGTATTTTTATAGCCTTGCATAGAGTATTATAATTTTGGTCAAAAGTGTCCAACGCAGTGAAGGAGACATCTCCAACTCTATAAAGTGTATATATTCTGGATCAGGATCACGCTCGGTAATTGAACATTGGTGAACCCCGACGTGATTGAAAATTTGAGCTGCGAAAAATATATAAACATAATATATATAAAAATATATAAACATAAACAAATTAAAAAGCATTATTCAGTTTGTGATTTGTGCCACTTCCCATTTTTAGTGGAGGGAGGAGAGCCACTTGCTATGTGCGAAGTCTCGAGTATCGCCTCTTAAGACGTTAACTGCGCCGAAGTTTGAGCTGGCTGGAGCTGAGTTGTTGGCGAGAATGATGGCAGAGGTTCACAGTCTAGGCGCTTACAATGGGAAGTATTTTTGTTGGTGCGACTATTCAGCCGTGTTATCGTGGATTCGAGATGCGCCTGCCAGGTTTAACGTCTTTGTCTCTAACCGCGTGTCAACCATCCAAAATCTGACGAGATCCATGGAGTGGCGCTATGTGCCTACGTTGGAAAATCCCGCAGATATCTTGTCTCGTGGAGCTCTTTCTACTGAGTTGATCGGATCCAGGTTATGGTGTCAAGGGCCGCCCTATCTGTTAAAGACACAGGAGCACTGGCCTGCGACGATAGTAGTCGAGAAGCCAGCTTTAGAGCTTCGCCCTTCAATTTTATTAGTGAAGTCGCCATATACAGACCTCGTGGTTATATGCAAATACATTAACTCCTTTCCAGCTCTTCAGCGAGTGTTTGCGTACGTCTATAAGTTTGGCAGACGGGTTCAGCATAAAGGAATTACGGTTCATGATCTCAAGGCGGGGACTCGCATGCTTTTGTGGGCAGTTCAGCGCGCTCATTTGGGTTATGAAATAAGGACGTTGCAGACAAAGGGAATGGTTGCCTCTTCCAGTTCGCTGGCTTCGTTATCCCCCTTTTTGGATCAGTTTGGATTGCTTCGAGTAGATGGGCGTCTCAAGAATTCATACTTGGATTACGATGGTCGTCACCCAATAATTTAGCCCAGGAGCCATCCGGTAACGCGAAGCATAATGCTTAGTTTTCATGAGCACCACCAGCACGCTGGATCTCGATCGTTATTGGCGATGATACGTTCGCAGTATTGGCCGATTGGGGGGAGAAAAACTGTGCTCAAGGCGACAAATAAATGTGTGAGGTGCTTTCGGATGAAACCTCGGTTGTTGGAGCATGTAATGGGCGATCTTCCAAAGGAGAGAGTCGAAAGTTATCAAGTCTTCGATCGGTATCGATTTTTGCGGCTCTTTCTTCTATAAGTCTGAGGTTCGCAACAAGGCTCCCATAAAATGTTACATTAGCGTCTCCATTTGTTTCACGACAAAGGCCGTCCATTTAGAGTTGGTGAGGGATCTGTCTACCGCCGCCTTTCTGCATGCACTGAAGAGGTTTATTTCTATCAGGAAGAAGCCTCGACAGATCTGGTCCGACAACGCCACTAATTTCGTTGGAGCCAAAAATCAGTTGAGCGAATTAAAGAGAGAGCACCAGAGAGCTGTCTTGGATTTTTGCCTTCCAGAGTCCATTGAGTGGAAGTTTATCCCTCCCCGTTCTCCCCACTTTGGCGGCTTGTGGGAAGCTGCTGTTAAGACCGCCAAGTATCATTTTTACAGGGTCGTGGGCTCGGCTGTACTAAAGGGCGACGTTTCACAGATGCTGGTGTACAATATTGCTGCAGTGATTAATTCGAGGCCATTAGTCCCATTCTCTGAAAACCCTGCTGATCTGGATGTCCTGACTCCTAATCATTTTTTGCACGGAGGGCCTCCTTCTAGTTTTTGTGAGCCAGACCTGACAAAGCTCAACATAAATCGGCTAGATGCTTGGCAACGCGTCGTCTTTCTTCAGCAGTGTTTCTGGTCCAGATGGAAGGAAGAGTATTTAACCCTGTTGCAGCAACTATCCAAATGGCGTATCCCTGGTAAAGGCATAGCACATGTGAGTACACGCGCCCGTGTTGAATTAATCATTTCTAAATCGTATTCGGAAATGGCGTCATCGTCGACTTTGGCCGTCGCGCTGAAAGCTGCGGCTGCGTACGTATCCTCGGCCTGATCTACGCTCTGAGCGATATGATTAACCCTTTGTCTTTTTTGAGGGCCTGAACGACCGGATGTGGCCGGCTTCCCGTTTTGGTAAGCCTGTGCCTGGGTAGGTGGTTTCATCCTGGAAAAAGATGGGTCAATATCCATCGGTTCCTGGGTATTACCTTGTGGTACAGAATGTACTTGTGCCCTGTGCTGTTTTCTAAAGAGCGGGTTTTTACCGGCATCAAACTGCTGATTTGCGTGGGAAAAGGATTTTTCTTGTTGACGATCTTGTGGCTTTGCGGTTTGCCTACGATCCTTATCCTTTTGGCTTTTTGCAAACGTAGTTGCGTAGGTGTATCTTTGGTGGTTTGATTGCGCCTCTTGAGCTAATGCCAACGCAGTTGGCATGTCTTTCGGCTTCGCCGAGAAAAGGACATCGGAGAGACTGCGCTTGAGGCCCGAAAAAAATAAGCGGAGTGCGTTTTCCCGGAATTTTTCGCATAAAATTCTTGCCGCCGACGCTTCATACGACATGGTAGCTTTATTTGTGAGCAAGGTTAGCTTTTTCTCAACCTCGTCATAGTATTGTAGGAGTGTGAGGCTTCCCTGTCTGAGGGTGCCCATTTCCTGCTCGATAACGTACATCTGGCGTTTGTGAAATCGAGACGGTCTATGATTGCATCGAAATTTAATACAGTGCCAATACAGTGACGGAATCGCCGTCGATGTATGTGAGCTCATTGTATCGAGTTGCTGCCTTGTCAAGCAGTGATAAGGTGAGGGGTACGCGGGGACTGAGCTTCCGCTGCAATCAACAAAGAAGTGAAAAACAACAAATTGCCACACAAATATTTATGCGGCTGTATCGGGTTCACAGCAGTGTAGTAGAGTCAATAAAAAATAAAAAGTAAAAACTGGACTGCGAAGCTACTACCGAGAATTTCTACATTTGCGACATACAAAAACTGAATTAAATGTCTACGAAAAAAAAACAGAGCAAGAAGACGGTGTTTTTTTATATTTATTATTAAATAATAAATGCCCAATAATAGTTCGAATTTGGTTTATTCAATTATGAGAGTTCAATTATGAGAGTTACAGGCGCACTGAAGGAAAAAGGTTTTAATGTAAAAAATGTTATTAACATTTTGAACAGCGAAAGAAAGCCTCAACCTCTTTTCAAGGTAGAACTTGAAACCGAAACCAAATCCAAGCCTCTGAAAAAAATGAACTTCATCCAATTTTTACTCTCCAGTTCCTACTACACCGCAGAAATTCCGTGGAAGAGCCGCATAAAAGCAAGCCGCGTTGTTTGTGGAGACCTTCATGACTCCCACAAATTCCCAAAAAACAAAGAGGATCCCAGCAGCAAAAAGTGTGGAAACTGTGGTGGTAACCATTCGGCTAACTAAAGGGGCTGTCCAGTCTACAAGGAACTGAAAAGTCGTACACACCAAAGAGTGACCACTGCTCGCTCACATATACCTCCTATTAAATCTTCGCGTGATGTCTTCCCTCCTACAGCCGTGAAATCTTCAGCCAATAATGAGTTGACCGAGAAACCCGTAAGCTTTGCAACTGCTCTAAAAATGGGACTGGAAAGTACCGCTCCCACCAAGCCACGATCATCAGTTTCCCTTCATCAACCAGGTGAACAGTCTACAAACAAAATTAAAGCAATGATATGTAATCTTCAACAAAGTATGATGGATTTCATGTCATTCATGCAGACAACTATGCAAGATCTTATGCGAAACCAGAACGTTTTGAATGAGCTGTTTGTTGGTCAAAAACAGAATAAGTAATCAATGGCTCCACTCCGTATAGCACTGAAGAACGCCAACGGTGTCTCACAGTGCAAGCTCGAGTTAACTCAATTCCTTAATAATAATCATATCGATGTAATGCTACTCGCAGAAACTCATCTTACAAATAAATACAATTTCCAAATTCGAAACTACTTATTCTATAACACGAATCACCCAGACGGGAAAGCACACTCGGATTCTGATTAGAAAGCGCATTAGACTGCTTCCACAATAGTTTTGCCTAGATGGAATAGATGGACCACCGTTCCTTAAAGCTTGCCGCCGTATACTGTCCTCCTCGGTTTCAAATATTCGAATCCCAATTCATGGACTATTTCAACTCTCTAAGCGAACAATTTATAGTAGCAGGAGACTTTAATGCCAAGCATACGCACTGAGGATCTCGACTTGTGACCTCAAAGGGAGGGCAGCTGTACAATGCAATAATAAATGTGTTGGCATCTAGTGCCAAGACCTAATATCTTGGTACCGAATGCCAATATAGTAGTATGAATAGTAATATGAATTTAACTAATCAAATAATAATTTGATGCCGATCGACTTACCCAGTACTAAGTACAGACGGCGATCGACTGACCCAGTACTGAGTACAGACGGCGCCACCAGCAAGCACCATTGTCAACTCCAGTTAAATCATGAAATATGAAACGCATGACCAAGTGGTCTGAGTCAGCAGTCAGAGTCAGCAGTTGACCGGGTTAACCGTTACGGAAGCACGTCGATAACATTGACCTACTTACCCTAGACCTAGGCATACTTTGTCCAATAACACCTTTTGATTTAGATATACTTAGTATCATATATAAGAGCGGTTTTTCTGAAATAAAAATAGTTGCGAATACAGAATCAATCGTCTCGTTACTCAGTGCTAACTATAGCACTTTGACGTAATCGCCTTCGAGCGCACTCCCATGAACGGACCATCGTAGGTCCTTCGATACGTCACTTGCCGCTGAGTGTTGCATAACGCACTGCGTACGAACACGAGCCGCAAGCAATTCAACTTCAACAAAACAAAAAAAAACACACACTCAACCATGGGTTCAGAATCAGACCCCGTAATACTGCTCATTGAGGAGCTGATTGAAAGCAGCACAGCTATCCAAACGTTGATAAGAAACATCACGAAAGATTCAGCAGAGCGACGACTCAAGGAAGGTTACTTTGAGGAACGGTTAAGACACTCACGCATTGGTGGGCCCAATTTGAAAGAATGATGCCAAGCTCCACGAGTTAGCACTAAGCTTTGATGATGAATACTTTTCTAAAGCCAAGGCACTCTAGAATCTGGTAAATAAATATGAGGCTATATTTTGGGACGGAATTCCATCAGGATCAGGCCCATCACAGCGTCCCCGAAAAACTGGAGGAATCCTCGAGCCCAAGACACAGTCTAGGACTAGCGAACAAGTTCTTATAGAGGACCCAAAGATCACCTCACTGAAACGAAGACAAGAAGGACGGCTCGACGATCTCGAGAACTTATGTAATCGAAATGATGGAAAGAAGGTATCGTCTTACACGACTTATCGTTTTACTCAAAATCATAAATGAACAACTAAACCCAAAAAAATCTCCAGGATGCGACCTAATATCACCAAATTATTATTGAACTTCCTCTCTATGCAGTTCGAGCCATTTGCCAACTCTTCAACGCAATAACGAGACATGGACACTTCCCAGAGAGATGGAAAAAGTCGATCATCATAATAATCCTGGCAAAGACCGCACAATCGCTTCATCATATAGACCAATTAGTTTACTAACGTGTATAAATAGGCCACTGGCTTATAAATAGCCGCTCGCTCCTTAGCCTGGACTATAAGGTACTTCTATACAACACCGTTTTGAAACCAATCTAGGTGTACGGCTCAATTGTGGGGGAATGCCAGTAACAGCAGCGTGAACATTCACAGGGACCTACACATATCACTCGTCAGAGAAGAGATACCACAAATCACAACAAAGTACTACAACAGGCTATCAGTACTTCCAAATCATCTCGCGAGAGCCCTCACGCGAGTTTCCAGCAGTTCTCGTCTTCGCCGCAACGACCTTCCAATCCAGCGCTAATTATTAGGACCATGTAGCCTCTATTCAGTTAAAATTATACTGTTAGATAATAATGTATTATTTTAAGATTTGCAACCATATTGTTAGACTTATAAAGAGATGATCCAATAAATAATACCAACCATTAAAAAAAAATGTAGCCTTGACATTTGGTATAAATTTTTGGTCTTTTTTTTAATTTGTTGGTCATGGATTTTTCTATATTCGCGAAATTTGGTATAAATTGATTAACGATTTGATTTGTTTCGGAGTTTTTGGAAATGGAACTTTTGTAATTGCGTCTGTTTTGTGTGGGTTAGGTTTTATGACATCTACTGTTATAATGTGCAATAAGAATTCAGTTTCTTTAAATATTCGCATTTATCGACTTGGAGCTTCAAATTTGCGCTTCGTAAGTTTTCAAAAAATTATAGACAAGACGTATTCTTCCACAAACAAAGTATGGGGGAAGTGGAAACAAAGTATTATGTCGTCTAAATAAACTAAGCTAAACTAAACAGTCTTTATAGATTAGGTCATCTTAAAAAAATTCTTCATACATCTCTGAAAAGTGGCGGGTGCATTTTTGAGTCCGAATGGCATTTGAGTGTATTTGTGATGACCATGTTTAGTTGAGAATGCTGTCTTAAAGATTTATATTAATACGATAAATAGATATTAATGGTCTTTTTAAATTTGATAGGAACCTAAATTTATCATTTTGAAATATTGGCATCTTTCTATTTTATCTAAAATTTAATTCATTCTTGGAATAGGAAATTTGTCATCTATTGTTATTTCGTTTAAGTTCCTGTAGTCAACTACTAATCTAAGCATTTCTTTCTTTTCCTTTCTTTAGAACTGCTCAAATAGGTGAACAGTAAGAAGATTTCACCTTCACTATACTGCATGTCACTGTATTCAAACAAGCCCTTTTAAAGATTTGTTATCTCTTCATCATTAGTATGAAGCAGCCGGAATTCGTTACATTCTCTTAACTCATTTTGAATTGCGAAATTTACAGCGCAATCTTTGACTGGGAGTGGAATGATACAGTTAACTGCGGTCTCTTCCTTTTAAAAATCTTGATTAAAAGTAAAATTTGTAGTAAAAAATGTAGTAAAATTTATTGTTTTTGTTGTTTAATGCAACTGTTTTTGATTCATAGTCGATTTTTGCTTTGGTTGCTTCTAGGTAAAGTCGACCTAACAGCATCGTAACAATCGAAAAATTTGTGTATATAACATTTTTTTTCGGTCAAACAAGATTCACTGGGTTTTGATTTTGTGGCTTTCGATAAATTTACTACTCCTTTATATCGTTTTTCATTCAATACTATTTTTAAAAATTGACTTCGTATTGATTCTCCGAGGCTGTTTGCTGAAAATTTACATCTTTCCACTAGTACTTTCTCTTTGTCTTTTTGTTGGTTCACTGTTATAGTATGTATATTTGAAGTTAAAGCTTTGATTTTGTGCTCTGCCTTCATCTAAAGCTTTCTTGGTAGTATGATAACTGAGTGTACTTTGATTACTTAAATTTTGTAAATTCTGAGGAGTTTCAGAAAACTGTGAGTGGAAACCACTCCCTAAATTTTTTTTCCTTCTTTACTCCTCTTGGGAGCTTAGGGCTTCTACAGGGGCTTTCCATCGGACCCTATTTGGCGCTGTTTGTTTTGCTGTGTCCCATGTAATTTTTCCTATGGACGATTCGTGGTATGCTGTACGGCGCCAGGTCATCTTGGGGCGTCCCACTCTTCTGCTTCCATGTGGGTTCCACTCTAGCGCCATCCTGACGATACTTCCTGGTTTTCCCTTCTGAGCGCGTGGCCAATCTACCTCTATTTTCTTTTCTTCAACTGTTGGTGGATTGAGACCTCACCTGTGCAGTGCCACAAGTCATCATTGGATATTCTAGTAGGCCAGATCATACCACATATTCTTAGGCACTTATTGATGAATGATTGTAGTTTCATCAGCATTCTTTGTGTGGTCAGCCACGTCTCCGATCCGCACAGCAGTATGGATTTAACACATGAGTTGAAGATTCGTAGCTTTGTTTTCCTATTTATTTGCTGGTTTCTCCATACTCGGTATAGTCTTCCAAATGTAGATCTGCTTTGCTCAGTCGGCTGTCTACATCTCTTTCCACCCCACCATTGGCTGCTATGACACATCCCAGGTAGTTAAAGCTGTTGACGAAATCGATTATGTTATGTTGTTTTGGCTGGAATTATTGATGCGCATCGCCTTTGTTTTTGATTCATTGATTGTTAGTCCTACTGAGTTGGCTCGGGTCCATAATCCAGATCTTCAAGATGTCGGGTGAGGCTCCATGTGATTCAACGCCTGGGTCTGCATACCTCTCATAATTTCTTCGACTACCAGATTGAACAAGAGTGGTGATAATGGGCATCCGGTGTTCGTCTGAAAGGGTGCACTTATTTTCCCGTTGTGCAGTTCGGCCAGGTCATGATGATGCCATCATAGCATTCACAATGCTAATGATCTTCACTGGTACTCCTGGCAAGTGCCCGCCATATCGCTGCTCTGTCTATTGAGTCGAACGCCTTTTGGATGTCGATGAACAGGAGATACAAGGGTGAGCGCCATTCCACCGCTTTTTCGGTAATTATGCGTAGTGTGTTTGCTTGATCTACGCAACTCCTGTGTGGTTAGAAACCTCCTTGCTCATCTCGCAGTTGGAATTCGCTCACTTTCCCATATGTTAGTGAAATGTGGATGCAATGTTTCGGCCATTAGTTGCGAGTCTATCTGGAGAAGCTCAGCCGGTATGCCGTCATCTCCAGCCACTTCATTGTTCTTAAGTTTCCCGACTGCGTCCTTGATTTCTCTAATTGTTGGTGCGGTGGGTGATGTCCTGATGTTGTTGATGTTCGTCACTTAAGCAGTCTTCTTTTTGTGTGCTGCTTAGTTGTTCAGTGCGGCTGATCTCCATGAAGTGTTGTCGCCATCTTTGGATTTGTGCCTCATCGTCTGTAAGGAGATTTCCGGATGGATCTCGAATCGGTTGGGTTTTCCTTTGACAGTTTCCGGATAATTGTCCAATTATCTGGTACAGTGCACGCATATTATTTGCGCTTGCTGCGCTTTCTGCACTTTCAGCAAGCCTGTCCAGTAATTTCCTCCTATCGTTTGAAGCTGATTTTTCACCAACTTGCATAGCTCGTTGTATTCACCTCGAACTCTGCAGTCGTGATCCGCTCTCGTTTTCAGGCTGTTCCGTCTGCTGATAAGGTCCTATGTGTGGATCGATATCCAATCTGCATGTCTGCGTTGTCGGGTGCCAAGTATCTCCTCCGCTGTGCTCCTCAGTGTTCTGCATGTCAACTCCCATGAGTGCTCCTCCTGCTTCGGCCCTAGTTGCTCACGTAGTGTAGTTGCCATTCTGGCAGAAAGAGTGGAGTCGCCAAGTCAATGTAAGTTAAAGGGAGGCGGCCTTCTTATGATCCTGGTGCCAGTGTTGTGTTTTCGTCTGAGCTTGATGGTGAGCTCCCCGACTACCAGTTCGTGGTCACTGTCGATTGACGCGCCTCTCCTATTTCTTACATCCATTAGTGAGCGGCTCCATTTTCTACTTATGCAAATGTTTTTAATTTAGTTACGTGTATGCCCATTCGGAGATGTCCATGTGTATTTATGGACTACCTAGTGTGGAAATACAGTGCCACCAATGACCAGCTGGAATGTCTGGCATAGGTCGCTAAGTCTATCGCCGTTATTGCTGCGTGAGCCAACACTATGTTGTCCCAACATGTTTCCAATTCATTGTTGTTTCCAATTCATTGTTGTTTCCAATTCATTGTTTCCAATTGTTTCCAGTTCATTGTTGTTAGGGCCGATTTTTGCGTTGAAGTCTCCCATGAGTATTTTGATGTCTCCTATTCCAATCCTGGTGAGTGAAGATGTGAGGGCATTATAGAAGTCATCTTCGATGTCATCGCTGGCGTCTTCAGTTGGGGCATAGCACTGCACGATGGTGATGTGCCAAGCATTGCCTCGGAATCTAGCACTGACGATTCTGTCGGATATTCCAGAGCTCCAGGAGATTAGTGTCTGCTTGTATTGTTTGTACACGTAAATCCCCACTCCGTTCCTGCCACCATCATTTCTACCGTTGTGCATCACTAGGTTGCTAGGTGATGTTGTTGTTGTCCCATTTCCTCTACAACTCATTTCACTGATGCCTGCAATTGCGATCTGCATTTTCTCCATTTCTCCTTCAAACTGCGCCAGTCTGGTTGGTTCCAATAAAGTCCGCACGTTCCATTGTCCAATTCGTGTCCGTATCATCATGCGAATGGTCGTCATCGGGATGTGGGGGTAGTTTGTTTCTTCATTTCTTGTAGTCGTTTCAGTAATCAGTTATTTTTAGTCGATCCGGTGATTAGCCGGGTGCGACCTATCCCAGAGATGGGGCTGCCATTTGACGACATCCGGGAATGCTACATAAAGTGGTTCACCTACCGATGCAGGGCCTTTGTGCGGGCGTACACGTGCCATAGGTGTTTTGGCTTCAACCACAAGGTGGCAGAGTGCAGATAGAAGACAAATGTCTGCAGGCAATTTGGACAGTCCGGCCACAGTGCGCGTAGCTGCACCAATCCGGTGGACTGCCGGAACTGCCGATTCTACGGGCATCCCTCGGGGCACTACATGCTGTTCCCAAGCTGCCCGGTGTATGCGGAGGATCTAGCGAGGGTGAATTCTAGACATTAATATCTTCGCATGCTGTGGCACTTCTTAACTTTTCTATTATCGGCTGGCAGAAAAGTGCATCTGCAACCACATTCAGCTTACTTTTCCTGTAGCTGATAACATAGTCGTATTGTTGCAGCTCAAAGACCCATCTCGCAATCTTCCCAGTGGTCTCTCTATATTATTTAGCCATTTCAGTGCCATATGGTCCGTGATCACGGCGACTGGTACCCCGCCAGGTATGGTCTCATCTGCCGAATTGCCCATATTATGGATAGGCACTCTTTCTCAATTACCAGTCATTCTTCTCTGCTCCAATCAGCGTTCGACTGGCGTAAGCGACCACTCGGGCGCCCTCATCCGTGTCCTGCGTCCGGTCGACCTCATCCGTGTCGGCCTGCGTCCGGTCGCCCTCATCCGTGTCCTCATCCGTGTCCCTGTCTTGCGTCAGAACTGCACCCACGCCGTAGGCGCTTGCGTCTGTTTGCAGCACAAACTTCTTTGAGAAATCCGGGCATGCCAGCACTGGATCCTTTACTAATCGCGACTTTTGGTTTTCAAACGCTTCTTGGTGTCTGGCCGTCCACTCCCACTTTCGCCCTTTTCGTAAGAGATCGTTTAATGGTTTTGCGACCCCTGCGAAGTCAAGGACGCATCGCCGATACCCCGATCCCTATGAACTGACGTACCTCTTTCACGTTTGTTGGAGGTATCAACTCAGTAATCGCCGCAAGCTTTGCCGGATCCATGCCAATTCCCTGACACGTTATCCGGTGGCCTAGGTACAACAGCTCTTTCCTGAAGAAATGATACTTTTCCGTGTTTATCCTTAAGTTTCCCGCCTTCAGTCTGCGGAATACTTCCTTCAAGTTCACCATATTCACCTCCCTTGTCCGTCCGATTACGATAATGTCATCTTGATATGAAAATGCGTGCGGAGCCATATCCGGGCTTATGACCTAGTCCAAAGTTCTCTGGAAAGTTGGTGAGGCTGAATGCAACCCGAACGGCATCACCTTCCACTGGTACAGACCTTTCCCTGGTACCATAAAGGCCGTGTACTTTCTGCACCTTTTCTCCAGTGGGATTTGCCAAAAGCCGCCTTTAAGGTCGAGGCTGCTGGAAAATTTCGTTTCCCTCAGTTGCTCCAGTATGAAGTTTATTCGTGGAATTGGGGACGCATCCTTTATCGATTTTGCGTCCACGCACATTCTCCATTGACCCGTCTTTTGCTTCACCATAACGATGGGTGAGCTATAAGCGCTATTCGAAGCCTCGATGCATCCCTTCTGCAGCAGCTCTTCTACCTTTGCATTGATCTCCCCCTGTATTTTGGGGTTCTTTGGATAGTATCTTTGTTTTATAGAGATGTCGTCCTGCTGCGTTACGTGTAAACAACCATGCTGGTTTGTGAACGCCACTTGCTCCTCCTCAATGAACCTTTTGTCGCGCTCGCTCTCCCAAACCTATGAGGCTCCAGTTATTGCTACCGACAGCCTATCCTCCAGGCATCCGCTCCATCTTTCTCTTCTCGTGATCGTGATTTTGTGGCCTGTGTTATTGTTGTGCCAAATGCTGCGAGGAAATCCCATCTTAGCACCGCGCTGTCTTCCATGCCTGG
The DNA here is from genome assembly GCA_035045925.1 of Drosophila atripex. Lineage (NCBI taxonomy): Eukaryota > Metazoa > Arthropoda > Insecta > Diptera > Drosophilidae > Drosophila > Drosophila atripex. The sequence goes on from JAWNOP010000019.1 coordinate 171,039, forward strand.
CAACACCAACATGTTCAAATTGTTTTCCTTGTTGCCAAAGCTTACCGTCATCTGGAGTACCGTTTGAGTTTCCGTGTTGCTCCCATTGGCCATCTTTACCACTCTCCTTGTTGCTGTTCGCTCTCCGGCGATTTCAGGGTTCTCAGCTAGCTTTTCAGAAATGGAGCTAGCCGCCGCCAACTGCGTCTCTTGATAATCCTCCAACTAGTTTTGAAAGGCAGCACCTCGCGATCTCTGCCTTCCTCTCTATGGATGAGATCGCTGCGCGTTTGGTTTCTTATCTGCCCTTGAATAAGTGTCGCTGCCCATTGCTGATTCGGCTGTCGCTGAATTGGGCTTGCTGCCCCTTGCTGATTCGCCTGCTGTTGCCTTAAGTCTACCGTCCAATGTTGGCTGCTGCTGCCTCATTTGGCATCGATCCTCCGGCTGCCATCGCTGCATCCATCATTGTCCTGGGGGGCTCTGTTCCTCTGGTGGGTTCTGGAGCGGTTCCTCCTTTTGCCACCTCCTGCCTACCGCCGGCTGATCCCCGCGTGGTTCTTTGGAGGCGTGTCTATTAAAAGCATCCTCTTTCATAGCCAACTTCTCAAACTCCTCGGCTAAACCCATCACTTCTTCGAGCGAAGCGCATGCATACGGCCTCATGAACATTTTCATTCGCGGCATGCAGTTCTCCACCAACCTCTCTATTACCTCCTTCGTGGACTTCCCTAGTGGCTTCATCAGGGTCTGAAGGTCCACCATGTACTCCTTGAAGGGTTCTCCTCGTTGCTGTTTCCGCTGCCGAACCTGGTCTGCCAACTTCTCGAAATAACCTTTCGGCAGAAAGAAAGACTCGAAGCTCCTTCTGAATGCTTTCCAAGTTGACCACTCCTCATTGTTCATTATAAACCATCGCTGCACTCTGCCCTGGAGTATTCCGGCATCGCGCGCGGGATCGTATTTATGTCCAAGCTGTATGTTTTAGCGGACCATGCCACTCGGTCCACGAACTCTAGTGGATCTCCGGTTCTGTCGATTCGGAACGACCACTCCCGGACTTGTTTGGCCACTTTTGCGTAGTCTACCTGTACCGGAACCGGCTTCTTACTACCTCTTTACTACCTACCCTACAGCCTTCAAATACCGGCGTGCCTACGGTACGCAGGATCTATGGCTGACCAGAGGTTTGGCGTCGCGACTCCTTTAACTCCAGGTGATACGCTGTGCGTACGCACCTCCTTAAATAGCAGATCAGCAATACACATACTAAATTCAACCAACCATATTCATTCCTATATTCATTCCATCTCTTTATGAAAATAGTTTATTATTGCATCTTCAATTGGTTAAACCAGTCTATTCGCCAGACCTCGATAGAGTATAAGAATGTGTCCTAAAATAGTGTGCCAGGGCTCTGTGCATGTCTCTTCAAAATCTTTTTAGCTTATCTTTGGAATCTTAAATTTTCCCCCATAAATGGAAGTAATCTTTCATGATTCCTCTGCAAAAGAAAAGAAAGAAAAAAAAATAATGAAAAGATAAGATCGGGCGGAGCCGAAGTTGATATACCCATGCAGTTAAGTAGCATCATAGCGGAGGGCAGATACTAGGGCGACTAAAGTCGGCTAAAGTTTGGCAGATCAGATTCGTTCCCTAAAGTAGAATACCAAAGTAGAGTACATTCTTGATCAGGATTACCTCCTGAGTCAATATGAGCATTTCCGTCTGTCTGTTTCTACGTAAACTAATCTCTCAGTTTTAAAGCTTGACTTCAAACTTTGCACATACCCTTCTATCCTTTGCAGGCAGTATATAAGTCGGAACGGTCGGTGGTCAGAAATGAAATTGCTCTAATGGTTAAATAACTTCTTTAACAACTTCTTTATTAGTGGACTGTAAACGTTTCAGTGTGTATGGATTGACGGTTAAAGAATAACTGATTAAAATCTAAATGCGACGCAGCGCATATATGCCATATGTATACCTATATGGATCTGAGTGTGAGAAAGGGAAATCATCAAAGTATTTAAGAAAATGATGCAACGATCAGCGTTGCCATGGTTATTTGTATACAGAATTTCTTACGATACGATTAAAGGGGAATGAGATTCATGTTGCCAAATACAAAGTTGCCAAAATGCATTCTGTTTCTCAACATGCCGGCCCGCCCTGAAACATCGTTTCTGAACTCGTTTCTGGTAGAAGTGCGATCTTGGTTATAAGACGAGTTGCTTCTCCTGAACCAGCTTTAAATTTGACAGCACGGGCTCTTCCATCTGATCCTGTGTGGGCTCTCTGTGTGGGAGAGAATCCTTGCAAGTGGCCAGGCTGCTGGCGAAGTATTCGAATCCTTGATGAGAACAACTGATCCCAATTCCACATTGGGTTCCGGTATTCCCTATTTGCGGCGATGTTGTAGCGTAGTAAGATATTCCAGGTGCCAGCGCTTCCAGAATCCTTGGTATAATGCTTGAACACCTTGCCAGTAGTCGAGTCGATTTTCCTGTATGTAGCTCATGTCGCCTTCGAGAATTGTTATGAATGGTCGGCCTATCAACAGGTGTGCTGGTGTCCGGTGTATAGTACAGTGGTCTTGAGGTTACCAATGCACTTATTTGTGCTAGAAGGGTGTGCACGTGCTCAAACGTTAGGATAGTGTTGCCAATCATGTGGCGCAGCTTGACTGATCTTACGGAAGACTCCCATGAATCTTTCCAGAACTGCCAAAAAGCCTCCGTGCTGAGATCAGTGACTAGTTTTAGGTGTAGTATCCAGGTAACACACGAAGAGGCATATGTATCCTTTTAACTTCTTTCCGTTGCAACTTTTTCGAATCTTGCGAGTAATTGGTTCAGCGTAATCACATCCAGAGTTGACAAAGGGAAGTCATTGTGTGAATCTGATATTTGGCAAGGAGAATGAGATTCACGTTGTCCAAGGCTCAGCAGCACGAATAAATACAAAGTTTGCCAAAATGCATTGTTTCTCAACAGTCAGGATCGGTCGACAATATGCTATAGCTCCATATAACTGATTCATCGGAAATGCCAAAACTTTTTTGGTTTTTAAATTAAAAAGATGAGACTTTCAGTGGGTTAAATGTTGAGCAAACCAACTGATACCCCGATATGCCAAATTTCATAAGGATCGGCCGACTATATCATATAGCTGCCATATGACTGATGTCATGACTTCGTTGTTTTTCAAGAAAGAAGGATGGGACTTTGTATGAATTTCACTTTGAGTAAAATAATTCGACATGCCAAATTTCATAGGGATCGGCCGACTATATCCTATAGCTGCCATATAACTGATTGATCGGGAATGCCATAACTTCGTTGTTTTTGAAGTTAGAAGAATGGGATTTATGCATTCTAATTTGGGAAAACTAACCTGATCTGCCAAATTTCATAAGGATTGGCCGACTGTATACGATTCGATATATCTCTGTTAATCTGTAAAGAATGTTTTGAGCAAAGGGTACATGCACCGAATGCTGGTTTGTTGCCGCAACTTGCACTTGAACAAATTGGACGTGGAGAAAGAATTGTGTTCAGAATGGGTTTGTCTGAGACTGACTTTATTAGAATAAAAGTTCAATATTTATAGCTAATTTGATACATGGATATTGCTTTGGTGGTAAATTAATGGAAATATAGTAAAAACATAAAAATGATAAATTAACAATTTCAAAATGTAATATTCTGCACTATTTTGTCGGTTGCATTGACTTGCACTGTCAGCAGTTCCTGCTGCCGTTCAGTTTGTTGTTTCTGAACGGTTTGGTTTTTAGTCACTGGTCCTTGAATATTCCAGAAGACGTTTTGATGTCCACTACCCGAACGAGGTTGTCCGGTCCTGGATACGTTTTGAGAACTTGTCCCATAGGCCAGCTCATTACAGGCACATTGTCTACCTTTATAAGGACTAGCAATCCCTCGTGAATATTTGGGGACGCTTTCTCCCATTTGGGTCGATTCTGGAGTTCTTGCAGGTACTCGCTCGACCATTGCTTCCAAAAGGCATGCTTCAGTAGTGATACCAGTTCCCATATTTTTACTAATGGTTTGCCGTGCGGAATGTTGGTATCGGGAGGAGCAGTTAATGGTTCTCCAATCAGGAAGTGTCCTGGCGTTAAAGCTGATTCGTCAGTAGGGTGTGATGACATGGGAGTGATAGGCCGTGAATTGAGGATCGCCTCGACTTCAATGACCACAGTGTTGAGTTCTTCGATGGTTAACAAGGACGTGGCTGTAACTGAAACATGCAGCCATTTTGCGGCTGCGGATTTTACCGAAGCCTCCCATGGGCCACCGAATGATGGTGCTCGTGGGAGAATGAATTTGAAGTCTACTTCTCTTTTGTTGCAATGCTGAACTGCTCTGCGGTTTCGAGCTCTTTTAATTTATTGTTGGCTCCTACAAAATTTGTTGCATTATCGCAATGGATGGTCTGGCACTTTCTTCGACGTCCGAGAAACCGGCGGAGAGCGGCCAAAAAGGCGTCTGTTGTGAGATCGCTTACCAACTCCAAATGCACTGCCTTCGTGGAGAAACAACAGAATACTGCGATATAGGCCTTGTCAGGATGTTTGCCTCGGATCTTGTGATGAATCCATAAGAATGGGCGAGCCTGCGTGGCTCTACCGGCTGGTAGATTTCCCATAATTTGATTCATTAATTTGGGCTTCATTCTGGTACACCGCACGCAATTGTGAACATTGTTTCTTGCTATTGTTTTGTCATTGATGATCCAATATTGTTGCCAAGCGATAGCACGCAAGGTTTTAGCACCGCAATGCATGTTGGTCTCATGTAGCTCCCTTAGGATCATTTTTAAAAATGTGTCATTGTTTGGGAGCACGACTGGATGTTTTGCGTCCTCGGATAGGTTTGAGTGTTCGAGGATGCCTCCTACTCGAATTAGCCCATCAGATCCAAAATGAGAGCCAATGACACAAGGAAACTCTTTTTGTCCACTGTTTTATAACGTTTGAGCTGTTTGCACTTCGCATAATATTCGATTTGCTGAATTATGCGTAGGATAATTGTGCTTGCCTGGTTTAGCTCGCCCAGACATAGTGCCTTCGTTGGCGCTCTATTTGCCTTATAACAGAACCGCAGCTGTACGCAACAATCCGTTGTAATTTGTAAAAGGAGTTACTGTGCCTACAGTTGTAAATCTCCCCTCCGAATGTGTCCTTAGCAGCCGCCATGCTGACGAATTTGGTTTTTTGCTCTAAGTTCGTCGAAATAATGGCTGGCATCTTTGTCCAGTTCTCCCTGGGTCCATGTAAAAACAGGGGTCCATAAAACCACATACTGTTGCTTGAAAGTTTGCTCTCTGGACGAGACGTCGGCTGCATTGTTGGTGGATGATACGTGACGCCATTGAGACTGTTCCGTCACTTCTTGAATCTTGGCTTTCCGATTTGCCACAAACGTGTGGTAAGTGGAAGCCGTTGCATTGATCCACCCCAACACGACGGATGAATCGGTCCAAAAGAACCCAGAAACCTTGTCCACAGACAAGCGTAAATCTTGTGCGCACACAGTGAGGACTGCTGCACACAACTCTAGTCTGGGCAAGGATTGCTTCGCTGTGGGTTCCACTCTGGATTTGGAACATAGCTGCCTTACTGAGGTTTGCTTATTTTTATAGGATGCTCGTACGTATATTGCTGCGCCATATGCACTTTTTAAGGGCGTGACTGGTACCTTTCCGTCAAATATGTGTCTTGGAATTTGCAATTCATTCAGACTTTGCAGGTCAGAGAGATAGTTTTTCCAATCGGACTGAAGTTCCAAGGCCAATTCCTCATCCCAAGCCAATTTCAATTCCCAGAGGTGTTGCATAAATATCTTTGCCTTTAGTACAACTAGCGCAAACAAACCTATAGGGTCAAAGATTTGTGACAACTCAAAGCAAACCACTCGTTTAGTGATGACCAACGCTTCACCAATAGCTCGCTCTGAACAGTGGGTCCTGTATGTAGCATGTCGTTCAAGGATTTTCCACTTGATGTTTTGCATGAAGCATTGAAAACCACTCGTAGAACCACTTCGTGGTTTCAGAACACAGTGATGTGGTATGAAATAATGATTTTTGGGTATATGTGTCGTTGGAACAGCCTTCAAATGTCCCAAAGCTTAATATTCTTTCATGAAGTCGGAATATCCATTCCGAACATCACCCTCTAATCGTCGCTCTAGGGCTAAGAACCTTTTGATAGCAATATCTTTTGACTCCCCCAGGGCTGAAGGGTGTTCGGCGAACGGTAGTTTCATAATAAATCTTCCGTCTTCCTCTCTTTTTAGAGTTTCTACAACGAATTTCTCGCAATGTACTTCTGACGGAGATCGATGTTTCGATTGGTTGTCCAAATTGTCTAGTTTCCAAAAACTTTCAATTAATGCGTCAGTTTCTTCACCGACGCTGACACCACAGGCTATGGCGGATTGCGCTATGGATTTAATTCCACCTGCTACAATCCATACAATGAGTAAGTGGTTGAGCTGGCTGGTCAGCTATTATGTGGGGAAGGACAAAGGCTTCTATGCGCTGGCTGAAATCCCCGTGAATAGAGCTAACGAGGATAGTTACTCTTGCTCTGCTCATTCTTGGTTGTCCTCATATTCCTTCGATCCGGAGCTTTGTATAGTGGCGCGTTAATGACAACATTGATGCCAATCGCTCAGTGATCAAATTGATCTGTGATCCTGAGTCTAGCAAGGCTCGAAATTTGGCTGCTTGACCGTTCTCTGCCTGGACCGCTACCTTTGCTGTTGCAAGAAGGTTGTAATTTTTGTTAACCGCGGCACCGACAGTTGGGGAATGAAGGCTTGTGGATTCCAGGTGTAAAAAGGAGTGATGTTTTTTGTGGCACTTGAAACAATTCCTTCCTTTACATTCCTTTGATTTGTGGTCGGTCTTGAAACAGTTGACACACATACTGTTCTGATACTGTTCTTGCGCGGAACTCCTCACATTAATATAATGCGAAATTTGGATCCTTGCAATAGTAGCATGATGCTTGTCTGTCTGACGTACTGAATGCGCACGCCAGATTTTTTGACTCTTTTTTCAATGATGCCGTTGTCTTTCCGGAGCTCAAGACTATGATTCTTTGCTCTAAAAATTCCAGCATTGTCTGTAGGAGCTGGATCCCTACTGAGTTGCCAAATGTCTGCTCAAATGGACCCCTATTAGTCATGTCAAGCTTATCGGTAAGCAAGACCACAAGAAACGCATCCCATGTGGATACGTTGATGCCTAGTCTTTTTAATGAAGCAAGGTTTTCTAGGGTTTTTATATACAGCTCCTGTATTGATTTGGCACTGTCAGAGACTGGTCTCTGATGAAGTAGCCGACGAATGTAAGCCGACGAATGAAAACTGTATTCGCGATGAGCCGAGGATTGTCATATGATCCAACTATTATGCGCCATGCATGAACATAGTTGTCCTCATTTAGCTCGATGTGGCGTATTAGTCTCTCCGCATTTCCAGAGAGAGCAGATTTTAGCTTCCACATTTTCTTCACTGATGGCATGTTAGTATCATGGACCATGCAGGTAAATAAGTCATGGAATTTTTTTCCATTTCATTGCATCCCCATCAAACTTTGGAATGTTTATGCGGGGCATTTGCACATCAATGACGTTTGCCGAAGTGCTAGGCCTTGCCATAAGTGCATTTTGCACCTCTGCTTGCAATCGTAGGTATGCCTGTTTGTTATAACCACTGTCTATTGGGTTTTCAAACTCCTCGTAGACTGTCAAGTGGATTTCTTGGACTTGAGCCCATAAAGATTTTAGTAGGTCTCCTGGACCTCCCCCGGATGCCTTAAACTCTCTTAAGGCGCCGTTTACGGATTCTACTAGTTCTCTTTGGCGCCGACATAATCCGGCTAATCGTTTATTTTTGGGAACTTCGTCACGGGATTGTTCTTGAACTTGATTTTCTACTTGTTCTTGAGCATCTTCCTTTAGACTCGTGCCTTGCATCAGCTTGTCTCGATTGCTTTCGAAAGTTGCAGCATATTTCTCGCAACTTATCCGGAGGTCCTCAGCATACTTGATGTAGCTTTTGGTGCTGGCCGATCCTTGGATTTTTGCATCATTTTCAACGAATCTTTCCCAAGCTTCTTCCAGAGTGGCTAGTTTCTTTTGAAAGTATGCTGCCTTTTGTTTTCGATTCGGCCCAGGGAGGTGAGGGTGAGGGAGGTGTGGTGCTCTTAATCTACCGATTAGAGGGACAACTTCACACTGCTGTGAAGATCCTAATGCTCTCTTAGCAGGAGTCTTCCTGAATTTTCTATTGTGAAACGATAGAAATCTCTATTCGTTCCTTTTTACTCTTATTCGATTAGTGATCCTGGGTTTGCAGGACTACGTCGGGGTCACCAAAATGTTTTGAGCAAAGGGTACATGAACCGATTGCAATTTTGTTGAAAGAAATTGAGAAAGAATTGAGTTCAGAATGGGTTTGTCTGAGACTGACTTTATTTGATACTTAATTTGATACATGGATATTGCTTAGGTGGTAAATTAATGGAAATATAGCAAAAACATAAAAATGATAAATGAACGATTTCAAAATGTTCAAATACAAAATGGTATATTCTGCACTAATTTGTCGGTTGCATTGACTTGCACTGTCAGCAGTTCTTGCTGCTGTTCAGTTTGTTGTTTCTGAAAGGTTTGGTTTTTAATGTTCATCGTTCTTTATGTAGGCTATGACCTAATATTTTCTTTATTATATACTAATAGTGCTTGTGTTTTTTTTTGTGTGTATATTTATGTTCTTGTGTCTTAATATTAAATGCAAATGACTAATCAATATCTAATTATAATAGCTGCAACTTAACTGCAAGGGTATATAAACTTCGTCTTCGCCCGAAGCTAGCTTTCCTTTCATGTTTTTTATTTTAATATGTTGGTAAATATGTTGGTAACCCTTGCAGAGGGTATTATAATGTTGGTCAAAGGTGTGCAACGCAGTGAAGGAGACATCTCCGACCCTATAAAGTATAAATACCTATAAAGCATGTCCGTCTGTCTGTTTCTACGCAAACTAGTCTCTCAGTTTTAAAGCTATAGTTTTTAAAATTTACACACACCCTTCTTCCCTTTACAGGCAGTATATAAGTCGGAACGGCCGGGATAGGTCGACTATATCCTATAGGTGCCATATAACTTCCATTCTTCACTCTTTTCTCAAAGCGAACGGATGCGTTTTTTTTGTGCGCACTGCGTTTATTACACACCAAAAGGTGATTAACTTTAAAAACCCGGTGTTTATTTTTATTTATTTATATTAATAAAATTAAAATTTTACATCCATGGAGGTAAAATACGATTGTTATTAAAATTCTTCCAAAAATAGCTCTGCTCTGCTTCTTTTACGGTGTTGCTCTTTGGCCTCTCAGTCTATTCTTGCGGTTTAACCACACTAACCTACACTAATCGCTATATTTCATCTCCCTTTTCGTTTCTCCGGTACAGTGGTTCAAGATACGATCAAAAATATAAACAAAAATTTAAATAAATTAATGTAACATTATTATGGATTTTAAGCTCGTCTGTGCGTCGAAGTCTTGTATTAAAACAAACTCGTCATTCCAGCCTACCATCCACTGCTGGATGAGTAAAAACGTTTTACAACAATAACAACAATTATTCAGCTGCTTATATCTCTGCCCACCCCAAGGGCTGCAACTGGGAAAAATTCGGCTTCCGAATTTCTCAGTATTAATGAGCAACTGTCCGAGGCACAGTCCTCTGTGGCATCACTCCAAGTGATACCACCAAACACAATAACTCAAACCCCCTTAAGAGTCACCGAACAGGGTATTCAACCGTCCGGACCCCCGGTATGAACTGATGCTGCAGTATTAGTTACGGCGGCACCAAAACCCTTGCAGGTGATCCCGCCAACGAAACACATATTAGTTTCTCGGCTTGCCCCTGATACTTCTGAGATAGATATCTCAGCTTATATCAAAGCCAAAACAAAAGCCAATATTAAAGTTAATTATATATTATTACACCAGGCACACGTCATCTATCAAAATACGTAAGCCCGTGCAGATGATCAAGACGATCTGTTCCGCCAGCTTTTGGCCAGAGAACATTTTCGTCCAAGAACATCAGCCAAGAACGGTGAAGAAAAAAATTACCAAGGAGAAGAGGTAAAATCATAAGAGTTTGGTAACATAGAATTTCTTTGCGTTAAAATCATTCTGTCCGGTTAATCTTTATACGTTACCTGTTCTAACATACCACCTTCGTTGGAACCGGCCACATACTGGCAATATTTGTCCGCTATCCGTCTCGTTTCGGACCGATTGTCTAATGGGGACCAGCTGGTTGCTCTGGGGGACTTCAATATACCAGATCTCATGTGGTCCAATGTTGAGAGTTCACCGTCCTTACTGCTTAACTCGTACCACGACTTCCCTGCGGGTATGTTGGACATGTCACTCGGGAAAATTAACCACGTTAGAAATTCCTTTGGTCGGCTGCTTGACTTGTGTTTCGTTTCTGATCCTGATGGAATTACTCTTTCCTGAACTTTTTCCCTTTCTAACCCTGTGGGGGTTCGTATCATCCCACTCTTAGAGTTTAAATCAAATACAATAGCTTAATTGACCTTAAGTCTAAGCTTCAATCTAATAAAGTGTGGGGGTCGCTAGTTGGATAAAACCCAAAACAAAAAATTAATAAAAAAAAATAATTTGAAATTATAAAAAAAAAAATAGTAAACCCCCCTATGGTCTAATTTACCCCTCTGACCCAATGCAGCCAATTAAAAATATCGATAGGCTCAACTGACCCCAACTGACATTCACCCCCCCCACAGCTTCTTCCCTTTGGGAATTCACCCACCCACGTAGGCACCTGTCAAAAAAATTACAACCACAAAGGCATTTCCTGTCTGCCACCTGATTTCACTTTTCTTCTGAATCTCGCTGCGGGCAGATCATTTAATTTGCGCATAAAAATTATTAGTCCAGTGACCCAACCTCGTGGGCAAAAAATTTGTGTGTAATTTTTTTTGTTATCAAAATAGAGGTGAGAAAATATTAAGCTCCATGCCATTCCCTGCATTGGCTTAGTATTTATTTTTCCGTTTAGGGGATTTCTGTTGCTGGATGACCCTCGATGCCAGTGGATTGGGAGGCACCACCTGGCCTAACCCCGGCATCCATCAAACGTAAGCACTAGCACCACCACCAAGCTTCAGGGATTATATTTACGACCCGTCGCTAAAATTCCACCGGTAGCATCAACCCCTCTGCCTGTGGCGTCTTGGATTTTTTTGATGTATTTTTTTATATAAAAAAAAAAATCACAAATAACACGTAAAAACCTTATCAAATATCCCAGCGAGAGAGGACAAAAATCCAACAATTTCAAATACCTTAACGTATAGTTTACCAAATTAAAAAGAAAAAAACAAATAACCTACAAATCCATAATTATCAATTTTTATGTCATTTTTGAATACTTCTTGAATTATTATTTCTAAGCAATCCAATTTAAAAAAAATTACTTTTTTAAGCACCAAACCTGAATTATTATCTTTAAAAATATTTAATTATTATTATCTTCACTATTGTTATAATTACGGCCATATTAATATTAATTATCATCGAAGATATCTTTTTTATTTTTATGGTTAATGCAAACCACCTTATTCTATTTTAAATTATAAGAGACCTGAATTATAACGTTAACTAAAATGAATTTGTACTAGATCTTTTGTTTGGGCACCGGAAGGAATCTCGCCACCAATGTAATTTAACAACATTTAGCCACCTCTAACATTGAGCTTAGCCAAGGAAATTTTGTTTTCTTCCCCCCTCACAATGCTAATTAGGAATCCTTCTCCCAGTCCCTTTTCTATTCGATCTACGACGATTCGCGTGACGACCATGTCCCTTCTGAAGGTACAAGAACCACTCCCACTTTCCCTGAGCATGGCTGGAGCCTGTTAGTAGATCGAAGTATCTTCAGGACATGTGCCAAACCGTTACAGAATTTTGGCGCCCAACGTGGGGCATGACGCGGCTTTAATTATCCTTTAAGGATATTCGAAAAATATAAAGTTGCAATGTCCGATTTCCTTTAACCTTATCTTACCCCGAATAGTATTTTTTTTTCATTCAAAGTCAATTCTTTAATTTATTTTTTTTTGATTAGGCTTTTTTTTTAATTGAGATTGTTCATGCTCCTATGCTGGGAGTGTGTCTCTCTTCAAGAAAGGTAATCAAACAAACTTCTATAGTATTCTTTTTTTGGCATTTTGTTTTTTTTTTTAGATTGAGATTGCTCAGGCTTCGCAAGTATGGAGTCTGTTCCTCTTCAAAAACAAGCGAAGCTCCAGTAGTTATTTTTCATTCCGGTTTTATTTTTATATTTCTACTTGAATTGAGATTTTTTTTGTTTTCGTAAGCTGGAAGCGGATTACTCTTCAAGAAAGAACTTAATTTGAATTTTTTTAGAATCTTTTGGTCATTTTTGGATTGAGATGGTACAAGCTTTGGGCGAACGGTGCTTTTCCCTCTCCAAATGAGACATTTAAAATTAAATAAATAATTTTAGTTCCCTGGCTAGGAAGAATAAAATATAATAAAAAGGCTTTTAACTAATGGCGAGAGTTCTGAAGGATAAGTCCCAATTCCAATTTATAAATAATAATTTGATAACGAAAATTGATTCTTTACCTTTATCGATCAACTGTACCCATACATATATATTTTCATTACGTAACAAAAAATATATTACCCCACTAAAATTATTAGGCAAATTTAAAGTAACAATTACATAATCGTTCAATATCATTTCGGTTAGACGAAGTCATGAAAATATCCCTGCATTGTCACAGCCTAGGGAATCTCATACTTGCACCATTTGCCATGAAGCTAATGAGGAAGCAGAATGGACTTTAACCACATGTAGGCATCAATTCCATTTGAGGTGTCTCACAACTTTGCTTGAAACCAACGCCACTTGTCCACTCTGCAGAAGAGCATGTACTAGAAGCGAATTAGGGAATCCTGAAGCAGGTGAGGCCGAGTTGCCACCACCATTCCCAGGGTAACTCGGAAAACCATGCAGAATCACGAAAGAACGTACCATACGCGAAGTTCTTCGGCTGGAAACGGCACCTCAGAAGAGCGGGTACACCAAATAATAGCAGGGGCCTTAGAAAATCCGATGTCGAGCTTGGCAGCGTCAATTTTTAATCAAATTAGTGCCACAATGGCAAATTTAAATTTGGGTCCAAGTCGTAGAGGATCTCGGGGTGAAATTCCACTCGAATGGGATAATGAGGTACCCAGTTTTGTGTCTAGGAGTAACCCACCTCGCGATAATTTCCGAGACAACGTTCCGTCAAGAAATCGTTTAAGCAATCACTCATTAAACAGACCAGATAGAGTTTCTAGTGTAATTTCGAACTGGAACCTTAAATTTAACGGTTCCAATGGGGAAATACCTATCGAGGATTTTGTATATCGAGTGAATATTTTAACCACTCAGTGTCTAGATGGAAATTATGATATGCTGTTTCAATTCAATGCAAACTTATTATTTACGGGTCCGGCATTGAAGTTTTATTGGCGAGTACATCGGTCTCCCGATCTCACAAATTGGTTTTGTTTGTGTGACCGACTAAAGGAAAGATATCAAAATCAACGAAAAGACCGCGATATCAAAGAATCTCTACGACGTCGGAAGCAGGGAAACACAGACCCCTTTGATGACTTCCTAGCTTCGATGCTAGGGATCGCGGACGCGTTAAGGGACCCGTTGTCTGACTCCAAAATAACGGAAGGAATTTGTAATAGAGCCGTCCCGCGAACAAATACTCGACCTTCGCTTAACGAAATTCAATTCATTACCCAGACGGAGGAGGGTTTTGATGGCGACCAGGACTCAAATGATGTTTGTGCCATTCGTTCGACGGACAAATAAAATGTTGGAACTGTGACGAAATAGGACATCGTTATCAAGATTATTTAAAAAAACGTCGCATATTTTGTTATGGGTGTGGGTCGATTAACACTTATAAGCCCAATTGTTCAAAATGTCATCCCGGGTCGAAAAAACCGATCTCGGGATATTCGCCAAAACCATTAAGCGAATATCCTTTTTAAATCTCGGAACCAATCAATTCAGAACTCGATGAAGACGAACTTAACGTAAACCCTATCAAATTTACTCCCTATCATATACGTTTATACAAACTACTATCTGACGGCGAAAGTAAGGACAGTTTAACAGCCTCTAGAGTTAAAAGTCGTAGCACTGAGCTCATTCAAAATTATTTTAGAAACGTTCGGGAGCTAAAGAAAGTCGTAATTTCAACACTCTTACACAAGCATAACGACATTCGTCCCTTTTCACAAATACAAATATTAGGTCAACCATATTTAGCTTTGCTGGATAGCGGAGCCAACAAAAAAGTAATAGGTGGTGCTTTAGCAAAACGCATACTGGCGGAGAAAAATAATTGCGCCGATGGGCAAATGCAGAGTATCGCTGGAGTGATCACCGTATCATTGACGTTTAACATGAGGCATGACAACAAAGAGTTTTTAATAGTACCGTCAATAAATCAGGATGTTATTTGCGGCATGGATTTCTGGAAGAATTTCGGAATTTCATTATCTTTTGTGGGAAATATAAGTGAGGTAAACCAAACGGAAGGGGAAACGGAAAAAGACAAAATTCACCTTTCCCTTTCGAAGAAACGTCGTTTAAAATCGGTAATAAATTCTTTTCCGTCCTTTGAGGTAGACGGGATAGGGAAAACTTCTCTGGTAGATCATTCTAACGACACAGGGGAGGCCAAACCTATCAATCAGAGATTTTATCCGTTATCTCCTGCCAGGGAAAATTTTTATGTGATGAAATTGATAGAATGATCGCACAAGATGTAATTGAAGAAGCACCTTCATCAGCGTGTTCACGCTGTTGGTAAAACCGAACAAGGTTAGATTCTGTCTAGACGCAAGGAAACTAAATTCAGTCACGATAAAAGATGCATATCTGATGCCTATATTAGAAGGGTTGTTGAGTCGATTGCCACCCGTGCACTGTATTTCGAAAATTGATCTTAAAGTTGCCCTTTGGCAAATCGAGTTAGATTCTCAATCAAGGGCGAAAACAGCGTTCAGAGTCCCCTATCGACCGTTGTATCAATTCAAACGTATGCGATTTGGATTGTCCAATGCGCCACAGACTCTTTGTCGACTAATGGATATGGTGATTCCATATAGTATGAAATCTAATGCTCTGGTATACCTTGATGACTTATTAGTTCTATCTTCAACATTTGAGGATCATCTGAAACACTTGATCGAAGTAGCTGTCCAACTTCAAAAGGCGGGGTTGACTATAAATGTCGCAAAAAGTCAAATTGGCTTGAAACAAGTACAGTACTTGGGTTTTATAGAAGGAACGTTGCAAACCAACTCTGAGAAGGTTAGAGCAGTAGCCGAATTTCCCGCTCCCAGTACTCAGAAACAGCTAAGGCGTTTTTTGGGAATGACTGGTTGGTACCAGCAGTTTTTATCCCAATACTCCACCGTGATATTTCCACTAACGGAGCTCTTAGGAAAGAAGGCTTTCAAATGGAATGAGCAAGCTCAATCCGCATTTGAAGAAATAAAAAAGAGACTAGGTTCAACCTCTATTAATGCACCCCAATTATGAAAAGCCTTTCATTGTCCAATGTGACGCATCTTTTCATAGAACAACATAGAAAGACCAATTGCCTACATGTCAAAGAAATTAAACAAGGCTCAACGTAATTATAGCGTAACCGAAATAGAGTGTTTGGCTGTTGTTTAGGCAGTTTTGAATGTACATCGAAGGGCATCCTTTCAAAATTGTTACTGATCATGCCAGTTTACGGTGGTTAATGAACCAGACCGATCTTAGTGGTAGATTAGCCCGATGGGCACTCAAATTACAACGATACACCTTTCAAATAGACCATCGAAAGGGATCGCAGAATATAGTTCCCGATGCGCTTTCTCGATCTTTCGAAGAAGCGGATGTGGTAAATGCTATTGAGTTAGAGCTTTTACCAACAATTGGTTTAACGTCAAGTGCCTTTCAATCCGAAGAATACACGGCACTAAAAGACAAGTTTATCGAAGCCGGATTACCCGGTTAGGTTATCGACAATTTCCTTTACCATCGAAATTACTTTTTCACAACTGGAAATAGAGATCAGGTTTGGAAATTGTAGGTTCCAACCGCCCTGCGAGAAGATGTACCCGCTCTAGTCATGATCAGCCTTCTTTGGCACATGGGGGCGTAGCCAAATGTTTGGAACGTATCCAACGAAATTTCTTTTGGCCAGAAATGGCTTCAGACGTTCGGCAATATATTGCAAAATGTGAATTTTGTAGGACGTCAATGTATCCAAATTATAGCCAAAGACCACCTATGGGAAGCCAGATCATCAACGACCTATTCAAAGATTGTATATGGATTTTATAGGGCCTTTTCCACGATCGAAAAAAGGCAATATAGGTATTTTCATCATACTTGATCACTTTTCCAAGTTTACTTTTCTAAAGCCAATTCGGAAGTTTTCGTCCCAGATCATTATCGACTTCTTAAGGGATTCCAGCCTACCATCCACTGCTGGATGAGTAAAATCGTTTTACAACAATAACAACAATTATTCAGCTGCTTATATCTCTGCCCACCCCAAGGGCTGCAACTGGGAAAAATTCGGCTTCCGAATTTCTCAGTATTAATGAGCAACTGTCCGAGGCACAGTCCTCTGTGGCATCACTCCAAGTGATACCACCAAACACAATAACTCAAACCCCCTTAAGAGTCACCGAACAGGGTATTCAACCGTCCGGACCCCCGGTATGAACTGATGCTGCAGTATTAGTTACGGCGGCACCAAAACCCTTGCAGGTGATCCCGCCAACGAAACACATATTAGTTTCTCGGCTTGCCCCTGATACTTCTGAGATAGATATCTCAGCTTATATCAAAGCCAAAACAAAAGCCAATATTAAAGTTAATTATATATTATTACACCAGGCACACGTCATCTATCAAAATACGTAAGCCCGTGCAGATGATCAAGACGATCTGTTCCGCCAGCTTTTGGCCAGAGAACATTTTCGTCCAAGAACATCAGCCAAGAACGGTGAAGAAAAAAATTACCAAGGAGAAGAGGTAAAATCATAAGAGTTTGGTAACATAGAATTTCTTTGCGTTAAAATCATTCTGTCCGGTTAATCTTTATACGTTACCTGTTCTAACATACCACCTTCGTTGGAACCGGCCACATACTGGCAATATTTGTCCGCTATCCGTCTCGTTTCGGACCGATTGTCTAATGGGGACCAGCTGGTTGCTCTGGGGGACTTCAATATACCAGATCTCATGTGGTCCAATGTTGAGAGTTCACCGTCCTTACTGCTTAACTCGTACCACGACTTCCCTGCGGGTATGTTGGACATGTCACTCGGGAAAATTAACCACGTTAGAAATTCCTTTGGTCGGCTGCTTGACTTGTGTTTCGTTTCTGATCCTGATGGAATTACTCTTTCCTGAACTTTTTCCCTTCTAACCCTGTGGGGGTTCGTATCATCCCACTCTTAGAGTTTAAATCAAATACAATAGCTTAATTGACCTTAAGTCTAAGCTTCAATCTAATAAAGTGTGGGGGTCGCTAGTTGGATAAAACCCAAAACAAAAAATAAATAAAAAAAAATAATTTGAAATTATAAAAAAAAAAATAGTAAACCCCCCTATGGTCTAATTTACCCCTCTGACCCAATGCAGCCAATTAAAAATATCGATAGGCTCAACTGACCCCAACTGACATTCACCCCCCCCACAGCTTCTTCCCTTTGGGAATTCACCCACCCACGTAGGCACCTGTCAAAAAAATTACAACCACAAAGGCATTTCCTGTCTGCCACCTGATTTCACTTTTCTTCTGAATCTCGCTGCGGGCAGATCATTTAATTTGCGCATAAAAATTATTAGTCCAGTGACCCAACCTCGTGGGCAAAAAATTTGTGTGTAATTTTTTTTGTTATCAAAATAGAGGTGAGAAAATATTAAGCTCCATGCCATTCCCTGCATTGGCTTAGTATTTATTTTTCCGTTTAGGGGATTTCTGTTGCTGGATGACCCTCGATGCCAGTGGATTGGGAGGCACCACCTGGCCTAACCCCGGCATCCATCAAACGTAAGCACTAGCACCACCACCAAGCTTCAGGGATTATATTTACGACCCGTCGCTAAAATTCCACCGGTAGCATCAACCCCTCTGCCTGTGGCGTCTTGGATTTTTTTGATGTATTTTTTTATATATAAAAAAAAATCACAAATAACACGTAAAAACCTTATCAAATATCCCAGCGAGAGAGGACAAAAATCCAACAATTTCAAATACCTTAACGTATAGTTTACCAAATTAAAAAGAAAAAAAACAAATAACCTACAAATCCATAATTATCAATTTTTTATGTCATTTTTGAATACTTCTTGAATTATTATTTCTAAGCAATCCAATTTAAAAAAAATTACTTTTTTAAGCACCAAACCTGAATTATTATCTTTAAAAATATTTAATTATTATTATCTTTACTATTGTTATAATTACGGCCATATTAATATTAATTATCATCGAAGATATCTTTTTTTATTTTTATGGTTAATGCAAACCACCTTATTCTATTTTAAATTATAAGAGACCTGAATTATAACGTTAACTAAAATGAATTTGTACTAGATCTTTTGTTTGGGCACCGGAAGGAATCTCGCCACCAATGTAATTTAACAACATTTAGCCACCTCTAACATTGAGCTTAGCCAAGGAAATTTTGTTTTCTTCCCCCCTCACAATGCTAATTAGGAATCCTTCTCCCAGTCCCTTTTCTATTCGATCTACGACGATTCGCGTGACGACCATGTCCCTTCTGAAGGTACAAGAACCACTCCCACTTTCCCTGAGCATGGCTGGAGCCTGTTAGTAGATCGAAGTATCTTCAGGACATGTGCCAAACCGTTACAGAATTTTGGCGCCCAACGTGGGGCATGACGCGGCTTTAATTATCCTTTAAGGATATTCGAAAAATATAAAGTTGCAATGTCCGATTTCCTTTAACCTTATCTTACCCCGAATAGTATTTTTTTTTCATTCAAAGTCAATTCTTTAATTTATTTTTTTTTGATTAGGCTTTTTTTTTAATTGAGATTGTTCATGCTCCTATGCTGGGAGTGTGTCTCTTCAAGAAAGGTAATCAAACAAACTTCTATAGTATTCTTTTTTTGGCATTTTGTTTTTTTTTTAGATTGAGATTGCTCAGGCTTCGCAAGTATGGAGTCTGTTCCTCTTCAAAAACAAGCGAAGCTCCAGTAGTTATTTTTCATTCCGGTTTTATTTTTATATTTCTACTTGAATTGAGATTTTTTTTGTTTTCGTAAGCTGGAAGCGGATTACTCTTCAAGAAAGAACTTAATTTGAATTTTTTTAGAATCTTTTGGTCATTTTTGGATTGAGATGGTACAAGCTTTGGGCGAACGGTGCTTTTCCCTCTCCAAATGAGACATTTAAAATTAAATAAATAATTTTAGTTCCCTGGCTAGGAAGAATAAAATATAATAAAAAGGCTTTTAACTAATGGCGAGAGTTCTGAAGGATAAGTCCCAATTCCAATTTATAAATAATAATTTGATAACGAAAATTGATTCTTTACCTTTATCGATCAACTGTACCCATACATATATATTTTCATTACGTAACAAAAAATATATTACCCCACTAAAATTATTAGGCAAATTTAAAGTAACAATTACATAATCGTTCAATATCATGGCGGTTAGACGAAGTCATGAAAATATCCCTGCATTGTCACAGCCTAGGGAATCTCATACTTGCACCATTTGCCATGAAGCTAATGAGGAAGCAGAATGGACTTTAACCACATGTAGGCATCAATTCCATTTGAGGTGTCTCACAACTTTGCTTGAAACCAACGCCACTTGTCCACTCTGCAGAAGAGCATGTACTAGAAGCGAATTAGGGAATCCTGAAGCAGGTGAGGCCGAGTTGCCACCACCATTCCCAGGGTAACTCGGAAAACCATGCAGAATCACGAAAGAACGTACCATACGCGAAGTTCTTCGGCTGGAAACGGCACCCTCAGAAGAGCGGGTACACCAAATAATAGCAGGGGCCTTAGAAAATCCGATGTCGAGCTTGGCAGCGTCAATTTTTAATCAAATTAGTGCCACAATGGCAAATTTAAATTTGGGTCCAAGTCGTAGAGGATCTCGGGGTGAAATTCCACTCGAATGGGATAATGAGGTACCCAGTTTTGTGTCTAGGAGTAACCCACCTCGCGATAATTTCCGAGACAACGTTCCGTCAAGAAATCGTTTAAGCAATCACTCATTAGACAGACCAGATAGAGTTTCTAGTGTAATTTCGAACTGGAACCTTAAATTTAACGGTTCCAATGGGGAAATACCTATCGAGGATTTTGTATATCGAGTGAATATTTTAACCACTCAGTGTCTAGATGGAAATTATGATATGCTGTTTCAATTCAATGCAAACTTATTATTTACGGGTCCGGCATTGAAGTTTTATTGGCGAGTACATCGGTCTCCCGATCTCACAAATTGGTTTTGTTTGTGTGACCGACTAAAGGAAAGATATCAAAATCAACGAAAAGACCGCGATATCAAAGAATCTCTACGACGTCGGAAGCAGGGAAACACAGACCCCTTTGATGACTTCCTAGCTTCGATGCTAGGGATCGCGGACGCGTTAAGGGACCCGTTGTCTGACTCCAAAATAACGGAAGGAATTTGTAATAGAGCCGTCCCGCGAACAAATACTCGACCTTCGCTTAACGAAATTCAATTCATTACCCAGACGGAGGAGGGTTTTGATGGCGACCAGGACTCAAATGATGTTTGTGCCATTCGTTCGACGGACAAATAAAATGTTGGAACTGTGACGAAATAGGACATCGTTATCAAGATTATTTAAAAAAACGTCGCATATTTTGTTATGGGTGTGGGTCGATTAACACTTATAAGCCCAATTGTTCAAAATGTCATCCCGGGTCGAAAAACCGATCTCGGGATATTCGCCAAAACCATTAAGCGAATATCCTTTTTAAATCTCGGAACCAATCAATTCAGAACTCGATGAAGACGAACTTAACGTAAACCCTATCAAATTTACTCCCTATCATATACGTTTATACAAACTACTATCTGACGGCGAAAGTAAGGACAGTTTAACAGCCTCTAGAGTTAAAAGTCGTAGCACTGAGCTCATTCAAAATTATTTTAGAAACGTTCGGGAGCTAAAGAAAGTCGTAATTTCAACACTCTTACACAAGCATAACGACATTCGTCCCTTTTCACAAATACAAATATTAGGTCAACCATATTTAGCTTTGCTGGATAGCGGAGCCAACAAAAAAGTAATAGGTGGTGCTTTAGCAAAACGCATACTGGCGGAGAAAAATAATTGCGCCGATGGGCAAATGCAGAGTATCGCTGGAGTGATCACCGTATCATTGACGTTTAACATGAGGCATGACAACAAAGAGTTTTTAATAGTACCGTCAATAAATCAGGATGTTATTTGCGGCATGGATTTCTGGAAGAATTTCGGAATTTCATTATCTTTTGTGGGAAATATAAGTGAGGTAAACCAAACGGAAGGGGAAACGGAAAAAGACAAAATTCACCTTTCCCTTTCGAAGAAACGTCGTTTAAAATCGGTAATAAATTCTTTTCCGTCCTTTGAGGTAGACGGGATAGGGAAAACTTCTCTGGTAGATCATTCTAACGACACAGGGGAGGCCAAACCTATCAATCAGAGATTTTATCCGTTATCTCCTGCCAGGGAAAATTTTTATGTGATGAAATTGATAGAATGATCGCACAAGATGTAATTGAAGAAGCACCTTCATCAGCGTGTTCACGCTGTTGGTAAAACCGAACAAGGTTAGATTCTGTCTAGACGCAAGGAAACTAAATTCAGTCACGATAAAAGATGCATATCTGATGCCTATATTAGAAGGGTTGTTGAGTCGATTGCCACCCGTGCACTGTATTTCGAAAATTGATCTTAAAGTTGCCCTTTGGCAAATCGAGTTAGATTCTCAATCAAGGGCGAAAACAGCGTTCAGAGTCCCCTATCGACCGTTGTATCAATTCAAACGTATGCGATTTGGATTGTCCAATGCGCCACAGACTCTTTGTCGACTAATGGATATGGTGATTCCATATAGTATGAAATCTAATGCTCTGGTATACCTTGATGACTTATTAGTTCTATCTTCAACATTTGAGGATCATCTGAAACACTTGATCGAAGTAGCTGTCCAACTTCAAAAGGCGGGGTTGACTATAAATGTCGCAAAAAGTCAAATTGGCTTGAAACAAGTACAGTACTTGGGTTTTATAGAAGGAACGTTGCAAACCAACTCTGAGAAGGTTAGAGCAGTAGCCGAATTTCCCGCTCCCAGTACTCAGAAACAGCTAAGGCGTTTTTTGGGAATGACTGGTTGGTACCAGCAGTTTTTATCCCAATACTCCACCGTGATATTTCCACTAACGGAGCTCTTAGGAAAGAAGGCTTTCAAATGGAATGAGCAAGCTCAATCCGCATTTGAAGAAATAAAAAAGAGACTAGGTTCAACCTCTATTAATGCACCCCAATTATGAAAAGCCTTTCATTGTCCAATGTGACGCATCTTTTCATAGAACAACATAGAAAGACCAATTGCCTACATGTCAAAGAAATTAAACAAGGCTCAACGTAATTATAGCGTAACCGAAATAGAGTGTTTGGCTGTTGTTTAGGCAGTTTTGAATGTACATCGAAGGGCATCCTTTCAAAATTGTTACTGATCATGCCAGTTTACGGTGGTTAATGAACCAGACCGATCTTAGTGGTAGATTAGCCCGATGGGCACTCAAATTACAACGATACACCTTTCAAATAGACCATCGAAAGGGATCGCAGAATATAGTTCCCGATGCGCTTTCTCGATCTTTCGAAGAAGCGGATGTGGTAAATGCTATTGAGTTAGAGCTTTTACCAACAATTGGTTTAACGTCAAGTGCCTTTCAATCCGAAGAATACACGGCACTAAAAGACAAGTTTATCGAAGCCGGATTACCCGGTTAGGTTATCGACAATTTCCTTTACCATCGAAATTACTTTTTCACAACTGGAAATAGAGATCAGGTTTGGAAATTGTAGGTTCCAACCGCCCTGCGAGAAGATGTTACCCGCTCTAGTCATGATCAGCCTTCTTTGGCACATGGGGGCGTAGCCAAATGTTTGGAACGTATCCAACGAAATTTCTTTTGGCCAGAAATGGCTTCAGACGTTCGGCAATATATTGCAAAATGTGAATTTTGTAGGACGTCAATGTATCCAAATTATAGCCAAAGACCACCTATGGGAAGCCAGATCATCAACGACCTATTCAAAGATTGTATATGGATTTTATAGGGCCTTTTCCACGATCGAAAAAAGGCAATATAGGTATTTTCATCATACTTGATCACTTTTCCAAGTTTACTTTTCTAAAGCCAATTCGGAAGTTTTCGTCCCAGATCATTATCGACTTCTTAAGGGATGAGATCTTTGCGTGTTTCGGAGTTCCCGAATCCATTGTAAGTGACAATGGATCGCAATTCAAAAGTCATGAGTTTGCAGCATTTCTTACGAATTATGGTATTAAGCATATCTGCACTGCGTCGTACGCCCCTCAAGCTAATGCCCCCGATCGAGTTAATCGCTCCATTAACGCAGCGCTCCGAACCTATGTACGTCATAATCACAGAGAGAGGGATATCATCCTTCCCAGTATAAACTGCGCGTTGAGAAACTCCATACATCAATCAGTCGGAGCTGATCCTTACCGTATTGTGTTCGGTCAGTACATGATAACGCATGGAAAGGATTACACGTTGCTTAGGAAGTTAGATCTCTTAAATAGTGGAGCAGGACATATAGATATAGAAGACGGATTTACAAACATTCGTGCTGAAATTGGGAAATACTTAAAAAGGGCATTCTCGAAAAATAGAACGACGTACGATCTGAGAGCAAGACCAAAATCGTCTAAAATAGGGGAAGAGGTTATTAAACGAAATTTTAAGCTTAGTAATTTGACATCGAATTGTAATGCTAAATTGGGGCCAATCGGCATCAAAGCCAGGATACAACAGAAAGTTGGCTCTGCCATTTATAGATTGGAAGACCTTAAGGGGAAGGAGCTAGGCCATTTTCATGCTAGTGATATCTGGAAGGCCTAATTCCAACTCGCGGATCTTTTTTTCAGCTTTTATTTAGGCATGAATACCAAAATAAAACCTGTGATGTGGGGGTCGCTAGATGTATCAAACCCAAAACAAAAAATAAATAAAAAAAAATAATTTAAAATTATTAAAAAAAAACATGAAAGGAAAGCTAACATCGGACGAAGCCGAAGTTGATATACCCTTGCAGTTGAGAGGCAGTCCGCTAGGTGGCGACACGCATCTTTATTATTAGATATATATCGGATCGTATATAGTCGGCCGATCCTTATGAAATTTTGCAGATCGGATTAGTTTGCCCAAAGTAGAATCCATAGAAAATCCCATCCTTCTAACTTTAAAAACATCCAAGTTATGGCATTCCCGATCAATCAGTTATATGACAGCTATAGGATATAGTCGACCGATCCCGGCCGTTCCGACTTATATACTGCCTGCAAAGGAAAGAAGGGTGTGTGCAAAGTTTAAAGACGATAGCTTTAAAATTGAGAGACTAGATTGCGTAGAAACAGACAGACGGACAGAAGGACGGACGGACGGACGGACGGACGGACAGACGGACATGCTTATATCAACTCGGGAGGTGATCCTGATCAAGAATATATATACTTTATAGGGTCGGTGGTGTCCCCTTCACTGCGTTGCACACTTTTGACCAAAATTATAATACCCTCTGCAAGGGTATAAAAATAGTAGACACAAAACATATGGTCTAATTTACCCCTCTGACCCAATGCAGCGAATTAAAAATATCGATAGGCTCAGCTGACCCCAACTGACATTCACCCCACCAATATCTATAAAATATATAGATATATTTTATTAGATTATTATTATTAGATTATATATATTTTATTAGTTATTAAATTTATATTGGATCGTATATAGTCACTTTCATGCTGCAACACTCTTCCTAGTGATTTCTTGCTTTTATTCTTTTCGTTTACTTTCTCGGATCTATCCCCGCGATTCGAGCCGTACGGTATGCGGCTGCGTCCCTCGATCAGTTGGACGGGAGGTGGGCTGTACGTATGCAGTGGGTGCCGCGCGATAACTGATTGATCGGAAATGGTATAACTTTGTTGTTTTTTGAGGTAGGAGGATAAAATTCATCCGATAAGCCAAATTTCATAAAGATCGGCCGATTAGATTAGATTAAGATCGGCAGAAATGTCAGCTTTGTTGTTTTTTAAGTAAGAAGAAAATGAGTATGTATGGATTCCACATTGGGTGAATTAATTCGACATGTTAAATTTCATGAGGATCGGTCGACTATATACGATCTGATATATATCGTATAATATAAGATGCGTTTCTCCACCTAGCGGACTGCCCCTCAACTATAAAGGTATATAAACTTCGGCTCCGCCCGAAGTTAGCTTTCCTTTCTTGTGTTTATTTTTTTAGTTGGTAACTCATTTCCAACTGATGTCAACGAAATAAGCCGTAATCGTAAACATCTTTTGAATTCTGAATTTTATTCGACTTTTTTTCTTGGTCCTCATATTTTTGAAGAGCCTCGATATTAATAATATAATTATGTTGTATTATATGAAATATGGTTATATGGTATATGGCTCGATTTATATATGCGCAAAAATGCAATTTGATTCTTAAGTCAGATTTGCTTTAAGACGCATCAATAAATTAATTCATTTGTAGGATCAATTGTATTTTTTAAAGGCTTATTTTATTAAATCCAAATTTATTCTTGGAAGCTCAATGAGGGGATTCAGCTGATCTGAAAATATTTGTCTATTATTCACATACCGCTTTATGAGTAACTCCCAGGCTGCATCATAATTGTTGCCTGAGCGAAGCAATAAATGGGAAATCACATTTCGTGCTTCGAAAACCTTTTAGGGCACATTTAAGGTAGCTTAAGGGAATTTAATCCATCCTTGAATGTACAAGCTCCTCAAATAGTTTATAAAAATCTAATAATAGTTTTAAAAATAACACTTCACAAAAAAAATAAAACTTCACAAAAAGGAACAAAATATTTATTATTTTTTCTTTCTATTTCTTTATGCTCACTGGCATTTATATAATTTAATTCTCTGTGTTCCTTACCTCTTGGGGAAACGACGGTTTTTAAACAGGGATCTTTTTTACCCATTTTTAATTTTCTGCAGCCACTTATAGGTGTGAATTTTTTATGTCTCTTACCATATAGGGGAAAACGTCATAATGTCATAATTTTTTAAAGCTTATCATATTTATAGAACTTGGGCTGTTTAAAGAGTCATTAAAACTAATATACTTACTTAGGGAATGATGTCTTTAATATAATTCACGTAGATGTGTCTCATAAATTTTATGCTCCACCGATAGAATAACTTGAGTAAAAAAATATCATGGAATTTCACCAAGGGCACGTTTAAATATTTTAATTTGTATGTATGGCCATTATTAAGCTTGCTAAATGTTAAAATGTGGTGTGTTATTAGTTATTTACACACGTTACGTTATGTAAAGCTTATGTGTAGCACCATATTTCTAAACCATCTTGAGTTTTATCCTATACAAATACTAGCGCGTTTCAAACGTATTACACATTTTTCAATTTTTAATTTGCTGCTTCCAAGAAATTTTTTATGGGTGGCTTCTCGGCTGAGCCTAGTTTTTTATTTAATTTAAGTTTTAGCGCCAATTCCTTGTGCTTACTTTCAATATCCGTTTGCTGGCTCAGAGAATCTGGTTTGTTTCCGTTCACCAGAAAAAATTTTGGAGGATTCTTGAACTGCTGAGCACTTATTGATTCAGCCTGCCTGGTGCGTATTTTTACTTTACGGCTGGCAAACCAGTTGCAGTTGAGAAAGTCCAAGTTTCTAGTATCAGACTCCGGCGTAGGACATGCTGGTGTTGCTACTGATAGTATTTTGGTCAATGAGATGGCGCAATTCTGTAAATAGTTTCTGCGTCATCATTTCTTTTTTGAGAAGAAAAGCTCTGCAGCTGCCACTTGTGGGTACTTATTAAATAGCGTTTTAATTGCTGGGTCTATCATTCAGCTCAAGCTATAATATTCTGCTATGGTTATATTCGTGTGACTCTGTATGGGAATATTTGCTAAACATAATGATGTGTTAAAACTTACTTTGCTAAGAGCTACCACCAATGTATTCTCTGGAGGGGATCTCCCTAGGACACCGGCTCTCCTGGAACGAGAGCCTTCCTCAAAAGTTGAACCCGAATTGAAAAAAAATTTGCCAAAACATCAAACAGCTTCAGCTATTGGGCTTCCCTCGGCTACCGAAGGCAGCATAGGGGCTGCATAGGCAGGGGAGCATAGGCAGCATAGTCCCGACTCTAAAACATCCCAAACGTCCCAAAACTAAAACAAATGCAAACAAAAAAAATTTAACTTTCTCTTGAACTTATGGAAATGCTATTGAACGAAGGGGGTCCTATAGAAGACATCGGCTGATGAAGATTTCGATGATAGTTTTCAATTGGGATTCAATTTTGAAGTGGAGAACGAAGATATAAAGGTTTTACAACTTTTAATTATCCTTTTATTATTTAAGATCTAGGAAAATCTAAAGGACTTATCTATTTAAAATCCCTCCATTAAAGCTGTGTATGCGAAACATTTTATTTACCTTTACTTTTACCTTTGTTTTTAGATCTATTTATAACATTAAATATCACTTTAATTTTTCATTTTATGACATTCAATAAAATAAAAAAAAAAATATATATATAAAAAAAAGGCTGTGCCACACCCATTTTTTTTTAATTTCGATTTCCTATTTTATATTAATTCAATAAATAAAACTAAATCGAAAAATCTTGTTTCATTCGTTATTAATTTGTGCCAACAAATGTAGTCGGTTGGACCATAATGCTATACGAGATATATCAATATTTTGACAACAACCATATTTTGAAATGATTCAAAAGGTTAAAGTTTATTTACCAAAATAAAAATAGTTTGTGAAAAGCTCCATGGGTTTATACACTGCATACGTACAGCCAATCTCCTGTCCAACCGACCGAGGGACGCTACCACATAACGTACGGGAAGAGTAGAGAAAATAAGCAATAAGATATCATGAAGAAGAGTGTTGCACAGATAAGGAGTTTAATATAAAAGATTTAAGATTATTAACAGTGCAAAGTGACAAGATGTGGTAGAGACCATTGTAGTCGGAACATAATACCCTGCTAGGCAAATACCAAACTACAACGGCTAAGAAGTAGAGGACGATTTGCTAAAAACCAATTTTGAAATTTATCCAAATCTGATTGAAGTTTAATTCGGCGCTAGTGAATCTATACTGAAGACAAAGCTTAACATCATCAGCGTACATAAGTACAAGTGAATCAGTTAAGGCAAGGGGCAAGACGTTAATGATGAGTGTAAAAAGTAACCCAAGATGGCTTTCTTGGGGTACACCCGATGTGACGCGGACTAAACGCGAGGTAAAGACACGATGGGGTTTACCATATACGAGGGCAATCCGATAATTACTGAACTTCACCGCCCGATAGCGTCACTATCGTAAGAGAAATTGTCGAGTAGTACATTCTCGTAGACGGCTGCTGTCGAAATTTGAGATGAATCGGACTCGTATTTTTGTTTTGACGTCGTATGGAATCGGACGTGTCCGCGGATTTTAGAAAAATGGAGAAAGAGCAATATCGGTCTGAGATTCGATTCTTGTTTTTGGAAGGGGTATCTAGCAGCGATATAAAAGAGCGCTTGAATGGTGAGTCTTCTCCTATGATGGCGACCATCAAAAATTGGGTCAACGAGTTTACGATATCGTGCTACCCAAAAGCTAGGACAATTTATTGCGACCTTTCTTTATCTTAAAGCGAACGGACGTGTTTTTTTTATGCGCACTGAATTTTTTTTTTTTATCTTTTATCTATTAACTTTAAACAACCCGGTGTTTATTTTTATTTATTTATATTCATAAATACTAACTTTTACATTTTAAATTTCCGTATCGCTTCGCGTGTACAGTGGTATATTCGATGGAAAAATACGATTTTTATTAAATTTCTTCCAAAAATAGCTCTGCTCTGCTTCTTCATCTTTTACGGTGTTGCTTCTTTTGTCGCTCCATAGAGACTTTTATCTCTATTCTTGCGGCTTAACCACACTAACCCACACTAATCGCTCTATTTCATTTTCCTTTTTCGTTTCTCTGGTACAGTGATTCATGGTATGTTCAAAAATAAAAACAAAAATATTAATTAATTAATCATTATCATGGATTCCACTTTTGCTGTGATGGTTGCGTGCTATTCAGGACGAAATAAGAATGTTAATGAAACAGTCTAAAAGTGGATTTAAAGAGCAATTTAGTGGTTTTCGTAAAATCAATGACCAACTCTGTGTGCTCGATACACAGTTTAGTATACTTCAACTATCAAATGAGTCTCAAAAGCATAGGAGATCCGCTTTTGGTGATGTGCTTGTGGCTAATAATCTTCAGGCTACTCAGCCGACAATTACGCAGCCGCTTATATCTCTGGCCACCCTAAGGGCCGTACCTGGGAATAATTCGTCTTGCGAATACCTCAGCATAAATTTGCGTTTGTCCGACATGTACCCGGTGGCATCGCTTAAAGTGATACCACCAGACGCAATAATTCAAACCCCTGTAAAAGTCACCGAACAGGGTAATCAACCGTCCGGACCCCCGATTCGAACTGATGCTGGAGCGTAAGTTATGGCAGCACCAAAACCCTTGCCGGTGATCCCGCCATCGAAACACATATTTGTTTTTCGGCTTGTCCCTGATACTTCTGAGATAAATATCTCAGCTTATATTTAAGCCAAAACAAAAGCCAATATTAAAGTGGCAGATATTACTAAATTCAAATATTATTACTCCAGGCACACGTTATCTATCAAAATGCGTAAGCCCACACTTACACTTACCTATCAGAATACTAGAGGGCTACGTAGTAAACTTTCCAAATTGTTTTCTGATAGTTCTTCCTATGCATTTAACATTATAGTCTTTACAAAAACTTAAAGCCGGAGATTTTAAGCTCCGAAATTTTTCCAAATACACCACTTTTAGACGTGATAGAACACTGCGAAGGGGAGGAGGAGCCCTAATTTCTGTAGACTCCAAATTCGCATCTGAAGAGGTAAAATCACAAGATTTTGGTGACATAAAATTTCATTGTATTTAAATCTTCTTGTCCGGTCAATTTTTATACGTTACCTGTTCTTACATACAATCTTCAATATACTTCAATATACCAGATCTCATGTGGTCCCATGTTGAGAATTCACCGTCCTTACTGCTTAACTCGCACCACGACTTCCCTGCGGGTATGTTCGACATGTCACTCGGGCAAATTAACCACGTTAGAAATTCCTTTGGTTGGCTGCTTGACTTGTGTTTCATTTCTGCTCCTGATGTAATTTCTCTTTCCAGAACTTTACTCCCTTGTCATTCAGAGAATCCATATCATCCCACTCTTGGAGCTTTAATCGAAAAAATAGTTTAATTGACCTTAAGTCTACACTTAAAGCTCATAAAGTTCGTTTCTTCCGTAAAGCTGACCTTATTAAACTAATTGGTCCTATTTACTGGCATGTGAAGATATAATTATTGCCTATCATCAATTTTATTTGCCCATCTCTTGATCGAAGGGATGAGTTATTGGATCTTCCTAAGGTCAAGCCCGTGTATTCATCAGACCCCGAAGAAGTACCGGGCTGTGTTCTGAAGAACTGCGCCGCGGGTGTGTGCAAGCTCTTAACATCTTAAACTCTTTATTATATCGCTGAAGACTTCGATCTTTCCCCTTATGTGCAAGGAATCTTACATTATTCCTCTGCATAAAAAAGGAAAAAAATCCGACGCTGCCAATTATTGAGGCATTTCTAAATTGCCTGCGATTCCAAAGCTATTTTAAATTTTAAAATCTTATCCCCCCAAATTTGCAACATCTATGTAGTTCAATAATATCTCCGTGCCAGGAAGGCTTCATGAAGCGGTCTTTAAATATTTTACCTCGCGTTTAGACCGCGTCACATCTGGGGTGCACCAAGGAAACCATCTAGGACCGTTACTTTTTACACTGTTTACGACTTGCCCCTTGCCTTAACTTACTCACTAGTACTTATGATGTTATGATGTTAAGCTTTGTCTTCAGTATAGATTCACTAGCGCCCAATCTAGACTTCAATCCGATTTGGATAAATTTCAAAATTGATGTTTAGCAAATAACTTAAAGCTTAATGGATCGAAATGTAAACTCATGTAATTTTATCGATCTAGCCCTCACCAGGCTACGTACTTTCTCTATGGGAACGCCTTAGAAAGTTTAACTCAGGGTAACGATCTGGGTTAACGATTCTTATAACGATGATCAAAAGAATTCAACGACCCATACATTACAAAAACTTTATACAAATCATTTGTCCGTCCGATTCTTGAGTATGGATCGTGCTCCTAGAGTCCTCAATACGGAGTACACCGAGATCACATTGAATCTGTACCAAAAGTCTTCACCTTTCCTCCTATCATTTTAGACTTTTATTAATCATCTTACCATCATTAACAAATCGTAGAACGATGCTGGGTGTCATGTTTCTATTTAATCTTATTAATGGTAATGTAGACAGCCAGCATTTATTAACACGCTTAAATTTCAACGTTCCTAGTAGAAGGACTAGAAACTTTCGTCCTCTACTCCTTAGCCATTGTATTATGACATATGCCCAACACGATCCGTTCAGGGTACCATGCTCGGA
Organism: Drosophila atripex; assembly: GCA_035045925.1. Lineage (NCBI taxonomy): Eukaryota > Metazoa > Arthropoda > Insecta > Diptera > Drosophilidae > Drosophila > Drosophila atripex. The sequence goes on from JAWNOP010000019.1 coordinate 203,111, forward strand.
CTACAATGGTAGAAACATGACACCCAGCATCATCCTACGGTTTGTTAATGGTGGTAAGTTGATTAATAAAAGTCTACTATGATAGGAGGGAAGGTGAAGGCTTGCATCCCAATTTAGTCCCCTAAGTGCGAAAATAAGAACGTTTTTTTGTACGGATTCTATGTGATCTTGGTGCACTCCGTATTGTGGACTCCAGACACACGATCCATACTCAAGAATCGGACGGACCAATGATGTGTATACAGTTTTTGTAATGTATGGGTCGTTGAATTCTTTTGACCATCTTTTAATAAAACCAAGCACACCCATAGCTTTATTAACCATGGTGGATATATGGTTGGTAAATTTAAGTTTCAAATATAATAGGACTCCCAGATCGTTAACCTGAGTTAAACGTTCTAAGGCGATCCCATAGAGAAACTACGTTGCCAGGTGAGGGCTAGATCGATAAAATGACATGAGTTTACATTTCGATCCATTAAGCTTTAGGTCATTTGCTAAACACCAATTTTGAAATTTATCCAAATCGGATTGAAGTCTAGATTGGGCGCTAGTAGATCTATATTGAAGACAAAGCTTAACATCGTCATCGTACATAAGTACTAGTGAGTCAGTTAAGGCAAGGGGCAAGTCATTAATAAACAAAGTAAAAAGTAAGGGTCCAAGATGGCTTCCTTGAGGTTTCCCAGATGTGACGCGGACTGTACGCGAGGTAACATCCTTAAAGAAGACACGTTGGGTTCTTCCAGATAAGTAGCTCGAAATCCAGATAAGGAGATCAGTTGGGAATCCCAAAAGACTTAGTTTACTTATAAGAAGCGAATGGTTAACAGAATCAAATGCTTTACTGAAGTCAGTGTAAATGACGTCTGTTTGTAAGCCATTCCGAAACCCATCCGTGACAAAAGATGTTAGCTCCAATAAGTTGGTGGTGGTGGAGCGGCGCTTCATAAAGCCATGTTGGCACGGGGATATTATTGAACTACATAGGTGTTGTAAATGTGGATTGATAAGTTTTTCGAAAAGCTTTGTAATTGCTGACAATTTAGAAATGCCTCTATAATTTGAAGCATCAGATTTTTTCCCATTTTTATGCAGAGGGATAATGTAAGATTCGTTCCACATAAGGGGAAAAATCGAGGTCTTCAGCGATAAATTTAAAAGTTTAAGAAGCGGTTTGCACAGGGCCACGGCGCAGTTCCTCAGCACACAGCCTGGTACTCCATCGGGGCCTGGCGAATACACGGGCTTAACCTTAAGAAGATCCGATAACACACCACTTTGACCAAAAGATGGGCAAACAATAAGGTTGGCTGATTGGATATTATAAGTGTAAGGCTGAGCTGGAGTGGTGCTATGTGAATACGTTGTTTGAAAAAACTTTGCAAAGAGATCGGCCATTGCCAGATCAGTGTTCGCATAAGAGTTCTCAAACGTAAATAGAGACGGAAAAGATACAGATTTGCGCTTAGTGTTTACAAAGTTATAAAACTGCTTCGGGTTCTGAGTAAACTGAATCCTAAGTATCTTGAATAACTAACTGTACAGCCAGATAATTTATGTTTGTTTCATATTCTATTCATTACGTTCTTTAAATTTAATAGATGTATACCAAAGCGGATTATTTGAAACCGACGGATATTTTCACGACACGCAAGCGTCGAAAAATATATTCAAAGTGTCATAAAATTTATGCAAGGCAATGTTTATGTCTTCACATGCCAGTAGATCGGACCAATCAAATTCCAAAATTTACTTTATGAAACTAAAAAAGTCAGCGGCGAATATAACTCCTATAACATTCGGCGTTATGCACGGTGAAATTAGACCGAGCTACTAAGTATCTTGAATAACTAACTGTACAGACAGATAATTTATGTTTATTTAAAAGTCTATTCATAACGTTCTTTAAATTTAATAGATGCCTTGTATACCAAGGTGAATTAATTGAACCAGACGGATATTTCCATGGCACGCAAGCGTCGAAAAATAAATAAAAAGTGTGATAAAATTTATTTAAGGCAATATTAACATCTTCACATGCCAGTAAATCGGACCAATCAAATTCAATAATTAACTTATTTAGTTTAGTAAAGTCAGCCTTACGGAAGAAACGTACTTTTTGAGATTTAAGTTTAGAGTTAAGGTCAATTAAGCTATTGTTTTCGATTAAAACTTCAAGAGTGGGATGATACGGATCCTCAGGGTTAGAAAGGGGCAAAGTTCTAGAAAGAGCAATTCCATCAGGATTAGAAACGAAACACAAGTCTAGCAGCCGACCTAAGGAATTTCTAGCGTGGTTAGTTTTCCCGCGTGACATGTCGAACATACCCGCAGGGAAGTTGCGTTGCGAGTTAAGCATTAAGGACGGTGAATTCTCAACATTGGACCACATAAGATCTGGTATATTGAAGTCCCCCAGAGCTACCAGCTGGTCCCCGTCAGACAAACGGTCCGAAACGAGACGAATAGCGGACAAATGTTGCCAGTATGTCCCACAGGCGATTCCGACGAAGGTGGTATGTAAGAACAGGTAACGTATAAAGATTGACCGGACAGAATGATTTTCACGCAAAGAAATTCTATGTCACCAAACTCTTGTGATTTTACCTCTTCAGAAGCAAATTTGGAGTCTATAGAAATTAGGACTCCTCCTCCCCTTCGCAGTGTTCTATCACATCTAAAAGTGGTGTTCTTATTTGGAAAAACTTCGGAGCTTAATATCTCCGACTTTTAGCAAGTTTCTATAAAGACTATAATGTGAGATGCAAAGAAAGGACTATCAGAATACAGTTTGGGAAGTTTACTACGTAGCCCTCTAGTATTCTGATAGGTAAGTGTTAGTGAAGAAATTAGTTTTTTGAGGGTGAGGAAGATGAGGTTGAAGGTTGGTCAGTGGCTTTAACATGTGGGAGTTTCACTCCCACAGGCTTGGTAATTTTTTTCTTCACCGTACTTGGCTGATGTTCTTGGACGAAAATGTTCTCTGGCCAAAAGCTTTCGGAACAGATCGCCTTGAACATCTGCACTGGCACACGTATTTTGAAAGATGACGTGTGCCTGGTGTATGAATATTTTCTGCTACCTTAATATCGGCTTTTATTTTGGCTTTGATATAAACCGAGATATCTAACTCAGAAGTGTCAGGGCAAGCCGAGAAATAAATATGTGTTTCGATGGCAGGATCACCTGCAAGGGTTTTGGTGCCGCAGTAACTAATACTGCAGCATCAGTTCGTACCGGGGCGGTATCAGACGGTTGAATACCCTGTTCGGTGACTCTTAAGGGGGTTTGAGTTATTGGGTCTGGTGGTATGCCACAGAGGACAAATCGGACAATTGCTCATTAATACTGAGAAATTCGGAAGCCGAATTTTTCCCAGTTCCAGCCCTTGGGGAGGCCAAAGATATAAGCGGCTGAATAATTGTCGGCTGAGTAAGCTGGAGTTTATTCGCCACAAGAACATCACTAATAACGGTTTTCTTACGCTTTGGAGACTCATTTAATAGTTGAAGACTACTAAACTGCGTATCGAGCGCACAGAGTTGGTCATTGATTTTACGAAAACCGCTAATCAACTCTTTAAATCCACTTTTAGTCTGTCTCATGAACGATCTCATTTCGTCCTGAACAGCACGACAGCTATCACAGCAGAAGTGGAGGCCAGACCTACGTGAAATGGCATCCGATACTGAGGCCGTGAACCCGGCACACTTAGCGTGCAAAACGTTTTCACAGAGCCAGCAGTGGATGGTAGGCTGGGATGAGGAGATTGTCTTATTACAAGACCTCAAAGCACAGACAAGTTTAAATTCCATGAATAATTATTTATTAATATATTTGTTTTTATTATTGATGTACCTTGAACCACTGTGCCAGGGAAACGAAAGAGGGGAGATCAAAGAGAGCGGTTAGTGTGGGTTAGTGAACAGCAAAGAAAAGAGATAAGAATCTCTACTAAGCAGTTATAGAAGCAACACCGTAAGAGAAGAAGAAGAAGCAGAGCAGAGCTATGTTTGGATGAAAATTAATAAAATTATTATTTTACCTCCAAATATACCACTGCACACGCGAAGCGATACGGATGATTAATATTTAAAAGTGTAATTTTAAAAATATAAATAAATAAAAATAAGCACCGGACTGTTTAGTCTCAATAAACAAAGTTAAAAAAAACGCAGTTCGCACAAAAAAAACTCGTCCGTTCGCTTTAAGATAAAGGTTTAAGAAATAAACTACGAAGTTTACTACGTAGCCCTCTAGTATTCTGATAGGTAAGTGTTAGTGAAGAAATTAGTTTTTTGAGGGTGAGGAAGATGAGGTTGAAGGTTGGTCAGTGGCTTTAACATGTGGGAGTTTCACTCCCACAGGCTTGGTAATTTTTTTCTTCACCGTACTTGGCTGATGTTCTTGGACGAAAATGTTCTCTGGCCAAAAGCTTTCGGAACAGATCGCCTTGAACATCTGCACTGGCACACGTATTTTGAAAGATGACGTGTGCCTGGTGTATGAATATTTTCTGCTACCTTAATATCGGCTTTTATTTTGGCTTTGATATAAACCGAGATATCTAACTCAGAAGTGTCAGGGCAAGCCGAGAAATAAATATGTGTTTCGATGGCAGGATCACCTGCAAGGGTTTTGGTGCCGCAGTAACTAATACTGCAGCATCAGTTCGTACCGGGGCGGTATCAGACGGTTGAATACCCTGTTCGGTGACTCTTAAGGGGGTTTGAGTTATTGGGTCTGGTGGTATGCCACAGAGGACAAATCGGACAATTGCTCATTAATACTGAGAAATTCGGAAGCCGAATTTTTCCCAGTTCCAGCCCTTGGGGAGGCCAGAGATATAAGCGGCTGAATAATTGTCGGCTGAGTAAGCTGGAGTTTATTCGCCACAAGAACATCACTAATAACGGTTTTCTTACGCTTTGGAGACTCATTTAATAGTTGAAGACTACTAAACTGCGTATCGAGCGCACAGAGTTGGTCATTGATTTTACGAAAACCGCTAATCAACTCTTTAAATCCACTTTTAGTCTGTCTCATGAACGATCTCATTTCGTCCTGAACAGCACGACAGCTATCACAGCAGAAGTGGAGGCCAGACCTACGTGAAATGGCATCCGATACTGAGGCCGTGAACCCGGCACACTTAGCGTGCAAAACGTTTTCACAGAGCCAGCAGTGGATGGTAGGCTGGGATGAGGAGATTGTCTTATTACAAGACCTCAAAGCACAGACAAGTTTAAATTCCATGAATAATTATTTATTAATATATTTGTTTTTATTATTGATGTACCTTGAACCACTGTGCCAGGGAAACGAAAGAGGGGAGATCAAAGAGAGCGGTTAGTGTGGGTTAGTGAACAGCAAAGAAAAGAGATAAGAATCTCTACTAAGCAGTTATAGAAGCAACACCGTAAGAGAAGAAGAAGAAGCAGAGCAGAGCTATGTTTGGATGAAAATTAATAAAATTATTATTTTACCTCCAAATATACCACTGCACACGCGAAGCGATACGGATGATTAATATTTAAAAGTGTAATTTTAAAAATATAAATAAATAAAAATAAGCACCGGACTGTTTAGTCTCAATAAACAAAGTTAAAAAAAACGCAGTTCGCACAAAAAAAACTCGTCCGTTCGCTTTAAGATAAAGGGAAAGATTGTGACATTCTTTACTTATATAAGTCTATTATATTAAGACTACTTATATTTAATACCCTTGCAGAGGGTTTTATAATTTATTCAAAAGTGTGCAACGCAGTGAAGAAGACATCTTCGACCCTATAAGGTATAAAAATTCTTAATCAAGATCATCTACCAAGTCGATAGAAGCATGTACGTCTGTCCGTCTGTCTGTTTCTTCGCAAACTTGTCTTTCAGTTTTAAAGCTATCGACTTCAAACTTTGCACACATCCTTCTTTTTTTTGGAGGTATTATATGTGTCGGGACTATATCCAATAGCTGCCATATAACTTATTGATCGGAAATGCCATAATTTCGTTGTTTTTTTTCAGTTAGTAGGATGAGACTCCATTTCTATGGATACTTACTGATGGATGCTGCTTTGGCAAATTAATCCGATCTGCCAAATTTCATAAGGATCAACCAACTATATACGATCCGATATATATCTAATAATATAAGCTACCACTTAACTGCAAGGGTATGTCAACTTCGGCTCCGCCCGAAGGAAAGCTATCCTTATTTTATTCTTATTTTATGATAGCCTAGGCTTATGGTTGTATGGAGTTCTGTTTTCTATGTCCGAGCAGGAAGAGTTCCATGTGAAGCTTCTTGCTTTTCGGGTGTAATTTTTGTAAGTGGCCAGGGCTCGTAGTCAATCCAGAGGGCTTCCTCGCCACCGGCCATCGCCTGTTAAACATGGTTCTGCTTGCGTACGGGGGATGCTAGCTCTGTCGACGACTAGGGAGAAATTATTAAGTTTTAAGATTTTCTAAATAAGGTAAATGTTTAAGAATTGCTTTGTAGTCGTTAGTCTCTAAAAATAAGATTCAATACATAAAATACAGCTAAAATACAGCATAACATAATGTCCATGTCCCTACTAAACTTAAGCTCATCAATCCTCCCTGTATTTAACCATAAAAAAAGTTTTGTCATTTCCAGTTATTCAGCTATACGCAAACATTCAGTTATATGTTAAAAACAAAAACAAAAATATAATGAAATTTATTGGAAGTTATGGAATGGTGATAGGCGGCCTTTTCAGACCGCTTCGATTAGTTTCCTTACGACAAAGGAAAGAAGGATGTTTATAAAGTTTGAAGTCAATAGCTTCAGGACCTAGACATAAGTTGACGTAGAAACAGAAAAACCTGCTTATATCGATTAAGGAGGGGTAGAACCTTATAGGGTCGGAAATGTCTTATATACTGCGTTGTACACTTTAATCCAAAATTAAAATAGCCTCTTTCAGGGTATAACCATTTACCTTATATATGTACTTATATCACCAACGTATTTACTAAACTTAGATACATAATATATATTCTTTATGTAAGCGAATAGTAAGATTAGTTTTGTAAAGTTCAGACTAGTTTGTAATAATATAAATTTCAAAATTATTCAAAAACCTTTATTAATATGATATAACTTAAAATCAAAATCTTTTTTTATTAAACAGCTAAAAAAAGAAGACGAAACAGGCGACATTACGCGTGATTGGAAATTTGCAGCCATGGTCGTCGATCGATTATGTCTTATAATTTTTACATTATTTACTATTATAGCGACATTAGCTGTACTGTTTTCAGCTCCACATTTCATTGTAAGTTTCTCATAATTACTAAAGAATATTTATAATTCTTTCTCTTTGCAGTTTTCATAAAGAGACGAATTTATTTTATAAGGAATTATTATTAGGAGTTTTTTTTAGAGATTAACATCTTAATTATGAATTAAAATAAACTTTAACTTATCATTACAAATAAATAGTTTTTCAATCATTAATTTGTTAAATTTCTTCTTCTTAGTGTAAAGCTATCAAGTGTTTTTGGGAGCAGCCTTATTCAACGTTGAATCATAAAATAAAAATAAAGGAAAGCTAACTTCGGGCGGAGCCGAATTTGGTATACGCTTGCAGTTAAGTATCAGCATATATTATAAGATATATATCGGATCGTATATAGTCGCCTATCCTTATGAAATTTGGCAGATCAGATAAATTTGCCCAAAGCAGAATCTATAGAAAATCCCATCCATTTTTATTTATTTTTTTTTATTATTTTCATGTTTTTGTTATTATATCATCTCTTTATGAGTCTAACAATAAGGTTGAAAATCTTAAAATAATACATTATCTTAAAATTTCATAACAATTTATCATAACAGTTTAATATTAACTGAATAGAGACTACATGGTCCTAATAATTAGTGCTGGATTGGAAGGTCGCGTCAGGGCTCTCGCGAGATGATTTGGATGTACTGATTTTGTAGGCTTTGTTGTGAATTGTGCTATCTTTTTTCTGACGAGTGGTATGTAAAGGTCCCTGTGAATGTTTACATTACGAACGTACCACGGTGCCCCGGTGATGGTTCTGAGAATTTTTGATTGAGTTCTTTGCATTATATCCACGCTGCTGTTACCGGCATTCCCCCACAACTGAGAGCCGTACATCCAGATTGGTTTTAAAAAGGTGTTGTATAGAAGTACCTTATAGTCCAGGCTAAGGGGCGAGCGGCTATTAATAAGTCAGTGGAGGCTGCTGGTTTGGGCTTTCAATGTGTCTTTTGGCTTCGAAGTAGCTGCGCCAGGGTTTATACTAATAAAGTCAGTCTCAGACAAACCCATTCTGATTTCAATTCTTTCTCCACGTCCAATTTGTTCAAGTGCAAGTTGCGGCAACAAACCTGCAATCAAACCAAGTCAAAAGTAACGAATAGAGGTTTCTATCGTTCCTCAATAAAAATTCAGGAAGACTCCTGCTAAGAGAGCATTAGGATCTTCCCAGCAGTATGACGCTGTCCCTCTAATCGGTAGATTAAGGGCCCCACACCTTCCTCAGTCCGTCAAAAAAGGGTTCAGTTTCTTCGACCACTTTCGGTAGCGAGTCGGAGCGCATCCAGCTACTAGCCCTTTAGCAGCAAATAAAACACTCCCAACGGTCAGAAACGAAGAACGAAAAGATGGAAAGGGAGAATATTGCCCCTAAAATTATTATAGAGCCAGCTGTTGATGAGGCGAGCGCTCAAGGCCTCTTAGATGCCCAGCAAGAAACTAGGCAAGAGATGGCAAGATGCATCCGGAATTATTAAAAGAATGGGCCGAATCGAAAACAAAAGGCATCATACTTTCAAAAGAAACTAGCCATTCTAGAAAAAGCTTGGGAAAGATTCGTTGAAAATGATGCAAAAATCCAAGGAACGGCCAGGACCGAAAGCTACATCAAGTATGCTGAGGACCTCCGGATAAGTTGCGAGAAATATGCTGCCACTTTCGAAAGCAATCGAGACAAGCTGATGCAAGGCACAAGTCTAAAGGAAGATGCTGGAGAACATCAAGAAAAAATCAAGTTCAAGAGCAATGCCGTGATGTATTTCCCAATTAGGATTAGCCGGATTATATCGGCGCCAAAGAGGACTAGTAGAATCCGTAAACGGTGCCTTAAGAGAGCTTAAGGCATCCGGGGGAGGTCCAGGAGACCTACTAAAATCTTTATGGGCTCAAGTCCAAGAAATCCACTTGACAGTCTACGAGGAGTTTGAAAACCCAATAGACAGTGGTTATAACAAACAGGCATACCTACGATGTTAAAATTAAACCAATGCGAAGGACACCATAGTTCAGCATTGCAACAAAAGAGAAGTAGACTTCAAATTCATTCTCCCACGAGCACCATCATTCGGTGGCCTATGGGAGGCTGCCGTACAATCCGCAAAACGGCTGCTTGTTTCAGTTACAGCCACGGCATCGTTAACCTTCAAAGAACTCAACACTGTGGTCATTGAAGTCGAGGCGATCCTCAATTCACGAACTATCACTCCCATGTCATCAGACCCCACTGACGAATCAGCTTTAACGCCAGGACACTTTCTGATTGGAGAACCATTAACTGCTCCTGCCGATACCAACATTCCGCACGGCAAACCATTAGTAAAAATATGGGATCTGGTATCACTACTGAAGCATGCCACTTGGAAACAATGGTCGAGCGAGTACCTGCAAGAACTCCAGAATCGACCCAAACGAGAGAAAGCGTCTCCAAATATTCACGAGGGATTGCTAGTCCTTATAAAGGAAGACAATGTGCCTGTAATGAGCTGGCCTAGGGGAAGAGTTCAACAACAAGCGCCCATTAAACGACACCCTCAAGGTGTCCCACCCTGCAAAGCTTGCGGGTTTGTCGGTGAACTCATTGTTGCCTGAAGATTTCACGGCTGTAGGGGGGAAGACATCACGCGTAGGTTTCATAGGAGATATATGTGAGCGAGCAGTGGTCACTCTTTGGTGTGTACGACTTTTCAGTTCCTTTTATACTGGACAGCCCCTGTAGTTAGCCGTATGGTTACCTCCACAGTTTCCACACTTTTTGCTGTTGGAATCCTCTTTATTTTTTTGAGGAGTCATGAAGGCCTCCACAAACAACGCATACTGGACGAAGCGAGCAATAAGACCTTGTGCGGCCATATTCCTGGCAATTATTACACTGTACCGGCCCATTTCTTTTATGCGGCTCTCCTACGGTTATTCTGCGGTGTAGTAGGAACTGGAGAGTAAAAATTGGATTCACTTAATTTTTTTCAGAGGCTTGGATTTGGTTTCGGTTTCAAGTTCTACCTTGAAAAGAGGTTGAGGCTTTCTTTCTCTATTCAAAATGTTAATACCATTTTTAGCATTAAAACCTTTCTCCTTCAGTGCGTCTGTAACTTCAGCTGGTGTTACTTCCGGTTCAATACCTTTAAGTACTACTTGTTGGCCATTACTGATTTTTAATTGGTACGTGTTGGTACGCAACTCAGTAGGGATCCAGCTATTACAGACGATGCTGGAATTCTTAGAGCAAAGAATCAGAGTCTTGAGCTCCGTAAAGACAACGGCATCATTGAAAAAAGAGTCAAAAAATCTGTCGTGCGCGTTCGGTACGTAAGACAGACAATCATCATACTACTATTGCAAGGCTCCAAATCACGCGTTATATAAATGTGAGGAGTTCCGCGCAAAAACAGAAAACGAATGATTAAATGGGTTCAAAAAAATGTGTGTCAACTGTTTTAAGACCGACCACAAATCAAAGGAATGTAAAGGAAGGAATTGTTTCAAGTGCGACAAAAAAACATCACACCTTGTTAAATCTGGAATCCACAAGCCTTCATTCCCCAACTGTCGGTACCGCGGTTAACAAGAATTACAACCCTCTTGCAACAGCAAAGGTAGCGGTCCAGGTAGAGATCGGTAAAAATACACAATGAGTGTCAGTTAGCAGATCCCCAGTTTGTTGGAGCCAACAAATTTTGTTGGAGCCAACAATAAATTAAACCAATGCGAAGGACACCATAGTTCAGCATTGCAACAAAAGAGAAGTAGACTTCAAATTCATTCTCCCACGAGCACCATCATTCGGTGGCCTATGGGAGGCTGCCGTACAATCCGCAAAACGGCTGCTTGTTTCAGTTACAGCCACGGCATCGTTAACCTTCAAAGAACTCAACACTGTGGTCATTGAAGTCGAGGCGATCCTCAATTCACGAACTATCACTCCCATGTCATCAGACCCCACTGACGAATCAGCTTTAACGCCAGGACACTTTCTGATTGGAGAACCATTAACTGCTCCTGCCGATACCAACATTCCGCACGGCAAACCATTAGTAAAAATATGGGATCTGGTATCACTACTGAAGCATGCCACTTGGAAACAATGGTCGAGCGAGTACCTGCAAGAACTCCAGAATCGACCCAAACGAGAGAAAGCGTCTCCAAATATTCACGAGGGATTGCTAGTCCTTATAAAGGAAGACAATGTGCCTGTAATGAGCTGGCCTAGGGGAAGAGTTCAACAACAAGCGCCCATTAAACGACACCCTCAAGGCGGACCAGTCTAATGAGCCTTCGGTACAACCCAAAAATGGAATCTATTGAAGGAAAGGACTATTTGGTCTCCAAAATCTAATAGACCAACTCCGGAACCTACCACAAGACAGTTTACTTTAGAGCTGGACGATGGTTGAACACCTGTTCAACGGCCGGGAGAATGTCATGTGCATTTATTATTAAGACACAAGAACACAAATATTCTCACAACAAAAATCACATGCACTATAAGTATATAAAAAGAAAATATTAGGTCATAGCCTACATAAAGAACGATGAACATTAAAAACCAAACCTTCCAGAAACAACAAACTGAACAGTAGCAAGAACTGCTGACAGTACAAGTTAATGCAACCGACAAAATAGTGCAGAATATTACATTTTGATATTGTTAATTTACCATTTTTATGTTTTTGCTATATTTCCATTAATTTACCACCTAAGCAATATCCATGTATCAAATTTGTATTGAACTTTTATACTAATAATGTCAGTCTCAGACAAACCCATTCTGAACTCAATTCTTTCTCCACGTCCAATTTGTTCAAGAGCAAGCTGCGGCAACAATCCAGCAATCGGTTCATGTACCCTTTGCTCAAAACATTTATTACAGATTAACATTTTGGTGACAAACCAGCAATCGGTTCATGTACCCTTTGCTCAAAACATTTATTACAGATTAACACTCCTTTGTTTGAATGCATTTCGGATTTCTGAAGTAATGCTAGTTGACTTGCTCGATGGTTCCATGTTTTCTCGAAAACCGAATTGATGATTCGGGATTTTGTTGTGTGTTCTGAGATATGCGGTAATATGTGCCAAGAAGCATTTTTCGAAGAATTTTGATAGACTAATTGGTCTATATGATGAAGCAATTGTTAGGTCTTTGCTTCAGGTTTTGGTATCATTATGATGATCGACTTTTTCCATCTCTCTGGGAAGTGTCATTGTCTCGTTATTGCGTTGAAGAGTTGGCAAATAGCTCGAACTGCACAGAGTAGAAGTTCAATAATTATATTTGGTGATATTAGGTCGCATCCTGGAGATTTTTTGGGTTGAATTGTTCATTTATGATTTTGGGCTGAAATACATTTTGAAGATGTTCTGCAAATCTGTCGGCTCTTTCTCCGTCGCTGCGCGCCCAGTTGCCTGTGGATGTCCTAATTGGCATTGCATGTCATCAGTTTCCCCTCATCAACCAGGAGAACTACATTGCATGTAGTTAGTGGCGAAACTATTGTGGATGCAGTGTTTAGTGCGATTTCTAATCAGAATCCGAGTGTTCTTTCCCGTCTGGGTGATTCGTGTTATAGAAGAAGTCTCGAATTTGGAAATTGTATTTATTTGTGAGATGAGTTTCTGCGAGTAGCATTACATCGATATGATTATTATTAAGGAATTGAGTTAACTCGAGTTTGCACTGTGAGACGCCGTTGGCGTTCTACTATGCTATACGGAGTGGAGCCATTGATTACTTATTCTGTTTTTGAGCAACATGCAGCTCATTCAAATCGTTCTGGTTTCGCATAAGATCTTCCATAGTTGTCTGCGTGAAAGACATGAAATCCATCATACTTTGTTGAAGATTACAAATCATTGTTTCAATTATGTTCGTAGACTGTTCTCCTGGTTGATGAGGGGAAACTGATGATCGTGGCTCGTGGGAGTGGTACTTTCCCGACCCATTTTTAGAGTAGTTGCAAAGCTTGCGGGTTTGTCGGTGAACTCATTGTTGCCTGAAGATTTCACGGCTGTAGGGGGGAAGACATCACGCGTAGGTTTCATAGGAGATATATGTGAGCGAGCAGTGGCCACTCTTTGGTGTGTACGACTTTTCAGTTCCTTTTATACTGGACAGCCCCTGTAGTTAGCCGTATGGTTACCTCCACAGTTTCCACACTTTTTGCTGTTGGAATCCTCTTTATTTTTTGAGGAGTCATGAAGGCCTCCACAAACAACGCATACTGGACGAAGCGAGCAATAAGACCTTGTGCGGCCATATTCCTGGCAATTATTACACTGTACCGGCCCATTTCTTTTATGCGGCTCTCCTACGGTTATTCTGCGGTGTAGTAGGAACTGGAGAGTAAAAATTGGATTCACTTAATTTTTTTCAGAGGCTTGGATTTGGTTTCGGTTTCAAGTTCTACCTTGAATAGAGGTTGATGCTTTCTTTCTCTATTCAAAATGTTAATACCATTTTTAGCATTAAAACCTTTCTCCTTCAGTGCGTCTGTAACTTCAGCTGGTGTTACTTCCGGTTCAATACCTTTAAGTACTACTTGTTGGCCATTACTGATTTTTAATTGGTACGTGTTGGTACGCAACTCAGTAGGGATCCAGCTATTACAGACGATGCTGGAATTCTTAGAGCAAAGAATCAGAGTCTTGAGCTCCGTAAAGACAACGGCATCATTGAAAAAGAGTCAAAAAATCTGTCGTGCGCGTTCGGTACGTAAGACAGACAATCATCATACTACTATTGCAAGGCTCCAAATCACGCGTTATATAAATGTGAGGAGTTCCGCGCAAAAACAGAAAACGAATGATTAAATGGGTTCAAAAAAAATGTGTGTCAACTGTTTTAAGACCGACCACAAATCAAAGGAATGTAAAGGAAGGAATTGTTTCAAGTGCGACAAAAAACATCACACCTTGTTAAATCTGGAATCCACAAGCCTTCATTCCCCAACTGTCGGTACCGCGGTTAACAAGAATTACAACCCTCTTGCAACAGCAAGGTAGCGGTCCAGGTAGAGATCGGTAAAAATACACAATGAGTGTCAGTTAGCAGATCCCCAGTTTGTTGGAGCCAACAAATTTTGTTGGAGCCAACAATAAATTAAACCAATGCGAAGGACACCATAGTTCAGCATTGCAACAAAAGAGAAGTAGACTTCAAATTCATTCTCCCACGAGCACCATCATTCGGTGGCCTATGGGAGGCTGCCGTACAATCCGCAAAACGGCTGCTTGTTTCAGTTACAGCCACGGCATCGTTAACCTTCAAAGAACTCAACACTGTGGTCATTGAAGTCGAGGCGATCCTCAATTCACGAACTATCACTCCCATGTCATCAGACCCCACTGACGAATCAGCTTTAACGCCAGGACACTTTCTGATTGGAGAACCATTAACTGCTCCTGCCGATACCAACATTCCGCACGGCAAACCATTAGTAAAAATATGGGATCTGGTATCACTACTGAAGCATGCCACTTGGAAACAATGGTCGAGCGAGTACCTGCAAGAACTCCAGAATCGACCCAAACGAGGGAAAGCGTCTCCAAATATTCACGAGGGATTGCTAGTCCTTATAAAGGAAGACAATGTGCCTGTAATGAGCTGGCCTAGGGGAAGAGTTCAACAACAAGCGCCCATTAAACGACACCCTCAAGGCGGACCAGTCTAATGAGCCTTCGGTACAACCCAAAAATGGAATCTATTGAAGGAAAGGACTTTTTGGACTCCAAAATCTAATAGACCAACTCCGGAACCTACCACAAGACAGTTTACTTTAGAGCTGGACGATGGTTGAACACCTGTTCAACGGCCGGGAGAATGTCATGTGCATTTATTATTAAGACACAAGAACACAAATATTCTCACAACAAAAATCACATGCACTATAAGTATATAAAAAAGAAAATATTAGGTCATAGCCTACATAAAGAACGATGAACATTAAAAACCAAACCTTCCAGAAACAACAAACTGAACAGTAGCAAGAACTGCTGACAGTACAAGTTAATGCAACCGACAAAATAGTGCAGAATATTACATTTTGATATTGTTAATTTACCATTTTTATGTTTTTGCTATATTTCCATTAATTTACCACCTAAGCAATATCCATGTATCAAATTTGTTTTAAACTTTTATACTAATAATGTCAGTCTCAGACAAACCCATTCTGAACTCAATTCTTTCTCCACGTCCAATTTGTTCAAGAGCAAGCTGCGGCAACAATCCAGCAATCGGTTCATGTACCCTTTGCTCAAAACATTTATTACAGATTAACATTTTGGTGACAAACCAGCAATCGGTTCATGTACCCTTTGCTCAAAACATTTATTACAGATTAACACTCCTTTGTTTGAATGCATTTCGGATTTCTGAAGTAATGCGGTTGACTTGCTCGATGGTTCCATGTTTTTCTCGAAAACCGAATTGATGATTCGGGATTTTGTTGTGTGTTCTGAGATATGCGGTAATATGTGCCAAGAAGCATTTTTCGAAGAATTTTGATAGACTAATTGGTCTATATGATGAAGCAATTGTTAGGTCTTTGCTTCAGGTTTTGGTATCATTATGATGATCGACTTTTTCCATCTCTCTGGGAAGTGTCATTGTCTCGTTATTGCGTTGAAGAGTTGGCAAATAGCTCGAACTGCACAGAGTAGAAGTTCAATAATTATATTTGGTGATATTAGGTCGCATCCTGGAGATTTTTTTGGGTTGAATTGTTCATTTATGATTTTGGGCTGAAATACATTTTGAAGATGTTCTGCAAATCTGTCGGCTCTTTCTCCGACGCTGCGCGCCCAGTTGCCTGTAGATGTCCTAATTGGCATTGCAGATTCTAATGGTGCGCTGAGTGATGAGTGGGAACTTGGAGCTCGTTGGGGAAAACTGCTGTATGTAATTTTTTTGGGACCTTTCTTCTTCTTCTTCAGCTGAGAGCCCCCGCATTTTTTAACCTTTGTTTTGCAGATGGTGATCTGTTGGATTGCCAGTCTCGCCGTAGGCGTTGCTTTGCCAGAACAAGCTGTTCTATTTTAACATTCGTAAGTCTATGATTGTACGATGTTTTTTGCGTTTGTGAAGTTGACATGCGAGCTGCTGCGACCAAGACGGATTCAAGAGTGTTTGTGAATAAGTTGATATCAGCTTCGTCATTCAAACGTGTATTCAACTCAATATGCGAACTTACATATTTTTTATACTTAAGCCAGTTGGTTTTATTCATTGTTAGTCGGAATGGTTTATCTACCGCAACTGGATATAGATTTAGTTGAAGGAGTACGGCGAGTGATCAGACCATAGATCTGATAAGGAATTGGCGCTTATCAGGTTGCGTAGAATGTTCTTTGTGATTGCAAAATCTATCGAGTCTGGCAGTTTTCTGGGATCTGTTGGCCAAT
This sequence comes from Drosophila atripex, assembly GCA_035045925.1. Classification (NCBI taxonomy): domain Eukaryota; kingdom Metazoa; phylum Arthropoda; class Insecta; order Diptera; family Drosophilidae; genus Drosophila; species Drosophila atripex. The sequence continues at coordinate 219,817 of JAWNOP010000019.1, forward strand.
ATGTAGTTGTCCCAAGTGACACACAGTCTAGCTAGTTGCTTGCTTTTATTATTGCATTGTACAACTGCCTTCCCTTTGGAGGCACAAGTTAAGATCACCAGTGCGTATGCTTCGCATTAAAGTCTCCTGCTACTATAAATTGTTCGCACAGAGAGTTGAAATAGTCCATGAATTGGAATTCGGATATTGTAAACCGAGTACGGAACGGTGATCCATCTGTACATCTATAGATGTAGCTTGCATGTAGTTAGTGGCGAAACTATTGTGGATGCAGTGTTTAGTGCGATTTCTAATCAGAATCCGAGTGTTCTTTCCCGTCTGGGTGATTCGTGTTATAGAAGAAGTCTCGAATTTGGAAATTGTATTTATTTGTGAGATGAGTTTCTGCGAGTAGCATTACATCGATATGATTATTATTAAGGAATTGAGTTAACTCGAGTTTGCACTGTGAGACGCCGTTGGCGTTCTACTATGCTATACGGAGTGGAGCCATTGATTACATATTCTGTTTTTGAGCAACATGCAGCTCATTCAAATCGTTCTGGTTTCGCATAAGATCTTCCATAGTTGTCTGCGTGAAAGACATGAAATCCATCATACTTTGTTGAAGATTACAAATCATTGTTTCAATTATGTTCGTAGACTGTTCTCCTGGTTGATGAGGGGAAACTGATGATCGTGGCTCGTGGGAGTGGTACTTTCCCGACCCATTTTTAGAGTAGTTGCAAAGCTTGCGGGTTTGTCGGTGAACTCATTGTTGCCTGAAGATTTCACGGCTGTAGGGGGGAAGACATCACGCGTAGGTTTCATAGGAGATATATGTGAGCGAGCAGTGGTCACTCTTTGGTGTGTACGACTTTTCAGTTCCTTTTATACTGGACAGCCCCTGTAGTTAGCCGTATGGTTACCTCCACAGTTTCCACACTTTTTGCTGTTGGAATCCTCTTTATTTTTGAGGAGTCATGAAGGCCTCCACAAACAACGCATACTGGACGAAGCGAGCAATAAGACCTTGTGCGGCCATATTCCTGGCAATTATTACACTGTACCGGCCCATTTCTTTTATGCGGCTCTCCTACGGTTATTCTGCGGTGTAGTAGGAACTGGAGAGTAAAAATTGGATTCACTTAATTTTTTTCAGAGGCTTGGATTTGGTTTCGGTTTCAAGTTCTACCTTGAAAAGAGGTTGAGGCTTTCTTTCTCTATTCAAAATGTTAATACCATTTTTAGCATTAAAACCTTTCTCCTTCAGTGCGTCTGTAACTTCAGCTGGTGTTACTTCCGGTTCAATACCTTTAAGTACTACTTGTTGGCCATTACTGATTTTTAATTGGTACGTGTTGGTACGCAACTCAGTAGGGATCCAGCTATTACAGACGATGCTGGAATTCTTAGAGCAAAGAATCAGAGTCTTGAGCTCCGTAAAGACAACGGCATCATTGAAAAAAGAGTCAAAAACACAGAAAACGAATGAATAAATGGGTTCAAAAAAAATGTGTGTCAACTGTTTTAAGACCGACCACAAATCAAAGGAATGTAAAGGAAGGAATTGTTTCAAGTGCGACAAAAAACATCACACCTTGTTAAATCTGGAATCCACAAGCCTTCATTCCCCAACTGTCGGTACCGCGGTTAACAAGAATTACAACCCTCTTGCAACAGCAAAGGTAGCGGTCCAGGTAGAGATCGGTAAAAATACACAATGAGTGTCAGTTAGCAGATCCCCAGTTTGTTGGAGCCAACAAATTTTGTTGGAGCCAACAATAAATTAAACCAATGCGAAGGACACCATAGTTCAGCATTGCAACAAAAGAGAAGTAGACTTCAAATTCATTCTCCCACGAGCACCATCATTCGGTGGCCTATGGGAGGCTGCCGTACAATCCGCAAAACGGCTGCTTGTTTCAGTTACAGCCACGGCATCGTTAACCTTCAAAGAACTCAACACTGTGGTCATTGAAGTCGAGGCGATCCTCAATTCACGAACTATCACTCCCATGTCATCAGACCCCACTGACGAATCAGCTTTAACGCCAGGACACTTTCTGGTTGGAGAACCATTAACTGCTCCTGCCGATACCAACATTCCGCACGGCAAACCATTAGTAAAAATATGGGATCTGGTATCACTACTGAAGCATGCCACTTGGAAACAATGGTCGAGCGAGTACCTGCAAGAACTCCAGAATCGACCCAAACGAGAGAAAGCGTCTCCAAATATATGATGATCGACTTTTTCCATCTCTCTGGGAAGTGTCATTGTCTCGTTATTGCGTTGAAGAGTTGGCAAATAGCTCGAACTGCACAGAGTAGAAGTTCAATAATTATATTTGGTGATATTAGGTCGCATCCTGGAGATTTTTTTGGGTTGAATTGTTCATTTATGATTTTGGGCTGAAATACATTTTGAAGATGTTCTGCAAATCTGTCGGCTCTTTCTCCGTCGCTGCGCGCCCAGTTGCCTGTGGATGTCCTAATTGGCATTGCATGTCATCAGTTTCCCCTCATCAACCAGGAGAACTAAATTGCATGTAGTTAGTGGCGAAACTATTGTGGATGCAGTGTTTAGTGCGATTTCTAATCAGAATCCGAGTGTTCTTTCCCGTCTGGGTGATTCGTGTTATAGAAGAAGTCTCGAATTTGGAAATTGTATTTATTTGTGAGATGAGTTTCTGCGAGTAGCATTACATCGATATGATTATTATTAAGGAATTGAGTTAACTCGAGTTTGCACTGTGAGACGCCGTTGGCGTTCTACTATGCTATACGGAGTGGAGCCATTGATTACATATTCTGTTTTTGAGCAACATGCAGCTCATTCAAATCGTTCTGGTTTCGCATAAGATCTTCCATAGTTGTCTGCGTGAAAGACATGAAATCCATCATACTTTGTTGAAGATTACAAATCATTGTTTCAATTATGTTCGTAGACTGTTCTCCTGGTTGATGAGGGGAAACTGATGATCGTGGCTCGTGGGAGTGGTACTTTCCCGACCCATTTTTAGAGTAGTTGCAAAGCTTGCGGGTTTGTCGGTGAACTCATTGTTGCCTGAAGATTTCACGGCTGTAGGGGGGAAGACATCACGCGTAGGTTTCATAGGAGTTATATGTGAGCGAGCAGTGGTCACTCTTTGGTGTGTACGACTTTTCAGTTCCTTTTATACTGGACAGCCCCTGTAGTTAGCCGTATGGTTACCTCCACAGTTTCCACACTTTTTGCTGTTGGAATCCTCTTTATTTTTTTGAGGAGTCATGAAGGCCTCCACAAACAACGCATACTGGACGAAGCGAGCAATAAGACCTTGTGCGGCCATATTCCTGGCAATTATTACACTGTACCGGCCCATTTCTTTTATGCGGCTCTCCTACGGTTATTCTGCGGTGTAGTAGGAACTGGAGAGTAAAAATTGGATTCACTTAATTTTTTTCAGAGGCTTGGATTTGGTTTCGGTTTCAAGTTCTACCTTGAATAGAGGTTGATGCTTTCTTTCTCTATTCAAAATGTTAATACCATTTTTAGCATTAAAACCTTTCTCCTTCAGTGCGTCTGTAACTTCAGCTGGTGTTACTTCCGGTTCAATACCTTTAAGTACTACTTGTTGGCCATTACTGATTTTTAATTGGTACGTGTTGGTACGCAACTCAGTAGGGATCCAGCTATTACAGACGATGCTGGAATTCTTAGAGCAAAGAATCAGAGTCTTGAGCTCCGTAAAGACAACGGCATCATTGAAAAAAGAGTCAAAAAATCTGTCGTGCGCGTTCGGTACGTAAGACAGACAATCATCATACTACTATTGCAAGGCTCCAAATCACGCGTTATATAAATGTGAGGAGTTCCGCGCAAAAACAGAAAACGAATGATTAAATGGGTTCAAAAAAAATGTGTGTCAACTGTTTTAAGACCGACCACAAATCAAAGGAATGTAAAGGAAGGAATTGTTTCAAGTGCGACAAAAAACATCACACCTTGTTAAATCTGGAATCCACAAGCCTTCATTCCCCAACTGTCGGTACCGCGGTTAACAAGAATTACAACCCTCTTGCAACAGCAAAGGTAGCGGTCCAGGTAGAGATCGGTAAAAATACACAATGAGTGTCAGTTAGCAGATCCCCAGTTTGTTGGAGCCAACAAATTTTGTTGGAGCCAACAATAAATTAAACCAATGCGAAGGACACCATAGTTCAGCATTGCAACAAGAGAAGTAGACTTCAAATTCATTCTCCCACGAGCACCATCATTCGGTGGCCTATGGGAGGCTGCCGTACAATCCGCAAAACGGCTGCTTGTTTCAGTTACAGCCACGGCATCGTTAACCTTCAAAGAACTCAACACTGTGGTCATTGAAGTCGAGGCGATCCTCAATTCACGAACTATCACTCCCATGTCATCAGACCCCACTGACGAATCAGCTTTAACGCCAGGACACTTTCTGATTGGAGAACCATTAACTGCTCCTGCCGATACCAACATTCCGCACGGCAAACCATTAGTAAAAATATGGGATCTGGTATCACTACTGAAGCATGCCACTTGGAAACAATGGTCGAGCGAGTACCTGCAAGAACTCCAGAATCGACCCAAACGAGAGAAAGCGTCTCCAAATATTCACGAGGGATTGCTAGTCCTTATAAAGGAAGACAATGTGCCTGTAATGAGCTGGCCTACCACAAGACAGTTTACTTTAGAGCTGGACGATGGTTGAACACCTGTTCAACGGCCGGGAGAATGTCATGTGCATTTATTATTAAGACACAAGAACACAAATATTCTCACAACAAAAATCACATGCACTATAAGTATATAAAAAAGAAAATATTAGGTCATAGCCTACATAAAGAACGATGAACATTAAAAACCAAACCTTCCAGAAACAACAAACTGAACAGTAGCAAGAACTGCTGACAGTACAAGTTAATGCAACCGACAAAATAGTGCAGAATATTACATTTTGATATTGTTAATTTACCATTTTTATGTTTTTGCTATATTTCCATTAATTTACCACCTAAGCAATATCCATGTATCAAATTTGTATTGAACTTTTATACTAATAATGTCAGTCTCAGACAAACCCATTCTGAACTCAATTCTTTCTCCACGTCCAATTTGTTCAAGAGCAAGCTGCGGCAACAATCCAGCAATCGGTTCATGTACCCTTTGCTCAAAACATTTATTACAGATTAACATTTTGGTGACAAACCAGCAATCGGTTCATGTACCCTTTGCTCAAAACATTTATTACAGATTAACACTCCTTTGTTTGAATGCATTTCGGATTTCTGAAGTAATGCTAGTTGACTTGCTCGATGGTTCCATGTTTTTCTCGAAAACCGAATTGATGATTCGGGATTTTGTTGTGTGTTCTGAGATATGCGGTAATATGTGCCAAGAAGCATTTTTCGAAGAATTTTGATAGACTAATTGGTCTATATGATGAAGCAATTGTTAGGTCTTTGCTTCAGGTTTTGGTATCATTATGATGATCGACTTTTTCCATCTCTCTGGGAAGTGTCATTGTCTCGTTATTGCGTTGAAGAGTTGGCAAATAGCTCGAACTGCACAGAGTAGAAGTTCAATAATTATATTTGGTGATATTAGGTCGCATCCTGGAGATTTTTTTGGGTTGAATGGTTCATTTATGATTTTGGGCTGAAATACATTTTGAAGATGTTCTGCAAATCTGTCGGCTCTTTCTCCGTCGCTGCGCGCCCAGTTGCCTGTGGATGTCCTAATTGGCATTGCATGTCATCAGTTTCCCCTCATCAACCAGGAGAACTACATTGCATGTAGTTAGTGGCGAAACTATTGTGGATGCAGTGTTTAGTGCGATTTCTAATCAGAATCCGAGTGTTCTTTCCCGTCTGGGTGATTCGTGTTATAGAAGAAGTCTCGAATTTGGAAATTGTATTTATTTGTGAGATGAGTTTCTGCGAGTAGCATTACATCGATATGATTATTATTAAGGAATTGAGTTAACTCGAGTTTGCACTGTGAGACGCCGTTGGCGTTCTACTATGCTATACGGAGTGGAGCCATTGATTACATATTCTGTTTTTGAACAACATGCAGCTCATTCAAATCGTTCTGGTTTCGCATAAGATCTTCCATAGTTGTCTGCGTGAAAGACATGAAATCCATCATACTTTGTTGAAGATTACAAATCATTGTTTCAATTATGTTCGTAGACTGTTCTCCTGGTTGATGAGGGGAAACTGATGATCGTGGCTCGTGGGAGTGGTACTTTCTCGACCCATTTTTAGAGTAGTTGCAAAGCTTGCGGGTTTGTCGGTGAACTCATTGTTGCCTGAAGATTTCACGGCTGTAGGGGGGAAGACATCACGCGTAGGTTTCATAGGAGTTATATGTGAGCGAGCAGTGGTCACTCTTTGGTGTGTACGACTTTTCAGTTCCTTTTATACTGGACAGCCCCTGTAGTTAGCCGTATGGTTACCTCCACAGTTTCCACACTTTTTGCTGTTGGAATCCTCTTTATTTTTTTGAGGAGTCATGAAGGCCTCCACAAACAACGCATACTGGACGAAGCGAGCAATAAGACCTTGTGCGGCCATATTCCTGGCAATTATTACACTGTACCGGCCCATTTCTTTTATGCGGCTCTCCTACGGTTATTCTGCGGTGTAGTAGGAACTGGAGAGTAAAAATTGGATTCACTTAATTTTTTTCAGAGGCTTGGATTTGGTTTCGGTTTCAAGTTCTACCTTGAATAGAGGTTGATGCTTTCTTTCTCTATTCAAAATGTTAATACCATTTTTAGCATTAAAACCTTTCTCCTTCAGTGCGTCTGTAACTTCAGCTGGTGTTACTTCCGGTTCAATACCTTTAAGTACTACTTGTTGGCCATTACTGATTTTTAATTGGTACGTGTTGAAGTTTTTATTGTTGTCGTTTAAATACTTCGACAAAATTTTGTAGTTTGCTTCCGTATTAGTCTGAACTTTGTTTCGTGAATATTTCCCTTTGTTAATGGAATAATGTGGAAATTGTCTGGTCCGATAAGATTTAGTATTAATTTTACGAGAGCATTAGAACTTTTCTTTCGAATGTAAATCGGCGGCGGCTTAAGCTTTTTATTGTCCCCTATGATGTTTTCAGGAGGTATATCATCGGATTTGTCTGCCAAAATAGCCAATCTATTTGTTTCTATGGGCTTCTCTATTGTAGATTGTTTTGAGGTGCCGCGAGTTATTTTATCGTTTTATTTGTATATAACGTTTCATTTGTATATACCGATCCATATCAGTTTGTACGCCCGAACATTGTTTTGAAGAGAGCACGCTGGTGTAAGGTGCTGAATTGTTTGCTTGCGCAGTAGATTTCGATGTTACAGTAGATGGTATTGCGCGAGTCGGTAGTATTGTAGTTGTTGTAGAAGTTGCCCTTGCAGTTGCTAATTACGTCACTGTACTGGTTACCGTGGCTAAGTAGGTTGGCATGAGGGAAGGGTATGGGGTTTTGTCCAACAAGAGTGCTGGAGATTAAGAGAGCGCACTGCCTAGCGATGTTGGATTGATCATTACTCGGGCTTGGGGTTATTGATCGCGGTTGGTTAGTATTTGTTGAGTTTGCGGTCGCGTTGTCTTACGTTGACACGATTGAATGGTATTCGTTGTTACGTTGCAGAGAGAGCCGACGGTCGTCTTGCTGGCGTTGGAGCACCATATGAGTGTCGAATTCACTCATAGCTTAATGTTTTAGATTTTCTGCTTGTTTATTTACGTACGAACATTAAAAAAGTACGAAGTTCATCGCACTAAGCGTTTTTCGGTTTTGTTTAGAGCTTGCACTGCTTTTATTTAAAATTTTCGTTGACGATAAGAAGACAGGAAAAAAACACGTTTGCACTCGCCGACGTTCGCAACTCGAATCCCATCCTTCTAACTCAAAAAAAAAGACAACGTTATGGCATTTCCGATCAATAAGTTATATGACAGCTAAAGGATATAGTCCGCTAATTCTTATGAAATTTGCCGATGAAATATGAATTTATTTACGTAATCATTGATGCTCATCAATATGCCGGCAGATACTAGCTTAATAGAACAATTCTTGCTCAACAGCAAGAATTTACGACAACTATATTGGAGCGGCCACGAAATTGGATGCAAGAAATATTAAGCAAAAATGCCGCAGCAATTGTGAGTTATTTGGTACCCGCGGGTGGCGACCTCTGTTTCACATATTCGTCATACACTTATTGCCACTTGAATATGACACTTTTTAAGCCCCCCTAACAACGGCTCATAATTCGAAAACGAAATGGTAAAATAACGGAATTTTTGTGTATTATCTGAGTGCAAACATTCTTCGCTCTTTCTGGTATATTCCAAGATTTAGAATAAATCCGTTATAAAGTTGTGTGCACTTTGTGGGAGCTTTTCTAAAAGTTCAATAGAATTTTTGTGCCACTTAATTAGAACGTGTATTTTATGTTGTTTGTAGATGTACAAAGCTGGGAGTCATATTTCAAACAATTCTTGCAACATTTTCACGCATATTCGGTCAGTGTAGAGCTGAAACAAAAAGCTTACTTCCTTTTGTGGTTCGACGTATTAATATTTTAACTTCTTCTTCATTGATCATTTTACAATCACACGTCATACTGTTGCAGCTTGTTTTGAGTTCTTCAAAAGAGAGATGCAGAATTTACAAACACATAGAGAGTGGATAGCCGACGTGCGTAAGATGAAAAGAAAGATGAAGAATTTAAAAACACAAAGAGAGTGGATAGCCGACATGCGTGGATAGAGTGGATAGCCGATCGCTTGTGAATGTATATAAGTTTTTCAACTATGTAGATGAAATGATCCGGAATCACGCCATATGATGCAGTTTGCACATCTGCTCCTTAAAAAAATGTAACCAACGCTTGAAGATATGCTTATAATATCTATGAGACCTATAATAACCTATGATATAACAAGGGTAAAATAAAATGTAAACAAACATGCACCTCTGAATGAAATTAACTGTTATCCAAAAGACTTGGTAGAAACAAAATAAAAAAAAAAACGCATTTAAAACGTGTTCATTGTCATGCAAGAGAATAGTGAAAGTTTGCGATTTCGTATGCTACAAGTGCGATAAAAAGTGCATATAACCATCGTAGGTATGTCAAAGGAAGACGTTTTTGTCTTGCTTTTTAACTTTGTTTTGATTTCGCCATTAACTTTTGTTAACAAAAGCAAGCCAAAAACAAGAAAGGATGGCTACCTTCGGGCGAGTCGATCCTTATTTTAGTTAGAAAATCGGATTTGTTTGCTTAATAGATTACCCACAGAAAACCCCATTCTGCAAACTTTATGCCATTTCCGATCATTAAGTTATATGGAAGCTAAAGGATATAGTCGACCCATCTCGGCCGTTCTGATTTATATACTGCCTGCACTGATGGGTTCCGAAATATCTTACAGACAGAAATCATTATACTGCATTTGACACGATTAAACATTCGCTACTTATAAGTAAACTCAGTCTTTTGGGATTCCCAACTGATTTCTTATTGGGAATTCGAGTTACTTATCTTGAAGAACCCAACGTGTCTTCTTTAAAGATGTTACCTCGCGATTGGTCTACGTCACATCTGGGGTGTCGCAAGGAAGCCATCTTTATCTGTATCCGATTTAGATAAATTTCAAAATTGATGTTTAGCAAATATCCTAAAGCTTAATGGATCGAAATGTAAACTGATGTAATTTTCGATTATCGTATGTTTAGGTTTGCGTACACTCGCCATGAAGGTAAGAAGAGACTTTCGTTTCTTATTTACTTGTAAACATATTGTTGAACAATTCTTTAAATAATTCTTCGTTTTATTTATAAGGTGGTTTACAGAGCAATCTTTCAGACGGCAAGCAGAACCCTGTTCAATAGGGCTATAGCCGGAAACGAGGAGATACTCTGGACGGAATACAAGGCCCCTTTGGCACCTTACAAAAAAAGCTATCTGAAAAGCGAAGCGCTTCTTGTGGATTTTGTTCTGCTCGGACATTGAAAATAAACCCCAAGCTGCGCGGTAAAGCGTAACCCAATCAGCACAGTTTCAAGCCTTGTAAATCGGCTTGCCCCGACAAGATAATACCTGCACAAATGCCACAAGCACGAGACATTGCCCCAAATTGGCTCTCAAATAACAGATCCCTCACACTTGGCAAACTATAACAAGTCTTCATATCCAAAGAGGACAAGCCATCATCTGCGACCCCATAAGATTTCTGACTAATCAGTCTGTCATCCTTTCTGCTTAAGAAGATAGACAGAGTCATAGGCCTCCACACATCTTACATGTGTGTAAGATGTCTTACCCACATTTCTTACCCAAAAAGGGTCCGAGTCCACAAAATTCCACCGAGACTTGCGTCCGCGTGATCATTTCCAAATTAGAGAAAGCCAAATCTCAGAAGGAATATGCCATGGTCGCCAGGAGATGCGGACTTTTATGAAGCAGACAGTATATGGTGTTATTAATGTCCGTAAGCAATTTTCAGCTCCATATGAGCAATTCCTTACATTTTTCACATAACTCCTTTGTCTGAAGTTGTTAGGCGAAATTTAATAGGTAAATTTCCCATACTTCCATGAAGTATACCGCGATAAATATTCAACGTCATATATGTTATCCTTGACCAATAATGTTGATTGGGGGTAAGTTGATATGTTGAGGCTCCCCACTGTCCCGAACAATATTGATCCCATGCAAGAAGCAATCCGTTCACCGAGTCATGCAATGAAGGCTCAGAGCCTTTCAATCACCTTGGAACCTTCTTCCAGAAGATGTCTTCGTACCGTAATGGCTCTCACGTCTTGGTGCCGGAAATAAGATTTTTCTGGGCTTATGCTTTGAGCGGTTGCTTTTCGTCTATTCGAATTTGTTGCCTTATGCCGGATGCCACTGTAGATAATGTCAGGAGTCACCTCTGTGCATAATTTTATAATTCAATATTTTATAATTTGTACGATTTATATGATCGGAACTATATCTATTCTATCTGAAACATATATGACATATATTTTTGTAAATTTTACTATCAAGATGTGCCTAAGGCTTGCTCAATGGCAAGAGCTGGCTTTTATCAAACGTTGTTGAAAAGGGTTTGATGAACCTTAGATCATCAAAGATCATTTCAAAGAGCAAATTTTTAAGCCTACTTCCATTGCAGGGCGTTGTAGTTTCTCTCTCTCCATTAGCATAATTTAGCCATACTTTAAATTAGGTAAGATTACAATATAAAATTATAATAAGGAAGGTTACTTTGAGGAACGGCTAAGACAGCTCACGCATTTGTAGGCAATTTGAAAAGAACGATGCCAAGCTCCACGAGTTAGCACTAAGCTCTGATGATGAATACTTTTCAAAAGCCAAGGCACTGAAAGGTCTGGTATTTTTTCCTTCCTGAGCGAAGGAACATAATCAAAGTCAGTATCAACGCACAAACCCACTGTCACATCAGCATTTGTGATACCACCAGTCGACATAAATTTGACGGAGGCTACCTGAAATGGCCCCGATTCCACGACATCTTCACAGAGCTAGATCAAAATCAAGATTATAGCGATGCTTTAAAGTTCCGGCATTGGGAAAACCATGTACCAGGAGAGGCGAAGAACCTAATCTTCTCTACGGTGGTCTTGCTGGACATCAAGATGCCTGACAGCGATAAAAAAAAACCATATCAAAACGAATGAATTTTAATCAAATCCACACTTGCCATTTTTTAGACAAATAGGTCAGCAGAGCAATTACGTAGCCTGCATGATACAGTGCTCAGAACAATCACCGCCCTCAACGCCCTCAACGTACCAACAATCGGTGGGACCCAATCCTGATTTACATCATCGAAGAGTAATTAGTTGAAAAAACGTTATCATGTTTAGAACTCTCCAATACCAACTAGCCAAATGACGCTACAAAGGACAACAAAAACTGCTGGGTTTTACTCAGCGACCAACTTAGCCGGTGAAAGATGTTTAATATGCACCCGCGGCAACCATCGAATGCAAAATTGCGCCAAACATGACATGACATTCAGGACATGACTCCTAGCTAAAGAACACAACAAATAACGAGTCTTAACGGCTGCGCTAATTGTCTGTCAACAATTGTCTGGCCAATCAACCATCGCAACCAATTGATCGTCCAAAAAACATTCCATCAGGATTCCGCTTAGCAGATCCCACGTTCATGGAGCCACAAGGCATTGATCTTCTGCTTGGAGCCGAATACGTCCCACAACTGCTTGAACCACGACTAATAAAACTAGGGCAGGGGCAGCCATTGCTTCAGAAGACGAAATTTGGCTGGATTGTGATGAGGCCAGTGCGACCCAAATAAGTTCATGATTCTAAATCAGAACAAGTCGTTTTTGATCACGGCGCTTGGGCATCGGAGGCTGGCGAGCCACGCTAGGAATTCGGTGAAATCGACGCATCCGAGCGAAGCTCTAGTGCATGCATCGTCGAGAAGCAGATAGTCGAATCTGGAAGATTACAGAATTCACCACCCATGGCGGATCAACAAGGAGAGCCGCAAACGGACCCTGAACCACAAGCCCAAGTTTGTCACCTCATGAAGAGCACACAGTGCAAGGGCCAGTAAACAGGGGAAGTCAAAGAGTTGAAGACACCACCAATTCTAAAGAATGTAGGGGGGAGACTCCTCACCCGGCATGGGTCACAGACATTTCGAAAAGGACCAAGAAGCAAGGCCAAGAAAAGAGCGACAGTCCTGAAAGCGCACTGACCAACCAGAAGAAACGTTTGATACTACGTGGGATCTCCAAGGAGAATGGTTACGAGGGCACGCAACAAGACGAAGAAGACAACAAGGAGAATAGAAATATCTTGGGTATCGTACCAATATGAGATGTCTCACTCACATGATTCAAATATTTTTCGGTATTAACATTAGTTGTAGTTATTAGGTAAGAGTCACAATATTTTCTAGTGAAAAAATAAACCACGGTTCACTAAGACGTTCCCACAACAACGCACAATCGCATTGGATTGAGTCCCTCAATGGGGGGGAAAAATGTTGGCACCTAGTGCCAAGACCTAATATCTTTCACACCTAGTAATATGAATGTATCTAATCAAATAATAAGTTGATGCCGATCGACTGTCCCAGTACTGAGTACAGACGGCGATCGACTGACCCAGTACTGAGTACAGACGGCGCCATCAGCAAGCATTTTTAACGCCAGCGGAGTCATGAAAAGCAATCAGAGTCAGCAGCTAACCGGGTTAACCATCACGGAAGCACGTCGGTGACATTGACCTTGTAACTTTAGACCTAATATAATAACATCTTAGATATATAGATACTTAGCATCATATATAAGAGCAGTTATTCCCTAAATAAAGATAGTTGCGAATACAGAATCAATCGTCTCGTTACTCAGTGCTAACTATAGCACTTAGACGTTATCACCTTCGAGCGCGCTCCCATGAACGGACCGTCGGCAGGAACCCCCTTGTACCTCCGTGTGTTACCTCAGACCAACGATCAACTGAGGAAGCTTCCTTCCCCACCACAGCTGAGGTGCGACAACGAACCCCCGGCCATCCCCGGATCTCAACCACTGCCTGGATTAACCAGGTAGTTGTTAGTCAGACGTTCTATAGGCTTGACTACGACTCCGGGACCTATCGTTGCTCCCGTGAGTTCATTTTCGACGTTAGTGGCCGCATAACGCACTGCGTACGACCAATGATGTTCATGAAATAATACATCCCATTTCTCGACTAATTGTCGAGTTAATGGGTCATATAGTCGATAACCTTTTGCTATCACAGAGTATCCAACCATAATGTACTCTTTGCCCTTAGGTTGCAATTTGCTGCCCTCCTCGGACCCTTGTCCAGAGCAACTGCTAGAGATCCAAAAACCTTTAGGTGATTTACATAAGGTCTCTCACCCGTCCACGCTTCCATACGAGTCATACTCTCTAATGCGTTGGTAAGGGTTTCGGAGGTTTCGGAGATAAACCGAAGTGTTGACAGCTTCTGCCCAAAAATGATCTCCCAGTCCCGCCTGCACCAGTCTCGACATCTCCACTAGCGTTCGATTTGCCCGTTCCGCAACTCCATTTTGCTGGGAAGTATACTGTTAGCTGTCTGTCGACAAATTCTCCGCCATTGTCACTCCGAAGGCATTTAAGTCATCTTCCTGTCTGCCGTTGCACCAGATTCTTGAATTCGATGAATTTGGGTAGCTCCTCGTTCTTCCCACGCAGGAAGTAAACAAGAATCCTCCTGGTCAGAAAATACTTGGTACCTCCGAGGGACAGTGTTGGCAAAGGTCCACAAACATATGCATGTAACAGATTTAAAAGGCGGACTATATACGATCCGATATATATCTAATAATATAAGATGCGTGTCGCCACCTAGCAGACAACTGCAAGGGTATATCATCTTCGGCTCCGCCCGAAGCTAGATTTCCTTACTTGTTTTCTGATGAGTGGCGAGTACCATCCATGCACGAGTGCAGTATGCGTCTGTATGCATAAGGTGTCAAAAAGTGCCACCTGTGCCGTTTATTAATTATTCTACCCACAATTAAGCACTTGTTGGGTAATACTTTTATGTAGCAGGCCATAAGGTAACATTCAGACACTTCAGTCACATCTCTCAAAAATAGTCACTTTTAATATAATTGTATTTTCATTTGAATAATTTAATAGTTTACTACAATGTCCAAGCGGCAGCGCGACGGTCTCGATGCTCCAGCTAAAAAAGCGGCCAAGAACCGATTCAAGAAATTAGTTCGTACTGTTATTCTAAATATGCAGTGGCTAAATGAGGCCACCGAGGATACTGGAATATCTCTAAATGTGAAAAAAAATGTGGCAATGTTGGTACGTCAAAAGCGCAAGGTTGGCATGATGACAATGGCAGTAAGTTTTTATTGCAGTGATTTTTATTTAAATAAAAATACTTTGATTGTAGGAAAAATCGCTACTACGGACTCCACATAGTACACGAACTGTCGAAGATAGAAAAAAATTGTGCACGATTGTGGCAAATCTGGCCTGTTTCTCGAAATTCCCACCCGTGAGTGAAATTTTCAAACATATAGCTCTTATTATTAAAAATTTTGTTATTTGTTTTTAGAAAATCCGCGCCCGATTAGTTCCCCATGTCAAATTTATGGCTGTTACCCCAGGTCGAATCATAATGAAAGAAGGCGATTTTCCTGTAACTATTTACTTCATTATTGCCGGTGAAGTGGAAATGACAAGAAATATATTTAGCAAGGTAATATTAAAGAATTTAGCTTTTATTTTTACCGTTTAACGAGAAAATAAATGTATCAAATATTGATCCAGGATATCAAATTTTTACGAAAAAAATGTTCATGTCTACATAATACATAATACATAATATATAATACAACTAGCTAACCCGGCAAACGTTGTTTTGCCATATACATTTTTTCTAGAAAATTTTTTTTTAGTTCAATAAGAATAATTATTATTTACTATATGTATAAGTGTACGGGGCTTATAATCGAAGGCGTTGAAAAATATTGAATTTTTATTATTATTAATATTTGTTATTTATTTAGGTTAATAAATTAATCTTTATTAACTTTATGAATATTTTTCGAATTACAACAATTCTTTATAAATAATGCCAGTCTAAAAAAAAGATTATTCTCTCAGCCCAATGGAGTACACAATATTCTTGGTTAATCCGTATTTAGCCAGCACAAATAAACTGGATTTTTTTCCCACGCGAGAACATGCCACATATAATTGTCCGTGGGAAAAGCATGGTGTTTCCAAATCTAAACCACAGGGATTTGTGGCATTAACACATTTTCGCCTCGAAACTTCTCATTCAAAATTCTGGCTTCAATGATATTTTTCATTAATTTCTTAATTACTAATCGTGTACCATTACACAGACCTGGTGGGTTCAAGTTACGAAGTAGAATGATCGGAGCTCCAAACTTCAATTGTAAATGGTGTGGCGGCATGCCTGGCAAATCAAATGAATTTGAAACCTCAATTGGATAATTCACAGTTTCGCTGCCATCACAAACTGCATCAATTGATTTGTATGTCACCAAGTCCCCATGCAACAACTGTTGTATTTGTAAATATAATGCATTGACGTCAACATTTTTTGCTGACAAAATCGCTCTTTCTGCCAACCACTTATGATTTTTATATTGTGTGTGAGAGTATTTTGCGAGTCGACGATTGTGCAGAAGTCCGTTTGTAATTTTATACATCCAGTATTTTTATGTACAGCAACTTTACCCTCGGCAATATCTAACAGTTTAGAGAAAGTGTCGGCGGATGGATCCCAAAGCATTTGAACGCGCATGTTCTTCGTCAGTTGTACTTTTTCAATATTACGCCACAGTCGCGATGATTTTAAGCAAGCATTGATTTCATTAGCGACGTTGAACTTGGAATAACGTGAAGAGTTTGTCTGAAATCACCTGAAAGGAGTAACAGAGGGTCGCCAAATAGTTTATCATTGTTTTTTATATCCCTCAATGTCCTATCCAATGCCTCAAGCGAATGTTTATGAGCCATAGTGCATTCATCCCAAATAATTATTTTACATTGTTTCAGCACTATGCTCATAGACGATTGTTTTTTTATGTTGCACACTGCATCTGGATTATTTTGAATGTTCAATGGCAGCTTAAGTGCTAAATGAGCTGTTCAGCTCCATCTAATAAAGTTGCTGCAATGCCAGAAGATGCAACGGCCAATGCAATGCCATTTTTTGATCGCATCTCGGCAAGAAATAAGGAATGTTTTGACAGTACCACCTGGTGCATCAAAAAAAAAGAATCCTTGTTCTGCCGCAACTGCAAGCATAATGCGGTCGTAAATAATTTTTTGTTCGTCTTTAAGTAGTGGAACATTGCCACTATCAATGCCTGTCATTTCTACAATATCATAATGTAGTTCACGATTTATATCTGTGTTGAGTAAATCAGATGCTCTTCGATTTGGTGATGTCACACCGAATTGATTGATTGATTCGCAATATCAATACAAAGATCCTCGATAGCAATCAATGCTTCATTATACATTGCATCGCTGAATGATACCGTTATATCGTTAAATGTTGTACGATGTCGGTACAATATATCATCAGTCATTGTTTAGTCCTGCTTCAGCAAGCATATTATTCCAATGGTTATGGTCTTGTTGTGGTATTGTTCTACCAAAAATACGTCGGATACTGTTGTTCATCTAATTTACGTATATCTTGAAATGACAATGGTCCGGTGACATTAACCAACAACAGTCGCAGATAAAACCACTCAGTCTGCCGTGGATTGACTGTATATTCACGACCCAAAGTATTTGATTTGAATAAGCCGGGGCACTCATCAACTGGTGTCCCTTTCTTGCGGGGCATCCATTTTTTTATTGTGCCCATGTAAAATATCGTGGAACATCAGAATACAGCAGTGTTTTTTGCGAAGTTTCCAAAAGCATCAGCACGATTGCACAGTTCAAAAAAATTGGTGAGCGTGGTTTTTAGTGGATTAACAGCACGATCAAGCGCTGTTTCGTTCGTGAAATATAGGCGCTCGCCGTTTTCAAGATGAACAGCTAAATGGATAACTGCTGGATCTCGTTCATGAATTTGGAAACCGAAAATACGCCAGACAGCTTCATTGGAGCTGATATACCGGCTATAATTTGATAATAAGTAATTTCATCATTTGGATTCAGCCGAAGAGCATTTACATTAGAATAAAATTTAAACACAGCCATATCACTTCCTTTATTGACATACTTGCAAATATATTTGATATATTTGATCTTCACCGAAATACATGACTTGACATTAATATGAGCGTTGAATGTTTTGCTCAGTAGAGGTGAATATGGTACCACCCATCGATTGTCTGCGTTTTTAATAGTTGTAATGAACGATTGTCCGCCATTTTCGATACTTCTTCGACGATATATTGGATATCCGTCAATATGTGTGATCGTATCATTAGTGAAATCTTTAGGAATACGATTTGTACATTTTCCGTCTACCATGCAAGGTGATGAACGATTTAAATTCCCGCACGGACCATGAATCAAGTTTAAAGTGACAATATCAAACAATAATTGATCAACAGACGGATCTGGAATCTCTGTAGAAATTAAACTATCGATGTCTTCAGGACGTATATTATCGACTAACCAAATTAAAATGTGACCATGAGGTAATCCACGCTTTAGTCATTCGACTGAATACATCCAACAACGTGTGGGCCCAAATTCATTTTGGTTATAAAGTAGATTAATGACTTTAATTTTTGTTTAAACACACGTGCTGTAATGTCATGACGATGTATTGCATTTTGTCCTGGTAATACCAACAATATAATCTCCACCAGGGTCTCTCTTCATCTGGTGTTTTATCAGGATTGATGACAATAGCGTGATTGTCACTTTCTAGCTTGTGCATGTGTGAAATTCCAAAAATACATTGTGCTCATTTAACAGAGCGTCCAGCTCGCCGATGCTACGCCTGGCAAACGGTGAATTAAGATTATGGTAGTCGCAACGTGCATCCACACGATTGGCGAGTGCACTTGTGGAGTCCTTGCCACCCATAAAGTAGATTTGTAAAAATTTATGAGATTGGTTCGGCATTGGCAGCAATGAGCCACCTTTGTGATATATTTGGCCTTTGATTTTGAACGTGGAATTGAAATATTGACCGTTTCCATCAATATTGTTAACTATTTTTGTTGCTCCAAACGATGTCATTTGGAAGCATCAATTGAATGTACGAATTGACTTCACGAACAGGGTAGAATCTCGGTACACATCCGAGAAGTAAATCGCGCAATGGTTCAAGTGATGTTTTAATTTCGGGTAGTTGTACTTTTCC
This sequence comes from Drosophila atripex, assembly GCA_035045925.1. NCBI lineage: Eukaryota > Metazoa > Arthropoda > Insecta > Diptera > Drosophilidae > Drosophila > Drosophila atripex. Next base: position 238,709 of record JAWNOP010000019.1, read on the forward strand.
TGATGAGCAACACATCGCAAGTGGCTCATTTTTAAATTTAAGTGCATGAAAAAACAGGCATTCATTATCCAAAGTACCAATAATCACTTTGGAATGAGCAGAATATGCAACATTAGGTTCGTACTGGAATGCTAGTCGAAGAAATGCTCCTGATGTAAACTATTGATGAACTGGTTGGCGTTGTTGGTCAATTCTTCTATGTTGATTAACTATGAATCTGCGAGCTTCTCTTCGTTGCAGTTGTCTTTCTTGATTACGATCATCTCGTGTCTCTTGCGATTCTAATTGAGGCAACTGCGTCATGCTCACACGCACATTTGCATTATCTTCTTCGATTTGTTCGCTTGATCTTCGTGCTCTTTTATCTCGCGCGGCTGTGGATTTCACCTTTCAACGACTGACGTGTAACCGTCACTGCTACGATTTTACACAATACAAAATGGCTAAAAAATGTATGGTAAGTAAGATAGGGGACCGGAGTGACAACTGGAGACACCTGGCGGGCATAAATGATCGATTGATAAATTATTGACCGTCGAAGGCGGGAGGATATTAAAATGATTAGCTCTGAATAAGAATTTATGGTACTAAATTATTATATTCGATTGCCACCTAGAAAAGCTATTGCGGATTTGTAGATATAATAAAAATGAGTAATATTTCTATATGCCAAACCATAAAAAAATAAAAACAAAAAATTTTGTCGAAAAAATGAAAAAAACAAGAAAGGTAAGCTATCTTCGGACGGAGCCGAAGTTGATATACTCTTGCAGTTGAGTGGCAGTCCGCTAGGTGGCGACACGCAACTTATATTATTAGATATATATCGGATCGTATATAGTCGGTCGATCCTTATGAAATTTGGCAGATCGGATTAGTTTGCCAAAGTAGAATCTATAGAGAATCCCATTCTTCTAAATTCAAAAACAACGAAGTTATGGCATTCCCGATCAATCAGTTATATGACAGCTATAGGATATATTCTACTGCCTACAAAGGAAAGAAGAATGTGTGCAAGCGTTGAAGTCGATAGCTTTAAAACGGGGAGACTAGTTTGCGTAGAAGCAGACAGACAGACGGACGGACGGAGAGACGGACAGACGGACGGACGGACAGACGGACATGCTGATATCGACTCAGGAGGTGATCCTGATCAAGAATATATATACTTTATAGGGTCGGAGATGTCTCCTTCACTGCGTTGCAGTGACTCAGTGGTAGGCTTAGCCACAGCTCTTTTTACAAAGTAAACTTCCGTGCTGTTACCAACCGCCCAAGGGGCAATACGAGGACCAGCCCGACCCCCTCTGCAACAGGATCACAGGTAAACATAATCTCTAGAAGAATGGCTGATACACTGGGAGTCCGATTGGGGCCATCGACCCTGAACTTCGCTGCACTGGGTGGGCCACACAGTGCAAGTGCCAGTAAACGAGGGAACTGGAGGACTTCAAGTCACCGCCAACACTTAAGTGTGCAAGGGGGAGACACCACCCGGCATGGGTAAGAAGCGTCTCCAAAAAGGACCAGGAAGCAAGGCCAAGAAAGTAACGAGGGTCATGTATGCACACTGACCAACCAGAAAAAACGTCTGGTACTACATGGGATGCCCAAGAAGAATGGTTACGAGTGCGCGAAACAAGATGAAGGAAAAAACAGGCCGCATAGAAATATTTATCTTATCTTACCAATAATGGAGGTCTCACCAACATCAATATTGTTATGTTGTTATGATTCAAATATTTTTTGGAATTATCATTAGATTTAGTTATTAGTTTTAAGACTCACAATATTTTTTAGTGCAAATGTACACAATGGTTCACTAAGACGGTCCAGCAAAAACGCACAGTCGCATTGGATTGAGTCCTTCTGAGTCCATTGGGGGTGAGAATGTTGGCACCTAATAACCCAGCTCCAATAGATGGCACCAAAAATCACCGGAATTGGGCCAGAAGCCGATATAAGCAATATCAGCGGTAAGGATGATTGACTAACCGGAGCAAGCAAAACCAGCGAGCTCAGCAGAAACCCAATACCATGCGATCTGAGTCAGCAGACCAACATAGCACGTTCTTATTTTATCCTTGACCTTACCCACTCCGGGACCGCAAACCGTTCTACGGACAAACACTTACAAAACTTTTTTGTATTTTGTATTTTTAGGTGCCCAACTAGGGTTATTGATTTTATCCATACATCTTTTTTTTTAATTAAAATTAAATGGTATATCTTGCTCATGCAGTTAATTTAGAACTTTTGATCTTTCCCATATTCTCTTGTTTATTGGATATCAAAGAAAAACAAAAATTTGGCATTGCATTTCCGGAGTCGCAGCTTAAAGCAGCCATTGAAGATTGCGGACAACGGCAGTAGGTGGCTTTCGCTTTATCTTTATCTTATTTGATTACATTGATTATCGTATAGATAAAAAATCACGACGTCTGGTTAACTATTTTGATATTCTTGCAGAGGGTGCATTAATTTTGAAGGAGACATTTCCATCCCTAAAAAATACATTCCTGATAACCTTCTGAGTCGAAAGTATTCTCTCAGTTTTAAAGCTCAGTTTTTAAATCGACTTCAAAGCTTGCACACATTCTTCTTTCCTTTCCGGAAATGCTATAACTACGTTGTTTTTTAAACAGACTTTGGGCAAAATAATTCGATATGCTAAATTTTGTAAATCGTAGGTAGGAAGGTCGTAGGTTGGTAAACCATCCTACGTATTAAAGGCTTAATTGGCAACAACCACACATGAAAAACTGCCGAAGATTCAGTACAGATATTGACGAAGGTCTTCTGTCCGAATATGCAGATAAATTTAGCACCAAAGAATTCATTAGCACAATGGTAAAAAATTGTGAGCATGGACAACAACAGAAATATATCCCGGTACATGCAATGGTCGCGGTTAATAATAATTACAAAAATAATATTTATAATAATAATTAAAATAATAATAAAAACATCAAAAGTGAAAGAACTTTTAAAGTGGACATACCAGGAATTATTAATCAGGTCGAGAATAACACAAAACCGTGATTTAAATTTTTCAAACATCCTAAAATCTGAGATTATTGTTAAAAAATCGTTTTTTGGGACTTGTTTGCGCTTAAAAATTCCTCGGTGGGATCGGTGTAGGAATTTTTAAGGTGCTTGAAAAATTTCAATCATGGTTAGAAAAATACATCTTTCTATGCATTTTAAATTATTTATTTATTTAATTTAGAGACTTATTCAAAAATTTTTACTATAAGAAATCGTATTTAACTAATTAAAGTATACATCCGATGAGGCTTATTTCTTAAAATATATACTGGCACTTAACTGAACGGCTATATAAACATCGGTGCCGTACAAAGTTAGCTTTATTTTCTTGTTTCTTCTCATTTTCCGCTCATATCTTTTTTTGCTTCATTTGTTTCCCCTGATTTATCATTATGATTATTTTTTAAGTTCTAATTTTTCATTTTCATTTTTAACATTTTCTCTAGCTTTTTTTTCTTACCCTTACTCCAATGCTTTCGGCTTCTGCTTAATGCTGCGGAGGTTGGAAGGTCACGCTGACCTTCAGTCTTTCTCTATTATTTTACTTCTCGCCCTCCGCTGCTTCGATTTCTTCATTTCGCGTCGCCCTGGCCCCTTTTCTGTGCCAGCCCTGCCACCTCAGCCTTACCCTTGGCGGCTTCCCTCTCCATCCTTTTGTAGTTGTTGTATTTGCACACCACACCGGTGGTATCTCCAGCGGTTTGTCGCTTACAGGGCCGTCTTCCCCTAGTAACTCGTTCATCCCGTAGCCTTCGAGAATCAGGGTATGGGTGTCGATATCATATCATTGTATGGATATGTTAAACATATTCCTTGCTTACTTTTTGCCAAATTTGAAAGGGATTAGCCGCTGCATCCGTTGGACTTTATATCCCTGACCATTCTCGTCTGCCTTTTTACGTTTTTCCACTAGAACAAAGTTGTTTTTGCGATATGCCTTGCATGCTAGGAACGCCAAAAAACTAGGCATATATCCCGTTGGGTCAAGTCATCCAGTTCTTTTTAGCGGATTAAGCAATCATTATTTTTACTGTCCTGCTTTTTCTCTCCGGAAAAAGCACTCTCTTTCTTTTCCTCTCTTGGACTTCCCAGCTGCGTATATGGTGCTGGCTTGTATGGCATTGCACATTGCATTTGGTCTCGCTAGCGGCACTTAATTAAAATTTTCAAATTTAAAAAACCGTTAATATTTTTTCACATATCGATAGCAGATGCCTTGATTAGATTGTTAAAAGCTCTACGATCAGCTGATCATCAGCTGTGAACGGACAAACACACCATATGATTTTGCAAAGAGCTTTACATAATTTTTTCTCTCTGCGCGCATTAAATTTGACTTCCTCGGAAATGAACAATTTTTAGTGAATTTATTAGAAGTGTGGCTTTTTATTGTATTGAAGGTATGTATTACCAAAAAAATCAATGTTTGTGACCGGTCTATAAATGTGTAGCTAATAAAACATAGTGGTAATTCAGTGTATTAACAACTAGCCCGGATTAGGATACACCTGTCTTTCGTGGAGTAGAACTTACCGGATTCAAGTGGATTCAGTCTAACTCTTTTATTAGCAGAAAGTGTGAATCAGTAGCGTCCAAAATGTGTAATATCAACTGCCATAAAAGTACTTTAGTTTGAAGGCTAGCAGGTAAAGCCTTCAATCTATGGTACTTTTTAGGAACAATGTCAGTAACAATGTTTTAGGAACATGGCACTCAGAACTCATCCCAACGAAGAAGATTGCTGCCATGGAAAACTTTTTATTTGGTACTGTTTTGAAAAACATTAAATTAACTCTGAAAGAGCAGTGCGAGATTGGCAAAAAATTGCTTAATTGTATTAGTAGGCTAATAGTAAAGTGGAAAGTGGAAGTGGAGTACTGTGGAAGAAATAAGAATTTTTTCGAAACTTAAAACCAGGAATGGCTAGATACGCCGTTGGTATTAATGGAAATTTCATGGCGGATTGTTGCAAAAAAACGCAAGTCAACAAATTGTCAGACCGTCCTGAAGATATCCCATCAGATCCCATCAGATTGCAAGCAGCAGCTTGTATAAAGCTGGAAGACGCAGTGCTTCACAGTTGATTTCAATGGTAAACGCCGACGAAGAGCTTAGCGGAAATATAATTAAAACCATGACTACCCCACAGCGTCTACCGTCAAAATTCTCTGATGAAAAAGCACTGGCCCTATTTGTAGATGTTGGACATACCAAGTACACATGGAATTTGTCAAAGAGAGCTGCCAAAGAACAAAACGCTGATATATTTCCATGCTACGATAAACTGCGATATGCGAAAAAAAATGCTGTCCCAGTGTCATCTCGGTCACTGATCATTTCGCTGAAGTAGCACTGCAAAGCTTAGTGAACCATACGATTGCTAGGATTATTGAAGCCCAGAAGCCCACCCAGAAAGTTTTCCAACCCATATTGAAAACAATAATGTCATCCAACATACTGCTACATACAAATGGATGTGATGGACTATGATGGCAGCAGCGGCCATTCAATATACAGACAAACATTTAATGACTTTGATGGAAATATGATAGATCAATATTTATTTTCAATTTTTATGGTGCCATTAACAGTGCAGAACGGACTGATAGTTTTATGGAAAACCAAAAGTCCTTCTTCTACTCGATATTGTAGACCCATTAAGATACTTTGCGAGAAAGAATCGGCAGAGATAATTCGCAGAGAAAGGGAAAATATTGAAAGCCAAATTTCAAATATTTTACCAACATTATTGAGTGTCTTTAAAATTGTTCACCAATTTCACATGACCATGCTTGATGGCAAAACGTTCAGTGTCATATCTGAATCTTCTTTGCAAACATGCGGAATATGTAAAGCAACTCCTAGGAATATAAACGATCTGAATTTGGTGAAGAGCTTGTCTATTAATGAAAACTTCTTTAAATATGGGTTATCAAGTCTTCACGCCTGGATTACGTTTTTCGAGTGTGTTTTGAACATTGCATATAGAATTCCGATTCAAAAATGGCAAGCTCGTGGTGTTGACAAGGATGTTGTTGATGAAAATAAAAGAAATATTCAGAAGAAGCTTAGGGAAGAGATGTATTTGCTGGTAGATTGCTACTGCTGGTAGTACGAATAACGGAAACACTGCAAGGAGGTTTTTCGAACAACCAAATTTGGCTGCTCGTATAACAGGAGTAAGCTATGATTTAATACATCGATTCATTGTAGTCTTACGAACACTTTCATGCTGCCACGATATAAATTCGGAGGCATTCCGTTCTTACGCATTGGAAACTGCCGAACTGTTTTGTAAAATCATATCCCTGGTTTTATATGCCATCTTCTGTTCACAGAATTTTAATTCATGGAGCAGACATTATAAGCCATTTTTGCCTTCCAATTGGTATAATGTCCGAGGAAGCTCTTAAATCCAGAAACAAGGACTGCCGAAATGTACGAGAGAACAATACAAGGAAAAATTGCAGGAAAAATACCATGGAAGATGTGTTAAATGCCTTATTAGTTTCTTCCGACCCTTTGATAACGTCATTGTCAAATGGATCTGCAATTTCCTCTACAAAAAAAATGTTTATGAATAATGATGTTAAGAGATTTCTTCTAATAAAGCATCTGGATATGCCTCTCTCTGATGATTCCGAATAACATTCTGGCCTTTTTTAGATAAAGTTTATTTATGAAATATGTTAATTGAAGAATTTAAAAAATAAGTGACAGAAGATATCTATTATAGTTTAGAAGTTATTAATTAAATGCCGCTAGCGAGACCAAATCGCCCACTGTGCATTGGGGAGACACTGGCACTGTCGAGAAGTGTGGAGTGGACAGCGATTCTCATGGAGCGCTTGGCAACCACCACCTGAATATCAACATGCACATCAGTCGCCAGCTGCGAGAATCTCCAATACAGCTCACTACCGATCTCACTGAAATTTACGTCGGGGTCACCAAAACGTAACGCTACAAGCTTTATGATAGCGGCCGAATTAAGTAAATTTAAAATTAAGGTTCCAATATTTATTTAGAGTTAATTCCGCGCAATATAACAAAAACAGCGGCCCGTCAATATCAACACCAACCAAATCGAAGAACTAAGAGCTTGGGTTCAGAAGCTATTCCAGAGCTCCACAAAGCGCATGCGCTACAAATAACATCAAAGTGCATGCGAAACTGGGAGACAGACAAACAAGAATAAATGCCACTGCAGCTAAACAAAATATCAATATTCTAAACAACTTTCATTCGCTTTTTGCTTTCGGTTTCGTATCAACTCCTCGATATCGCCATCATCTCTTCCTTGCCTTCCTTGACTGCATGCAGAGCCTCGCATAAACTTTTCCAACGCACGACACCAACAGACTTGTGAAACCTCCAAAATTCATTTGCCTTTCCTTTAAACAAGACATTTGCATTCAGGCATAGTATTCCAAAATTCCCTTACAAAGTTTGGTGTGTAACTGTTTGGTGTGTAGCTGTGTGTTTGGCTAACAAAAGACGCCATAAAACCGGTATAAAAAAATATAAAAGTATTCATAGTTCTATTCGGTTAAATTTTAATGAACCAATTAATATATATAAAATTTAAAAAAAAGATGTTCATAAGGTATTCTTAAACTCGACAACTGTTTTCTCAGCATCTAAAAGCGGAACCTTTAAGTATTTAGACCTCAATACTTTAATTTTATAAGGCATAAATTCACAATTTTTTTTTTTTTTTACACGTTAAAGATTTGCATGAAAGTTGCATTAGATCACGTTCAAATTCACTGACGACTAGGGATGCTACATTATTTGACAGATCGTTATTCTTAGGGTTTAATTCATTCAATAGATATTCAATAAAAAACTCTTGTTAAAAATCAGTGGAGAATTAAAATTAAAGTGAAAAGCATACACAAAAATGACTCACAATATTCACTTCAGATGCAGCGTAGAAAGATCGATCTTCCGCAGGCTGAAAGCTGTAATAGACCTTTAAGCGGTCATGTCTCCAAATTAGGTGATAAAAAATGTATTGTCTGCCCAAAAGTGTAAATATTTCTTATGATTGTGGAGACTGGTTCTTGCATATAAAAGCTTTAACTTTTTACTTTTTAACATATACACGGAGAGACACTGAATATATAGATATAATAGATAAAATTAAACTAAGAAGAAATATATAATAAATTTGAAATCATGTTGTATATGATTTTAACTCACAACTAAATCAGACTCATAATTAAAGAAAATATTTATAAAAATGTTGTTTTGCACTTAGAAAAATTTAGTTTACGTTAGTGACACGTGATTTTTATGAAAATCGGATTTTATTGGACTGACTTATGCCAAAGAAGGAAAAAGTCCGAGCTAGTAATGATGGCCAGGGTCAGGATGGACAGCGAAACAGCATAAACGAGGGCTTTTAAATACAGATGCAGCGGAAATGTCCCACTTCTAAACTATCCTCCATATTTTAAAACAACCCGCTAATCTTCCCTGATCAATACTCTAATCAGGATAGGAAAAACTCCAACCAAGGTTAACTGGAAAGAACTTTAGTCAACGTGTAACTTTTAATGCTCTTTTTTATTGAGCTTACACTTAGAACTATTTTAGTACATGTTTCGGCTCATCGCTTCTACTACAACCACCATTTTGTGTTGCCACAGCTACCCCCTCTCCAGTAACCATATTGGGCGCGAATCGGGCCGTATACGGTGGTTCCAACGGTTGACGCACTGCATCTGTCCGATGCTTGAGCACGAACATACGTTTGTTGCTGCTTAAGTGATGCGCCGTGGCAATGGGTCGAGCCACACGCATATGCTCTCGAAATTTCTCTATGAAATTTCTTGGATTCATTGGTTAAATACTCGTAAAACTCGTAAAAACATTGGTAAAACTCGTTTGGCAATCGTATGCGCATTCCATAAACCAGCTCCAACGAAAATATTGTTTAACTAACTTTAATAAATGATTTATAATAAATCAACAAAATTATTTCGAGCTTTTCCTGAAATCGAAGATTAAAACATGATATAATCCATTGATTTCAATAAGAAAAAAAATCTCCCCTAGGAAAATGTTTGGGGAAAAATCATAGAAGCACAAAAACAAATGTATAAAATCGAAGACATGCAATTTGGATGAGTATTCCAAAACTATGGTAACTGCTAGATGACATTTTTTAATTTCAGTTGGTAAGGAAATATTTCAAAAATCATATGTGCTAAAAACAATGATGTTCAACGGAATAACATGGCCTACATAATTAAATATGTGTTAAAATGTGATCAAAAATAGAAATTTTCGGCCTGCGTAATATGCGCAATATAATTAACCCATTCTTCGGAGATCGCCCATTACATGCCCCACAAGCTGCCCTTAATCCGAAAACATCCCATTCAAGGGCGAAGCTCTAAAGCTGGCTTCTCGATTACTATCGTCATAGGCCAGTGCTCCTGTGCTATTATAAGATAAGGCGGCCCCTGACACCATAAACTGGATCCGATCAACTAAATAGGAAGAGCTCTACGTGATAAGATGTGAGCTGGATTTTGCGACGTAGGCACATAACGCCACTCCATGGAATGAGTTAGATTGTGGATGGTTGATACGCGGTTGGCGCTGAAAACGTTAAACTTGGCCGGCTCCAGGATAACACAACTGACGAGTCAGACCAACAAACATACTACCCTTTGTAAGCGCCTAGTCTGTGAACCTCTGCCATCATTCTCGCCAACAACTAAGCCAGCTCTAACTTCGGCACAGTTAACGTCTTAAGAAGCAATATACGAGACTTCGAGCATGAGGTCGGCTCTCAGCCCCTGGCGACCTGGCAACGATGTAGACCCATGCTTCGTAGGCTTCAATGCTAGCGTCACAGAACCCATGAATCTCCACGAGTGCTCCAGAAGTAAAATCATCCTTTAGAAGTAGCTGATCAGTGGTAGGATCCCAAGCCAATCCTAACGTTGTGAAGTTGCTGCCGCCATCAAAAGTTATATTAGACTCTATATTATATTATATTATGTTATATTAGACGACTGTCGACAACTTATGCCCTGCTCCTGACAGCCCATCAATTAGTTTTGAGAGGCAGCACCTTTCCCCTCTGTGGTTAAGACCGCGGCACATTTTCTGCACATTGGCAGCTTTCTGTGCTCCTTACTTCTGTCGCGCCGCATATTCTGCACAACAGCATCCTGGGACTCCTCCCACTTTCCCAATGACCCATTACCGTACCTGTGACATGCCTGCGCTGGATTATCGATTGGTTCTTGGCTAAAACTTGCTGTCCACTGCCGATACTGGTATTGTTGAGCCATTCGATGCTGTCTCTCGGTCTGATCTCGGGACATCTTGGGATCCATCCTTGTCTTAGGGTGCTCTGTTCTGCGGCGGACCTTGGTACGTCTCGCTGCCATCTTTGTCTCAGTCCCTGTTATTATTGCTTGTTCTGAGTAAGCGTGATCTGGTGGAAATCTTCTGTCTGACATTTTGGTGCCCATCTTTCGTAATGATTTTGCTCTGTTGGCTCGACCGACTGCGGGACCTGTCTACGGAATTTTTCATCTACGGCCCGATGTCTGTGGCTTCAGCGACTTGCCCATTAAACACCTCCTTTTAAAGTGCCTTTTCCCCGAATTCCTGGGCTACACTAATCACCTCCTTTAGAGATACGCATGGAAATTAATATTGTTCCTTGTTGTTTTTATTTGGAAAAATATACAATTTTTATTTAAATTTTTTGTTTTAGATCTTAATTTACAAACTCATTAATACATCAACTCACTTACTATATTTGACATTAGATCGCAGATTCGACCCGAAAATTCTTAATTCTAAAATCTTCTCCAAATAATCTCGGCCAGAAGCTTTTCTATCTTTTCTTTGTTTTCAATAAAAGCTTATGCTGAAACTATCGCTTTTTGTTGAGAAATAAAATTATGCTGAGCGACGTAATTTGAATAAAAATTGGAACGCAATATGATTTGAACTTAGAAACCAATACTTTCAATCGTGACAACTGAAGCTTGTGTTTACTATACGATTGGTTTATTTATCTATCAAGACGGTCAAGCGCGGCTCTCGAAGTTAATGGAAAATCCAAAGACAGAATCTTAAACAAAGGCAAATGCAATATAGCTGAGATTTAATTTTAAAATTTGTTAAGTGCATAAGATTTGCATAAGTCGAATCGTTTCATGGATAACTCTCCCCCTTCTAAAATGGATCTTCCCGATTCATTATGGATTTCGATTTAATGATCTCTTAATTCTACTATAATAATGTCTTCGGTAACAGGTTTTTCTAGTTCTGGCCGTTGTTTTTTGGTCACAAATATGTTTTGGTTTATAAGAATAGAAAATATATCAAATATATAATGATTAAAATTAATAATATAAGGGATATCGATTTTTCGGCATTTTAAATATTAATGAATGGATTTAAAATGTATGTTATCACAAGGAAGTTCCAAGTAATTTGATAATAGATAATATAATAATAGATATATAGACAAAGCTTAGAATTCTGTTCTCTAGATTTGTATACGAAACGTTATTAATTATGGTTTTACCATTAAATGTTATTAATAAAATAAAAGGAAAGCTAACTTCGGGCGGAGCCGAAGTTGATATACCCTTGCAGTTGAGTGGCAGTCCGCTAGGTGGTGACACGCATCTAATATTATTATCGATCCTTACGAAATTTGGCATATCGAATTGGTTTACACAAAGTAGAACCCATAAAAAGTCCCATTCTTCTAACTTCAAAAACAAGGAAGTTATAGCATTTCCGATCAATCAGTTATATGACAGCTATAGGATATAGTCCACCGATCGCGGCCGTTCTGACTTAAATACTGCCTGCAAAGGAAGGAAGGTTATGTACAATGTATGAAGACGATAACTTTAAAACGGAAAGACTAGTTTGCGTAGAAACAGACAGACGGACGGACGGACAGACGGACAAGCTTATATTGACTCATGAGGTGATCCTGATCAAGAATATATATACTTTATAGGGTCGGAGTTGTCTCCTTCACAGCGTTGCACACTTTTGACCAAAATTATAATACCCTCTGCAAGGGTATAATAAAGTTGTTCTAATGTTTCAGAAATAAACGTTATTGGTTTTTCATCTTGTGATATTTTTTACTATAATCTGGCTGAATCAATTACATTTTGGATATTCGATTCTCTTGTAAATGAAAAGCTTGTACAGCTGTGTATTGCCTGTTTTGTAGACATTCTTTTAGAAACTTTTCCATTTTCCCCAACTAGATATTTTGTTAATGGTTTAGCTATTTTTGCATAGCTAAGGACAAATTTTCTGTAATACCCTGTTAGACCTAAAAAACTTCGTAGGTCCTAATATTGAGTGGAATCGGACAATTTGAAATTGTAGAAATTTTTTCGGGATAAGTTTTAATTACATTATAAGAAACCATGTAATCTAGAAGGCGCTTTTTAATTCAAAGAATATAAAATTTACGAGACAAATTTTCATATTTGCTTTTTGTAAGGAATTTATTATTTTAATTAATTCAGCGTAGTGTTGTTCAATGGAGTTTGAAAAATTAATTATATCGTCCATATAAACATCACAATTTTACCTACGTGCTCCCTTAAGATATCCATGGCTCTTGGAAAAATTCTGGGTGCGTTTTTTAATCCAAATGGCATTCTCAAGTTTTTTTTTTATACCATTTATTTAAACCAAATTTACCATTATTTATGGAAAAGGCTGTATTTTCAATGTCTGAGTCTTTCATTAAAATTTGGTGGGATCCAGATTCGAAATCGATTGTTGGGCAATACTTTGCATTTCCTAAATTTGCTAATATTACAGACTGATCTTGCATCGGATATCTATCTGGAATAGTATTCTCGTTTAATTTTTTATAATCTATAACTAATCTTCATTTTTACCCTATTTTGGTACTACCAACACTTGTGAATTATATGGGCTTCGACTTGGTATTATTATTTGATCATTTATAATTCGATTGATTGCGTCGATAACATAATCTGAAACTAACAAGGCGTAAGGATCTAAGGTTCTGAATGGTAATTGTAAACTTATTTTCGAGTGTTCTTCTTCAATTTTGTTAATTATTTTTCTTTCCAAAAATTCTACTCGATTTTCTTTTGCAATATGAGTCTCGATTGGACTCTCTTGTTACTACATTTTTAATTTTTCATTGACAGATAGTTCAACGTCGGGATATTTAGGATTTCTTGATCCTAAACAATACATTTTTTTGTTGACGGAAATTTCATCGGCGGGCGTGTTCTGCTTCCCCTAATATTGAATCTGTGTTTTGGCAACCTTTATCATTGTTGAGATACCGAACGTATTCGGGAGCTTTAATTAATCTTCAGAAACCAGTCTTTAATAAATAACAAGCTCTGTTTATTTTGATTTCAATTTATTTATTATTTTGGTTGTAACTGTGCGTAGGGTTGAAGATCGGTCTGATAAGTAAGTGACGCGGGAGAGCGGCGCAACGCTTGATGCTGCGGAGCGACCGAGAGATACCACGAGAGAGCGAGACCACGATAGCGCATGACGGCAGATGCAGGTTTGCCGATCGAATGCACGAGAGCAAGCGACACGAATAGAGACATAAAGATAGAAGAGAGTGATGTCACGACCCGACATACTGCTTGACCCGACATACTCCCATCGTTGGAAGATGAGCTTTCGACACACTTCCTCATCTCCGAAACAGTTCAACAGGTTCCACCACCCTAGGTTTCGTCGTGGTGTTTTAGCACATAGTGATGTGACAGAAAAAATGTGCAATCTCGACGCAACGCTGGAGGAACCTGGATCATATGACCTAGGTTAAGATACTCCGTTGTGAAGGCCCTGTACTGAATGCGCAGTTTGGGCTGATGAAACAGTTTCCTCTCCAATGACTGGAGACGTCGTAGTGCCTGTGATAACGAGTCACCCAGTACACCGGAGTTTAATTTAATTAAATTTAATTAACTTAATGCTTAATTGGCAACCTGACTGTTTAGGCACCACCTTCGCACGAAGTTCTTAGAAAAGTGACTCTCGCAATCCAGTTCTTTCTTTGACGCCTTCACAATCGGATCGGTACAGTTTCCTACTGCTATTCAAATCTTTACAACCTATGAAATTTTTCTGATCCTGTTCCTGCCTTTCAAGGGCAAGGTCCATCGCCTAAGGTTGCTCATTTTGAACCTTCTACCGCAAAATCCCTGGTTGCGATGGATCGTAGTAGTGATGCTAATATCTTGGTGATAAACCAATGTGGAAAGTTTTTGATCTGTCGACCGCTTCTTGATTTCAGATCTTAGGTTATCCTTATTACCCTTGGATTAGCTACCCAACTGCAGCTTCCCGAATATAAATCACCGGTGACCTTATCTGAAATAGGCGATGCTATGCTAAAAACAAAGATTCTCGGTAACCATCTGTCTAATCCTTCTCCACCCTCGTCACGCTACCCCCGAAGCGCCGCGAAAAGGTGGTTCGGAAAAATATTTACAAGGAACGCCTTAAGCCTAGCTTATCTTTGGCAAAACAGGCCTTAAGCCTAGCTTATCTTTCGATGATCTTATATCTGGTGGCAATACCAAGGAGGAACTAGTTGGCAGTTTAGCGCAAATTTCAGCGCTTTTGTCCAAGGCAATAAGACAAAAGGTAATAGATTATAATCTCTATATAGTTTTTATTATAAGATAAGTTTATATAAGATGTGTTTTAATATACTTTGCGCGGCAGATATTTTCGCATCACTACACATCCCAAATGAAATTAGGTTCCTCCCGGCATTCAATAGAGACTCGAAGAGACTACACGAATTCGTCACCAACGTTAAAAAGGTTCTAATGTTGATACGGGTAGGCACCCTACGGGCAATTTTTGTTACGATCGGTCCAAAACAAGATTATCACCAAGGCCGCTCTCACAGCGTCAGGAGCAGCGTCAGAAGCTTCAACTAGGACGTCATTAAACTCACGGAGTTATTCAGCATAGTTCAATTAAAAAAGACAAACGACTTTCTTAAAACTCTAACAATAGACCAAGGAACCAATACCAAAGGTGACGAGCAATCGTCAGTACAACGGGCAAAGACCCAAACCAAAGGTCGGTTTCCGCTAAACAACTTAATTCTCAGAACATTGAAGCAAAACAGCTTCACAACTTTAATGAGGAATCTTTTTTACGAAAGAGTGCTTCAGCATCCTTCCTAGGCAGTATGCTGATAAGGAGGATTAGTCCAGACACAAGCTTCCATTCCATTGCTGAGCTAGGCACTTTTACAATATAAACAGATCTATTGCTTTGTCTTAATTTAAGCTTCTTTGTAAACACTTTCCGTACAATAACGTCAGTTCTGATTTAGAATCCAAGAGATATAAACCTCCTCACTCATATCAAAGCACCTGGTTGGTTTAGTGGCGAGCGTCGATCTTGTTTGCGGAGTCAGCAGGAATCAGTTACATGAAGCGGCTAAATTAGATTTTCCTGGGGTGTCACCATCACCAGAAAATCCTCTAGTTCTTCTAGAACTAGGAATCTTCTAGTTGGAGACATCTATGTTTAGTCTAGTTTAACGCTCTTTTATGTGAGACGCCACAACTGGCTCAATGTACACAGAATACATGGATATGCGCAACTTCAGGCTACATCCGTAGTATATTCAGCGTCTCCAAATCCAGTCACTGCTACAGAGAATTTGGACCGATGAAGCTGGCTGGCAAGCCGTTATTTGATGAGATGAACTCGTGAGTTGGAGTCTAGTAGCGCTCTTCTCTAGTAGAAATTTCTCAATGAAATTTCTTGGATTCATTGGTTAAATACTCGTAAAACTCGTAAAAACATTGGTAAAACTCGTTTGGCAATCGTATGCGCATTCCATAAACCAGCTCCAACGAAAATATTGTTTAACTAACTTTAATAAATGATTTATAATAAATCAACAAAATTATTTGGAGCTTTTCCTGAAATCGAAGATTAAAACATGATATAATCCATTGATTTCAATAAGAAAAAAAATCTCCCCTAGGAAAATGTTTGGGGAAAAATCATAGAAGCACAAAAACAAATGTATAAAATCGAAGACATACAATTTGGATGAGTATTCCAAAACTATGGTAACTGCTAGATGACATTTTTTAATTTCAGTTGGTAAGGAAATATTTCAAAAATCATATGTGCTAAAAACAATGATGTTCAACGGAATAACATGGCCTACATAATTAAATATGTGTTAAAATGTGATCAAAAATAGAAATTTTCGGCCTGCGTAATATGCGCAATATAATTAACCCATTCTTCGGAGATCGCCCATTACATGCCCCACAAGCTGCCCTTAATCCGAAAACATCCCATTCAAGGGCGAAGCTCTAAAGCTGGCTTCTCGATTACTATCGTCATAGGCCAGTGCTCCTGTGCTATTATAAGATAAGGCGGCCCCTGACACCATAAACTGAATCCGATCAACTAAATAGGAAGAGCTCTACGTGATAAGATGTGAGCTGGATTTTGCGACGTAGGCACATAACGCCACTCCATGGAATGAGTTAGATTGTGGATGGTTGATACGCGGTTGGCGCTGAAAACGTTAAACTTGGCCGGCTCCAGGATAACACAACTGACGAATCAGACCAACAAATATACTACCCTTTGTAAGCGCCTAGTCTGTGAACCTCTGCCATCATTCTCGCCAACAACTAAGCCAGCTCTAACTTCGGCACAGTTAACGTCTTAAGAAGCAATATACGAGACTTCGAGCATGAGGTCGGCTCTCAGCCCCTGGCGACCTGGCAACGATGTAGACCCATGCTTCGTAGGCTTCAATGCTAGCGTCACAGAACCCATGAATCTCCACGAGTGCTCCAGAAGTAAAATCATCCTTTAGAAGTAGCTGATCAGTGGTAGGATCCCAAGCCAATCCTAACGTTGTGAAGTTGCTGCCGCCATCAAAAGTTATATTAGACTCTATATTATATTATATTATGTTATATTAGACGACTGTCGACAACTTATGCCCTGCTCCTGACAGCCCATCAATTAGTTTTGAGAGGCAGCACCTTGCGACTTTTTTCATCAACTTTCCCCTCTGTGGTTAAGACCGCGGCACATTTTCTGCACATTGGCAGCTTTCTGTGCTCCTTACTTCTGTCGCGCCGCATATTCTGCACAACAGCATCCTGGGACTCCTCCCACTTTCCTCCTTTCTCCTCCTCCCACTGTGACATGCCTGCGCTGGATTATCGATTGGTTCTTGGCTAAAACTTGCTGTCCACTGCCGATACTGGTATTGTTGAGCCATTCGATGCTGTCTCTCGGTCTGATCTCGGGACATCTTGGGATCCATCCTTGTCTTAGGGTGCTCTGTTCTGCGGCGGACCTTGGTACGTCTCGCTGCCATCTTTGTCTCAGTCCCTGTTATTATTGCTTGTTCTGAGTAAGCGTGATCTGGTGGAAATCTTCTGTCTGACATTTTGGTGCCCATCTTTCGTAATGATTTTGCTCTGTTGGCTCGACCGACTGCGGGACCTGTCTACGGAATTTTTCATCTACGGCCCGATGTCTGTGGCTTCAGCGACTTGCCCATTAAACACCTCCTTTTAAAGTGCCTTTTCCCCGAATTCCTGGGCTACACTAATCACCTCCTTTAGAGATACGCATGGAAATTAATATTGTTCCTTGTTGTTTTTATTTGGAAAAATATACAATTTTTATTTAAATTTTTTGTTTTAGATCTTAATTTACAAACTCATTAATACATCAACTCACTTACTATATTTGACATTAGATCGCAGATTCGACCCGAAAATTCTTAATTCTAAAATCTTCTCCAAATAATCTCGGCCAGAAGCTTTTCTATCTTTTCTTTGTTTTCAATAAAAGCTTATGCTGAAACTATCGCTTTTTGTTGAGAAATAAAATTATGCTGAGCGACGTAATTTGAATAAAAATTGGAACGCAATATGATTTGAACTTAGAAACCAATACTTTCAATCGTGACAACTGAAGCTTGTGTTTACTATACGATTGGTTTATTTATCTATCAAGACGGTCAAGCGCGGCTCTCGAAGTTAATGGAAAATCCAAAGACAGAATCTTAAACAAAGGCAAATGCAATATAGCTGAGATTTAATTTTAAAATTTGTTAAGTGCATAAGATTTGCATAAGTCGAATCGTTTCATGGATAACTCTCCCCCTTCTAAAATGGATCTTCCCGATTCATTATGGATTTCGATTTAATGATCTCTTAATTCTACTATAATAATGTCTTCGGTAACAGGTTTTTCTAGTTCTGGCCGTTGTTTTTTGGTCACAAATATGTTTTGGTTTATAAGAATAGAAAATATATCAAATATATAATGATTAAAATTAATAATATAAGGGATATCGATTTTTCGGCATTTTAAATATTAATGAATGGATTTAAAATGTATGTTATCACAAGGAAGTTCCAAGTAATTTGATAATAGATAATATAATAATAGATATATAGACAAAGCTTAGAATTCTGTTCTCTAGATTTGTATACGAAACGTTATTAATTATGGTTTTACCATTAAATGTTATTAATAAAATAAAAGGAAAGCTAACTTCGGGCGGAGCCGAAGTTGATATACCCTTGCAGTTGAGTGGCAGTCCGCTAGGTGGTGACACGCATCTAATATTATTATCGATCCTTACGAAATTTGGCATATCGAATTGGTTTGCACAAAGTAGAACCCATAAAAAGTCCCATTCTTCTAACTTCAAAAACAAGGAAGTTATAGCATTTCCGATCAATCAGTTATATGACAGCTATAGGATATAGTCCACCGATCGCGGCCGTTCTGACTTAAATACTGCCTGCAAAGGAAGGAAGGTTATGTACAATGTATGAAGACGATAACTTTAAAACGGAAAGACTAGTTTTCGTAGAAACAGACAGACGGACGGACGGACAGACGGACAAGCTTATATTGACTCATGAGGTGATCCTGATCAAGAATATATATACTTTATAGGGTCGGAGTTGTCTCCTTCACAGCGTTGCACACTTTTGACCAAAATTATAATACCCTCTGCAAGGGTATAATAAAGTTGTTCTAATGTTTCAGAAATAAACGTTATTGGTTTTTCATCTTGTGATATTTTTTACTATAATCTGGCTGAATCAATTACATTTTGGATATTCGATTCTCTTGTAAATGAAAAGCTTGTACAGCTGTGTATTGCCTGTTTTGTAGACATTCTTTTAGAAACTTTTCCATTTTCCCCAACTAGATATTTTGTTAATGGTTTAGCTATTTTTGCATAGCTAAGGACAAATTTTCTGTAATACCCTGTTAGACCTAAAAAACTTCGTAGGTCCTAATATTGAGTGGAATCGGACAATTTGAAATTGTAGAAATTTTTTCGGGATAAGTTTTAATTACATTATAAGAAACCATGTAATCTAGAAGGCGCTTTTTAATTCAAAGAATATAAAATTTACGAGACAAATTTTCATATTTGCTTTTTGTAAGGAATTTATTATTTTAATTAATTCAGCGTAGTGTTGTTCAATGGAGTTTGAAAAATTAATTATATCGTCCATATAAACATCACAATTTTACCTACGTGCTCCCTTAAGATATCCATGGCTCTTGGAAAAATTCTGGGTGCGTTTTTTAATCCAAATGGCATTCTCAAGTTTTTTTTTTATACCATTTATTTAAACCAAATTTACCATTATTTATGGAAAAGGCTGTATTTTCAATGTCTGAGTCTTTCATTAAAATTTGGTGGGATCCAGATTCGAAATCGATTGTTGGGCAATACTTTACATTTCCTAAATTTGCTAATATTACAGACTGATCTTGCATCGGATATCTATCTGGAATAGTATTCTCGTTTAATTTTTTATAATCTATAACTAATCTTCATTTTTACCCTATTTTGGTACTACCAACACTTGTGAATTATATGGGCTTCGACTTGGTATTATTATTTGATCATTTATAATTCGATTGATTGCGTCGATAACATAATCTGAAACTAACAAGGCGTAAGGATCTAAGGTTCTGAATGGTAATTGTAAACTTATTTTCGAGTGTTCTTCTTCAATTTTGTTAATTATTTTTCTTTCCAAAAATTCTACTCGATTTTCTTTTGCAATATGAGTCTCGATTGGACTCTCTTGTTACTACATTTTTAATTTTTCATTGACGGATAGTTCAACGTCGGGATATTTAGGATTTCTTGATCCTAAACAATACATTTTTTTGTTGACGGAAATTTCATCGGCGGGCGTGTTCTGCTTCCCCTAATATTGAATCTGTGTTTTGGCAACCTTTATCATTGTTGAGATACCGAACGTATTCGGGAGCTTTAATTAATCTTCAGAAACCAGTCTTTAATAAATAACAAGCTCTGTTTATTTTGATTTCAATTTATTTATTATTTTGGTTGTAACTGTGCGTAGGGTTGAAGATCGGTCTGATAAGTAAGTGACGCGGGAGAGCGGCGCAACGCTTGATGCTGCGGAGCGACCGAGAGATACCACGAGAGAGCGAGACCACGATAGCGCATGACGGCAGATGCAGGTTTGCCGATCGAATGCACGAGAGCAAGCGACACGAATAGAGACATAAAGATAGAAGAGAGTGATGTCACGACCCGACATACTGCTTGACCCGACATACTCCCATCGTTGGAAGATGAGCTTTCGACACACTTCCTCATCTCCGAAACAGTTCAACAGGTTCCACCACCCTAGGTTTCGTCGTGGTGTTTTAGCACATAGTGATGTGACAGAAAAAATGTGCAATCTCGACGCAACGCTGGAGGAACCTGGATCATATGACCTAGGTTAAGATACTCCGTTGTGAAGGCCCTGTACTGAATGCGCAGTTTGGGCTGATGAAACAGTTTCCTCTCCAATGACTGGAGACGTCGTAGTGCCTGTGATAACGAGTCACCCAGTACACCGGAGTTTAATTTAATTAAATTTAATTAACTTAATGCTTAATTGGCAACCTGACTGTTTAGGCACCACCTTCGCACGAAGTTCTTAGAAAAGTGACTCTCGCAATCCAGTTCTTTCTTTGACGCCTTCACAATCGGATCGGTACAGTTTCCTACTGCTATTCAAATCTTTTACAACCTATGAAATTTTTCTGATCCTGTTCCTGCCTTTCAAGGGCAAGGTCCATCGCCTAAGGTTGCTCATTTTGAACCTTCTACCGCAAAATCCCTGGTTGCGATGGATCGTAGTAGTGATGCTAATATCTTGGTGATAAACCAATGTGGAAAGTTTTTGATCTGTCGACCGCTTCTTGATTTCAGATCTTAGGTTATCCTTATTACCCTTGGATTAGCTACCCAACTGCAGCTTCCCGAATATAAATCAGTAGTGCCTGTGATAACGAGTCACCCAGTACACCGGAGTTTAATTTAATTAAATTTAATTAACTTAATGCTTAATTGGCAACCTGACTGTTTAGGCACCCCCTTCGCACGAAGTTCTTAGAAAAGTGACTCTCGCAATCCAGTTCTTTCTTTGACGCCTTCACAATCGGATCGGTACAGTTTCCTACTGCTATTCAAATCTTTTACAACCTATGAAATTTTTCTGATCCTGTTCCTGCCTTTCAAGGGCAAGGTCCATCGCCTAAGGTTGCTCATTTTGAACCTTCTACCGAAAAATCCCTGGTTGCAATGGATCGTAGTAGTGATGCTAATATCTTGGTGATAAACCAATGTGGAAAGTTTTTGATCTGTCGACCGCTTTTTGATTTCAGATCTTAGGTTATCCTTATTACCCTTGGATTAGCTACCCAACTGCAGCTTCCCGAATATAAATCACCGGTGACCTTATCTGAAGAAAGACTTCAGATAAGAAGAAAGGCTCCTGATCGGCCACGGACGGAAATATATGCGGTTGGCAAGAATACTACATCAGCGCAAGTTCTGAGAGGTCGCAACCACAGCTTCATTGGCTTGATTCAAACAGAAGCGGTTTGGAAGCGGGAACGAAAGTAATGCTGGACTTGCTCATATGCTCATATGCGACAGAGAATACGATAGAGCATGATGTCGGCGAGAACACGTTGGGCAACAGGAGGATGAGCATCAATGGGCTACGTTCTCAGAATTGAGGTAAACAGACATAGAGGAAGACGACGGACCATGTAATCGATCATGACGATCATGTTATCTTTCCCCAACTAATAAGGCCAGGAACATTGAGCAAGAAGGCACTGAATATTGCTAGTATTCCGCACAGGGCAATCGAAGCAGGCGGAGCATTGATCAAGCACGATCGATTTTTAAATGGCCTACGTCGGCCCTCCTGATTTTCTGACAAATGCGGAGATAAGGCCGAATCCACAGTTCCAAGGGTTCCAAGAACCGAGCCCTAGATTCCCAAGTTGTCAGGCTGTCATCCCTGGTTACTGCGAGAGAGTCTTCCCAATTGGCCTTTTTGGCAGGGTTCAGCTTTTAGAAGATGCTCTGGATGAGGAGGCCCTCTTGAATTTCGGCCGGCATCCCGGAACTCATGAGGGCCGCATATGACCATTGACTCGGTCCAAAAACTCCCAAAGAGTTGCAACAGATCCCGGCTCAACCACTCTTAGCTGCAGAACAACCCTTAATATTAATTGTCGGATCAAGGGCAACATCATAATTAGTTGACAGTCATCTCCTCATTTCTCATGAAATGAGCTACCTTAGCTTCTCTATCTTGACCAAGTGAGGATCTGGCCACTCCGGGTATGATACCCGCCGCTAAATGTTGACATCGACAACGAAGACAATGAGGGAGCAGGCACCATTAGTACCATCCAAAAGTGTAGAGTGCTTAGCATTTTTCATGGAGAGTTTGGCAACCCCCACCTCGATGTCAACGTGCACGTCCGTAGCCAGCTGAGA
Organism: Drosophila atripex; assembly: GCA_035045925.1. Classification (NCBI taxonomy): domain Eukaryota; kingdom Metazoa; phylum Arthropoda; class Insecta; order Diptera; family Drosophilidae; genus Drosophila; species Drosophila atripex. The sequence goes on from JAWNOP010000019.1 coordinate 261,651, forward strand.
GAATTTCCAATAAAATCCAATATATAAATTCCGATCTCGCTATAATTTAGCTCCTCCAATTCCTTTTGTAGCTTATTGTAGCAGTCCTGTAGCAGTTTCGTCTTTCGCGATTTGGCCCAACACTATATATCCATAAGTTTTCTTTCTAAACATAATATCCTTGTGTTTAAGTAGATATTCATATTGAAATTTTATATAAATAATGTCAGTGTTCAGTTACCGAGCGGTTTCGGGAGCTTTAAGTTTGTGTTCTGAATATTATATATATACCAATATAAAACAAGCACAGTTCGATTTATAAATATTGATACAATTTATTTAATGGTTCTGGGATTTCTACAAATGATATACATAAAAAGTGTCCTGAGTAGGGTTGACGACCGAATAGAGAATGATGCGAGAGCGCGGCACGACGCCTGATGCAGCGGAGCGACGGAGAGATCCCGCGAGAGAGCAAGGCAAGCGCTAGCGCATGACGGCAAATAAAGGTGGCCGATCGAATGCACGAGACCGAAAGACGCGAATAGATATATAAAGGAAAATGACGACACATATTCACTAAATTATTGCCGGCCAAACTTCTTTCCGGCAGCTGCTTGACCCGACATACTCCCCCCGTTGGAAGATGGGCTTTCAACAGCATCATGAAGGGGCAGCAGGCACAATTTGTTGACTGCCCGCCTTGTAGCTCCGGACGCCGTCCTCAGCAGCGCCACCCGACACACTCCATCATCTCCAACGATCATTTCCGCCAACCTCGCCAGGGGCCACTTCATTGGAGGTAAGTTTTCGACCAGGACGATGGCATTTACTGCTATGCCTTGACCAGGGATACGCCATTTGGATCGTTGCTGCAACAGGGTTAAATACTCTGCCTTCCATCTGGACCAGAAACACTGCTGAAGAAAGACGACGCGTTGCCAAGCTTCTAGCCGATTTATGTTGAGCTTTGTCAGGTCTGGCTCACTGAAACTAGAAGGAGGCCCTCCGTGCAAAAAATGATTAGGAGTCAGGACATCCAGATAAGCAGGGTTTTCAGAGAGAGGGACTAATGGCCTCGAATTAATCACTGCAGCAATATTGTACACCAGCTTCTGTAAAACGTCGCCCTGTAAAACGGTAAAAAAGACTGCCGAGTCTCTTCAGGCACGCTATCCAATATACTAGGGATATTGAGCACCACTTCCGCAGATAAGATTCGACCTTGGACAGAAGCGCTGAAATTAGCGCTAAAATGCCATCAAGCTCGCCCTTGGTATTGGCACTAGAAATAAGATCATCGATGTAAAAATCTCATTGCAAAATTTCGGATCCCACTGGAAATTGTTCGACCTCATCCTTAGTCAATTGGTGCATCGCTTGCACAGATAAATAGGAGCCGTCTTGGTTCCATATGTAACAGTGTCCAATTTATACATTTGCAGCTCATCCAGAGGGGAATCTCGCCAAAAAATTGCACTTTAAGTAACTGTCGGACGTAGCTGTTCTCACACAATGGTACAGTTTACAAATGATGCCTGTCAGCGCTACCGTATCCGAACGAAACCTCAGCAGAATGTGATGAAGCTTCGGTTGAATGAAAAGCACAGCCATTAAGATTTAATTCAAGAAATAACCTGAGGTGGAAACAGCGAGCCCATCAAGCACCACCCACAGTTTCGTCGTGGTGTTGTCCTTCTTTAGCACACAGCGATGTGGCAGAAAAAAATGTCGATCCAACTGTGGTAAAACCATGGCTAAGGTTACCTAGGCTAAGATTCTACCTTATAAAGGCCGAATACTGATAGCATAGTTCGGGTTGATGATAAAGCTTCCTCTCCAACTACTGGATTCGACGTAGAGCAACTACTGGAAACGACGTATACCCTGTAAGAACGAATCGCCCAGTACCCGAGAGTTGTGTTTAATTGGCAACCTGACTGAATAGGCACCTCTCTATACGCACGAAGTTCATAGAAAAGTGGTTCTCGCAACACAGTTCTTTCTTTGACGCCTTCACAATCGGTTCGGTGCAGGATTCCACTTCCCAAAACTATCGAAAAAGTTCATCGAGCCGCTCATCTAGGGTCTTGGCCGCTCAGTTTCCAAGAGGACCTTACCATTATCATGGCCTCCGCCTCCACAAGCAACCCATGCGAGCCGAGTTTTCTGTATTGAGGGAAACCATGAGGCAAATGAATTTGCGCCACACAAAGCAGCTCGTTAAATAATCCAACTCCAATTAGCCTATCAACTTGATGAGGCTGCTTGAAAAGAGGAGCCGCTAGCATTAAATTGGCGGGAATTTTCCAAGAGCGATGTCCAATGAAAAATTGGGCTGAAAATCAGTGATGTTGGAGGCTACGATCGCAGTTGATTATACTGAGTAGTCCGAGTATTGGGATTGCAACCTGACAGAAAAAGCCGGACGCAGATAACGGATACAGAAAACGGAAACCTCATCTTTTGCAGATGCAACTTTTTTGCATCTTGCAAAAGTCTTGCAGTGACTAAATGACGGACAGATGGAAATGCTTATATCGATTCAGGAGGTGAGCCTAATCAAGAATATATATACTTTGTAGGGTCGAAGAAGTCTTCTTCATTGCGTTGCACACCTTTGTCCAAAATTATAACACCCTCTGCAAGGGTATAAAAATTTAATGTACTAAAAACAACGATAGTCAACGCAATTACACAACCTACATAATTCAATATATGGTAAAATTTAATAAATTCCTTTTCTTAGGGTATCGCGAAAACTGTGGGTGATGGAACCTTTTTTTATTCTGAACCTTGGTTCAGGGGATATAGAGCTGAAGGATATAGAGCAGTTAAAAATTGTGGGCCTGTGTTATTTGGGGGCTGTGGTGAAAAGTTTGCGATCTGGCGATTATTAGGATGCGGGGAATGTTTTTGGTCACACCAAAATCGATTCGATTAGGCAGTTTTAAGTTGGGCTATACGGGGAGACGTGATTCAGTTTGTTATTACATTTCCAGTCTAGGTGTTTGCTGATCGGTTCTGATCGGTGTTCAATCTTTACAAGCTTTGCAAACTGAGGGAAGTGTTGAAAATAAGGTACCCTGTATATTTTAGTATGTTACAATGCACGATTTTATAGTTATAGGAAAGAAAAAGAGATCTTGAAGTATTTGTAATTGTCTCGCTCTAAGAAATAGAGAATATGAAAATATGTATATCAACTTTATTGTTACTCCTTTACTTCAAACATTTTGTCGCAAATAAAGTTCCGGGTTTCTGATTTTGTCGCTTGGAATTCTGCCGCTAAATAGAATATGGGCCCAGGCACTGGTGAATTCAAGTTATTCGGTGTGTGACACGAGATTAAGAACAATGAATGCTCTTTATCGAATTGATAAGTTAGACGAGACAAACTATGACTCATGAAAAATACAGATGCGATCTTATTGGTGCATTCCAGTTTGTGGAGTGCTACGTCTGGAGAGCTAACTGAAACGAATGTTGCAGAAGGACAACAATTTGCGGTCTTAGATAGTAAGGAGTGGGCAACAATAACATTGAGTGTAAAGACATCTCAATTGGCGTACATCAAGAATTGCATCAAGTGGAGGCATGGACCCAGTTTAAAGAGGTTCATCAACCAAGCGGACCTTTACGAAAAGTACAGTTATACAAGAAACTGCTTAATAAACGGATGGAGCAAGGGCAGAGCATGACGATTTACATAACTGATTTTGTGGACATTCTGAATAGTCAACTGGAGTAGGAATAGAGCTAAACGACAAACTTCGCACTATCGTTTTGCTACAATTCAACATGGTGCTTGGATAGTGGATAGAGGCGCAACAAGCCATATGTGTTGCGCAAGAGAGCTATTCACAAAGTTTAAGAAGCACACTGAACAGATCGGACTGGCCGCTGCTGGTTCCCTTCAAGCAGAAGGAATAGGTGACGTCAAGATACAGACAGGCAGTGCATGCTGACACTAAAAAATGTTCTTTTCGATCCGAAGATGACCGGAAATTTCTATTTCGTGAGCAGTGCTGTCCAGAACAGGTGCAAGGTGACCTTTGACATAGAGAATGCCAAGGTGATGCACGATGGAGAATACATAGTGAAAGTCAAAAGATTGGCAACTTGTACTTGTTAGAAGGTGGCCGCAGTAAATTTTTTACCATGTCAGCTTTTGATGGGATTTTGCTACACAAGAGATACGGACATATTCATTTCACTAGCTTGAAAGAGATGGTATCCAAAAGAATAGATCGAGGGATAGATAATATTCGGTTGCCAGAGAATATTAATTGCAAAACGTGTATGGTTTGCGAAATCCATTTTCAACCTTTTCCATCAGCAACAAATAATCGGGCTAAGGAGCTTTTAAATCTGTTACATGCATATGTTTGTGGACCTTTGCCAACACTGTCCCCCGGAGGTACCAAGTATTTTCTGACCAGGAGGATTCTTGTTTACTTCCTGCGTGGGAAGAACGAGGTGCTACCCAAATTCATCGAATTCAAGAATCTGGTGCAACGGCAGACAGGAAGATGACTTAAATGCCTTCGGAGTGACAATGGCGGAGAATTTGTCAATAAACAGTTTGACGAATGTCTGAGGCAGCATGGAATTGACAGACAGCTAACAGTAGCGTATACTTTCCAGCAAAATGGAGTTGTGGAACGGGGAAATCGAACGCTAGTGGAGATGTCGAGACTGGTGCAGGCGAGACTGGGAGAACATTTTTGGGCAGAAGCTGTCAACACTTCGGTTTATCTCCGATACCGCTCCCCTACCAACGCATTAGAGAGTATGACTCGTATGGAAGCGTGGACGGGTAAGAGACCTTATGTAAAGCACCTATAGGTTTTTGGATCTCTAGCAGTTGCTCTAGACAGGGGTCCGAGGAGGGCAGCAAATTGCAAACTAAGGGAAAAGAATACATTATGGTTGGGTACTCTGTTATAGCAAAAGGTTATCGACTATATGACCCATTAACTCGACAATTAGTCGAGAAATGGGATGTGTTATTTCAGTGCGTTATGCGACCACTAACGTCGAAATTGAACATACGGGAGTAACGATAGGTCCCGGAGTCATAGTCAAACCTATAGAACGTCTGACTAACAACTACCTTGATCCAGGCAGTGGTTGAGATGCGGGGATGGCCGGGGGTTCGTTGACGCACCTCAGCTGTGATGGGGAAGGGAGCTTCCTCTGTTGATCGTTGGTCTGAGGTAACACACGGAGGTACAAGGGGGTTCCTGCCGACGATCCGTTCATGGGAGCGCGCTCGAAGGTGATAACGTCAAGTTCTATAGTTAGCACTGAGTAACGAGACTATCTTTATTTAGGGAATAAATGTTCTTATATACGATACTAAGTGTCTCTATATCTAAGATGTGATTATATGAGGTCTAAAGTTACTAGGTCAATGTTACCGACGTGCTTCCGTGATGGTTAACCCGGTTAGCTGCTGACTCTGATTGCTTATTCCGACCATTTGGTCATGAGTTTCATATTTCATGACTCCGCTGGCGTTGACAGTGCTTGCTGGTGGCGCCGTCTGTACTCAGTACTGGGTCAGTCGATCGCCGTCTGTACTTAGTACTGGGTCAGTCGATCGGCATCAACTTATTATTTGATTAGTTACATTCATATTACTAGGTGTGAAAGATATTAGGTCTTGGCACTAGGTGCCAACAATCATGACGTGGCATCCAAGGGTGATGCTGTGGCGATCGAGCTGGAGGAACTGGAGGAGGCCCGCCAGCAGTAGGGACCCGGAGATGCAGAAATCGTTTCTGACTTATCCATCGACGCCGGCAACTCCGATGAGAGCACAGATCAGTGCGAGAGTGCTTATCTGGGCACGCAGGGGCCTGGGCATGGAAATCGAACGAGGCAGCGATCCTGGAGCAACTACTTATTACGCAATATATCAAGGACTTATTGCAAACACATGGGAGTGATTTTTGCAAGTCGGCGGTTTTTCCAGTAGAGTGCACAAGCCCCAAATGCTTAAAGGTGGGTCCTACGTCTTATCAGTCCGTAATAGGAGAGCTTATGTGGCTATCTCTTACAACGAGGCCAGACATATAGCATTCGGTGTCAAAATTGGCACATATGAACATATTGAACATATGGCTGGCATAAAGCACATATTTAGATACCTTTCATCTACGATTGACATGAAACTACACTATCGGTAATGTGGTCAATTGTTCTGTGGATACGTGAACGCGGATTGGGTAGGTGATAGGCTTGATAGGAAGTCCTATACTGGTTACATCTACCTGTTAGCAGGTAGTCCGATTTTTTGGAAAAGCTGTAAAGTGGCGTTAAGCAGTACCGAGGCGGAGTACATGGCACTATCGGCGGCATTTAAGGAGGCGATAGTCATGCGAAGGCTGATTATGGAGATCGGTTGCGGAGACAACGACACCCCGATCGTCGTGTATGGGTATATCTGAATGCACAGGCGTTAACCCAGAATCCTGTTCATCATTCCAGAATATAGCATAGTGATATACGTTGTCATTTTGTTAGAGAAGTTGTTAAGGAAGGGCAAGTTTTGAACAAATACAAATGTACAACTGAAATGATAGCAGATATTTTGACAAAAAATCTTCCTAAAACGAAACACGAAGAGCTTACAAAAATAATTTAATTTGTTAAATTTTATTTGTTTTGATATTAATTTTTGTAAACAAGCTTGCATTGAGGAAGGGTGTAGAAAATAATGTACCCTGTACCCAGTTGTCGCTTCGAATTCTGCAGCTGAATAGGAAGTGTGTAGAGCATTGCATTGAGTTTGACCTCTCCACTTTTTACGTTCATTCATTTTGCTCCCCCGGTGTAGCAGATATAGTAGGTTATACACAGCACTTCGTTATTTGTTATTTCTCTAGCTTGATGTTAATGAGCGGTTGCGAATTTTGTTCCATCTTTAATATGAGAAAAATATTTTCATAGGAACAGTTTTTTACGTAGACCCTCCGCTGTCATCAAACGTGTCAAGATCAATACCTCTTAATACCAATTGCGGGCCTTTTCTGCTCTTCAGCTTGTATGGAGAGTCTTTCAGTCTTGGAGTCAATGACTCGATTCTTGGAGCAAAGATGCTAAACGCTTGAAAGCATGGACTTTGCTTTGGCTAAGCATCCTCCAGCTAACTGGACGGGCCGATATGGATCGTAGACCAACAGATCTTCGTGCATGGAAAAATTGAATTTTCATTAAAAAATAATGAAAAAGAGGAAAAGAGTAGAGGTTTCCTTCGGAAAACCGGTTTAAAAAAAACCAGTATAATCTTGTAGGCTCGTATCAAATAGATCCTTCAACGTCTCTACTCTAACGGGTACTAAATTTGAGAACACAAAATTCTTAAAACAAGGACTTGAACCACAAGGACTCATGAACCACTACCGGCGTTTGGAATTGAAATTAGATCGAATTGCTTATCGATAAAACTGGATATTTTTTAATAAAAACTCCAAGCGTGGTGAGATAGTTTTTTGGTATAGGAGGTGGATAATTTATGTTGTGAGTGAAAGAAGTGTGTAAGGTTACTAATAAGAAGCGGCAACATAAGCGCATCTTCAGAACCACTAGCTGTCCGGGGATGCTTAATTTCGAGTATAGTCCCGGATGATGGTCCTCAATGGGAACCTTCATCCTTAAAGTCATCTCACAAACTCTTCGGACCAAACTCTTTAAATTACTGACATTTTTATACCCTTTTGATGCCCATTCATAATTTCTGAATTTTCGTGTGAAGCAGAAGCTCCAAAGATTTTTAAAAGAGATCTCGCGCGAAACCATAAAAGAAAAGGGGCGTATATTTTGTGCTTTCATTCTTATCTTTGCGCCGAGATGGTTTTATTTCATTTTTAACAAGTGAGTGCGAGTGTTTTCAGAGGGTAGCCTTTTGACGAAGGAGACGCTATAAAGTAGACATCTCAGGTGTCTGTCTGTTTCTACGATAGCGTCTCAGTTTTAAAGCTATAAATTCTACTTCCTTCCTGCACACATCCTTCTTCCTTTGGACGAAGTATATAAGTTGGAACGCTCGGAATCGACCATTTATATCCTAAAGTTCCAGTAAAGCTAACTCCGGACGGAGCCGTAGTTGATATATCCTTTCAGTTTAGAGGCACTTTATATTATATGATATAAATCCGATCTAATTTATATCCGAAATAACACATATTGCTGGACGGACTGGCTTCAATCTTCAAAAACACCAAGAAGTGTCATTTCCGATTGTTTAGTTATAAAGACAGTTATGTGTTAAGTTATATAGGTTATAAGATAAAGTCGGCCAAGCTTTGTAAACTATGGCGTATCGGATCAGGTACCCAAAATAGAATCCATGGAAAGTCCCATTTATTTTTACTCAAAAAACACCAAAGTTGTGTCATTTCCAATCAATTGGAGTTAGAAAAAAACAAGAAAGGAAAATTTAAATCCTAGTTGTTGGTCGGGAGAATATTATTAGAAATTATATGGTTTCTTTAGACCTCCAAACACATTTCAAATAAAAGGCGATTTATATACATTTTTTTTTTTTAATATTATATAGCATTTTCACTACACACCATTGATACATTTCCTATTAAAAATTTTTTTCTTGCATTAGGCTCCCTTAATGCAGTTTGAAACAGCACCTTTAGTTTTGTATAGTAATTCCAACATTTGTTTCCATTTACAATTGCGAGTCGCATATCGCATTCGTGAATCTTTCCAGACAAAATATTATCAAGGTATTTCCGTAATTTTTCAAAGTCTAGGAAATCTTTTAGTAACCGAGACTTTTTTTCTACACTCCAATTTTGTTTAATTGCTATATGTACCTTATATATATATTGCTCAAGTTCTGGATTATAATTAGTATTATTCAAATATGTGTAATATATATACAAGATATTTATTAGCTTCGGTAAGCACGGATCATCTGATAAATGAGATACCTAGAAAAAAAAATTGATAAGCATGTAAAAAACACTTTAATAAATTTAGCTAAATAGCGGGTGTAAAAAATTGACCATTAAAATAAGTATATTTTTTTTTAAGTCCATGCAGTATACTTACCCGGTTTATTACTTGTTATACCCTTGCAGAGGGTATTATAATTTTGGTCAAAAGTGTGCAACGCAGTGATGGAGATATATCCAACCCTATAAAGTATATATATTTTTGATCAGGATCACCTCCTGAGTTGATATAAGCATGTCCGTCTGTCCGTCTGTCTGTTTCTACGCAAACAAGTCTCTCAGTTTTAAAGCTATCGTCTTCAAACTTTGCACACACCCTTCTTTCCTTTGAAGGCAGTATATAAGTCGGAACGGCCGGGATCGGTCGACTATATCTTATAGCTGCCATATAACTGATTGATCGGGAATGCCATAACTTCGTTATTTTTTAAGTTAGAAGATGGGACTTAGTATGGTTTCCACTTTGGGCAAACTAATCCGATCTGACAAATTTCATAAGGATCGGCCGACTATATACGATCCGATATATATCTAATAATAAAGATGCGTGTCGCCACCTATCGGACTGCCTCTCAACTGCAAGGGTATATCAACTTCGGCTCCGTCCGAAGTTAGCTTTCATTTTTTTTTTTTTTTTCTTTAAAATAAATGAATTTAGTGGAGAGCTTTTAAAATCGATTTCAACTTCAACGAGTCGATTCCGCCTCATTATATCGACTCATGAAGTGATATTGATTAGGTATATGCCTGCTTATCCAGTTAATCCTCCAGAAGCTGGATCCTGCCATGAAAGCGAAGTGAGAGGATTTTTCCTCAGGGAGCAAGGAGAACAGCCTTCCATCGTGGGAGTCAATGACTCGATTCTTGGAGCAAAAATGCTGAATGCTTGAAAGCATGGACTTTGCTTTGGCTAAGCATCCTCCAGCTAACCGGACGGGCCGATATGGATCGTAGACCAACAGATCTTCGTGCATGGAAAAATTGAATTTTCATTAAAAAATAATGAAAATTGTTGAAGTTATATAATGGCGTCAAAATCCGGAAAACATGAAAAATGATCTAAAATGCCACTTTCTTATGTAAAAAGTTTAAAAAGCTACACCCCTTAACAACTAAAAAATATATCAAATTTTAAAATCAGTTCATTAAAACGCGTGCAATAATTTTTAAGTGTAATTGAATTACACTTTTTTAAAATTATACTATATAAAATTCGATTGCCCTCATACTGTTGTTTATTTGCTTTTTTGGTACTGCTTGCCTTTGAAGAAATATAACTTTCATCTATCTATCCTATTATATCTAACAACTCTCTAATTATATCATTGAAACCACAATGCATTAGGCATTAAAATTTTGTTTTGCACGTGTTTCGATCTTTCGATACATCTTTCGATCCAGACCTTTGAAGTGTCGTGTAGTGTGGAAAACGCTGCGTGTGTGACTACTTCTTGTTGCTTTAACATAGCATTGAAACCTTCAACCTTCACATTAATAAAAATGGAACTTTGAGGCCAAGCTAGTTCATTTTTTGCCACCAGCAAAGAGGAAAAGAGCAGAGGTTTCCTCCGGAAAACCGGTTTAAAAAAAACCAGTATAATCTTGTAGGCTCGTATCAAATAGATCCTTCAACGTCTCTACTCTAACGGGTACTAAATTTGAGAACACAAAATTCTTAAAACAAGGACTTGAACCACAAGGACTCATGAACCACTACCGGCGTTTGGAATTGAAATTAGATCGAATTGCTTATCGATAAAACTGAATATTTATAGGATTTTTATACCCTTGCAGAGAGTATTACAATTTTGGTCAAAAGTGTGCAACGCAGTGAAGGAGACATATCCGACCCTATAAAGTATATATATTCTTGATTTATTGGGTACCCATACTTCCCATGAAGTATACCCCCATAAATATTCAACGTCAAATATTTTATCTTTGACCAATTCAAGTTGATTCTGGGTGATATGTTGAGCATCCCCGCAGTCCGGACTAATATTAATCCCATCCAAGGAGCAATCCATTCACCACAAGAAGCAATCCATTCACCGAGTCAGCAATGAAGGTTCAGAGTCTGCCATTCAATGAAGGCAATCTGCAAAGCAATGAAGGTTCAGAGTCTGTTCAAAACCTTTGAACCATCATCGTACAGCCTACAATGGCTCTCACGTCGCGGCGCCGGAAATAAAATCTTCTGCGCTTACGCTTTGAGCGGTTTCATTCGTTCGAATATCTATTCGAATTTGTTTCCTTATGCCGGATGCCACTGTAGATGATGTCAGGTGTCACCTCTTAAACTATCTTAAGATATCTCCTATTATTGAATTATGTCTCTGTCTCTAATTAAAAACAATTTTTGCTCCCAATCTCTTTTGGTAAAAAATTTTTTATCTTTAACACTTTGCAGATATTACGTCAGCTTTATTGTTGCTCAACGATCTTACAAGAATTTAATCCTATTTAAGCGCGATTTTAACCATGTCCATGTTATTGATGTTTTTATAACCTGGATCTTGTATCATGGACAATTCCGTGCGATCCAATTGACAAATTATCTTTATCGATGGCTTAACTAATATCGCACTTTTCCAAAATATCCCCAAATAACACTCGTAAAAGACCTGTTGATCTTATATTCGGTAATGTGACTTTTTATGCGACAGTAATTCGATAGTCTCCATTATTGCTACTAGACGACTTACACCATCCCACACTATTGGTTTCTTTGTATATCGACGTGCTAAATAGTGAAAGCAATAGGCTTCAGCCTTGCTGTTAATGTTTTAGAAAAACAAGCTTCGTAATCATTTACCCTTAATTGGACGTTTTTTTATATGATGAAATTCTATCGAAACTCCTGCGGTTCTTTTCACAAAGTAGTAGTTCATAACGGCTTTTGAAAAATTGTTCCCGAAACCACTTCATCATAATCAACAAACCACCTTGGTTTTATAACTACCCTTCTCGCCTCAAGAAGAGGAAATCAAAGGCTTAAAAAAAGTTTCTAGGGTCAGTATCCTTGTTTTACCATTTAAACTCGTTAAATATTCGTAATAAATTGATTAACCTAAAAAATAAATCTCGATATATTAATATGAATATCTCGAAATGTAAGCCAAGCTCTCGTAATAATCCAAGCTACTTAAATTCTTTTGTCAATAAGAAACGTAAATCACGTCTTTTTATACCCTTGCAGAGGGTATTATAATTTTGGTCAAAAGTGTGCAACGCAGTGAAGGAGACATCTCCGACCCTATAAATAGTATATATATTCTTGATCAGGATCACCTTCTGAGTTGATATAAGCATGTCCGTCTGTCTGTTTTTACGCAAACTAGTCTCTCAGTTTTAAAGCCATCTTCTTCAAACTTTGCACAAACCCTTCTTTCCTTTGCAGGCAGTATATAAGTCGGAACGGCCGGGATCGGTCGACTATATGCTATAGCTGACATATAAATGATTGATCGGAAATTGCATTGTTGTATAAGGATGATAAGTTGTTGTTGATGAAGACTCATGCACGTCAGTGCCGTTTTGATTTAGGTTTGATAATAATCTTTTATTTGAAGTTAAATGTTCTCTTACCCTAAGTACATAAGTTCGGCGCGCACTGCGCTGCCGCTTTAGCCGGCAGCGGCGCGGCTGCATTATATATTTCTTATATGTATATACTTATGCTTATGCATATGGACATGCATGCTTTGTCTTACGTAAATACTTTAGAGTGAGAGAGAGTATTATGCACTTATGCATAGGACACTGGCGGTCAGCGTGCATATGCTGACTTAGCCGAATTCACAAGTGGCCGATCTTGTTACGCGCTCACTTGAGTTTGTTTTTGTTTTATTGTGATTTGCTGTGGCTGCACAAAGTGTTGTCGCCACATAAGTACCGAACACAGTGTATACTCGATACTCGATACTTATGCTTATGTGCATATTACATCTCCCTCCTTTTGAAAATAACGTAATATAGTGGAGTTATTTAATTTATTGTTTTTAAATGTTTTAAAATTTAAAATTGAAATATTGAAAAGAATTACTTTGATTAAACTTTATCTTTTTTTTTTTTATTAAAATTTGAAATTGAAATATAAAATTTGATTTAATTTTTTTTTTGTTTAAAACGCAGTTTTATATATTTTTAATGTAAATAATAAAGTAATTATATATATATACTTTTTTTTTTATATATTTATATATTATTTTTTTTAATTTTATTATTATTATTTTATTTTATTTATTTATTTTTTTTTTTTGGGTTGATCAAGCCGGTTTTTGTTTTTTTTTATATATATATATTTTTTAATTGAATATTTTTAACCTATCCTTATGAACCTTCTGGGTTTTGTTTTTCTCATTTTTAATTACGACGTTATCTCTGTCTTCTATTTTAACTATTGTATAGGGTCCTAAATATACTGGGTCCAATTTATGGCCAGTTTCGTTTTTTAATAGAACTTTATCTCCTATTCGTAGTTCAAAATCTATAGCCTTTTGATCATAATTTTCTTTACTCTTTGCCTTATATTTGTCGAGCATTATTCTTGCTCTTTTATAGGCTGATTCTAATCTAAACTTGACTTCTTTAGCGTAATCGTCTACGTTATATAAAGGATCTATTCTATTTATAGTACTAAAATCGTCTGGTAAATTATGCAATTTACCAAAAACTAATTCATATGGACAATAGTTGTGTGCCATAGATGGGGTCGTGTTGAAACAGTATACGAAATATTGAATCCATACGTCCCAATCAGTTTTATCAGCTGATATATAAGATCGTATATATTCATTGAAGGTTCTGTGACTTCTTTCGACTGTTCCAACGGTCTGGTGGTGGTGTGCAGTAGATGTTATATTATTAATCTTTAAATACTTGCACAAATCATTTATAATTGAATTTTTATATTCTGTTCCCATGTCCGTAATGAACGTCTTCATTGGACCGTACTTCAGAATAAAATGTTCAAATATTGCCTTTGCTACTGTATTAGCATTTTTATTTGGTATTGGAATCGCTACTAGATATTTAGTTAAGTCACAAATTAATGTGACTGCGTATTCGTTACCATTTTCTGACCTGGGTAGTGGACCAATCGTGTCTACTATAACCCTGTCAAAGGCAAGTACAGGTGTATCTGTAATAGTTAAAGGAGTTTTTATATTTCTCGTCACTTTGGATTTTTGGCATTTGGGACATTTTCGTATGTACTCAGTAATATATCGAGTCATACCTGTCCAATAATAGTATCTTTTAATCTTAGCCAAGGTTTTTGTTATGCCAGTGTGACCTCCTTGTGTTGGATTGTCGTGAAATTTAGACAGTATAGCTTCTATTTCTTTTTCATTATTTATTATAGTCACCGGGTTGAGTAGCGCTACTCTTAATGTTTTCAATATCTTATTGCCCATATTTTTGAAAGTATCTATTGAAATGTTATCAAAGATATTTTCCCACGGTGCTATTTTTAATTGGCTTATTTGTAATATACCGGCTTCTTTCTCGAGCCTTGGAAATAGTTGACCTAAATCAATATTTCCATTTATATATATATCACCAATATCTATTCTTGCAATAATTTTCTTACCATGTTTAAGGGAACATAGTGAATCTTTTATATGCAAGGTCACTACTTTTCGTACTTCGTCATTGTTTATGACGTTGTATACGTTGGGCTGAGAAGCTTTTTCTGTAGATTGCCTTGGCAATTCTACGTTTTTATTTTCTGCGCAGAAATTCTGTCTACTTTGGTACCTGGTAGTGACTTTCAGGATTTTATTTTGTATGTCTTTAAAGTCTTGGATGGTTATTCTCGATAACGCATCTGCTACATGATTATCTTTGCCCTTCAGATATTCTACCGTAAAATTATATTCCTCTAATTCAAGCCTCATACGAGTAAGTTTAGAACTCGGATTGATCATTGAGAATAGATATGTAAGTGGTCTATGATCCGTTCTTACTGTGAAATGATTACCATAAATATATGGTCGAAAATGAGTTATTGCCCAGTGAATAGCTGCTAGCTCTTGTTCAGTAGTACTCTTGTTACTTTCTCCTTTGGTAAAGGATCTTGATGCATATGCAATGGGAAGTTGGAGTCCGTTTTGGTTTTGAGTTAAAACCGCTCCACACGCTTGCTTACTTGCATCTGTTATTATACAGAATTCCTTAGTGAAGTCTGGATATTGTAACAAGGTTGGATGCATCAATGCCGTTTTTAAATGATCGAAAGCATTCTGACATTCTGGTGTCCATTCAAACTGTACGCCTTTTTTACATAATCTTGTTATGTGACGTGAATATTCAGCAAAGTTTTTAATAAAACGTCGATAGTAGTTGCAAAATGCAACAAAGCGTCTTGCACTATCCGCATCATGTGGGACAGGATAATTTTTAATGGCCTCGTATTTTTTATCATCGGGCAAGATTCCTTTATCAGTGCACTTGTGTCCCAAGAATGTGACTTCATGCATGAAAAATGAACATTTTTCTGGATGTAGCTTTAGATTGTATTCTCTACATTTGTCAAAAACATCAGTTAAGTTTTTGACCATATGTTTCTCGGAACAACCTATTACTATTAGATCATCCATATAAAGAAATGCTTGTGATGGTTGTAAACCAGAGAATGCTATTGTCATCATTCTTTGGAATGAGTTAGGGGCTATTTTTAAGCCGAAAGGTAATCGCGTGAAGCGATATGAGCCATTGCTCGTTGAAAACGACGTTATATTTCTTGAACTTTTTTCAAGTTCAATTTGATGAAATCCTGACATTAAGTCAAGACATGAAAAGTACTTTGCTCTACCTAGTTGATCTAGAATATCATCTATCCTAGGTAGTGGAAATTTATCAGACAATAGCTTCTTATTAATTTGACGATAGTCGATTACCAATCGCCATTTTTTATTTTCTGAGCCCGGAAGAGACTTCTTCGGGACTAAAAGTAGTGGGCTATTGTATTCTGACACTGAAGGTTCAACTATTTTATCATTTATTAGTTTTTGTACTTGGGCTTGTATTTCCTGTACTTGGCTATGAGGACTTCTATAATTCTTAATATATATGGGTTCATCATCCTTTAATCTAAGCCTCTGTTTATAAAAATTATTTGTAGTAATTGATTCGGTTTCTAGTCCGAAAATATCTGTATATCTGGTACATAGATCTTTTAGTTGGCTTTTGAACAATGGTGGAAAATTTTTGATTAGCTGTTTCATGACCAAATTACTCCTATCTTCATTAGGGTTTTTTAATATTTCGTAATCGTTTAATTTTTCATATTTTATTTTATTTAAATTAACGATTCTATTTGAATTTGTCGTGTTTAAAATTCGGACATAAGTATGGTTATAATCGGACAGGGTGTTTGCGATATAAATTCCTTCTTCAATTTCTTGATTTGGTATCAAGATGTGATTAGTTATTGAAGGAATTTGTATTTTACGGACGACTTCGGACCGAGCTGGAAGTACTGTGGCGTTATTGACACAAGTATGAAATATTTCCAGTCTAATCGGATAATTTAAGTTATTTGGACGAAGAAATAGTGAGTCGCCACTTTCGTTGAAATCTATTTGGCAATTGTATTGTTTTATAAAATCTATGCCTAGTATGCCATCACTAGGTATTGGGAAATTTTTATCGACTAAATGAAAGTCATGAGGAATTATGTAATTTTTTGTTTGGAGTTCTACGAAGGCTAAGCCTTTTGAAATTATTGTTCCTTCGCCTATACCCGATATGTGGGTAGTAACCTCTTTGTTTACATTATCAAATATATCTATATTTTCTTTCAATATAGATATATCTGCACCCGTGTCTATTAACATCGTAAGTTTTGTACCTGTTTTTTGATTATTAATCTTTACAAAAATACTTAGATCAAGGTTGATGCTTTTGATTGTGCCATTTATTGGCTTTGAATATCTGAAGGGTGGAGGTTTCCCGAATTACTCTGGGCAATTCTCACATTAGTATTTGTATTGTTGTTATTGTGGCCTCGATTCGAGTTGCCACGGCTTCTTGAGTTTCCTCTATTTTGGCCTCGCCAATTATTGTTATAATTGGAACCGATGTAGTTGTTGTAATTATTATTACGACTACGCGAGTTTCCTCTGAAATTTCCACGTCCGCGGTTTCCACCACGCTGTGAAGAATTTTTTAAATAAAGGACTGTATTTTGCTGTCCAGTTGCTTCTGTGCAACTGTTTACAAATTTCGATATGGCCTCATTCATTGTAGAGAAACTACCAGCTTCCATGATAAGTTTTACCTTCTCATTTGTGCAGTTCTTAGTCATTGCTTTTACTGCATGCTGGGTGGAATAACTTCTGGCTAACTCTAAAGTTAACCCGTCAGTTATATATGCATTTTCCAACGTCTTCGTCATTTGCTCAATCTCTGTTACATATTGATTGGCAGTTTTATTGCGCTGCTGTAGGTTCATCAGTTTTGCTGATAATACTGCTACAGTTTCGCCTTTGACGTTGGTTTGTAGTCTGGAGATGACTTCAGATATTGTAGTCTCACTCCCGACTAGATTTCTGGCAACACCTTTAGCTTTGTCTTTATCATCGACACAGCTAATTGTTCGTGTTCACCTTTTATTGAGTCCACAATGTTTAACGCATCAAGAAAACTTGTTAAATTTTCCGCTTTACCATCGAAAACTGGTATAAGCTTTGATGTCGTGTTAATGAACTCAATATTCGATTGGGCCATTGTGATTGTTTTGAGATTTGATACACTTGAATGTGTATCAGAATCCGAGTCTATATTGGACATTAGAATGGCTGGGATAGTAAGATTTGCCAAGTCTTGTTCTTGGACTTGTATATCTTCTTCTGCACTAGCCTCAAATTTTACTGGTGTATTTAGAATAGACGGCACAGTTAGATTAAGATTATGTTTCTCTTTTATACTTTGGAGATTATTTCTTAATCTTGTCAATAACCTTGACGTTTCTGACCAATGTTGATCGGTTAATACGTCTTTATGATTATATATTAATATTCGAGCTTCATTGAAGCAGTCGGTTAAGGTTATTGCATGTCTGTTTACTGTGTCTTTATGAGTTGGTCTATTCTGCGTTAAGCATTTGTATGCTTTTTCAAATCTGATTTTTATATTAAGGATTCGTTCAGAAAGTTCTGACCATTCCATAATATGGACTAGCAAGCTGTTTCTATTACTAGGCTTAGTACTTGAATACCTAGTAGTTAATTTCTTCCGATTTCTCGTTAAATACTGTCATAGAATTTCTATGCCAGGTATTAACACCAAAAGGGGAGAAATCTAGATCATGTGTTCTCGTATATATGCTTTCGAAATTACATATATACGTGGAACTATATGATACAATGAAATTAACCCTTTTAGCTAGGTCCGGTTCTTTTACCAAGACCTTTTTTTTAAATTCCTCTTTGTTAATTTACTCATAGCCTTTTGGAATTTAATCAGATTCATAATATTTTGTCAATGTACTTGTGTTGTACTTCATTAATCGACACGAGAGTGTCTGTAACTATGGCCGTGAATCTCTTAAAAACTCCGGCTCATATGTCAAAATGCTGCCTATTAAGACTGTATGCTTGATTCCAGTTGGAAGATTTTTTTTTGTAAATTTATATATATATAATTTTTGTTTATTTACGGTTTTTTTTTTTTTTTATAATCATTCCTCATTTTTGCAATTTCAAATCTTATCCAAGTCATTTGCTTGGCTTTGATAGCGTTTCTTGATACATCTGTTGTGATACTTATACAATTTATAAAACAAATGTACCAGAACTATAATTAATATTATTACTACTAGTAAAGTGAGGACTTTCAGATCAGCATTTTGTACTTCAACTTTATTAATGACGTTTGCTGTCGAGTCAACACTTTTTAAGTCTAACATTTTTTTATTTTCTTCTGTTATTTCCTCGTATTTACTTATTTTATTTGTC
Organism: Drosophila atripex; assembly: GCA_035045925.1. Taxonomy (NCBI): domain Eukaryota; kingdom Metazoa; phylum Arthropoda; class Insecta; order Diptera; family Drosophilidae; genus Drosophila; species Drosophila atripex. The sequence continues at coordinate 280,570 of JAWNOP010000019.1, forward strand.
TTTATAGACATCAATGTTTTCTTAAGAAATTTTTTGAAATTCAATTTCCGTATATCATACTTGTATATGTACTAGTTTACAAATTTTGAGAGTTATTTCTCTCTTTGCCTACCTAATGTTTCCGAATGGCTTTACAGGCCAAACGTCTTGCCGGTCGACTCAATTGTCGTCAGGCATTACAAATATACAATAATAATTTTAAAATTAATGTTGGGCACTCTTTAGTGCTGTCGGTCAGTTCACCCTTCGTGTTTCCTATCGTTGGTACAAGGGGCGGCCTGCCTCTCGTACTTCTTCTTGCCCCAACGTTGTCACAAGGGGCGGTATGCCTCTCGTGATTGATTATTTATTGTTGACTTTCTGTTGAGACATGTATTCCTTTGCCTGGCATGTGCCCAGGCAATACGGGCTGAAGAGCGGACCTTCGCAGTCCGGTGGACATCGGCGTTTCCTTTTTGGTATCTCCTTCGGCTGTGGGCGATGTGTATTTTTGTTAATTTGAATTTTTGTATTTTCTGAGGGACAGGGGTTGCTCTTCACCTTTAACAGTGACTCTAAATGTTCGAGTTCACTTGTTAGTTTCACTGCAGTTTCCCAGGGTAGTGGGTTTTCGGACTTATATAAGAGTCTTACAATCTCAGACTTTCTCTGTCTGATTCGCTCTTTAATGCCGCTGCGTCTTTTTTTTTTTTGTGATTGTGGAGCTCACACCCCTGTACTCACTCAGTTACAAAAGATTTTTAGTTCCGCCAGTTTGTTTCAGCCTGTCCAGCCAGCCCAGTTGTCTTATTTATTGTAGATAGAGATCCTGGGGTCCTGGTCTTGCTAGACCCACGTCACGGTCGCCATGTTGTATAAGGATGATAAGTTGTTGTTGATGAAGACTCATGCACGTCAGTGCCGTTTTGATTTAGGTTTGATAATAATCTTTTATTTGAAGTTAAATGTTCTCTTACCCTAAGTACATAAGTTCGGCGCGCACTGCGCTGCCGCTTTAGCCGGCAGCGGCGCGGCTGCATTATATATTTCTTATATGTATATACTTATGCTTATGCATATGGACATGCATGCTTTGTCTTACGTAAATACTTTAGAGTGAGAGAGAGTATTATGCACTTATGCATAGGACACTGGCGGTCAGCGTGCATATGCTGACTTAGCCGAATTCACAAGTGGCCGATCTTGTTACGCGCTCACTTGAGTTTGTTTTTGTTTTATTGTGATTTGCTGTGGCTGCACAAAGTGTTGTCGCCACATAAGTACCGAACACAGTGTATACTCGATACTCGATACTTATGCTTATGTGCATATTACAGCATAACTTCGTTGTTTTTTATGTTAGAAGGATGGAACTTTGTATGGATTCCACTTTCGGTGAAGTAATTTGACATGTCAAATTTTATAAGGCTCGGTCGACTATATCCTATAGCTGCCATGTAACTGATTGATCGGGAATGCCATAACTTCGTTGTTTTTTAAGTTAGAAGGATGGGACTTTGTATGGTTTCCACTTTGGGCCAAATATTATAAGGATCGGCCGACTATATACGATCCGATATATATCTTATAATAAAGATGCGTGTCACCACCTAGGGGACTGCCTCTCAACTGCAATGGTATATCAACTTCGGCTCCGTCCGAAGTTAGCTTTCCTTTCTTGTTTCTTTTTCTTTGACGTATAAAAAAATTTCCGAATTTCCTTGCTAAATTCGATTTTCCTTGCATCATTTATTTAATTCACTTATTTGTCCGATTCATTTGCTTTGATTTTTCTATTCTATCTGAAAAACATATATTTTTGTAAATTTTACTATCAAGATGTGATTAAGGCTTGGATGTATCGGATGTATCTGCTGCTCTGATATCCTATGCTATGCTCTCAATATCCATTACTCCTTGGAGTTTGCATGCCTTCCCAAGGGTTGGAACAAGATCCTAACTATCTGCTTTATAAAATAAGCTCTAAGGCAGTTTTTAAATTCACTGGCTCTATTTTGTAACGAATTTAAGAGTTTTGTAAATAGAAAACAATAGTGGGTCTTGCCGGAGATGACTCCTCCGCTAACTATCTCCCTTTTTATACCCTTGCAGAGGGTATTATAATTTTGGTCAAAAGTGTGCAACGCAGTGAAGGAGAAATCTCCGACCCTATAAAGTATATATATTCTTCATCAGGATCACCTCCTGAGTCGATATAAGCGTGTCCGTCTATCCGTCCGTCCGTCTGTCCGTCTGTCTGTCTGTTTCTACGCAACTAGTGTCTCAGTTCTAAAGCTTTCGACTTGAAATTTTGCACACATCCTTTTTTTTGCAGGCAGTATATAAATCAGAACGGCTGGGATCGGTCGGCTATATTTTATAGCTGCCACATAATTGATTAATCGGATATGCCGGAAATGGATTCCAATTTGGCCAAACTTAATCGACCTGCCAATTTTCATAAGGATCGATTGACTATATACTATAGTTTCCATATAACGGAACAATCGGAAATGGCATAACCTCGTTGTTTTTTATTCTATTGAAGGATGGGACTTTCTATGGATTCCACTTTAGGCAAACTTATCCAATCTCCCAAATTTTATAAGGCGCTGTCCATATGTTACGTAATCACGATTTTGGTGATTTTATACCCCCTCCCCAACCATGTAATCAAAATGACATGGGAAGAAATATTATGACAATATGAAACGTAATCATTTCCTTGATCCCCTCCACCTCCCTATGTGACTTCGTAATATATGGACAGCCCCTAAGGGTCGCCCGACTTTAAACGATCCGATATATATCTTTCAATATAATGTGGAATTGGGATTCATAAGGATATTAAGGAAGGGCCACACTTAGGAAAATACCAATTTGCCAAACACCAATCCGAATATGCTTATACAACACTGTCTTTCGTGGATCAGTCGTAGTCCGAAAAAAGAAGCAAGAGAGTCGCTACACAGAAGCAACCGAAGCCCATCGAGTGCGAAAGGAAAAGGAATTAGGCGTAAGGGGGTTAATTGGCAAAGAGCAGGAATGCATTCGATTTAACGTTTTGAGATTTATCTTAAGTCTAACCCTGGCAGTAAGCCAATTTGTAGCATTTTAGATTTTAATCAGAATCTCGACCTTATCGGATTTATATCTGGAATATATATTCCGCGAGTATACACGAGAAGGTTACTTAAAAAAAATAAAAAAAAGACTTCATGAATATCAAGTTTACCACATAACAATTTACGGAGCCTATGCTGCTGCAATAAGAGTGAACCCATCTTTTCTAGATTATGGTCCAATTAATTTCAGTGCGTTACCAAACCCTCATGGGTAAGTTCAAATCTATGAATCATGAATGTCATAAGTCATGAAAGTTCGCAAATCTGTAGTTTTAACCAAAATACTATGTTTGGTTTTAATTCTAAAAGATAATAAATAAGCATCAAATATAATGACCGAGTGGGAGACCCTATTTGAACTCCATGCTGACCCAAGAGCCGTCATAAATTCAAAAATTCAAAGAGTAGAGGACAAAAGTTTCTAGTCCTCCTACTCGGAACGTTAAAATTTAAGCGTGTTAGTAAATTCTGGCTGTCTATACTACCATAAATAAGGTTATATGTAAACATGATACCCAGCATCGCTCTTCGGAGTCCCAGAGCCATTCTTCTGGAGATTATTTTTACCTGTGATGCAGAATCTAGGAGTGCGTGGCATTTGTGTCGGGATTCTGTAGAACCTTGTACTTCTACTTGGGCAGTTGCGAGTAACACATAGGGAGTCGTAGGTTGGCTGACAGCGGATGCGCTTATCCGTGTGGGCGTATAATGCAACATTGTGTGATGATTCTTCCGGCACACCTGGCATTTGAACCATGACATGCATAGCGCACGTGTTAAGTCTTGTTATTTGTTTTGTTTTTTTTTTTCGCTAGGAGACATGTCCTGAAATTTGGGGCAATTTTGCATTCGATTGTTGCAGCGGGTGCATATTATACATCTTTCACCGGCTGAGTTGGTCGATGAGTAAAACCCAGCAGTTGTAGAGGTCTTTTGTAGCGTCATTAAGCTAGTTGCTTGCCGCTCTAAGTGTTCTAGCATTTGTTTAAGTGATTTCCGACAGGTTGGGTTGATAATGAAGAGTTCTAGTTATGATATTGTCTGTGTATCTAATTTCTCATCAATTATGTGTATCAGGATTGGGTCCCACCCGATTGTTGGTACGTTGAGGGCGGTGATTGTTCTGTGCACTGTATTACGCAGGCTGCTCTGTTGACCCATTTGTTTTGGGGTGTGCAAATAAAATGGCAAGTGTGGATTTAATTAAAATTCGTTCGATCTGATATCGTATTTTTAAACCTATAGAACGTCTGACTGAAAACTACCTCGTGGATCCAGGCAGTGGATCGAGGGTCCTACGATGGTCCGTTCATGGGAGCGCGCTCGATGGCGATTACGTCTAAGTGCTATAGTAAGCACTGAGTAACGAGACGATTGATTCTGTATTCGCAACTATCTTTATTTCAGAATAACCCCTCTTATATATGATGCGTAGTATATCTATATCTAAAGGTGTTATTGAACAAAGTATGCCTAGGTCTAGGGCTAGTAGGTCAATGTTATCGACGTGCTTCCGTAACGGTTAACCCAGTCAACTGCTGACTCGGACCACTTGGTCATACGTTTCATATTTCATGATGCCGCTGTTGTTGCCACAATGTTGCTTGATGGTGGCGCCGTCTGTACTTAGTACTGGGTCAGTCGATCGGCATCAAATTATTATATGATTATTTAAATTCATATTATTATTCCTACTACTATATTGACATTCGCACACAAGATAGTAGGTTTTGGCACTAGCTGCCAACATTCTTCCCCCCCATTGAGGGACTCAATCCAATGCGAATGTGCGTTGTTGTGGGAACGTCTTAGTGAACCGTGGTATACCTTTTCACTAGAAAATATTGTGACTCATAACCATTATCCTTGGAGATCCCACGTAGTATCAAACGTTTCTTCTGGTTGGTCAGTGCGCCTACTGGATTCTCGGTCTTTTCTGGGCCTTGCATCTTGTTCCTTTTCGAAATGTCTGTGACCCATGCCGGGTGAGAAGTCTCCCCCCTACATTCTTTAGAATTGGTGGTGTCTTCAACTCCTTGAATTTCCCTGTTTACTGGCCCTTGCACTGTGTGCTCTTCAGTCGTGAGGTGACAAACTTGGGCTTGTGGTTCAGGGTCCGTCTGCGGCTCTCCTTGTTGATCCGCCATGGGCGGGGAATTTCGTAATCTTCCAGATTTGACTATCTGATTCTTGACGATGCATGCACTAGAGCTTCGCTCGGATGCGTTGATTTCACGGATTTCCTGCCGTGGCTCGCTAGCTTCCGATGCCCAAGCGGCGTGATTAAGGACGACTTGTTCTGATTTGGAATCATGTACTGATTCCGGTCGCACTGGCCCCATCACAATCCATCCAAATTTCGTCTTCTGAAGCAGTGGCTGCCCCTGCCCTGGGTTTATTAGTCGTGGCTCAAGCTCCGCCCGATGTAAACTTTCCTTTCTTGTTTGAGGTGAAATAACAATTTTATTAATTTTCTTCCAAACATAGCTCTGTAGTGGGGTTCAAAAACACAGACCTTATGTATACTAGCGCCACCTAGCGGGCGGAACCTTGGGTTAGCCGTAAGGAATTAGGCGTAAGGGGGTTAATTGGCAAAGAGCAGGAATGCATTCGATTTAACTTTTTGAGATTTATCTTAAGTCTAACCCTGGCAGTAAGCCATTTTGTAGCATTTTAGATTTTAATCAGAATCTCGACCTTATCGGATTTATATCTGGAATATATATTCCGCGAGCATACACGAGAAGGTTACTTCAAAAAATAAAAAAAAAGACTTCATGAATATTAAGTTTACCACATAACAATTTACGGAGCCTATGCTGCTGCAATAAGAATGAACCCATCTTTTCTAGATTATGGTCCAATTAATTCCAGTGCGTTACCAAACCCTCATGGGTAAGTTCAAATCTATGAAGTGTGCTACGGATGAATCATGAATGTCATAAGTCATGAAAGTTCGCAAATCTGTAGTTTTAACCAAAATACTATGTTTGGTTTTAATTCTAAAAGATAATAAATAAGCATCAAATATAATGACCGAGTGGGAGACCCTTTTTGAACTCCATGCTGACCCAAGAGCCGTCATAGATTCAAAAATTGAAAGAGTAGAGGACAAAAGTTTCTAGTCCTTCTACTCGGAACGTTAAAATTTAAGCGTGTTAGTAAATTCTGGCTGTCTATACTACCATAAATAAGGTTATATGTAAACATGATACCCAGCATCGCTCTTCGGTTTGTTAATTATGGTAAGCTAATTGAAAAAAGTCTACTGTGATAGGACGGGTGGTGAAGATTTGCATCTATATGGTCGGTAAATTTAGCTTTCAAATATAATAGGACACCCAGATCATTAATCTGAATTGGTCTTTCCAAGGCGTTCCCATAAAAAAGTACATAGCCTGGTGAAGACTAGATTGATAAAATGACATGAAATGGCTTCCTTGGGAAACCCGAGATGTAACGCGGACTAAACGCAAGTGGCGGGATTAAGAATCATTAACTGCTTTGGGTGCCATTGGCCCCATCGTCATATTTCGTCTTCTGAAGCAATGACTGCCCCTGCCCTAGGTTTATTAGTCGTGGCTCAAGCAGTTGTGGGATGTATTCGGCTCCGAGCAGAAGATCAATGCCTTGTGGCTCCGTGAACATGGGTTCTGCCAAGCGAATTCCTGATGGCCATTATTTCCGGTAGTATGAATACGTTGATTTGTTTTTGGAAATCCGTGGTTAATGATGATAGGGTCAACAACCTTTTTTCGCGATTGTATAGTCCCAATCCAGCGATGTTTAGTGATGATGGCTCCAGTTGGAGTCCCAGAGCCATTCTTGTGGATGATTCTTCCGGCACACCTGGCATTTGAACCATGACTTGCATAGCGCACGTGTTAAGTATTGTTATTTGTTTTGTTTTTTTTTCGCTTGGAGACATGTCCTGAAATTTGGGGCAATTTTGCATTCGATTGTTGCAGCGGGTGCATATTATACATCTTTCACCGGCTGAGTTGGTCGATGAGTAAAACCCAGCAGTTGTAGAGGTCTTTTGTAGCGTCATTAAGCTAGTTGCTTGCCGCTCTAAGTGTTCTAGCATTTGTTTAAGTGATTTCCGACAGGTTGGGTTGATAGTGAAGAGTTCTAGTTATGATATTGTCTGTGTATCTAATTTCTCATCAATTATGTGTATCAGGATTGGGTCCCACCCGATTGTTGGCACGTTGAGGGCGGTGATTGTTCTGTGCTCTGTATCTTGTTGCGCGCCCTCATAACCATTCTCCTTGGAGATCCCACGTAGTATCAATCGTTTCTTCTGGTTGGTCAGTGCGCCTACAGGATTCTCGGTCTTTTCTGGGCCTTGCATCTTGGTCCTTTTCAAAATGTCTGTGACACATGCCGGGTGAGAAGTCTCCCCCCTACATACTTTAGAATTGGTGGTGTCTTCAACTCCTTGAATTCCCCTGTTTACTGGCCCTTGCATTGTGTGCTCTTCAGTCGTGAGGTGACAAGCTTGGACTTGTGGTTCAGGGTCCGTCTGCGGCTCTCCTTGTTGATCCGCCATGGGCGGGGAATTTCGTAATCTTCCAGATTTGACTATCTGATTCTTGACGATGCATGCACTAGAGCTTCGCTCGGATGCGTTGATTTCACGGATTTCCTGCCGTGGCTCGCTAGCTTCCGATGCCCAAGCGGCGTGATTAAGGACGACTTGTTCTGATTTGGAATCATGTACTGATTCCGGTCGCACTGACCCCATCACAATCCATCCAAATTTCGTCTTCTGAAGCAGTGGCTGTCCCTGCCCTGGGTTTATTAGTCGTGGCTCAAGCAGTTTTGGGACGTATTCGGCTCCGAGCAGAAGATCAATGCCTTGTGGCTTCATGAACGTGGGATCTGCCAAGCGAATTCCTGATGGAATGTTTTTTGGACGATCAATTGGTTGCGATGGTTGGTTTGGCAATAGCTCTGGCAATTACTTGTGTTTTGAAATTCGTATTCAAGGACATTATGTTCCATTCTGCTCGGGTTGTCACTCACTGCATCCCTCCAATTCCCCTGATGTTCATGTCGGCGGGTGCTGAGTGTACTCCTTACTTGAATGCCAATTGCTGGCATTCATGTTTACCTGTAATCCTGAATCTAGGAGTGCGCAACATTGCAGAGGGGGTCCGGCTGATCCACGTATTGCCATTTGGGCGGTTGGTAACAGCAGGGAAGTTTTTTTTTTTAAGAAGGGCTGTGGCTAATCCCACCACTCGTGATGAGCTGGCTTGAAGTGGACCGGTAGACGTTTTTTTCGCATTGGTACTTGACGGGTTGCCTGACGCTCATGGTGTTCTAACATCTGCATCAGAGATTGTCGCGTGGTTGGATCGAAGACGGCTAGTTCTAGAGATGACAGTGTGTATGGGTCTAATCTTTCGTTGAGAGTAGCGACCGTTCGGAGCACGGTATAATGTAAGCTGCGCAGCTGATCCGCTGATCCATCTGTTCTGGGGTGTACGAAAGCTCTTGGATCGCGGACTTAATCAACAACCGCTCATTGTGGTATCGATTCGTTAGCCGTTGTCAGGCATCCTTGTAACTGGTCTGTCCGCCAATTGCTGTTGAGATTAGGTTTTTAGCTTCACCTGTAACATGATTCTCCAAATGCCGGTATTTCACTGAATCGCTATAGTCTTTATTGTGGATGAGCTCCATGAAAATTTCGGAAAATCATAACCAATGCCGGTAATCTCCGTCAAAACTTGGAATTTCGACCGGCGGAGCCACGAACGTTGAAACGGAAGACCGCATGTGTGTGGCTCCCTGTCCTTCTTGAGGTTCCTCGCTTAAAAAAGCAAAATATTCCGCCCGCACGACCTGGAATCGATCGCTAGTATGTCCATCTGTAGTAATTTTTGGATCCAATTCAAGAAGGTCATGATGGCCGTCCACAATCTGTATCCATAACTCTTTCATATGGTGCCTGGTGTAACTTCCTTTACGATACTTCCTTTCCTTTAGTTTGATTACATAGGAAGTCCTCGAGATCGCCGAGCCGTCCTCCTTGTCTTCGTTTCAATGAGGTGATCTTTGGGTCCTCGGTAAGAACTTGTTCGCTAGTCCTAGACTGTGTCTTGGGCTCGAGGTTTTCTCCAGTTTTTCGGGGACGCTGTGATGGGCCTGATTCTGATGGTACTCCATTCCAAAATATAGCTTCATATTTATTTACCAGATTCTTCAGTGCCTTTGCTTTAGAAAAGTATTCATCATCAGAGCTTAGTGCTAACTCGTGGAGCTTGGCAACATTCTTTCAAATTGGGCCCACCAATGCGTGAGCTCCTCAAAGTAACCTTCCATGAGTCGACGCTCTGCTGAATCTTTCGTGAAGTTTCTTATCAACTTTTGGACTGCTGTGCTTCCTTCAATCTGCTCCTCAATGAGCATCTGTATTACGGGGTCTGAATCTGAACCCATGGTTGAGTGTGTGTTTTTTTGTTTTATTGAGGTTGAATTGCCTTGCGGCTCGTGTTCAGGTAGTGATCCTATAGAATATGATCATGTCGGGGTCACCAAATGCTCGCACGCAGTGCGTTATGCGGCCACTAACGTCGAAATTGAACTCACGGGAGTAACGATAGGTCCCGGAGTCGTAGTCAGTAGAACGTCTGACTAAAAACTTCCTGGTGGATCCAGGCAGTGGTTGAGATGCGGGGATGGCCGAGGGTTCGTTGACGCGCCTCACCTGTGGTGGGGAAGGGAGCTTCCTCCGTTGATCCTTGGTCTGAGGTAGCACACGGAGGTACAAGGGGGTTCCTGCCGACGGTTCGTTTCACGGGAGCGGTATTCGGAGGATTACGTATCAGCGGTTCTGATGGCGGTCCGTTCCACGGGAGCAACACTCAGCGACGCGTACGTATGGAGCTTGCTGGCTGGCGGTCTGTTCCACGGGAGCAACACTCAGCGGCAAGTGACGTATCGAGGGTCCTACGATGGTCCGTTCATGGGTGCGTGCTCGAAGGCGATTACGTCTAAGTGCTATAGTAAGCACTGAGTAACGAGACGATTGATTCTGTATTCGCAACTATCTTTATTTCAGAATAACCGCTGTTGTATATAATGCTAAGTATATCTATATCTAAAGGTGTTATTGAACAAAGTATGCCTAGGTCTAGGGTTAGTAGGTCAATGTTATCGACGTGCTTCCGTAACGGTTAACCCAGTCAACTGCTGCCTCTGACTCCTGACTCGGACCACTTGGTCATGCGTTTCATATTTCATGATTCAACTGGTGTTGACAATGCTGCTTGCTGGTGGCGCCGTCTGAACTCAGTACTAGGTCAGTCGATCGCGGTCTGTACTTAGTACTGGGTCAGTCGATCGGCATCAAATAATTATTTGATTAGTTAAATTCATATTTCTATTCATACTACTATATTGGCATTCGGTGCCAAGATATTAAGTCTTTGCACTAGTTGCCAACATGGAGAAAGGGTCAAAGTTCTGACAAGGGTAATTCCATCAGGATTAAAAACGATACACAAGTCCAACAGCCGACCAAAAGAATTTCTAACATGGATAATTTGACCGAGTGACATGTCGAACATGACCGCTAGGAAGTCGTGGACCGAGATAAGCAAAAAGACGGTGAATTATCAATGCTAGACCTGATGAGCTCTAGGATATTGAAGTCACCCAGAGCTACCAGCTGGTCACTATCAGACAGACAAACCGAATAGCGGACAAATGTTGCCAGTGTGTGGGGTGGTATGTAAGAATAGCTAACATATAAAAATTGACCACGCAAGAAGATTTTAGAACAAAAAAATTCTATGTCACAAAACTCTTGTGATTTCACCTCTTCAGAATCGAATTTGGAGTCTACAGACATTAGCACTCCTCCTCCCCTTCGCAGTGTTCTTTCAAGTCTAAAAGAAGTATACTTACTTGTGAAAATTCCGGAGCTTAAGATCTTTGGCTTTGCGCAAGTTTCTGTAAAAATTTTAATGTGAAATGCAAAGGAAGAAATATCAGAATACAGTTTGAGAAGTTTACTACGTAACAATGAAGTATTCTGTTAGGTATGTGTAAGTGACGATATTAGTTTTTTGAAGCTGAGGAAGATGAGGTGGGAGGTTGGTCAGTTGCTTTAACATGTGAAAGTTTCACTCTCACAGGCTTGGTATTTTTGTTCTCAACAGTAATTAGCTGATGCTCTTGGACGAAAATGTTCTCTGGCCAAAAGCTGGCAGAACAAATCGTCTTGAACATCTGCACGGGCACACGTATTTTGAAAGATGACGTGTGCCTGGTGTAAGTTTATATAAAATTCGTAATATCTGCTCTTGTTTTGGCTTTGATGTTAGCCGAAATATCAATCTCAGAAGTATTAGAGGCCATCCGGAAAACAAATATGTATTTCGATGGTGGTATCACCAGCAAGGGATTTGGTGCCGCCGTAATAAGTACAACGACATCAGTTCGTAGCGGGGGTCCGAACGGTTTATTACCCTGTTTGATGACTTTTACGGAGGCTTGAGTTATTGCGTCTGGTCCTATCAATTGAAGCTATGCAACCGAAGACATGTCGGGTAATTGCTTAATTATGCTGAGGTATTCAGAAGCCGAATAATTCCCAGGTCCGGCCCTTGGGGTGGCCAGAGATTTAAGCGGCTGCATTATTGTCGGCTGAGTATGATTCTTTCGATTTGAAGACTCATTTGATAGTTGAAGGCTACTAAACTGTGTATCGAGCGCACAGAGTTGGTCATTGATTTTACGAAATCCACTAATCAACTCTTTGAATCCACTTCTAGTCTGTTTCATGAACGATCTTATTTCGACCTGAACAGCAGGACAACCGTCACAGCAAAAGTGGAGATCAGACCTACGTGAAACGGCATCCGAAACTAAACTAACACTTTTAGCGTGTAAAACGTTTTCACTCAGCCAGCTGTGGATGTTAGGCTGGGATGAGGGAATTGTCTTATTACAAGACTGCGACGCACAGACAAGTTTAAAATCCATGATAATTACTAAATTTAAATATACTTACACCAGGCACACGTCATCTTTCAAAGTACGTGTGCCCGTGCAGATGTTCAAGACGATTTGTTCTGCCATCTTTTGGCCAGAGAACATTTTCGTCCAAGAACTTCAGCCAATTGCGGTAGAGAAAAAAAATATTAAGCCTGTGGGAGTGAAACTTCCACATGTTACAGTCACTGAGCAACATTCAACCTCATCTTCCTCAGCTTCAAAAAACTAACATCTTCACTAACACTTATCTAACAGAATACTTGAGGGTTACTTAGTAAGCTTCCCAAACTGTATTCTGATAATTCTTTCTTTGCATCTCACATTAAAGTCTTTACAGAAACTTGGGCAAAGCCAGGGATCTTAAGCTCCGGAATTTTCACAAGTAAGTACACTACTTTTAGACGTGATAGAACACTGCGAAGGGGAGGAGGAGTGCTAGTTTCTGTAGACTCCAAATTCGATTCTGAAGAGGTAAAATCACAAGAGTTTTGTGACATAGAATTTTTGTACTAAAATCTTCTTGTGTGGTCAATCTTTATATGTTAACTGTTCTTACATACCACCTTCGTCCGAACCCCCATTCACTGGCAACAAATATCCGATATTCGGTTCGTCTGTCTGATGGTGACCAGCTGGTAGCTCTAGGTGACTTAAATATCCCAGAACTCTTGTGGTCTAACAATAATAATTCACCGTCTTTATTGCTTAACTCGCACCACGACTTCTTAGCGGGCATGTTCGACATGTCACTCGGTCAAATTTCCCATGATAGAAATTCTTTAGGTCGGCTACCCGACTTGTTTTTCTTTCCAGAACTTTGCCCCTTTCTTACCCTGAGGATCCATATCATCCCATTCTTGAGCTTAGAATTGAAAACCATTGCTTTATTGACCTTAATGAGTCTACACTTAAATCTCATTAATTTCGTTTCTTCCGTAAAGCTGACCTTATGAAACTATATAAGTTTATTTTGGAATTAGATTGGTTCGATCTACTGGCATAAGAAGGTGTGCCTTATACAAAATGTATTACACTTTGAATATATTTTTCGAAATATCCAATCCGCCTTGGTATACAAAGCACCTATTAAATTTAAAGAACGTCATGAATAGACTTTTAAATAAACATAAATTACCTGGCTGTACAGTTAGTTATTCAAGATACTTATTAGCTCGGTCCAATGTCACCGTGCATAACTCAGAATGTTATAGGAGTTATATTCGCCGCTCCCGTATTCATATTCAGATTCAGAAGCAGCTTTATAACTTTGTAAACACAAAGCGCAAACATTTATCTTTTCCTTCTGTGCTTACGTTTAAAAACTCTTCTGCGAACTTTGATCAGGCAATGGCCGATCTCTTTGGACTGTTTTCACCCTATAAAGTATATATATTCTTGATCAGGATCACCTCCTCAGTCGATATAAGCATGTCCGTCTGTCCGTCTGTGCGTCTGTACGTCTGTACGACCTTCCATCTGTCTGTCTGTTGCTACACAAAATATTCTCTCAGTTTCAAAGCTATCGTCATCAAACTTTGCACAAACCCTTCTTTCCTTTGCAGGCAGTATATAAGTCGAAACCGGGAGCGGTCGACTATATCTTATAGCTGCCATATAACTGATTGAGCGGATATGCCATAACTTCTTCGTTTTTTCAGTTACTTCATTTTTTGTAAATGGATGGAACTTTGTATGGATTCCACTTTGGGCACGTGCCAAATTTCATTAGGATCGGCCGACTATATCCTTTAGCTGTCATATAACTGAGTGATCGGAAATGCAATAACTTCGTTGTTTTTGTATATAAAATATTTCGACATGCCAAATTTCATAAGGATCGGCCGACTATATACGATCGATATATATCTTATAATATAAGATGCCGATAATATAAGATAATATAAGATGCCGTCGTCACTTAGCGGACTGCAACTCAACTGCAAGGGTATATCAACTTCGGCTCCGCCCGAAGATAGCTTTTCTTTCTTGTTATCAACTTACCGTCACTAACAAACCGTAGATCGATGGTGGGTGTCATGTTTCTATATAATGTTATAACAGTAATGTAGACAGCCAGCATTTACTAAGATGCTTAAATTTTAACGTCCCTAGTAGAAGGACTAGAAACTATCGTCGTCTACTCCTTAGCCATTGTAGTTCGTCTATGCCTAACACGATCCGTTCACGGTATTATGTTCGGACTACAAGATCTCTACCACATCTTGTCACTTTGTTCTAACAATCTTAAATCCTTTATACTAAACGCCTTATCTGTGCACACTCAACTCAAATTATTATTTTTGTTAAACGTGAATCTTTAATTTATCTTGAATCTTTGATTTAAACACAAATTTGTTAACTATAAATAATGACTTACTATTAAAATTATAACCGTATCGCTACACGTTTGTGCAGTGCCATATGAGTATTTTATAAATTTAAAAAGTTGCAATCCAACTAACTTTTTCTTACTCTTTTGTATTTTTGCAGTTAATTCTGCACATATCTTTTTGCGCTCATTTCCTAAAACTTGTGTTCTCCCGTAGCTTTCTCTTTACTAACTGCCTCCTCCACCTACCTTTTATTAATACTATTTGGTACAGTGGTTTTGGGCTAATTTTTTAAAAAAAGAAAAAAATTTATTAGCTATTTTGCTTACAAAAAATTTATTTTTTATTCAAAAACAAAACAAAAAAACAATTAAATATTTTAAAATGGAATACAATGACGTCTACTCATTAAAATCGTACAATAAGCCGATTTTTTCGTCCAAGGCCAGCATCTATTGTTGACTGTGCGAAAGTGTCTCACATGCCAAATGTGCTGGCCTTATTCCATCTGTCTCGCATGCCATATCTCGTCGTGTTGACAGGCTGTCCAAGATGAAAAATCTGCTACTAGGGAAGTTGTAGCCCCAGAGATCGCGTTGCAGCTTGATCTTCTAACGATGTCACTTTGCTCATTTTCACTCAGCTGCTCATTTTCCTTGCTACTCATGGAGCAGGTACGGTAAAAAAAAAATTCGGCACCCGTAGTTGCCGTAACAGAGCATAACTCGTCCGCCTTGTCCTCCATGACATCAGTCCAAGTGATTCCATGGAATTAACCCCCATAGTATGCACTCAACTGGGAAACTCACCGCTAGGACTCCCGAAATGGAATGATGTCGGGGTATTACCGACTGTAGCACCAAAACCATTACAGATGACGGCTAGCCCCTGATACCTCTGAGATTGATATCTCGGCTTATATCAAAGCCAAGGTTCACTCAGGATCCAAAGCAGTTATATAACTTTGTTAACACTAAGCGTAAATATAATATCTTTCCTTTTCTACTTACGTTTTAAAATTCATCTGCGACCTGAGATCAGGCCATTGCCGATTAATTCCCAACATTTTTTCAACCAACTTATTTACCACAACTACCAAAAAATCGTATATTTATGAAATCTCTTTCTGAAAATAGTTTATTATTGGATCTTCAAAAAGTTAAACCAGTCTTTTCACCAGACCCAGATGAAGTATCTGGCTATGTCCTAAATTACTGTGCCAGGGCTGTTCGCAAGCCTCTACAAAATCAGTTCAACTTTTCTTTGCTTTTCTTTGATTTTCCACCTTAAATGGATGAAATCTTTCATAATTCCTCTGCATAAGAAAGGAAAAAATACGATGCTGCTAACTACAAAGGCATCTCCAAATTGTCAGCGATTCAGTCAGTGTTCCTTTAGGCATAAACTCAATTTTTCCGACCATATTTCATCAATGATTCATAATGCTAAAGGTGTTCTCGGTTTTATCAAAAGGTGGGAAAAAGAATTTAACGAAGAATTTTACTTAAAGCTTATGTATATCCTTGGTCATTCTGATACTGGATTACGGTTCATGTGTTGGGTGTTCACCCAGACCGCATTGAACCCGTACAAAAGAACTTCTTATTATTTGCTGTTAGAGGACTTGATTGGGATGCAAACTTCACCTTCCTCCGTATCATAGTAGACTCTTACTAATAAACTTACCCTTCTTAACAAATTGTAAAACCATTCTGACCACCGTCTGTCCAGCCCG
This sequence comes from Drosophila atripex, assembly GCA_035045925.1. Lineage (NCBI taxonomy): Eukaryota > Metazoa > Arthropoda > Insecta > Diptera > Drosophilidae > Drosophila > Drosophila atripex. The sequence continues at coordinate 296,751 of JAWNOP010000019.1, forward strand.
TCTGTCTGTCTGCCTTTTTCGACGCAAACTCAGTTTTATAGCTATAGACTTCAAACTTTGTACACACCCTTCTTTCTTTTGCAGGCAGTATATAATTCGGAACGGCCGCATTGATAAAACATCGGTAATAGCTAACGTTACCGGGTTTTTTGAATTCCTTAATGACCCTTTGGATATCTTCTCTCCATTAAAATCTGCGAGATTAATCTGGCGATACCCAGACTTTAGGTAAAGAGTGAAAAAACTTGCCTTTCCCTGGTTTGAAAGTATCATGGAAATTCTCGGTGCGTATTTGTCGGGTATAGTCTTCGACTTTAATTTTCTGAAGTCAATAACTAACCTACAAATAAATAACCTAACCATATTTAGCAAAACTATATATTTTAAGCCTGGCAATTGTAGATAGCTCTGACATTGGCAAATTTAAAGACAGAATTTAAACAGAATCATAATCACGGATTTGGAAAATATCCCAATGGGCCTAACCCTAGCTAAATTAAACATTGTAAGTCTTGCAATTCTAGATTGCTCTGACATTGGCGAATTTAAGGACAAGCAGCCTATTAACATTAGTTTAATAGAAATATTAGAAGTATCTAGTATAAGTGTTTTTCAAAATTCCGATATCATTATATTTCTTATTAAATTCCCTAACCCTAAGCTTGAATGTAAGAAGATAACGGTCTATCCGGTTCAGCACCACAACAAGATCATAGACTTCGAAAGTGGAAACCTGGTCGCTGAGTGCTCAAGTCGAAATATCGACATAACCTTTTGCAGGGAGCTCCGAAATTGCTCTCAGAAAATAGTTTCTGGAGCTATGGCTCAATGTCTACGCTCCCAGGTCATCTGGATCCAGTTACGGTTGTAGATCACGGCACCCTCATTGTAAACGAGGCCAACATGACCATAACCGACGACCAGGGACGACGGTGGGACCAAATATATCTGGAACCACAGTGAATATCATATAAGTAAATATTGATATTTTGACACTTGTGTCAAAATCATACATTGGGTCGAAAAAAACATTTTTCACTCAAATTTGTTCGTTTATGTTCAATTTTCTCTTCACGCACTTGCATCCAGCAGTAACCCCCCATCATACCCTTGTCCCAAAAACCCCCTTTATCAAAAGCTGGAAGATCCTGATGAAATCTTTCGCCTTGTTCGTCGCTTTCAGCTCCTAAATTTGCTGGGAATGCATCAAAATAATTATGCAGATAATGCATTTTTAGTGACAAGCGTGCAAGTGAAATTAAAAAGAGCAGTTGTTTCAGCATAAACATTTTCTATAAACATAGTATTCACCGATTCCTTGAAGTTTTTACATCATTATACCCTTGCAGAGGTTATTATAACCCTCCTTTGCAGGCAGTATATAAGTCGGAACGGCCGGGATCGGTCGACTATATCCAAAAGCTGCCATATAACTGATTGATCGCAAATGGCATAACTTTGTTGGTTTTTTGAGTTAGAAGGATAGGAATTTTTATGAGTTCTACTTTGGGCAAACAAATTCGACATGCCAAATTTCATAAGGATCGGCCGATTATATCCTATAGATGCTCATAAATCTGATTGATCAGAATTACTATAACTACTACTATAATTACTATAACTATTACCATAACTTCGTTGTTGTTGAATTTAGAAGAATGGGATATTCTATGGATTCTACTTTTGGGCAAAATAATTTGATATGCCAAATTTCATAAGGATCGGCCGACTATATACGATCCGATATATATCTAATAATATAAGATGCGTGTCGCCACCTAGCGGACTGCCATTCAACTGCAACGGTATCAACTTCAGCTCCCCCCCAAAATTAGCTTTCCTTTCTTGTTTCTAATATGAAATCCTTTGTGACTCTAATTCGGACATCACTAGTCTCGTACTAAATGTCTCGTACTAAAGAGAAACGGAGAGAAATTTTAATGCTCTTCGCAATCATTTGGCTGGAATTGACTGGAAATATTTTTCATCTTTTTAGTCTTTAACATTCTTCATCTTTAGCATTAATCCAGCGAGCTTTCGCACTGCCTATGTTCTACGGCGGACTCACTCTTGTCTTTTATCTTAGTGCATACGCATAGTGCATTGGAGCTCCGTTTCATATGTGCACATAATTGCAAAAAAAAAAAAAAATTTTATAACGTTTTGAAACTACATAATTTCGTGTTGCTATTTGGAGAAAAGGTTATTGAAAAATCTCAATGACCAAACACTGCTACTGATTCTTTTTATGATGTTCTTCACAACGCGTTGAACAAATTTGTTCCTGATGTCGTATCATCATCATCATCATCAAATAACCACCTTGGTTTAATAAACACTTTTCTCGTCTTAATAACTGGAAATCTAGAGCTAACAAAATTTTTCCTTAGCCAGTCAGTAATCATTGTTTGATAAGACAAACTTTCTTCACATTCGAGACCAGTTTATCTCTCTTAGTAATAAATTTCATAAACGTTACGTCGCGAATTGTAATGTGAACTTCCGAAATGATCCGAGCTTCTTCTATTCGTTTATCAATATGAAACGTAAATCCAGTATTGGATTATGAAAACTGCCAAGATGGGACTTATAATCTTCACACGGGATCCAGGAGATGAGGGGAAGGTTGAAATCGCCCGTAATTAGGATAATATCAGAATCGTTGCCTAGTGATAAGACAAACTTAATAGCCTTAAGGGGTTGAAAATATTTAGTATCTTCAAGAAATAGAGATATATAGGAAAATGTCAGGAAAATGTGAGACGGAGCGGAAATTTTTGCAGCAATGAACTTGATACCAAACTGATTCGGGAAAGAGATTAGTTCAGCTGAGTATTCATTATTAACAGCAATGAGGTCACCACTTCCGAAAGATACCCGATCCACAGTGTACTTCGAATTTTTTCAAAAATTCATAATCAGAGATAAAGGAATTAAGCCAGGTTTTGGTAGGCGAAATAGCATAAAAATCAAAAGGAGCACAAAAAAAAATGGCACAATTTACCCAGAATTCTTTGAAATTTTGGTAGCAGTAAGAAAATGCATTATAATTCAGTTTTTTTTAGCGCAAAATCGGCATAGTTGGGATTTACAGGTTCTTTGGCAAATAATTCATGAATAATACTATGCTCAGGCCAGGCAGTAGGATCAGGCAACTTTTTCAAGGTAGGATTCAGATATTATTATTTTGAAAGAAGATATACTGCGCATCATTCACAGTGGCATCTAGCATAAGGCGGGATACAAATATGGATATACTTGGTGCAACAGCTCTGAACGTAAGCCCAGAAAATCTTATTTCAGGCACCACACCAGTGAGAGGCCTAGGAGACGATACAACACTAGCCTGCAGGCTTTCCAACGATGGAAGTTCCAAGACGATAGGTCGACTAAGACTCCTTGGCGATTCCATTGGTTGTCTTAGTGAACGGATCGTTTCCACAGGAACATCAATAGGGGATGATGTATAAGGGGTTAAAAATGTATCAGAATTTATCACATGAGAAGCAGCGGTACCCAATAAATTGACCGCCAGAAGGTTGTTATTTGAAACTTTCCTCCATGTAGATCCGCGCAATAACTTAAGACGGAATCAAGTATACGGAATTGCATATTAAGCGCAGAAAATTGCTTATGAATATCTAGAATATCATTTTTCGTCTGCTTCATGAAGATCCCCATCTCTGTCTCAATCTCTCTACAGGCAATACAAGATCAAGTTTGGTGGGTTCACTTACGGTGACTCTTACCTGTCCTGATGGCTTTGCAATAACTGCTCACGTTATAAATGAGCTGGTGATGCACATAAACGACGGATAAGTGATCTTATCACAAGAACATTGGCCTGTTCATCGTACTAGTCTCCACCCAGACATACTATATCTACGGGATTGTCTTAGAAAAATTAAGTCAAGGTAATGATCTTGGTGTCTTTTTCGACATAATACTCAAATTTGCCGACCATATTTCTTCAATGGTTAATAAAACTAAAGGTATTCTTGGTTTTACCTTATATCACGAAAAGCTTATTTATATCTTTGGTACGCCCGATACTGGAGTACGGTTTATGTGTCTGGTGACCCCAATACGGGGTTCATCAAAACCGAATAGAATACGTACAAAAGAATTTCCTTTTATTTGCTCTTATGGGACTTGACTGGGATGCAAATCTTCACCTTCCTTCGTGGACTCTTACTTAAAAACTTAACCTCATTAACAAATCTCTACCACTTTGCTCTACTAACAATCTCAAATGCTTTATACTAAAAACCTTATCTGTGTAACACTCTTCCTCGTGATATCTTACTCTGCTCTTGTCTTTAACTTTCTCAGATTTATCCCCGCGATTAACACCGTACGTTATGTGGCAGCGTCTTTCGGTTGAATGGCCGGGAAGTGGGCTGTACGTATGCAGTAGGAACCGCGCGAGAAAAAAATAAGAAAAACATTTCAGACGCATGCCGCCCAAAGAAAATAATTTTCGCATTGATGATCAGTTTTTTGTATTACGAGGAAGAGTGCCGCACTGATGTTGCGTATAACATAAAGAATTTAAGACTGTTAGTAGGAAAAAGTGACTAGATGTGGTAGAGACCATTATAGTACGAACATAATAACCTGAACGGATCGTGTTTGGCATATGTCGAACTACAATGGCTAAGGAGTAGACGACGATAGTTTCTAGTCCTTCTACTAGGAAAGTACAAATTTAACCGTGTTATTAAATGCTGGTTGTCTATATTACCATAAATAAGATTATATAGAAACATGACACAGACTATATGTGATCTCAGTGTACTCCGTATTTAGGGCTCCAGACACACGATCCATACTCAAGAATCGGACGGACCAATGATGTATATAACGTTTTTGTTATGTACGGGTCATAAAATTTCATTAAATTTTCGATCCATTAACCTTTAAGTTATTTGCTAAAACCAAATTTAGAAACTTATCCAACTCGGATTGAAGTCTAGATTGGGCGCTAGTAAATCTATACTGAAGACGAAGCTTAACGAATTGAAGTACAGATGAATCAGTTAAAGCAAGGACCAAGTCGATAATAAATAGTGTAAAAAGTAAAGTTCCAAGATGGCTTCCTTGGGACACCCCAGATGTGACGCGGACTAAACGCGAGGTAACATTTTTAAAGAAGATGCTTTGGGTTCTTCCAAATAAGTAACTCGAAACCCAGATAAGGAGATCAGTTGGGAATCCCAAGAGACTGAGTTTTCTTATAAGAAAAGAATGGTTAACAGAGTCAAACGCTTTACTGAAGTCAGTGTAAGTGACGTCTGTCTGTAAACCATTCCGGATCCTATCTGTGACAGTATAAGTCTGCGCTGGACTTTTGCTAGGCGAATACGCTGTTTGAAAAAACTGTGCAAAGAGATCCGCCATTGCCTGATCAAAGTTCGCATAAGAGTTCTCAAACGTAAGCAGAGGAGGAAAAGATTGCGCTTAGTGTTTAAAAAGTAATAAAACTGCTTCTGATCCTGGGTAAACTGAATCCGGCAGCGGCGAAAATAACTCCTATAACATTTTGCTTAATGCAAGGTGACATTGGACCGAGCTACTAAGTATCTTGAATAAATAACTGTACAGCCAGATAATTTATGTTTATTAAAAAGTCTATTCATGACGTTCTTTAAATTTAATAGGTTTTTGTATACCAAGGCGGATATTTAAGAAAAGACTTAAGGCTAATAAATCTATTGTTTTCGATTAAAACCTTAAGAGTGGGATGATAAGGATCCTCAGGGTGAGAAATGGATGTTCTGGAAAGAGTAACTCCATCAGCAGCAGGAACGAAACACAAGTCCAGCAGCCGACCTGAAGAATTTCACGGTTATTTACACGGTTAATTTGACCGAGTGACATGTCGAACATGTCCGCTGGGAAGTCGTGGTGCTAGTTAAGCAAGAAAGACGGTGAATTATTAATGTTACACCACAAGGGTTCTGGGATATTGAAGTCACTCAGAGCAACCAGCTGGTCACCATCAGACAGACGATCCGAATAGCGGACAAATGTTGCCAGTATGTGGGGGGTTCGGACGAAGGTGGTATGTAAGAACAAGTAACATAAGTTAACAAACGAAAGTTTCTAGTCCTTCTACTAGGAACGTTGAAATTTAAGCCTGTTAATAAATCTACATTACCTGTCTACATTACCATTAATAAGATTAAATAGAAACATGACACCCAGCATCGTTCTACGGTTTGTTAATGGTTGATTAATAAAAGTCTACTATGATAGGAGGAAAGGTGAAGGCTTGCATCCCAATTTAGTGCGAAAATAAGAAAGTTTTTTTGTACGGATTCTATGTGATCTTGGTGCACTCCGTATTGTGGACTCCAGACACACGATCCATACTCAAGAATCGGACGGACCAATGATGTGTATAAAATTTTTGTAATGTATGGGTCGTTGAATTCTTTTGACCATCTTTTAATAAAACCAAGCACACCCATAGCTTTATTAACCATGGTGGATATATGGTCGGTAAATTTAAGTTTCAAATCTAATAGGACTCCCAGATCGTTAACCTGAGTTAAACGTTCTAAGGCGATCCCATAGAGAAAGTACGTAGCCTGGTGAGGGCTAGATCGATAAAATGACATGAGTTTACATTTCAATCCATTAAGGTTTAGGTCATTTGCTAAGCACCAATTTTGAAATTTATCCAAATCGGATTGAAGTCTGTATTGTCTATATTGAAGACAAAGCTTAACATCGTCAGCGTACATAAGAACTAGTGAGTCCGTTAAGGCAAGGGGCAAGTAATTAATAAACAAAGCAAAAACAAAGGGTCCAAGAAAGGGACTATACGCGAGGTAACATCTTTAAAGAAGACACGTTGGGTTCTTCCAGATAAGTAGCTCGAAATCCAGATAAGGAGATCAGTTTGGAATCCGAAAAGACTGACTTTACTTATAAGAAGCGAATGGTTAACAGAGTCAAATGCTTTACTGAAGTCAGTGTAAATGACGTCTGTTTGTAAGCCATTCCGGAACCCATCCGTGACAAAAGATGTTAGCTCCAATAAGTGGGTGGTGGTGGAGCGGCGCTTCATAAAGCCATGTTGGCACGGGGATAATATTGAACTACATAGGTGTTGCAAATGTGGAGTGATAAGTTTTACGATAAGCTTTGCAATTGCTGACAATTTAGAAATGCCTCTATAATTTGAAGCATCAGATTTTTTCCCTTTTTTATGCAGAGGGATAATGTAAGATTCCTTCCACATAAGGGGAAAAATCGAGGTCTCCAGCGATAAATTAAAAAGTTTAAGGAGCGGTTTGCACAGGGCCACGGCACAGTTCCTCAGCACACAGCCTGGTACTCCATCGGGGCCTGGCGAATACACGGGCTTAACCCTAAGAAGATCCGATAACACACCACTTTGATCAAAAGATGGGTAAAAAATAAGGTTGGCTGATTGGATATTATAAGTGTAAGGCTGAGCTGGAATGGTGCTATGTGAATACGTTGTTTGAAAAAACTTTGCAAAGAGATCGGCCATTGCCAGATCAGTGTTCGCATAAGAGTTCTCAAACGTAAGCAGAGGCGTAAAAGATACAGATTTGCGCTTAGTGTTTACAAAGTTATAAAACTGCTTCGGGTTCTGAGTAAACTGAATCCGGAAACGGCGAATATAACTCCTATAACATTCGGCGTTATGCACGGTGAAATTAGACCGAGCTACTAAATATCTTGAATAACTAACTGTACAGCCAGATAATTTATGTTTATTATTAAATTTAATTAAGGCAATATTAATATCTGGACATGCCAGTAAATCGGACCAATCAAATTCAAGAATTAACTTTTTTAGTTTCGTAAAGTCAGCCTTACGGAAGAAACGAACTTTTTGAAATTTAAGTTTAGACTTAAGGTCAATTAAGCTATTGTTTTCGATTAAAACTTCAAGAGTGGTATGATTCGGATCCTCAGGGTTAAAAAGGGGCAAAGTTCTGGAAAGAGCAATTCCTTCAGGATCAGAATCGAAACACAAGTCCTAAGGAAGTAGCAGCCGACCTAAGGAATTTCTAACGTGGTTAATTTGCCCCAGTGACATGTCAAACATACCCGCAGGGAAGTCGTGGTGCGAGTTAAGCATTAAGGACGGTGAATTCTCAACATTGGACCACATAAGATCTGGTATATTGAAGTCCCCCAGAGCTACCAGCTGGTCCCCGTCAGACAAACGATCCGAAACAAGACGAATAGCGGACAAATGTTACCAGTATGTGGGCGGTTCCGACGAAGGTGGTATGTAAGAACAGGTAACGTATAAAAATTGACCAGACACGAAGATTTTAATACAAAAAAATTCTATGTCACCAAATTCTCGTGGTTTTTCCTCTTCAGAAGCGAATTTTGAGTCTACAGAAATTAGCACTCCTCCTCCCCTTCGCAGTGTTCTATCACCCCTAAAAGTGAAAAAGTGGAAAGTGGACTTACTTGGAAATACTTCAGAGCTTAAGATCTTCGGCTTTAACTAAGTTTCTGTAAAGACTATAATGTGAGATGCTAAGGAAGAACTATCAGAGTACAGTTTGGGAAGTTTAATACGTAACCCTCTTGTATTCTGATAGGTAACAGTTAGTGAAGATATTCGTTTTTTGAAGCTGAGGTGGAAGTTGGTCAATGGCTCTAACATGTGGGAGTTTGACTCACGCTGGTTTGGTAATTTTTTTCTTCGCCGTACTTAACTGCTGTTCTTGGACGAAAATGTTCTCTGGCCAAAAGCTGGCAGAACAAATCGTCTTGAACATCTGCACGGGCACACGTATTTTGAAAGATGACGTGTGCCTGTTGTGAGTATATTTAAATTTCGAAATATCTGCCACCTTAATGTCGACTTTTATTTTGTCTTTGATATAAGCCGAGATATCTATCTTAGAAGTGTCAGGGGCAAGCCGAGAAACAATTATGTGTTTCGATAATCACCAGCAAGGGTTTTGGTGCTGCCATAACTTACACTCCTGCATCAGTTCGAACCGGGGGTCCGGACGGTTGATTACCCTGTTCGATGACTTTTACAGGGGTTTGAATTATTGCGTCTGGTGGTATCACTTGAAGCGATGCCATCGTGTACATGTCGGACAAACGCATATTTATGCTGAGGTATTCGCAAGACGAATTATTCCCAGGTACGGCCCTTGGGATGGCCAGAGATATAAGCGTGAGTAGCCTGAAGATTATTAGCCACAAGCACATCACTAAAAGCGGATCTCCTATGCTTTTGAGACTCATTTGATAGTTGAAGTCTACTAAACTGTGTATCGAGCAGTTATTTTATTTATTTATATTCATAAATACCAACTTTTACATTTAAAAAACCCGTTTCGCTTCGCGTGTGCAGTGGTATATTTGGAAGTATTATAAGATCTTTATTAAATTTCTTCCAAAAATAGCTCTGCTCGTTCATCGTTTATGGAGTTGCTTCTTTTGTCGCTCAGTAGAGATTCTTATCTCTTTTCTTGCGAATTAACCTCGCTAACCCATAATATTCGCTATATTTTCGCTTCCCTGGTACAGTAGTAAAAGGTACGATCAAAAATAAAAAAAAATATTAATAAATTAACTTAACATTATCTTGGATTTTAAGCTTGTCGAAGTCTTGCAATAAGACAATCTCCTCATCCCAGCCTACCATCCACTGCTGGCTGTGTGAAAAGATTTTACACGCAAAATGTGTCGGGTTCACGGCCTCAGTTTTGGATGCCATTGCACGTAGATCTGGTCTCCATTTTTGCTGTGATGGTTGTCGTGCTGTTCAGGACGAAATGAGATCGTTCATGAGACAGACTAAAAGTGGATTCAAAGAGTTGATTAGTGGTTTTCGTAAAATCAATGACCAACTTTGTGCCCTCGATTCACAGTTCAACTACCAATTAAATCTCCAATTTAATTATTTTCATTAAATTGTTTTTGGAACTTTTTATGATACCGCCCCACTAGACTGAGATTGTTTACCATATTGGTTTTAATTACCATGCAGATGCAATTCTGAAATTGATTATTGACAACCATTGTTGTCCTAACATCATACCCTGAACGGATCGTGTTAGGCATATGTCGAACTACAATGACTAAGGAGTAGAGGACGAAATTTATAGTCTTTCTACTAGGAACGTTAAAATTTAAGCGTTTTAGTAAATGCTGGCTAATGGGTAGCTGACCTTAAGGCACAGCCAATGCTGCTTAAATTCACGTCCAGGTCTTTTTGGCTAACATTTAAAGAAGACCGAATTTCGGTAATTATTGATCGGTTAACGCATTCTGACACATTTGCTCTTAGCGAATGGATAGCATTTAGCTTATGGATTATCCCTTTTACCCTCTGAAGCTTTTGAAACGGTTCTGATCTGAACTGTGAACCATTATCAAATACAACTGTTTCTGAACACAGGTGAAACAACTTTTCTCTTGGGTACTTAATTATGACTTCCAGAAGCCTTTAAGGCTTTGACAAATACCAATTATAACAAGAAAGGAAAGCTAACTTCGGGCGGAGCCGAAGTTGATATACCCTTGCAGTTGAGTGGCAGTCCGATAGGTGGCGACATGCATCTTATATTATTAGATATATATCGGATCGTATATAGTCGGCCTATACTTATGAAATTTGGCAGATCGGATTAGTTTGCCCAAAGTAGAATCCATAGAAAATCCTTACAATCGTTTTGCAGTCCTATCAGCAAAATGCTTTGAGCTCCTTGGCCTGGAAGGAGGGGGGCCTCCTGTCTGCAAAGCGTGGGGTGAATTCAAGGCAGTGTAACCGTGGACTATATCCTATAGCTGCCATATAACCGATTGATCAGAAATGCCATAGCATAATTTTTTTTAAGTTAGAAGAATGGGATTCTATGGATTCCAATTTGCACAAACTTATCCAATCTGCCTAATCTAAATTTCATAAGGATCGGCCGACTATGAACGATCCGATATATATTTAATAATAAAAACTGACACTTAACTGCAAGGGTATTACAATTTCGGCACCGCCTGAAGTTAACTTCCCTTTCTTTTGCCTTTGAAGTTAGCTTGACGCTTTCGAAAAAAAAGAAACAAAACAATTAATATTGCAGGTGTTTATGAGTTCTCTCATGCAGCGCTTCTCGAAGGTTGGCAGGAGAGCAACCGGAAACAAGACGCTGTTAGAGGCTTTGTAGTAAAACGAATAATAGAAAGATAATGGATTGACTTATCTGAAGACCATATAGAAGAAATATTAAATAAAGTTACATTTTTTATTGGCTATGCTAAGAGAAACTTAACAAAATAAAATCGTATATAGGAGCATTTTAAATCAGTTCACTATCGATGGTTTGGTTTTAAAATGGTTACATGCATTGACAAGAAACCAGTCATTTCAAAAACTGGGAGATAAAAAGTCGAATTATGAAGATGCAGGACCTCGCTTAAAAAAAACTCTCCCTTTACACGCTGCCTCAACACGCCACCTGAAGTAGCCATTTTGTTAAAGAAAGCCAAAAGCAGTGAAGACATACAAGGCTAAAAAAAAAACTAACATGAATAAGCCGATTCCAATAAGTGATGATAGTGCATTGGTATTCTTTATTGATGATGGGTTTACAAAGCAGCAATATTTGAATATAAGAGCACTAAACAAGCAACAACGATGTGATATTTTCTCTTCATACAATCAAATCGCCGAATCCAAATTGAAATGCTTTGTTTCTGTTAAGCTTCTCATTTATAAATTTTCTGGATCATACAGCCGCATACTTGCAAGCAAAGGGAAAAACAACGAACTTATGGCATTTCCGATCAATCATTTTTATGGAAGCTATAGGATATAGTTGACCGATCCCGGTCCTTTTGACTTATAGGAAGTTGTGTGCAAAGTTTGAAGACGATTGCTTTAAAACTGACTAGTTTGCGTAGAAACAGACAGACGGAAAGAGGGACAAGCTTATATCGACTCAGGAGGTGATCCATGTCGACGCTCGAAAATTGTAATCGATAGGTAGAATCGGTATTGGTAGGAAAATGTAGTATTTCTAAAATTTTCCGATCTTGGGAGGATTTCTTGGCCCTTTGAAGTACGGGCTTACTGATCTCGGTAATGTGAATGCCGCCGAAAAAGTGCCTTTTAATTGTCTTGTGAATTGTAGGAGGGCACACTGCGGTAAGATTAAGATTAAGATGAAGATTTTGAATTGTGAGGCTAATTTAAGCAATTACGGCCATAGGCCCATAAAGTCTCACCCTTTCTTTTGGACCTACGCGTGTGGGGAGCCGTTTAAAGGCAACTCCACCTGAGGTAAGACAACTCCTTTTATTCGCCGTCCTAGGAAGACTGCAAAGGTAACATGCGCTAGAGGACGGCTAGAGAGTTGCCAGAAACGCACGGAGCGCAGTTTCCTGTACCAGTAGAGGAGTCTCAGCCAGCGACATAGAGGGCGCAGCCAGCGCCGAACACTGTGTACGGACGGAGTCGCAGGCAGCGACAGGGAGACGCAGGCAGCTTCAGTTGAGGAGACCGCCGCCAGCGGTCAGGAGGCGCAAGGAACGCCAAGTATCAGCGCCATATTTGGACCTGAGATGCAGCATTCCCCCAGGAGGAGTTCTCGGCTGAACGGAGGGGAAACCACTCCTAAAACAACGCGAACGGATCAGAAGCCAGCGAGTAGTGGAGCAGAAAACCGGCCGCTGGTGAACATAACCACGGCGGCGTGGCTACTGTAGCCACCATAACCATGGTGGCTACAGTAGCATCCCAACCTAGGAGTACTGCTTTCACAGCTGCGAGTTCAGAGCCGAACGTCGTACCTGTTTGAAAGGATTACGGCGTTGGAAAACGAGCTGAAGAAGGTTAAAGCCTTGAACAGTGTGAGCACCGCCAATCGCTGCGCCAACAGTGGAGCGTCGGGGCGGCCGCCATCTTGGAGCGGACCGCAATTAGCCACATCGAACGGCCCCAACTAACGGGGTCGGGACGGTCCCACATAGCGGTGTCAGTGCGAGCAGTGCGCCCTGCACGCTGCCACCATCCTGGAGTGGACCGCCATTGCTAATGGCTAGCAATCATATTGTGGAGCCACTGTGTGCTACAAGTGCTGCGCAAACGGCGCATGGATTCGTGCTACCGGGCAGGAGCATCCACAACGTGGCAACTACATCGCCATTTGTTGGATCCTACGCCTCGATAACGCCGAATGGTGCCCAAGGAGCGAATGGGCCAAGGATGCTCCCGGACTTGCCTGTATTTGAAGGGCAGCCCAAGGAATGGCCCAACTTTAACTGTGCGTTTGTGGAGACGACCCAAGCGTAGAACTGCACGGACCTGGAGAACAACCAGAGGTTGTTTAAGGCGCTGAAGGATGAAGCACGCGAGACAGTGAAGTCGCTGCTGATTCACCCTGGGAACTCCCGTGATGGAGCAGATGCGCTTTGAATCGGCCGACCGGAGCAGCTTATACGAAGCTAGCTGAACAGCGTGCGAGAGGTGCCGCCGATTACGGAGCAGCTCCTGGCGAGGATCGTTCCCTATGCAACCCGAGTGAGTAACCTCACGGCATTCTTGCAGTCGGCGAAGGCGGAGCAGCATCTGGGGAACCCCATCCTCATGGAGGAGCTTGTGGCAAAGCTTTCTACGAGCAAGCGCGTGGATTTGGCCAGGCACGCTGCATCGATCAAGCCCTTTCCCAATGTAGCGCACTTCAGCGCGTGGCTACAGGAGTACGCAAACATCGTGTGTACGATTTTGGACGGCGAGGGAAAGGATCCGAGGCGTCGAGTTCTACATGCGAGCGTCGACCAGAGCGGATGCGAGCAGCGGGATGATCGGCATGGAGGTCGTCCAATTTGCAGAGCTGCAGGGAGTTCATCGGAGCTTCGCCACCGGGCAGGTGGAGCATGGTGAATAGGCATCGGCTCTGCTTCCCAGATCCTGCGATGTGCATGGCGAGTGCCAGATCAACGGATGCCGCAGATTGCATCAGCGTCTGCTACATGGAGCGGACGAAGGGCGAAAATGGCCGGAGCAGTGAGGTAGCCTCAGGCGCCACAACGGAGGGAACCAGCAGTCAGCAGTTTCCAGACGCAGCCCGGACAGGAGGTCTTCGCAACGAGGTGGTTACAGAGACCACAATGAGGAATTTAAGCATTGACGTTCGACGTCAACTTTTGTTCCGAATACTGCCAGTAACGCTGTACGACGCTGGTCGCCAGGTGGACAAATACGCGCTCTTGGATGAAGGATGATTATCGACGACGAGCTACGGAGGGATCTGGAAGTGTGAGGCGAACATCGACAGCTGAACATCTAATGGTTTGGAGGAAGGGCCAGCAAGGAGCCCACCAACGTGGTGAGCCTAAAGATAAGTGTAGCTGGGAAGCCCACTCGCCACCCGTTGAGGAATGTGTACGCCGTTTCGAGCTTGAGTCTGCCGATGCAGACGAGTGTCGACGAGACGTCCAGGGCATGCATAAGAATGCATAAGAACGTGGTGCCGAAGTTGCTCATCGGACTGGACCATGGACATTTGGGACTGCCACTTAGGACGAGGCGGTTTGCCAGAGAGGGACCGTATGCGGCCACATCCGAGCTTGGATGGGTTGTGCTTGGGCCAGTAAGTGGACAATCGACTTCGCCGTCACCGAGGTCCTGCCTTCTAGCCGTGTCAATGAACGATACGATGGAAAAGATGGTGGAGGACTAATTCGAGATAAAAAGCTTTGGTGTGAAGCTCGCGCCACCGGTCGCAGCCAGCGACTACGCGCGGGCCCAAGGGACGCGCGGCTATCGAAGACACCACGGTGAAAGTAGGGCGTCGCAACCAGACGGGATTGCTCTGGAAGGACGGCCACACTGTGCTGCCATGGGGCTACGAGATGGCCCACAGACGACTGATCAACGTCGAGAAGAAGTTGAAGCGCAACGGGCAGTTGGCGCTGGAATACGATCGTATCATCAAGGATTACGTGTCCACAGGAAGGAAGCTGCAGCTGGATGAGGTCGCGGTGAAGAGCGACAAGCTGTGGTATTTGCCACATTTTGGTGTCGAAAACCCGAACAAGCCCGGTAAGGTCCGGCTTGTGTTTGATGCTGCAGCCAAGGTTGGAACCCGAGCCCGGAACCTCGCTAAATTTGCCGCTGGACAAGGGGCCTCAGCTCTAAAAGCCCTTGCCAGCAGTGCTCTTCCACAGTCTTCCCACAGGGAAGGAGCAGTCGGAGTCTGCGGTGACATCAAGGAGATGTTCCACCAAGTGCTGATCCGACCCGAGGATCGATGTTCCCAACGATTCTTTTGGAGAGATGGTAACGACGATCGAGACCCGGATGTGTACGAGATGAACGTAATGACGTTTGGAGCAGCCTGCTCGCCGAGCACTGCGCAATACGTGAAGACGGTGAATTCCCTGAAGTTTCGGGATTCAGATCCGAGGGCAGTCAAGGCCATCATCGACCACCATTATGTCGATGACTATGTGGAAAGTTTCGCTACGGAGAGCGAAGCTATTGAGGTATCTACCCGATTGAAGGGGATACATGCGGAGGCTGGATTCAAATTATGCCAGTTTTCATCCAGCTTACCCATCGTGGAAGCGGCGTTGGGACCACCTGAACAAATCAAGAGCGTCGGATGGGGTGAGGCTGAGCAGAAGATCCTTGGAATGGGTTGGCAGGTAGCAACGGATGACTCCAGATTCAACGTGGAGTATTATCGAGTGCCAAAAAGCGTTCTAAGAGTGGAGAAACGCAGTGGAGAATCGGAATTCTGGAGATCGAGTCCCTACAAAGAGGAGTATTTGAGCCTGCTGATGTCAACGTTCGACCCATTGGGGTTCCTGTGCTACCTGATGATTACAGCGAAGCTGTTGCTACGGGAGATCTTGAAGCAGAAGATCCAGTGGGACGAACCACTGCCGGAGGAGATAGGCAGGGCCTTAGCTGCCTGGCGCAGAGAGATGGACGCCGTAGGACAGTTCCGATGTCCTCGCCACTATTTTGGGCGTAGAGCAGCTTGGACCATCGACTTGCACGTGTTCGTGGATGCAAGTCAATCTGGATTCGCAGCGGTGGCCTATTGTAAGGTCACGTACGAGGATGGCAACGTGTTGGTTAGCTTCGTGTACGCAATACGAAGTGTACGCCGATGAAAACGAAGTCGATCCCACGGCTGGAGTTGTAGGCAGCGGTCCTTGGAACCAGAATGATGAACACTGTCAAGGAAGAACACAGTGTGGACATCAGTGAGACGGTATTATGGACGGACTCAAAAGCGGTGCTGAAATGGATCGGCAGCACTCACCGCCGGCACAAGCAGTTTATTGTAGTGGCGGAGATTTGGAGTCGTCAAAGGTTTCGTCAAAGGTGGAGATGGGTGCCTACAGCTGGCAACGCAGCGGATGATGCGACGCGGTCGCAGAGCAGGGCGGACCTTAGCCCGGAATCCCGGTGGCTAAGCGGTCCTGCATTTTTGAGGCAGCCAGCAAGTGCCTGGCCAGCGCCTGAGGAGGTAACCGAGCATGTTCCAGATGCATCTGATGAGAAGGAGATGCCCAGTGAGTTCGCATTGGTGGCATCGAATGAATTTGTCATCCCGTTCCAGAGATTCTCCAGCTTCAGTCACCTGGTAAGGACCACAGCCTGGGTCCTGAGGTTTGCGCGCCGGTGCCGCAAACAGAGAAGTGAGCTCAAGGAATATGGACTCACTGCAATGGAGTGTGAGGCCGCGGAGAACCTGTTAGTCAGGCAGGCCCAATTGGAATCGTTTCCCGACATGATGGACGAGAAAGGACGTCGCCAGCTCGAGCGAGATTTGAGGTCTGGCGCCTTACGTGGATGAACATGAAGTTCTGCGAGTCTATGGCAGAGTGCCTGCCGCGCTGTCCATGCCGTACAGTGCGAGGAGGCCTGTGATACTGTCACACAGGCACAGTCTTACGGAGATGGTAGTAAGATACTACCACGCCCAGATGAAGCATCAAAACATGGATGCGACGAATTCCTGCATAATTGAGGACCAGTACGTAAACTGCGGAGTGACAACGGCAAGAACTTCGTAGGAGCTGAAAGGGAGGCCAGACGATTTGGAGATGTGTTCGAGACGGAGAGGATACAGAGTGAGTTATCCAGCAGGAGCAGTAAATGGGTCTTTAATTGCTGCGCCATACCCTGAAGGAAGTCGTGCCGAGGGACCTGCGAGTCCGTTTCTGGAGGAGGTGGGTCATGGAGTACCTGCTTCGCTTGTGCGCCGCGAGAAGTGGTGCCAGAGAAGGGAGCCCATCCACCAGGGCGATATGGTCTTCGTCTGCGATCCTGCCTTGCCCAGACGAGAGTGTCTCAAGGGCATCGTGGAGGAGGCGTACAGTGGAGCTGATGGAATCGTCAGACGCGGCACTGTGCGCGTGAACGATAATTGCCTATCTCGGACAATGTTGCGGCCCGTCTCCAAACTTGCAGTTTTGGATTTGAAAAAAGCGGTTCTTCACGGGGTCGGGGATGTCGACGGTCGAACATTGTAATCGAAAGGTAGAATCAGTATTGATAGGAAAATGTAGTACTTCCTACTGATCTCGGTAATGTGAATGCCGCCGAAAAAGTGCCTTTTCATTGTTTTGAATTGTGAGGCTAATTTAAGCAATTTCAGAATAAAACGTCCCGTTCGCCACGGCCATAGGCCCTTAAAGTATCACCCTATCTTTTGGACCCACGCGTGTGGGGAGCCGTTTAAAGGTAACTCCACATGAGGCAAGACAATCCTAATCAAGAATATATATACCTTATAGGGTCGGAGATGTCTCCTTCACTGCGTTGCACACTTTTGACCAAAATTATAAAACCTTCTGCAAGGGTTA
The DNA here is from genome assembly GCA_035045925.1 of Drosophila atripex. Lineage (NCBI taxonomy): Eukaryota > Metazoa > Arthropoda > Insecta > Diptera > Drosophilidae > Drosophila > Drosophila atripex. The sequence goes on from JAWNOP010000019.1 coordinate 314,592, forward strand.
CGTTTTTCGGTTACGTTCGCTTACTCAGTTACGTTTTTTCGGAGAAAAATTTTACAAACATCTTCATTTGAGAAATTCTTAAAAAATTCTGAATAACTTTTTAAAGAAATGACACGTATTTCAGAGCAAAATCTGTTATATATTCCTTGGGACACCAGTCTCCTCATTTTATCCAATTTACCTCAAATTGTACCTCAATAATCAAAAGGGTTTTACATTTACGCAAATTTCTCCCAAGTCAAACTACTTTTGGCTAAGGCTTGGATAAAATCCCTCTAATGAAAATAACACCTTTCATTTGGTATATCACTCAGACAGATTGAACGCACACAGAAAATTTTTATTCTTCGGCTATATATAGTGTTTTCGATGTAGTCTTTGGCGATGTAGATAAGCTAGGATTACGGCGCTTCGGAGGTAGCATGGCAAAGCTACGACAGGATAATACAGACGCTTACAGATGTTAAGAGGAGCCCCAATAATAAGTAGGTGTTACTCCAATAAGTTCCGTTTCAAAACTGTGTTAGTTCCACATAATTCTCCTACACGAAAGATACATGAAAATCTTAAATCTTTCAAATCTTTCATCATTCAAGAGATGTTACCAAAAAACTGAAAAGGAGCGTATCAGCGATTTGCTGGCGGTCCGTTCCACGGAAGCAAAACTCAGCGACGCGTACGTATGGAGCTTGCTGGCTGGCGGTCCGTTCCACGGGAGCAACACTCAGCGACGCGTACGTATGGAGCTTGCTGGCTGGCGGTCCGTTCCACTCAGCGGCAAGTGACGTATCGAGGGTCCTACGATGCTCCGTTCATGGGAGCGCGCTCGAAGGCGATTACGTCTAAGTGCTATAGTTAGCACTGAGTAACGAGACGATTGATTCTGTATTAGCAACTATCTTTATTTAGGGCATAACTGCTCTTATATATGATGATAAGTATCTCTATATCTAAGATGTTATTATATTAGGTCTAAAGTTCCTAGGTCAATGTCACCGACGTGCTTCCGTGATGTTTAATTCGGTCAACTGCTGACTCTGATTGCTGACTCCGACCATTTGGTCATGAGGTTCAAATTTCATATTTCACTCCGCTGGCGTTGACAATGCTGCTTGCTGATGGCGCCGTCTGTACTCAGTACTGGGTCTGTCGATCGCCGTCTGTACTGGGTCAGTCAATTATTATTTGATTAGATAAATTAATATTACTATTCACACTACTATATTTGGTTAGTTAAATTCATATTACTATTCACACTACTATATTGGCATTCGGTGCAAAGATATTAGGTCTTGCCACTAGGTGCCAACGAAACGAATGTCATTTTTGTGTTCTCCGATCCCAAATTACTTTATAATATTCATGAATTTCAGAATTCACTCGATAACCTTTAAATTTGTAAACTAGTGTAATATAAAAATAATTTGTGGCTGCACTTTAACTATTTAGTTGGCAAAGTTTTATAATACCGATTACGAGGGATAGGGGGCGACGGTGACTGTAGAATAATATATATATTTTTATTTCTGTCCACAGCCAGTTGTTCATTTATGTCGAACTTTGCATATACCTATAAATATTATTACTCACTTTAGTTCGACTATTTTTAAAGTATGTCAATGTCTTTTGTCGAAATTCCACGGCAACGACTGCGACGGCAGTGGCAGTAGCTGCGACGATAGTATAATTATATGAAAAGTGAGTTGGATTCTTGTATAAATTCTTCGCCAATAAAAAAGGTATTCGGAGCATAAATTTGGCCGGTAGATACCAAAAAAGTAGATGTTAGATAACAGGGAGAACAATATTAATTCCCTCATACCAAATTTGTATCAATTGAGGATATTTTCCCCAAAAAAATTAAAAATTTTTCTTAAATATTTTTTTGACCAAAATTATAATACCCTCTGCAAGGGTATAAAACAGACTCATGCATAAAGTTAACGAAAAACTTTCGTCAGACGAAGCAGTTTTCGCAGAATATAGGAAGCTTTTGAAAACAAGAAGGTAGAAAAACAAAAATAGTAGGGCAGCACTTATTCGAGACAGCGCTCCAAAACTTCACAAATTCAGAAACACAGTAGTGGTTCCAAAAATTTCAGACAGAACCAATTGCGAGCATAGATGCCGCCATAGCTGGCGCACTTTAGAAGAAACAGGAGCTGTTTGATAAAAAAAAAAAAAAAAAAAAAAAAAAAAAAAATGTAGAGATACCACCCCACAAATTTAAACATATTAAGAAATTGAATTGAAACCAGAGATACAGTGTAATGAATCCCTTGACATGGTCACGTCAGTTTCAGAATTTGACAGCAAGCAGGGAAATTACGTTTCCTGGAGGCAAGCCGCCACCGCAACTTACAAAGCTGTTATGATATTATTAGGCCGTAAGAATACTAAAAAATAAAGTTAGAGGACCAGCGGCTGCTAGATTATCCTCTTTTAAGACAGTATTTAATTTGCATCCAATACTAGCATCAATAGATTTTACGTACGCTAACAAAACTCTGACGCACGTAATTAAACAAAAATTAAATTTGTCAATTTGTCAAGGGGATCTGCCCCTGCTTAAATACTACGACTCCCTTTTCTATGAACAATGGCAAATACAAATTTCGTAGAATGCCATTCGGACTTAAAAATGCCCCGAGCATCTTTCAAAAGGCTATCGATGACGACCTAAGAGAAGGAATCTCTAAGTTATGCTACGTATATTTAGATGGTGTCATAATTTTCTCAAAAAAAAATAGAAGACTACGTAAAAGGCATGGATTGGGTCTTAACAAAACTCTTAGAAGCTGGCTTTGAGGATGGAAACAGTTTTTCAGTGGAAACGTTCATCTTGTTTGAGAGCAAGGTGAGGCACATAATTAGAACCCCCAACCAGGAAAACTTGCTAAATGTATTACAGGAAGTGGTCAACGCTGAAGTGGTAAACGCAATATATTGTACCCTACCAACTCTAGCATTTATCCAACACAAACTGATAGAGTTGGTGTTGGGAAGCCTAGCACTTCTTTCAAGTACACAAAAAGCTTCGTACAAGACATAACGGACACGACCGAGCACAAGGAAATCGTTATAGCAGAACACAACAGAGCTCATCGAGCAGCACAGGAAAATATAAAGCAAATTCTTAGGGATTACTTTTTCCCAAAAATGCTCCGGTTAGCAACGGAAATTACGTCAATCTGCCGAACCTGTTCCATGGCCAAATACAAACGCCATCCATCTAGGCAGGTGGTAGCAAAACACCTATACCTTCTTCTGTGGGGGAAATCAAACACATTGATATTTTCTCAACAGACGGCACCCTTTCCCTTACATGCGTCGATAAGTTCTCGAAATTCGCAATCCATCGCATCGAGGGCTATCATAGACATAAAAGCCCCTCTGTTACACATTATAAATTTCTTCCCAAAAACAAAAACAATCTACTGCGATAATAAAAAATAACTAAATTCCGAGACCATTAAATCAATTTTGCTAAATCACTTCAATATCACCATTTCCAATGCCCCACTTCTACACAGCACCTCAAATGGTCAAGTAGAGAGGTTTTATAGCACTCTAGCTGAAATAGCCGGATGTCTGATCTAAATAACACGGTAGAATTAATTCTTTTGGCGACTAACAAATATAATAATTCAATTCACTCAGTAACTGATAAAAAAACCAATGGAAATCGTTCACTCATAGTCCGCAGAATTCGAGAAACCAATAAGTAAGAAAATTCAAGAAGCCCCAAAAAAAGGCACTTGACCAAGTAAATAAAAATAGGACCTATAAGGACTATCAAGTCGGCGAAAAAGTTTTTCTGAAAGGAAATAATTGACTAGGAAACAAGCTATCACCGCTATGTTCGGAAGAAGTAATTGAGGCAGACCTGGGGACCACGGTCCTAATTAAAGGGCGGGTGCTAGACTAGACCCTCGCTAGACTCCTCACCCTTTTTTATAAATTTAACATTTTTTAATCATTTATATTTCTCTAGGATAGGAAAATACATTTTAGTATGGGCACTAACGGCTGCTAGAACAGACGCAACGGTGAAACTGAATGACTATACGATCGCAGACTATATCCCTATAGATATGACAACTTACGAAGACTACACTGGAGACTTTTAAGGAGCAAGGTAAGAATCTGCTAAATGAGTTACAAGAAGTGCTAAACGCTGAAGTAGTAAACGCAATAAATTGCTCCCTACTAACCCTGGCATTTATCTGAAAAAACCTGTTCTATTGCAAAATACAAGCTCCATCCATCTAGTCAGGTCGTAGCAGAAACACTGTGGGGGAAACTTCTTCTTCTGTGGGGGAAATTCTACACATTGATATTTTCTCGATAGATGAAACCCTGTTGACCCTTTTTCTAACATGCGTCGCATCGAGGGCTATTGTGGACATAAAAGCCCCTCTATTACACATGATAAATTTCTTTCCAAATACAAAAAAAATCTACTGCGACAATAAAAGATCACTAAATTCCGAGACCATTAAATCAATTTTGCTAAATCACTTCAATATCATAATTTCCAACACCCCGCCTCTACATAGCACCTCGATTGATCAAGAAGAGTGGTTTCATATAAATGGTTAAAAAAATCCAGATGCCTGAAACTGGGAAGCAATCTAAATGACATTGTTGAGTTAGTAACAACCCTAAAAATTCTAATAGGGCCGCTAGGAGAATAAAGGTAATAGCTTTAAAAGTTATTGCAGGCACAACCGACTTTAATGATAAAATTAATAATATATATTAAATAAAATTCAATCAAGAGAAACTAATAAGAGCAAATGATGGACAAACTGAATTAAATATCAAATTTCAAGGACGTTTGAACGAACTTACTTGTAAACGGAATGAACCATATTCAAAAATTCGAAACAAATGAAGAAACGTACCTTTTGGAAATTATTTTGGCTAAAAACAGAATCATAATCACGGATTTAGAAAATATCCCTATGGGCCTAACCCTAGCAAAAGTAAATATTGTAAGCCCGGCAATTCTAGATAGCTCTGACACTGGCGAACTTAAAGACAAGCAGCCTATTAACATTAGTTTAATAGAAATATTAGAAGTATCTAGTATGTATAAGTGTTTTCCAAAATTCCGATATCATTCAATTTCTCATTAAATTCCCTAACCCTAAACTTCGAAAGTGGAAAGTTGGTCGCTGAGTGCCCAAGACGAAATATCAACATCGGGTACTGCAAGACGACGGTCGGAGCCACCTTCTGCAAGGAGCTCAAAAATGCAAATAGTTTCTGGAGCTATTGCGCAATGCTCTACGCTCCCAGGTCATCTGGATCCAGTTACAGTTATAGATCACGGCACCCTCATAATAAAGGAGGCCAACATGACCATAACCGACGACCAGGGACGGGACCAAAAAATATCTGGATCCTACTTGGTAACCTATTCTGACAGGTCTCAACGGAACTTGGTTCGTAAATCAGCTGGGAAGTTCGATGAAAAAACCCGCTGTGTCGGCCATGACCGTGGTCAACATCACGACACACCAAAACCGGCTAAGTCTCCCACTTCTTTACGAGCTGAGTCTTAACAACCTCCACCACATCAGGACCCTTAGAGAAGAACTTACCTTGGGTTCCTTCCTCAGCTACTCCCTTCCCTACTCTCTTCTTCCTACTATGCTCCACCGATTGGCTCGGCTACCATTACCTAAAGATCAGAGGTCACCCCGAACCAGGAACTAATGAAGACATGCGGGTCAAAGAACTAGCGGGTCACCGGGACGGCAACCACTTAAAGGGAGGAGAAGTAAACACACCCAGTTCTCACAAAGAGAAATTGCCAAATTGCAGGCCCTATCCGGTGGCCAACGGGCAGTAAAGAAACTGGCGAGTCCGCACTCTGGGGGCAATCGCCCGGAGCCCGGCCAAACACTCGTACAACGTGTGATCGTCACCGGATACCAACTGCTGACCCGGCACCTTTAGCGACAGCGCTGCGACCAGGCAAAAGCCTCAAGCTGCAGCCGGATCAGACCCTTAAGTTAGTCTAAGATCTGTACTCCACAACCATAGTTGTGTCGATTAATTATTAACAAATTAATAATTTGTAACCCTATATCAACCTTTACCTTACCTAACCTATACCTAACAGGTTTAAAAGAAATAAAGTAATAATAAAATAACGCAATTGTTTTATTATTTAACTCTTGCCTAAACAGGCTTAAGGAAAATTAATTATTATATTTAAATAATTATTATATAATTATTAATTAAATAATTATAAAAGCCCACGCTTATTAATAACTTATACACCTATCCAATATTTAATCCACTGAAAATTTCAACAATATTGTCGAAACTTGTGCTGGGGGAGTCATGTACACCCACACATACCCTAACTTGACTTTAAGTTATTATGTAAATATAAATTTAAAATTATTTATGTAAAGTATGTACACGGCAGCTAAGATTTCACTAAAAAGCTTGAAGCCTAGCTTATGCTGAGGGCAGGGTTAAAATTTACTACTCTGTAATAGCCAGATTTATAAAAATATTGCTATGCTATTGATATTGCTCTCACTTTTTTGACAATCGGAGCAGAGCTGTGGCAGATTCATGAAAAATTATGTGCTCTGCTCTGCTCCGAGTTTTCTTTAATACTGTGCTCCCCGTAGCCGTAGCAGTAGTAAAAATTTGGGAGCAAGATGACAGCAGAGCAAATGACAGGAGCTACTGCTCCTGTGTGATTGATGTCGGATAACTGAAATACCTTTGGATAACTTTGATTAACTGTGGAAGATATTCTTCTCGTCCGGCTTAACTCAACTCATTTGGATGTCTCCTTCACTGCGTTGGATACTATTGACCAAAATTGTAATACTCTCGGGAAGGGTATAAAAATACGAGGGAGCTGTAGCACACAAAATTTTATTTGCTCTGCTGCCATCTTGCTCCCAAATTTTTACTACTGCTACGCCTACGGGGAGCACAGTATTAAATTTTTCGCCATTGCAATAGTTTTTGCTCCGTAAAAACTCGGAGCAGAGCAGAGCACATAATTTTTCATCAATCTGCTACAGCTCTGCTCCGATTGTCAAAAAAGTGAGAGCAATAGCTGTAGAAAAATGAGTTACTACGGGAGTAGCATAGTTTTTCAAACCCTGGCTGAGAGGAGTAAATAAGCAGACTTGGAACAGTACGCATTATGGAACATACGCAAATTAATTGTAAGACTAAACTGAAGTCTTTTTTTTTTGTGAAACCTTTTTTACTCGACAAAGAAGTCGAAAGAGATATTACATCGAATACCGTCACTATCAGCCTATAACCGACTAAGAAGTCGTGGCTGAAGGCATCGATCTACACATTTCATAGCTGGGACGACGAGGTATCATTTTTCCATCTTACTATATGTGCAAGAATGCACAGAAGAGTGCGTTTATGTGAATTTGTTTTATTGGAGCAAGAAAAGCTCCGGTGTTTTAAAAAGATAAATTAATTTCCTTCACATATATATCCCTAAATTATGGGAAAAGCCCCAAAATTCTGTTTTAAGCACACCAGCGTCGGGAGATCGCCAGCGCCGAGAGATCGATCTTTCGTCGAAGGATTAATTTTTTTGCAACGGAAAATTACCTGAATGCATTAATGCATGAATTAAATCTCACACAAAGCCCAATTTTAGCGGAATAGAAAAATGATAAAAAAAATTAAAGAACGGTCATAATCATAGCGAGCTTATTTTTAGTTGTTTTTTTTTGAATTTGACAACAAATTCTTGATACAGTGAGAAAAAGTTTCAAATCATGTTTGTTTAATTTAATATTATTATAAATAACAAGAAAGGAAAGTTAACTTCGGACGGAGCCGAAGTTGATATACCCTTGCTGTTGAGAGGCAGTCCGCTAGGAGGATTATTAGATATATATCGGATCGTATATAGTCGGCCGATTCTAATGAAATTTTGCAGATCGGATTAGTTTCCCCAAAGTAGAATCTACAGAAAGTCCCATCCTTCTAACTTAAAAAACAACGACGTTATACCATTTCCGATCAATCAGTTATACGGCAGCTATAGGATATAGTTGACCGATCCCGGCCGTTTCGACTTATATACTGCCTGCAAAGGAAAGAAGGGTGTGTGAAAAGTTTCAAAACTGAGAGACTAGCTTGCTTAGAAACAGACAGACGGACGGACGGACAGACGCACATGCTTATATCGACTCAGGAGGTGATCCTGATCAAGAATATATATACTTTATAGGGTCGGAGATGTCTCCTTCACTGCGTTGCACACTTTTGACCAAAATTATAATACCCTCTTCAAGGGTATAAAAATAATGATGATAGCAATAGAAGCACCTCTTCAGATAAGAGAATGAAGACACAAAAGTTTACAGCTGAATAAAAATTTTGGATACACTGAGAAAAGAAGTGTTTGAAGAATTTAAGAAAAAAAAATTTTTTTTTCTTCTTCCTTAAATGAATAATGCCAATTAAGAATAGTAATGACTATTAATGCCAATTAATAGTTCCAAAAACCCTAGAGAATAAATAGAAACAAGTAGTAAAGAAAATATTTTTTTATTGTGTTAAGAATATATTCACTAAGCTTAAATTTATTTTCGAAAATTGCCTCCCACGCTTAGCGCCACTATTTGCCTACGTTTTGGATAGGAATTTGACTTTTTTTTTTTATTAATTAATTAAATTAATGTTAAGCCGCCTTTAAAAAGATATGCCATTATTACATTATATTTCTAATGCCTTCTAATATGAAGAAGAAAAAGATGAGAGGATATTATTTATTTAAGTAATTAATGAGTTAATTATATTCAATCATACATTTTTTGTTTTTTTAGGCTACTAAAAGTCATGAAATACAATCTGAAGCCATTTTTGGACCAGGTGATTGCATAGGCGATATAGATGTCATGGAAAACTCGCCAAGAACAAATACTTTCGCTGCAACAAGTAAAATAATCCTAATTTTTTTTACTTTGATAAAGATTTTTATTTTCCTTTTAAAATAATATTCACTCAGCCAATTGCGAGCTTCTGGCTGTATTTAACACGAATTATAAGCCTATTCTTCAACCATTTATGCAAAAGTTATGGCTTGAAAAAAAATCGGCATTAAAGGCTTTAGATTATTTTAACTTCCTCAATGAAGAGCAAGTGGGTCTTTTTTAATTTATTAATTTAACAAGAAAATTAATTTTTTATCAATTTAGATTGTCAACGCTAGTAAATATGGGATTATTCAGCAATTTGATCCTTTGGAGACTATTTATACTGAGGATTTGGGGTCAATGAGTTATGTCTACTTTGTGCTAAGTGGAGAATGTGTTGTTCTTCAATGTCTCCACATGAAGGTAACCAATATTTCATTTAATTAAAGCCCGCAATGTAGTAACGCATAAAAATCATAATGTGCCTTCACTTCGATGACACATTTACTGACAATACATATATCAATTTTAATCAGAGATTGTAATCATTATAGGGTTTACTTTAAAATGACAAAATAATGATTATTCTTTGAAAAAAATAAAATAAATAGAAAACAAACATTATTTTCTGTGCGATCAAGAATAATAAGAAATATAAAAAATAAAATAATTTTTGACGCTTTAAAATATCACTCGAATCAAGATTGGGTGTTATTAAAAACTTTTCTGGAATGTTTAATTTTTAAACACTAACACTTTAAACAATAACATTGTATTTTATTTTTTTCCGAGTATAATCATTATTTTGGGGTTTTTAAAATAAAAATCATAACAAAATAACATCATTTTTAATACATATTGTATTTTTTTTTAGTTCTATATTAGCTATAGTTTATTTCTTCTTGATATAACTGTGCTTACATGTCATAGTAACGAATTAATTTTTTCTAAAAGGTAAATATGATAAATAGAGAAAAAATTTTTGAACTTGCAATGGTGCCGAGAAAGGACATTGGTAATTTGGCCATAGAAGATGACACCAAATCAAATAAGAAAAACGAAATAATGTTTGATGTGAACGATTTTATGCAATCAAGTTCTTCGTTAGACGAGCATAACCAAAGTAAAAAACGAGGAGTGGGTTTTTTTTTTATTTTCATCATTATATTTAAAATCATTAAGAAAGCCTTTTTTTTAATAGCTTCGAAAAATGGGTCTTAAAGAAATTCAAAAGGCTTGTGCTGAAATGAAAAAGCCGTTGACAAGAAGATCCACAAAAGATCAGGGTCGACAGCGGCAGCGACAGCGACTGCGAGAACGTGAACGAGAGCGGGAGGATTATGAGCTGTACCTCTCAGGAGAAGCTGAGGATGCTTACGAGCTTTTGGATGAAAGGACGCAAAATCGATATAGTGATGGGTCTGGAATACTTTCGCCATTGTCTGAGACCAGCCCAATGATTTTAGAAAGCGAATCTGAAGGTTCGGAAATTTTTACCGCATCAACTACTTCAGTGCATGTTGCCTCAGAGGAGCCAACAATTTTTGAACATTTTGAAACTCATTTTATTGACGTTGGTTCTTTAACGTATGGTGGGATCTTTGGCTTGGGAGAAAAAATGGACCATCGTGTTATTATGGCTCGTACCACAGTACAGTGCATATTAATACCTCGTTTTTGGCTCTTCGAGGCTGCTCAAAATCCAGGTAACATATGGCAACGTCAACGCTTTTACATAGAGTGCAATATACCAACTAGAGAGGATCTCTTTAAAGACTTTCTTAAGACGCGCAAGTGGGAGAAGTTCCGGCATGACTATATTCAAAGCATACTTAATGCTGATTCTCTGGCAAACTTTACAAAAGGCGAAGATATTCCAATAATAAGTCGCATTGTAGAAACAAAAGCTGAAGATGCTTAAAATTATTTCGAGACTCTTTATTTATTTCCATGTTCCCAATATAATTAAATCGTTAGTAGTGATTAAATTAAAATCGTTTTAGTTTGAATATTTATAGATCCATAAAGTGGCGTTACTTGAGACCTCTACTAGTTGCATCTCCAAAAACAATTTCGTCCTGCTTTATTTTTTCTTATATTAATTGTAAAATATAAATTTATTTTAAATATAATATGTATTTTTTTGAAAATTTTCCAATAATTTATTTAAATAAAGCCTTGCCAAAAAGATCACGAGCAGCAAATACAAGTTAACACTACCACACATATACACAGTAGTTGCTCTGAAAAAAATACACTCCCACCGTATCGGATCTTCAACGTCAGCATATCACACGGTTGCGGCCAGTGATCCGCAAGCAGGCACAATACACGAGGTACTTAGGTCAGCGCTTATGGGATAGGTAGCGCTTTATTCATAAGTTATTAAAAGTGTATACTTTAGTCTGATTTTGCAATTAGAGCTGTAATGACCAAGCTTTAGTAACTGGCGCCCAACGGGACAAAAATATGACTTAAGTCCTACGGACTTAATAAAATATTAAGTTATTTAGTTATTATGAATTAAATTTTCGTTATTGTAATTTTTTTTCTTGTCAAATTTTTTGATTTTTTCGTTGCATGAGCAGTCTACTTACATGCTTTCTTTGTTAACTATTTGTAATAAATGTATTTATAAACAACTTCCTCTGAAACTGTGTGTGGGGGTGGCTGGTACCTCTGTTGTATACGTTGGTTTTTAAGTTCCTCAATTTTTGTTCGTTGCATCGACAATGAATTCAATTCCAGTTGGGCCAGGGCAAGCTTCCAGTATCGTCCGAGGGTCTTAAGGTTTGTACTTTTATGTTTCGATGTAATGTGATTCTTCCCTTTGGACGCCAGTTACTAAAGCTTGGTCATTCCAGCTTCATTCCCAAAATCAGACTTAGGAATAAACTTCTGAAAAGTAATCTCTGTGAAATTGAGTAATTAAAAATTTATTTGTAAATAAATATAAGGTGACTTTTTTCATCTGTTAAAAAATATAATTTTCTCAAAAAATGGAGAAAAGGTAAGTAAAGGTAAGTACCAAAGCCATCTGACTATCCTCAAACCGTGGATAGGTGCAGGAATTCACTCAAGCCTGCTACAATGCTAGGCTGGGGGAACTGCTAGACCATAAGTCCTTCCTCCGCAAATAGAGGGAATTCAGATCCGGCCTACGGTATCTCAAGTGTGGTGGTCGCCTCCTCAGTTGGTAACCGCCTGTCGTCTTACCGATCCTAGGTTAAACAAGAAAGGAAAGCTAACTTCGGACAAAGCCGAAGTTGATATACCCTTGCAGTTAAGCGGCAGTCCGCTAGATGGCGACACGCACCTTTATTATTAGATATATATCAGGTCGTATATAGTCGGCCGATCCTTATGAAATTTTGCAGATCGGATTAGTTTGCCCAAAGTAGAATCTATAGGAGATTCCATCCTTCTAACTTAAAAAACAACGAAGTTATGCCATTTCCGATCAATCAGATATATGGCAGCTATAGGATATAGTCGACCGATCCCGGCCGTTTCGACTTATATACTGCCTGCAAAGGAAAGAAGGGTGTGTGCGACGAGTTTGAGACGATAGCTTTAAAACTGAGAGACTAGTTTGCGTAGAAACAGACAGACGGACAGACGGACAGACGGACATGCTTATACCGTATATAAATATATTATAAAATGTAAAAGTAACACATGGCTTTACAAATTCATTTATCATATTACTCGTCCATCGCCCATATCTTGGCATCACGAAGACATCAAACACATCACTCGTCCATCGCCCAACACTTGGCTTCACGAATTTCTCAAACACATCACTCGTCCATCGCCCAACACTTGGCTTCACGAATTCCTCAAACACATCACTCGTCCATCGCCCAACACTTGGCTTCACGAATTCATCAAACACATCACTCGTTCATCGCCAATCACATGACTTCACGAATTCTCTTTTTCAACAGGCTTTATTAACTGACTTTGTTCTTTGTAATTTATATCAAGCTCTTCTGGAATTTGCACATCCGGTAACTTTCGCAAACTTTCGTGTGGGTACTTGTAACGCCTATTGTTCTGTGTAGACTTTAAAACGTATCGATCTCCCTCCAATACCTCGACCACCAAAAAGGGTCCTCTGAACTTAGGATCTAGTTTTGTTTGTTGTCTCTCGCTGTTTTTAAGCAGCACAAAGTCCCCCACACAGAACCTTATTACTTTAGCCACATTTTTATCAAATTTTGCCTTCTCATATCTAGCAGCCTCCTCCATGTTCTTAGCAGCGAACTCCCTTGATTGTATCTTGTCATTTTCATCTTCGGTATCACTAATAGGTATCAACCCTAGTGGTCGCCCAACTTTACCAATCAAAAGTTCTAAAGGACTACACTTTTAAAGGGGGATGTGCAGTTAGCTCTTAACTGTACAGTTAATCGTAGCACTAACTGCACATCCCCTAGTGCATCCTGCCACGATCTAGAGCTTGTCTCAACAGCCGTCAAAAGATTCTTCAGGGTACTCATGACTCTTTTTAACTTGACCATTGGCTCGACTTACGCCCGTTCCAATTAGATGTAATTGTATTTTTTGGCTAGAACAAAATTGCACAAACTTTGTGCCCGTAAAGCTGCGCCCCTGATCAGCAATTAAACGTGTTGGCACACCAAAAATGGCAATCGAAGATTTCATTGCATTTATACATGTAATAGCATCCAAGGAAAATGTGTGAAATAGATAAACATATTTTGTAAAAGCGTCTATTTGTACAATGATATATTCTTTACGATTGCTTTTCCCGCTCAATTTTCCTGATATATCTATGTGAACAGTGGAATGCGTATTTTTAGGATTGGGTGTAATTCCATTTGGGGTTTTCCTGACGTACCCTTAGAAACTCTACATGTAATGCAGTTCTCCACGAATCTTCGAAAATATTTTGTCATACCCGAAATCCAGTAATAATCGTACACTTTATCCAACCTAGATGCATGATAGACTCATGTACCCGATTTATAACTGTATAATATAATTATAACCATTATAAAATTATATTATGTATATAATTATAACCAGCGAAAAGTACGAGGACAGGTAACAGGTAAACAACGAGTTTTTGAATTCCTTTGAATCTTTCTATACAAGACATTTGATCTAATTTCATAAGTGGAAACTAATGCCAGTGGTAAGTCGTCATTTTTCAACTTAGTTAGGATTTCTGATATTTCTGGATCCTTTTGTTGTTCTACCATTATCCAGTTCTCCGATATTTCTGTTAAGTCAATTCGTCTTTCTTCTATTTTATTTGATACTAACTTATTCTTTAGACACACCGGGTTCCTGGATAGAAAGTCGACATGTGCCATACGTTTACCTTCCCTGTATTCAATTTCGAATTCAAATGTTTGTAGAGACTCCCACCAACGATAAATCCTAGGTGACAACTCGATTTTATTTCGAGAAGATTTTATTGAGTACAGTCAGTAAAATTTACGAATTTTCTCCCATGCAGATAGTGACGAAAATGTTTTATAACCTTCGCGACAGCCAACGTTTCCAATTCATATGATATATATCTGGACTCACGGGGGACTTTCATTGAGAAAACCCCGGAATGAATTGACGAAAATATGACGCTAACCCAATGAACTGTCTTAAAGAAGCGACTGACTTTGGTGGGGGCAACGCCACAAGTGATTCTATTTTGTTAGAATTTGGACGTATCTCCCCTGCTTGTATCTCATAGCCCAGATAGCGCACTGCAGTTCTCATGAAAAGCACTTTGAAATGTTAAAGGAAAATCCTGCATTCACTAAAACGTCCAATACAAGTTTCAAACGTTCATACGCTTCTTCCTTCGTTTCTGAAACAATTAATAAATCATCCATATAAACAATTACAAACGAATGAGCAATACTGCCAAGCGCCTTTAATACAGCTCACTGGAATTTTTTTTAATCCAAAAGGCATCGCAAGAAATTCGTATTCGGGTAACAAAAGCAGTATATTCGATTGATTCAGGATGCATTGAAATCTGGTAATACCCGCTAGCCATGTCAAGAGAAGTAAAATATTTGGCTCCCCTAAGTCTAGCTATTTGATCTGATATGAAAGGTAATGGAAACTTATCAGCTACGGTATTTCTATTTAATTCCCTGTAATCAACGCAAAGTCTTGCTGAACCGTCTTTCTTCTTTACTAACAATGCAGGGCTTGCAAATGGTGAGTTACTAGGTCTGATAACATTTTATGTAAAATGTTGTGAGCTATGGTTGAGCTCCTGCTCAAGCTCTTAGTTCTTCTTGATATTCGACATTGTTTTGGAGCGGCTACATATATTGGGGTTAAATTGAACTCGCAATAAAATATTAATTGATTTTATTATTACGGCCTCTACCAAAGAGCTGGTAGCGTTACAATATATTTCCCTGCCGATTACAATATTATTTTTCATACATTAGTCTGGTACTATATGAAACAAAACAACCAAGGAGTTACCATCAATCATGATGTTTGATTCGACTTGTGCTGTACTGTAGGTATTGGCATTATCTATACCCTTTAAAGAAATAACGTTATGAATTCTATTACCAACTAACTTATTAGAAACGCTTTCCTTAATTAATGAGCACTCAGCTCCCGAATAAAATGTAATTGGAAATCTCTCACCATTGACCAGCAAACTCGATTGAGGCTCCACTATAGCGCATAGCTCCACTCTATTTTCCGTTCTCACCCCCAATCCAGCATTCTGTACTTTTTTTTGACAATTTGTGGCTATGTGTCCCGGCTCCTGACATCTGTAACACGTTACGTTTCTCCTTCCATGACGAGGCTGCACTAACCGCCACTCCTATCCATTTGTCGGAAAATCTCGCTAGTCTGTTGAAACTCGCTCGCCGGCATCTGTAGCTTCTTAATCAGTTCCAGAAAGTTCCGGTTTTGTTGTTCTAACAGCGCGAATACGTCTCTATAAATAGTTTGGTTAGAGCCGAACCCCACTTCTGATGTCGGAGAATTGAAGTCTTCTCCACGCCGGCCCTCATCAGTCGCTTGATCGCTAGCTTGCTGCTCCTCCATTTCAAGTCCTGGATGGTGTTGCGAGTCTTCGTTGCCTTTGTTGCTCATAGCCGCCACTTACCCAACAGTCCTCAACATAACACCACGCTAAAAACAGAACGCCACGCTAAAGCTCGGGACGAATAGAAGTAACGAGTGACAATAGAGACACCAGATCCAGCAACACAACGAAGCTACATATGGCCTCAGTTCGCAAACTGAGTTCCCATCATACCAGAACTGGTATATCCTACCACGACCTATGGTCACACCATAGTCTCGGTCTAACGAGAGACTGACTTGTCTCCTCTCCGACATATATAATATATATGGAAACGGGTATAACCTGTCCAGCAGCCTATCCCTCGTGAATTTCCTTTCCATCTGACTCTCCATAGGAAAGGTACAGCAAGTGAAGCGGCTGAAGTTTTATTTTCAACAAGTAAATGCATAAGTATAAGATCGGTTTTTAATGTAAAGTTCGTACCCAGGAGTAAAAATCGCTGGCAACTTTTAACCACCTTATGGTTCATCTTGGTGAGTTTTTGGTGAGCTTGGTGAGTAGACAACGGGCGAGAATCTGCATTCCGGCTTCCATTAAAGAGTCTAACCAAATCCACACCATGATATAAATGTAATTCGGACCTTCCCACTATGAATTGCCGATAAGCCAGTAGTCAACAAATGCTAGTTGGGCAATAAATGATTGCTTTATGTATCATTTACTAAAACTAAAAAGCTTACAAACTCCATTGAAGATCTATCTTCGTAAATGAAAAGCACCGGGCAGCTATCCGGTATCCGGCCTGGTTACGACGATATTCTTTTGTTGCCACCTCTTATTAGTAGCCTCACATACTTCTTACTCCAACTTACCCATTCTTACCCTGTTGTATGGTATGTCTTGTTCTAAAAGTTATCCCGGATGCCGAGGACATACGCTCGGGAGATTAGTCCTTCCTCCCCACCTCGTGGGACAATTTATGGAAAACCTTAAATAAAAATAATTTCAAAAATACTAATATAAACACGGAACCGGAATCTTCTAACAAAGCTGGCATCAAAGAGTCAGTCCGGTCAGGGATTAAAGACAGGAAGAACACTTGGAACGGTCTTGGAAACCTCATCGGAAATTAAGGGTGGCCGGTAGCAAGCCACCCAAGAGAGCCACGATCCCCTGAGGAACCATGAAAAAGCAGCAGCGCACACAGAAAAAAAGATCCTTCGCAGAGATTGTGAAGAGACGAATTCTGCTCGCTGTAGTCGATAAAAGAATCCCGACGGCAAAATCACAAGGGAAAGGCGGAGATTGATAGAGCCTGTCCGAAACACCCATTTTAATGACATTTTGGCCAAGGAACATGGATCTCCTACATTCAATAACGTTCTCCCTAACACAATAGTCAGCGCCCTGACGACTCATGGATTAGATAACCACCAGGTGGGGCTCATTGATCAACTGCTAACCTGCAGAATAATGATGTCCTCACGAAGCACATCTTCTCTATACTATTATATGGACTACTGTTATGGTGGCCAGCCCATAAAAAGAACAAAAACCTCAAGAAGTTAGAAAAGATCCAATGAAAAGCAGCACTATGCATCAGTTCTGCACTACGATCCACTCCCAACAAAGCTCTAAATAACATTCTCAGCATACCCAACTCAGAACTAGCTAGGAGAGAGATAGATCCCTCTCTATGGGAGAGACTGTAATCAACCGTTGGCAATCACTGTTGGAATCCGAGACCTTTAAATATTGGAAAACTTCTGGGGGACCTTTCTTGTGCTCTTTCTGATCACGATCGATCCTTTTCATCAAACTACATTCTACCAATAAAGGTAACTTTACAATAGTCAAAAAGAGATTTTTAGTTGTAGCATTCCCTGTCCACTCCACTTGTTAAATATATCCTCCAAGGCTATCCAAATGCTGCTCTGCCTTCGCTGACTTCAAGGATGCACTGTTTACTCTCATGCATGGCGAATTCATCACGTTTTCTCAGATTGAGGTCCATTATTGCAGACACATCTGATGATGACACAGATGATATTGATACTGGTTGTGTATAACTTTCTTTGGTCTGTCATATCTAAAACGCAGTTGCTCCACTACAATCATCACATTGCTGGTGTGAATCGATGAACCGACTTCATTGACTCTCGCGCTTCATCTTCCAATGCCATAAACAACTTTTGGTTGGTCTCTAGATCCGCATATTAATACGCTTGAATTGTTTTGGGTCATTCCTTTCCATTGTTTGGGTGATCTTCAGTCCAGAAACTTGTCAAAAACACTAGTTGCGTCCAATAAACTTAACTGTCTAAGTCAATATGCGTCCCTCAATGTCCAATAAGTATGACATAAACCACATATACTTAGGGTGGAAAGAACCCGCATCAGCACGGCCATAAGAGTCATCACGGAGCACTGACTAGTGCGAGGCGACCCACTGGGAAGGTGGGGGGTATGAACTCAACCCAAAATGACCAATGCCGTAGCTGTAGGAATATAGGAGAGAATGTAACTGTTGAGCATCTTCTATACCACTGCCCATCTACACCTAGGTGATTGGCTTTTTACCAACATCTCGGAGATGTCAGAAGTAGATCCAAACAGGATATACAAATTGAGGAGTTCAGTTTTCAACATTTCAGTGGCACGATTTGTTTTAAATCTTTTACATAAAGTGAAACAGGAACACGTAGAACAGGATATAAGCAATAATTAAGCAGAAAACATAATTCTAACGTAGCTTTATTTTAAAAACACAAGCTCAAGTACTTTTACCTCTTCAGCTAAATTGGAGTCATCTCTATTAAGATCTCTCTTGGGATATAAAATTCAATTAACAGTGCTAGGAGTATTAATAGCAGTGGGTGTATGTGTAACTGTATAGCATTGCAAGTTTGTTCCCCTGATGGCAAAGTTTTTTTGTGTGTCGGTTTTTGAAGTTTGTTTTAATTGAGCCTGACACTGAGAGGAAGTAATTAACAAGTAACGTACGCATTATGTTATGTGAGTAGCCCCAACCCACGTACGCAAAAGCCGAGTTAATCATTTGGAAATCCGTGGATACTTTTTCTGTCCATTGAACTCTGCGTAGGTGTGTGAAAAAAAAATGTTCTCAGCGATTTTGTAATAATAAATGGTAAGTAATGCACACCCCATTTTTACATGATAAAAATACATTTGCCTCTTCAAATTTTTGATACAATCTGATAGGCAGTTTCCCAGAGAAAATATTCATCCAAAACGTAAAAGTGAAACTCCCGAAACGAAAACCACTTGTAGAAAATATTTCTCTTCTAAAATCTAATGTTGCTTATCACATACTTAATTTCCTGACTTTAGTGTTTCGGCCCCTCCAACGATGCTAAATTTTGAATGAGTTTATTGATTTATTTATTAGATGTGATAGAAATTTTGAATAAGTTGAATGGCACTAAAACTATAATAATGTACCTACCAAAAGTCCGCTTTTTCGCGTAGAAAATCTGTTTAGAGCTATAAGTACTGAAATATCAATTTCATTACAATATTTGATTGCTTCAATTCCATTATTTTTTTTTTTTAATATAATTTTATTCCAACTAGATAAGTTAGTTTTAATTTGAATTAATCTGTCAGTTGAAAACTGACAAATGAAATTAATTTTTCTGGTAGAGTATGTCTTCCCTTTATTAGACTTCGCTAGCCCTATCTTTAACTCGATTCCCATTTTATTAAATTTTTTATAGCATATAAATGGTAAATTTGGCACTTCTATTAAAGCAATTATTCTGGTCCACACGTGTGAAAATAGTTTCTCTAATTTCTTTCGTGATTTATCGTACCCTATGAATTTCAAATAAGCTTTTGACTTAGTAGTAACTGTTTTTTTCTTTGCGAAACACAAGTCCGTAAAATGTATTTTAAATTCCAAATTATGGTATGTGCTGTCTGATTTACACCAATAATATTTTATTATACTTTTAACTCTGGTCATTATTTTATCATTAATATTTTCATAAGTGATCTAAAATAATCAAAATACATTTTTTTTTAAGATTTTAAGTATTATTTAAAGAACAATATTTACGAATTTTTGAAACATTACCTTTATTTTATTTGATGATACAATCTTTTTAGCTGTTTTGGTATAAAGAAGGTTATATTTTTGAAAAAGCTGAGTTAATAATTTCCGCTTGATATTATTTGTTATTGTTAGTCTTTCAATATGGCACGTTGAAGTCTTATCACATTCATGACAATGGTTCCTTTCCGAAATAGGTTTCATCAAATGACGCTTTTTATGTATGTAGTTTCCAAGATCTTCTCTCAGTTTATCATATAGAATAAAAATCGTATTGAATTTAATTTGAAGGCCTAAAATAGGCAATAAAACAGAAGTAGAGACCAATTTTAGCATAATTTTAAGCTCAAGGTTTTTTTTCATAAAAACTCTATACCTTTTAACAAACGTTTCATTATTTTTTTTAATATAACTTTTTATTGAAAATATCTGAAAAATAATTTTAATGATTAAAATAATTTTTAATGACGTTTTCAAATATATTTTATTTAATAAAAAGGAGCCGAATGTTGGTCTTCTTTAAAAGACATATTCGGGCAACAAGGGAAAAATTCATCAAAATGTACAGGGTTTACGGTAGAAAAATAATTGAAGAAACGGATGTAATTCCACTGATCTTACAAAAAATTAGATCATTAATACATTTTCTGCCGACAGCATTTAAAAGACATTCATCCCAATTCGGATTTCACACTGGAAAAGAAAGTGTGCATTTCAGCATTTTGATGCGGTAATTTTCTTCTACGGAGAGTTATGGAAGACACTACGCTTATATGTGGACATTTTTATAACCTTGCAGAGGATATTATAATTTTGGTCAAAAGTGTGCAACGCAGTGAAGGAGACATCTCCGACCCTATAAAGTATACATATTCTTGATCAGGATCACCTCCTGAGTTGATATAAGCATGTCCGTCTGTCCGTCCGTCCGTCTGTCTGTTTCTACGCAAACTAGTCTCTCAGTTTTAAGCTATCGTCTTCAAACTTTGCACACACACTTCTTTCCTTTGCAGGCAGTATATCAGTCGACTATATCCTATAGCTGCCATATCACTGATTGATCGGAAATGGCATAACTTCGTTGTTTTTTAAGATAGAAGAATGGGATTTTCTATGGATTGTACTTTGGGCAAACTAATCCGATCTGCCAAATATCATAAGGATCGGCCAACTATATACGATCCAATATATATATAATAACAAAGATGCCTGTCGCCACCTAGCGGACTGCCACTCAACTGCAAGGGTATATCCACTTCGGCTCCGCCCGAAGTTAGCTTTCATTTCTTGTTTAATACGTATTTGATAAAACGGGAAAAATACTTTATAGAATACGGTGCATCGCAAACGGTCGCAGGTATTTGAAAAAAAACTAATAATATTAAATAAGCAACATTTCGCTGTTTTTAAAATTTGGTCCTCTAATCACACCCCTAATTTAATTTTCAAATATTATATTTTATTTAATTTATATATATAGACTAAAAACTTCGAGAGGTGGAAGGCCGAACGGAACAGAGCGCTCCTAGTTGATCACATTATAGTGGTGGCTTGATGTGGCTCTAAAACGTCAAGTGGCACTACGCGGCACTAAAATCCTGTCAGGTTAGGATCTACCTCTTGATTCTTCTGGTAACTCCGGCGTAGCAAGGAAAGATTTATTGTCGTATCGGAGTAACGAAAAATTTGCCTGCCTAATTATTTCCTGGATTGTCCTATGGGCCACTCTGAGGATGGAATGGTTGATTTTTCATTATTTCCCGTAGTACGACTTCGATTTGTGTTTATTTAATGATGATACAACAAAAGAGATCTTTTGGTTGTCCCATCCAGCCGTTGCCCCACACAGTATCAGCCATTCTTTTGATGATTATGTTAAGCTGTGATCCAGAATCTAGGAATGTGGCGGTTTCTCGCTCAGTAAACTAAAATATTGCGTTCACACCACCTGGAATCGATCGCTAGTACGATAATGGTCTTGAGGACCATTTACAGTCTCTTTCCATAAATCTTTCATATGTTGACTGGTGATAGGTGCATTAGCTGCCAAATTTAGAATTTTCACTCTTTTTTGGCGTATCTTTACTTAAGGTTCACACTTGGCCGATCTAACGCTTGTAACTGAATATTCACTAGCTGTTTCGGTTTGTGAGTTTATCGAAGAGTATGTAAGATGACTGGGTCAGCGGCACCGGCGAGTATGCCACTGTGCCACCTAGGGCCCCCTCCCAGCTCCAACTGGGGGCATTTTTGTTTTGGTTACGCCATATTCAAAAGCTCCGCCTTCTTCTATTACAATATACTGTCAGAGGTGCATTAGCGATCAACTAACAGTTCTTCCCATAACTGCCACAAAGAGAACCGAAAGAGTGGTAGTATAATAAAAAGAAGGTGGTTCCAGGAAAGTATAAAAGTCCTAACTTGTGATGACAAGCGGTCCCAAAGCTATATATAGCAGGAGTTACTAAGCTTATATAAACAGAATCATTCAAAAAAATGGTTAGTTTTTGATATTTAAAAAATGCGCAAAAAAAAAATCTCCTCGCAAGGAGACGTTTAGTCTTCCCTTCTATGGAAAATAGCCGCAAAAACATAGAAACGTCCCAGGAAGAAAGTAGCTGGTTATATCGTGAAAATGGTTATATTGTATACGGAGGTTGTTGCGATCGCATTTAAAAGGAAATTTTCACAAACGCTATGCGAATGCACAAGCAACGCATGCTTTGACGGGCAAGCTAGGAGTGCGCCCACGTACAGCCCACCTCCCGCCCAACCGACCGAGGAGTGCCTGCCGCATAAAGTACTGCTCGAATCGGGGGAATATATCCGAGAAAGTAAATGTGTAGAATATAAAGTAAAATTATTAAGAAAACGAGGAATAATTGATGTGACCTTGTAAGTAAGTTAAAATGGATGTTCTATTTAAAGGATATGAAACCTAAAAGAAACACACTGAGCATATCTCGAACTACAACGGCTTAGAAAAAGAGGACAAAAGTATCTAGTCCTTCTATTTAGAATATTAAAATGTAAGCGTATTAGTAAGAGCTTGCTATTTACATCACCGTTAATAAGGTTATGTAGGAAAACGATTCCCAGCATTGTTCTACGATTTGTTGAGGATTGTAAGTTTATAAGAAAGAGTCTACAAAGGAAGGTGAATAATTTCATCCCAATCAAATCCCATAAAAGCAAATGAAAGGAAATTCTTTTGTACGGGTTCTATTGGTCTTGATGAATCCCGTATTGGGGACACCAGACACATGAACCATATTCCAGTATCCGACGGACCAAGTATATACATAAGCTTTTAGTAATATAAGGGTCGTTTAATTCTTTTGCCCACCTTTGGGTAAAAGCGAGAACACCTTTAGCTTTAATAACTATTGAAGAAATATGGTCGGCAAATTTGAGTTTTATGTCTAAAAGGACACCAAGATCATTAATCTGATTTAATTTTTCAAAGGCAATCCCATAGAGTTAGTACGAAGCCTGGTGAGGACTAGTACAATAAAAAGACATAAATTTGGATTTTGATCCATTAAGTATTAAGTCATTAGCTAACCACCACTTTTTAAACCCCTTTTTGTATTACAGACAAATCTTAACATCCATAGTACTTCAGATGTAGCACGGACTAAGCGGGAATGTTGCTTTTTAAATAAGACTCTCTGTATTCTTCCATATAAGTAGATCCACGTAATAAGGTCTGTTAAGAATCCCAAAAGATTTAGTTTACTCAACAGGAGTGAGTGGTTAACTGAATCAAATGCTTTACTAAAGTCTATGTAAATGACGTCTGTTTGTAAGCCATTCCGGAACCCATCCGTTACAAAAGATGTTAGCTCCAGTAAGTTGGTGGTGGTGGAGCGGCGCTTCATAAAGCCATGTTGGCACGGGGATATTATTGAACTACATAGGTGTTGCAAATGTGGAGTGATAAGTTTTTCGAAAAGCTTTGGAATTGCTGACAATTTGGAAATGCCTCTATAATTTGAAGCATAAGGGTTTTTCCCTTTTTTATGCAAACGGATAATGTGAGATTCCTTCCACATAAGGGGGAGACCTCGATTTTTCCCCTATAAATTAAAGCGATAAATTAAAAAGTTTAAGGAGCGGTTTGCACAGGACCACGGCGCTGTTCCTCAGCACACAGCCTGGTACTCCATCGGGGTCTGGCGAATACACGGGCTTAACCCTAAGAAGATCCGATAACACACCACTTTGATCAAAAGATGGGCAAAAAATAAGATTGGCTGGTTGGATATTATAAGTGTAAGGCTGAGCTGGAATAGTGCTATGTGAATATGTTGTTTGAAAAAACTGCAAAGAGATGTTCCTTGTTTGATGTCCCTGCGAAAGCCATCATGACGAAGTATGTCAACCCCATTAAATTAGTGGTAGTGGAGTGACGCTCTATGAAACCATTCTGACATTAATGATTCATTAATTTTTCAATATCGTTGGAATCGCTGACACTTTAAAGATGCTTTTGTAGTTGGCAGCATCGGATTTTTTTCCTTTCTTATGCAAAGGAATTATGAAAGATTCCTTCCATTTAAGGTGTAAAATCGAAGATTGCAAAGATAAGTTGAAAAGATTTGGTAGAGGCTTGCACACAGCCCTGGCACAGTATTTTAGGACATGATACTCCATCGAGGTCTGGTGAAAAGACTGGTTTAACCTTATGAAGATCTAACAATAAACTATTTTCAGAAAGAAAGAGATTTAATCAATATACGATTTGTTGGTGGTTGAGGTGAACAATGACCTGATCTCAGGTCGAAGATGAATTTTTAAACGTAAGTAGAAAAGGAAAGATATTATATTTACGCTTAGTGTTTACAAAGTTGTAAAACTCCTGAGTGAACTGAATGCGACAGCGGCAAATATAATTCCTCTAACACTCAGCGTTATGCACGGTGAAATCTTACCGGGCATTTAATTATCTTGAGAAATCTATGCTGCTACGGATTTTTTTATATTTATTTAAAAGCCTGTTTTAATGTTTTTCTTTAATTTCGTAAAGCACCTTGTAAACCATGGGAGATTATTTAAAGCGGACGGATGTTTCCATGACCCACATAAGTACATCGGTGCGTGCCAGAAGTCCGGGCTAGTCAAAAGTATTAACCAATTTACCAATTAAGTTTGTGAATTAACTTATTTGAAACGAGTTTTCCTTACGAGCTTCGGAAGCTTGAAATTTGGTATTTGTACTTCCTAGTAAACAGAACGAGCTCTGTCTTGGACGGATTAACTCCAAGCCAGTTTTTATGCTGCCATGCTGAGAGAACTCTCAGCTTCTTTGTCATAAGCTCACACAGCGTTTGCGGGAATTTCCCTACAAACGCGATAGCAACATTGTCCGCATACGCAATGATTTTGCAGCCGCCACCCTTTAAGGATCGCAGTAGGTTGTTAACCGCCACGATCCAGAGTAGTGGAGTGAGTACACCCCCTTATGGAGTGCCCCACTTGACGTATCTTCGAATAGATGATTCTCCAAGAGTCGCCTCGACACTCCAGTTGACCAGGATCTGCCGTATTAGGTGAGATCAATTATCCATTCCAAATCCAGTCAATGCACCGATGATGATGAGACTTATAGGTCTATAGTCCTTGGGGGTATAGTGGTTGCGTTTCCCTATGAAAACAACCTTTATACGGAGCCTCTGGCATTATGTCAGTTGTGAAGACTATTCGTCCGAAGATTCCGTTATTCGGCTATTAACGTCGAACTTGAACTCGCGGGAGTAATAATAGGTCCCGGAGTCGTAGTCAAATACTTATAAAAAGTCTGACTAAAGTTACCTGAATTGTGCAGGCTGAGATTGAGATGCGGGGACGGGGAGCTGGGGTTCGTTGATTAGCCTCAGCTGCGGTGTAAATTGAAAAGGGATCGACATGAATTGAAGAGGCAGTCTAGTTGTGAAATTCGATCAACATCCCACGCACCAAAAAACGTTTCGCCGATAGTCCGGTCAAAGACTCGGCTGATGAATCCTCGTCATATACAAAAAAAACGCGCTACTTGACAGGTCACTAATGAAACACTAACTTTCAAGCTATTGTCTTAAATTTAACAATAATGTTAACACATAATGATATAAAAATTACTCAGTTTTATAGTACATACCTTTATTTTCAAAATGCATTATATTTAATGATGAATGGACTTAATTTAATATTTTAATTATGGTTTTTTTTTAAAAGCTAATTTTCAATCTGCGTTCACTGCAAGAGCCCCGTGTTTTCTTTGTCTCTCTGCTCTCGCTATTCGTAGAGCGAGGGAAAGAGACAGAACGAAAAGGAAAATACTGTTAGCTTTATTGCTCTGTTAAAAAAATATTTTTACGACGAAAAGTGACGCCAACGAAGTTAAGGCATTTGTCTGCGGAGTCATAGTTGAGCATATGCTGCTTGCCGCAGTTGCAGCCACAGAAGTATTGCCATAGAAGTATTTGGATCTATGGATCTATTTGGATAAATTTCTGACATCTCCGAGATTTTGGTAAAAAGCCAATCACCTAGGTGTTTAGTGGTATAGAAGATGGTCCATATAAAACTACTAGTGTTCTCTCCACCATTACAAACGACTATTTTACAAAAGGATTACAAAAGGAGAGTTACTGCTAATTGTCACCATGGAGCTGGTGATCGCTGTTTGCTCAGGCATACCTGCAAGGTAGACAGATAAATCTGAATGGCAGTAGAAAACTGCTCCGATCCGATTGTGATGGCGTCAAAGTAAGAACTGGATTGCGAGAATCACTTTGCTAAGAACTTCGTGCGGTTAGAGATCTGCTTTTTCAGTCAGGTTGCCAATTAAACACAGCTCCGGTGTACTGGGCGATTCGTACTCACAGACTCTACATCTTTTCCAGTAGTTGGAGCTGTCTCACGGCCCCTGTGGGCCTCAACGTACTCCCGGGACCATCGCTGCAAAAAAATTTGCTTGATTGATGAAACAAGCCGTCATCGTGGTCCTGCTGGTCCGGGGTCCGTGATGGTGGTGGGGCGATGAGCGGCCCTGTCAAAAGGTGCCCGGGAATCAACGCCTTGCCTTAGCTTGGGTCCTGACTGAGGGCGCCCAGGTGTCTCGAGTTCAGGACGGCTTCGATTCCAACGAGGAAGGTCTGCAGCTTTTTTGCGGTCAACCTCATGCTGCCCACCGCTCGTATGAGTAGGTGCTTAGCAGACTAGACACGTGCGGCGCTCGCGGCGGCATGAACGCAAGTACGCATCCTTTTTTATGCGTATTATCGTCCTCTTTGTCATCGATTTTCTGGCACAATGACTCGATGTGGCGACTCGCTCCGACGAAATTCATCGCGTTGTCACTATGAACGATGTACGGACATCCTCGGCGCCCTTTGAAATGCCAATAAAAAGGAATCAGTTTCTACTCGATCTAAGGGTAAATTTCCCATGATTTGGAAACTTGGTACGTTGTAAACATCGTACGACATAGGAGCATTAACTAGTCGCCCCGACCCGCAACAACGAAAAGGTAAGTCCAGCCTGAGAGGTTTCATGGACAAACGGATTAAGCTTTTGTAGACTTGGGCTAACAACCAAGTTTTTTCCTCTTGATACTCGTGCTCTTGGACTATTTGGACAGTTTTATTAAAAGCTTATTGTTATTCGACAGGTGAAGTTACATTATCAGAAGTTACTAATACTTTTTTACACTTCTTTATAAAGCGGATCATTTAAACGATCACTCGCAGCAGTTTTAGGTGAGAGGAAAATCTGTCTATCACTTCCAATAAATATGAGGTGAAGACCATTGTGGTCGATCCGACCGCATTCTGTTTTGCTTCCATCTGTAAAATCTGTGGTGACGGATCAAATCGGGGACTCGTTGGCCTTTTATGGTCCGGCTACATTAAAACCGATATACCTGTACACCTGATCGATTCTACCGTCTCCTTTACGTCTCCACCTCCTGACACAATATCTGCCGTGTTCTGTTTTGTTGGTACATGCTGGGGGAGCGTCTTTTTCTTGAGTCGCGCTACATTGGACTTTGTAGTCAACAACGGTACTTTAAGCATATTAGCTTATTAACACGATCTTTCTTTTAATAGGGATTTAGATTTGTAATTGATACTTCAGTCATATGTCAAAGGGCAACTAAGCGGAACATTCTTTCGGTGACATCAAAGCTATTCGACCCCCTTGGCTTATTAAGCCTGGGCTTAATTTCATGCAGTTTATTAATTGCTGGGCATCATAGCTTGCAGGGGACATATGACCTAAGAATTCGTACTCTTCATAAATTTCAAATTCATTTTCCTTAAGTTCAGATATCCAGATAATCGTCGAATCGATTTTCTGTTGGTGCTAGAAACGCTAAGTTATTTTGATTAACTGTAAATCGGTGCAGAAGTTTATGGTGCGATATTGCAAAGATTTGACATCTAGTCGATTTGCACTTCACTACCTTGTGACCTTTCCGCAGAAAATTTAAACAGAGGGAGGCTGACTTAACAAACTCAAACCTTTAGATTACAGCAAGGTGAGCGTTACAATAACTGCACACTAGTTTGAGTATGCCATAGGAGCAAGCCAACGAATTCTATTAAGTAGCTTGCTAAGCTCAGTTTTTTCCAGCTTTGGATTGCCAATCTCTGAACAATTGATTTATTAGGTTCGCAAAGATGAGACATTCGTCTCATTTATACGGCAGATATAAGATATAGTCGACCGATCTCGGCCGTTCCGACTTATATACTGCCTGCAATGGAAAGAAGGGTGTGTGCAAAGTTTGAAGACGATAGCTTTAAAACTGAGAGACTAGTTTGGGTAGAAACAGACAGACAGACGGACATACTTATATCGATTCAGGAAAATATATATACTTTATAAGGTCGTGGATGTCTCCTAATGGGATTTTCTATGTATTCTACTTTGGGCAAACTAATCCGATCTGACAAATTTCATAAGGATCGGCCAACTATATACGATCCGATATATATCTAATAATAAAGATGCGTGTCGCCACCTAGCGGACTGCTTCTCAACTGCAAGGGTATATCAACTTCGGCTTCGTCCGAAGATAGCTTTCCTTTCTTGTTAAGTTTTAATTTTTATAAAAACTTCGAAATAAACAAAAATCGTTATCTTTATAAATTGTGTATAACTCATGATTTGACAAGTTATTTCATAAAAAATCCTAAAATCGAATAGCTTAATTTCCATAGGTAAGATAGTGAGGCAAAAGAAGCTATTATCGTATGAAAAAATTGGGCAATATTGTTATTTGGGATAGACTTTTCAATGTGTTGTATTAGCCACATGGAAATTTGGATGTATTTTCTAGTTTCCCCAATTGTTTTTGAAACATTAAGTGGTTTATTTGGTTTTTCTTTTTGATTTCTTATTGTTGATCTTTCGAGAAAATTTAAATAATACACCGCTTGAAACATTTTTTGATATCCCAAAATAAGTTTGTTTATAAAAGTGTTTAGGTTCAATGTTTGTTTCGAAGCTCACTTTTTGTACATCCGGAAAACCCCATTTTGAAAAATGCTGCACTTGACATCTGGGATTTGCGGTTTGTGTATTTTGTTTTGATAAAATTGTTGCCAACGTTTACAATATTTTAATACTTACATAATTTCTGGAAGCAGCTGATTGAAATAATGAAATGATATCAGCGTTTCTAAAGAGTAAAGTTTGTATCCTTGTTTCTCGTATTCGTGAAATATTTGGAATTTGTATAAATTTTTCTTTGGAACGAAATGCATGATTAGTAAGTATGTCGCATAGAAAAATGGTTTTCATTGTATCATATTTCATTATGCAGTAGCAAACGCAATTTGTTTTGTGGCGTTTCACCTCACAAACACAATTACATAGCTGTGCAGTTACTTGTCCCGCTTTTACTTTTTCCGATATTCCAAATACGGGCATAAATAATATGGAATAAATGAATTCTGAATCACTTACAGTTATTTTCATCTTTGAGAGTCTTTTTCTTTTGAAATGGGTTTCAGTGTCATAAAATGTTGCGGATCTATACGAAGCTGTCGATAAGTCTGTTCTAAAATTTGTATATTTTTGCCATAGCTTTTTTGCAGAAAAGATTTCCGTTTCCTTAAAAAATTTTGAAACAGTTTTAGTTTTTAACATATACACACACATAAATATTGATTTTGTGTTAAATGATTTCTTATTAGAATGACACACGCAAGTGCTTTTTTCATTATATATTTCACAATTACATTCACAATTATGAGCTACTGAAGGTTTTTTTAAAATTGTAGATTTTATTGATGCTAAGATTTGCAATGGGTAGTTAATTGTTCTATGCAAAAACTGCAACAAATTAATTTTCGATGTCCTCTTTTCAATTATTTCTATTGGCCATGTCGAAAAATGGTAAATTTGATTAATGGTTTCTTTGGCTTTTAGTGCACTACACGCGATCTTTCTTGCCTTCTGTGTTGAGTAATTTTTAAACTTCTGATAAGGTTGAATTGATAAACCAATATATAAACCATCTAAAATATATAAGCTTGAAGTCCATTTCTTTTTGTCAGCTTGCATAGATTTAGTTTCTACTGTATATTTCCTTAATGAATTCTGTTTAATCATAGATAAACTTGCCTGTAAGACTATGGTAGATTGCTTACATTCAGATATATATATATATAAAAAGGACTCAATAACTCGTTGTATTGACCACTGTGTCTTAGGAATCTTAACATTCCACATATTATTCGTTTGTGACAGTTTTATTTTTTTTGATTTCATGATGAATAACTTGGTTGTTCCAATATACAAAAGAGGATTTAACTTTGGTTTAGATAAATTAATTGATTCCAAGGGTGATACTGTGAATTTGTGGCAAATGATTTCAGTCAAACTTGATTTAAATGTCGATTTTTGATAATGTTTAGTGTGTATTTGATAAATGTTGAAAATTTTAAAAATATTCATAACATCTTGCGTTTTATTTATTTCATTATGAGCCGGAATAAATATTATTGATAGAAATGAAATAATCCATATTTTACTATCTAACTCAGTTCTAAATGCAGCTGTACCAAACAGATTTACCATATAGTAATTGTTAACTATATTCATTGTTGCCATGTGCCCACCATTGCTCAATTGTTTAGTGTTTACCATAACGGCTGTAGATTTTTTGTTAACCACAGTGAATGAAAAATTATTCATAGTTTTAAGAGAAAATGGCATGAAACTTTGATTAATTTTGAACGTTTGTAGGTAAGATTTAATAGTTTCAGGCTGAGGAAATATTTGTAACAAACTTATATCTTTTATTCCTAAAATCGGAATTCTAAATTTCCATAGGTGAGATAAAGTGGTCAATGGAGCTATTGTCGAATGAAAAAATTGGGTAATATTGCTTTTTGAGATAGACATTTCAATGTGTTGTATTAGCCACATGGAAATTTGGATGCCTTTTCTGGTTTCCCCAATGGTTTTTGAAACATTAAGTGGTTTAGTTGGTTTTCTTGTTGATTTCCTTTCTATCTTTCGAGTAAATTTAAATAATATACCGACGCTTGAACCATATTTTGATATCTCAAAATAATTTTGTTTATAAACGTGTTCAGGTTCAATGTTTGTTTCGGAGATAAATTTTTGTACAACTGTTAATGCCCATTTTGAAAAATGCTTCTCTTTTCTTCCAGGAGCTTTGGATTGTGCGTTTTGTTTTGATAAAATTGTTGCCAAAATTTGCCATATTTTAATACTTATATTTTTTCTGGAGGCAGCTGATTGAAATAATGAAATGATAGCAGCGTTTCTAAAGAGTGAAGTTGTTCCTCGTATTCGTGAAATATTTGGAATTTGTATGAATTTCTCTTTGGAACGAAATGCACGATTAGTAAGTTTGTCGCATAGAAAAATGGTTTTCATTGTATCATATTTCATTATGCAGTAGCAAACGCAATTTGTTTTGTGGCGTTTCACCTCACAAACACAATTACATAGCTGTGCAGTTACTTGTCCCGCTTTTACTTTTTCCGATATTCCAAATACGGGCATAAATAATATGGAATAAATGAATTCTGAATCACTTACAGTTATTTTCATCTTTGAGAGTCTTTTTCTTTTGAAATGGGTTTCAGTGTCATAAAATGTTGCGGATCTATACGAAGCTGTCGATAAGTCTGTTCTAAAATTTGTATATTTTTGCCATAGCTTTTTTGCAGAAAAGTTTTCCGTTTTCTTAAACAAATTTGAAACAGTTTTTGTTTTTAACATATACACACACATAAATATTGATTTTGTGTTAAATGATTTCTTATTACAATGACACACGCAAGTGCTTTTTTCATTATATATTTCACAATTACATTCACAATTATGAGCTACTGAAGGTTTTTTTAAAATTGTAGATTTTATTGATGCTAAGATTTGCAATGGGTAGTTAATTGTTCTATGCAAAAACTGCAACAAATTAATTTTCGATGTCCTCTTTTCAATTATTTCTATTGGCCATGTCGAAAAATGGTAAATTTGATTAATGGTTTCTTTGGCTTTTAGTGCACTACACGCGATCTTTCTTGCCTTCTGTGTTGAGTAATTTCTAACCTGTTGAGTAATTTCTAAGTTCTGATAAGGTTGAATTGATAAACCAATATATAAACCATCTAAAATAAATAAGCTTGAAGTCCATTTCTTTTTGTCAGCTTGCATAGATTTAGTTTCTACTGTATATTTCCTTGATGAATTCTGTTTAATCATAGATAAACTTGCCTGTAAGACTATGGTAGATTGCTTACATTCAGATATATGTATATATAAAAAGGACTCAATAACTCGTTGTATTGACCACTGTGTCTTAGGAATCTTAGCATTCCACATAGTATTCGTTTGTGACAGTTTTATTTTTTTTGATTTCATGATGAATAACTTGGTTGTTCCAATATACAAAAAAGGATTTAACTTTGGTGTAGATAAATTAATTGATTCCAAGGGTGATACTGTGAATTTGCGGCAAATGATTTCAGTCAAACTTGATTTAAATGTAGATTTTTGTTTATGTTTAGTGTGTATTTGATAAATGTTGAAAGTTTTAAAAATATTCATCACATCTTGCGATTTTTTTATTTCATTATGAGCCGGAATAAATATTATTGATAGAAATGAAATAATCCATATTTTACTATCTAACTCAGTTTTAAATGCAGCTGATTGGTACAGATTTACCACATAGTAATTGTTAACTATATTTATTGTTGCCATGTGCCCACCATTGCTCAATTGTTTAGTGTTTACTATTACGGCTGTAGATTTTTTGTTAACCACAGTGAATGAAAAATTATTCATAGTTTTCAGAGAAAATGACATGAAACTTTGATTCATTTTGAACGTTTGTAGGTAAGATTTAGTAGTTTCAGGCTGAGGAAATATTTGTAACAAACTTATATCTTTTATTCCTAAAATCGAAATTCTAATTTTCCATAGGTAAGATAATGTGGTCAATGGAGCTATTGTCGAATGAAAAAATTGGGTAATATTGTTTTTTGAGATAGACATTTCAATGTGTTGTATTAGCCACATGGAAATTTGGATGCCTTTTCTGGTTTCCCCAATGGTTTTTGAAACATTAAGTGGTTTAGTTGGTTTTCTTGTTGATTTCCTTTCTATCTTTCGAGTAAATTTAAATAATATACCGACGCTTGAACCATATTTTGATATCTCAAAATAATTTTGTTTATAAACGTGTTCAGGTTCAATGTTTGTTTCGGAGATAAATTTTTGTACAACTGTTAATGCCCATTTTGAAAAATGCTTCTCTTTTCTTCCGGGAGCTTTGGATTGTGCGTTTTGTTTTGATAAAATTGTTGCCAAAATTTGCCATATTTTAATACTTATATTTTTTCTGGAGGCAGCTGATTGAAATAATGAAATGATAGCAGCGTTTCTAAAGAGTGAAGTTGTTCCTCGTATTCGTGAAATATTTGCAATTTGTATGAATTTCTCTTTGGAACGAAATGCACGATTAGTAAGTTTGTCGCATAGAAAAATGGTTTTCATTGTATCATATTTCATTATGCAGTAGCAAACGCAATTTGTTTTGTGGCGTTTCACCTCACAAACACAATTACATAGCTGTGCAGTAACTTGTCCCGCTTTCACTTTTTCCGATATTCCAAATAATGGCATAAATAATATGGAATAAATGAATTCTGAATCACTTACAGTTATTTTCATCTTTGAGAGTCTTTTTCTTTTGAAATGGGTTTCAGTGTCATAAAATGTTGCGGATCTATACGAAGCTGTCGATAAGTCTGTTCTAGAATTTGTATATTTTTGCCATAGCTTTTTTGCAGAAAAGTTTTCCGTTTTCTTAAACAAATTTGAAACAGTTTTTGTTTTTAACATATACACACACATAAATATTGATTTTGTGTTAAATGATTTCTTATTACAATGACACACGCAAGTGCTTTTTTCATTATATATTTCACAATTACATTCACAATTATGAGCTACTGAAGGTTTTTTTAAAATTGTAGATTTTATTGATGCTAAGATTTGCAATGGGTAGTTAATTGTTCTATGCAAAAACTGCAACAAATTAATTTTCGATGTCCTCTTTTCAATTATTTCTATTGGCCATGTCGAAAAATGGTAAATTTGATAAATGGTTTCTTTGGCTTTTAGTGCACTACACGCGATCTTTCTTGCCTTCTGTGTTGAGTAATTTCTAAAGTTCTGATAAGGTTGAATTGATAAACCAATATATAAACCATCTAAAATAAATAAACTTGAAGTCCATTTCTTTTTGTCAGCTTGCATAGATTTAGTTTCTACTGTATATTTCCTTGATGAATTCTGTTTAATCATAGATAAACTTGCCTGTAAGACTATGGTAGATTGCTTACATTCAGATATATGTATATATAAAAAGGACTCAATAACTCGTTGTATTGACCACTGTGTCTTAGGAATCTTAGCATTCCACATAGTATTCGTTTGTGACAGTTTTATTTTTTTTGATTTCATGATGAATAACTTGGTTGTTCCAATATACAAAATAGGATTTAACTTTGGTGTAGATAAATTAATTGATTCCAAGGGTGATACTGTGAATTTGCGGCAAATGATTTCAGTCAAACTTGATTTAAATGTAGATTTTTTTTATGTTTAGTGTGTATTTGATAAATGTTGAAAGTTTTAAAAATATTCATCACATCTTGCGATTTTTTTATTTCATTATGAGCCGGAATAAATATTATTGATAGAAATGAAATAATCCATATTTTACTATCTAACTCAGTTTTAAATGCAGCTGATTGGTACAGATTTACCACATAGTAATTGTTAACTATATTTATTGTTGCCATGTGCCCACCATTGCTCAATTGTTTAGTGTTTACTATTACGGCTGTAGATTTTTTGTTAACCACAGTGAATGAAAAATTATTCATAGTTTTCAGAGAAAATGACATGAAACTTTGATTCATTTTGAACGTTTGTAGGTAAGATTTAGTAGTTTCAGGCTGAGGAAATATTTGTAACAAACTTATATCTTTTATTCCTAAAATCGAAATTCTAATTTTCCATAGGTAAGATAATGTGGTCAATGGAGCTATTGTCGAATGAAAAAATTGGGTAATATTGTTTTTTGAGATAGACATTTCAATGTGTTGTATTAGCCACATGGAAATTTGGATGCCTTTTCTGGTTTCCCCAATGGTTTTTGAAACATTAAGGAGTTCAGTTGGTTTTCTTGTTGATTTCCTTCCTATCTTTCGAGTAAAATTAAATAATATACCGACGCTTGAACCATATTTTGATATCCCAAAATAATTTTGTTTATAAACGTGTTCAGGTTCAATGTTTGTTTCGGAGATAAATTTTTGTACAACTGTTAATGCCCATTTTGAAAAATGCTTCACTTTTCTTCCGGGAGCTTTGGATTGTGCGTTTTGTTTTGATAAAATTGTTGCCAAAATTTGCCATATTTTAATACTTATATTTTTTCTGGAGGCAGCTGATTGAAATAATGAAATGATAGCAGCGTTTCTAAAGAGTGAAGTTGTTCCTCGTATTCGTGAAATATTTGCAATTTGTATGAATTTCTCTTTGGAACGAAATGCACGATTAGTAAGTTTGTCGCATAGAAAAATGGTTTTCATTGTATCATATTTCATTATGCAGTAGCAAACGCAATTTGTTTTGTGGCGTTTCACCTCACAAACACAATTACATAGCTGTGCAGTAACTTGTCCCGCTTTCACTTTTTCCGATATTCCAAATAATGGCATAAATAATATGGAATAAATGAATTCTGAATCACTTACAGTTATTTTCATCTTTGAGAGTCTTTTTCTTTTGAAATGGGTTTCAGTGTCATAAAATGTTGCGGATCTATACGAAGCTGTCGATAAGTCTGTTCTAGAATTTGTATATTTTTGCCATAGCTTTTTTGCAGAAAAGTTTTCCGTTTTCTTAAACAAATTTGAAACAGTTTTTGTTTTTAACATATACACACACATAAATATTGATTTTGTGTTAAATGATTTCTTATTAGAATGACACACGCAAGTGCTTTTTTCATTATATATTTCACAATTACATTCACAATTATGAGCTACTGAAGGTTTTTTTAAAATTGTAGATTTTATTGATGCTAAGATTTGCAATGGGTAGTTAATTGTTCTATGCAAAAACTGCAACAAATTAATTTTCGATGTCCTCTTTTCAATTATTTCTATTGGCCATGTCGAAAAATGGTAAATTTGATTAATGGCTTCTTTGGCTTTTAATGCACTACACGCGATCTTTCTTGCCTTCTGTGTTGAGTAATTTCTAACCTGTTGAGTAATTTCTAAGTTCTGATAAGGTTGAATTGATAAACCAATATATAAACCATCTAAAATAAATAAGCTTGAAGTCCATTTCTTTTTGTCAGCTTGCATAGATTTAGTTTCTACTGTATATTTCCTTGATGAATTCTGTTTAATCATAGATAAACTTGCCTGTAAGACTATGGTAGATTGCTTACATTCAGATATATGTATATATAAAAAGGACTCAATAACTCGTTGTATTGACCACTGTGTCTTAGGAATCTTAGCATTCCACATAGTATTCGTTTGTGACAGTTTTATTTTTTTTGATTTCATGATGAATAACTTGGTTGTTCCAATATACAAAATAGGATTTAACTTTGGTGTAGATAAATTAATTGATTCCAAGGGTGATACTGTGAATTTGCGGCAAATGATTTCAGTCAAACTTGATTTAAATGTAGATTTTTTTTTATGTTTAGTGTGTATTTGATAAATGTTGAAAGTTTTAAAAATATTCATCACATCTTGCGATTTTTTTATTTCATTATGAGCCGGAATAAATATTATTGATAGAAATGAAATAATCCATATTTTACTATCTAACTCAGTTTTAAATGCAGCTGATTGGTACAGATTTACCACATAGTAATTGTTAACTATATTTATTGTTGCCATGTGCCCACCATTGCTCAATTGTTTAGTGTTTACTATTACGGCTGTAGATTTTTTGTTAACCACAGTGAATGAAAAATTATTCATAGTTTTCAGAGAAAATGACATGAAACTTTGATTCATTTTGAACGTTTGTAGGTAAGATTTAGTAGTTTCAGGCTGAGGAAATATTTGTAACAAACTTATATCTTTTATTCCTAAAATCGAAATTCTAATTTTCCATAGGTAAGATAATGTGGTCAATGGAGCTATTGTCGAATGAAAAAATTGGGTAATATTGTTTTTTGAGATAGACATTTCAATGTGTTGTATTAGCCACATGGAAATTTGGATGCCTTTTCTGGTTTCCCCAATGGTTTTTGAAACATTAAGTAGTTCAGTTGGTTTTCTTGTTGATTTCCTTCCTATCTTTCGAGTAAATTTAAATAATATACCGACGCTTGAACCATATTTTGATATCCCAAAATAATTTTGTTTATAAACGTGTTCAGGTTCAATGTTTGTTTCGGAGATAAATTTTTGTACAACTGTTAATGCCCATTTTGAAAAATGCTTCACTTTTCTTCCGGGAGCTTTGGATTGTGCGTTTTGTTTTGATAAAATTGTTGCCAAAATTTGCCATATTTTAATACTTATATTTTTTCTGGAGGCAGCTGATTGAAATAATGAAATGATAGCAGCGTTTCTAAAGAGTGAAGTTGTTCCTCGTATTCGTGAAATATTTGCAATTTGTATGAATTTCTCTTTGGAACGAAATGCACGATTAGTAAGTTTGTCGCATAGAAAAATGGTTTTCATTGTATCATATTTCATTATGCAGTAGCAAACGCAATTTGTTTTGTGGCGTTTCACCTCACAAACACAATTACATAGCTGTGCAGTTACTTGTCCCGCTTTTACTTTTTCCGATATTCCAAATACGGGCATAAATAATATGGAATAAATGAATTCTGAATCACTTACAGTTATTTTCATCTTTGAGAGTCTTTTTCTTTTGAAATGGGTTTCAGTGTCATAAAATGTTGCGGATCTATACGAAGCTGTCGATAAGTCTGTTCTAAAATTTGTATATTTTTGCCATAGCTTTTTTGCAGAAAAGTTTTCCGTTTTCTTAAACAAATTTGAAACAGTTTTTGTTTTTAACATATACACACACATAAATATTGATTTTGTGTTAAATGATTTCTTATTACAATGACACACGCAAGTGCTTTTTTCATTATATATTTCACAATTACATTCACAATTATGAGCTACTGAAGGTTTTTTAAAATTGTAGATTTTATTGATGCTAAGATTTGCAATGGGTAGTTAATTGTTCTATGCAAAAACTGCAACAAATTAATTTTCGATGTCCTCTTTTCAATTATTTCTATTGGCCATGTCGAAAAATGGTAAATTTGATTAATGGTTTCTTTGGCTTTTAGTGCACTACACGCGATCTTTCTTGCCTTCTGTATTGAGTAATTTCTAAAGTTCTGATAAGGTTGAATTGATAAACCAATATATAAACCATCTAAAATAAATAAGCTTGAAGTCCATTTCTTTTTGTCAGCTTGCATAGGTTTAGTTTCTACTGTATATTTCCTTAATGAATTCTGTTTAATCATAGATAAACTTGCCTGTAAGACTATGGTAGATTGCTTACATTCAGATATATGTATATATAAAAAGGACTCAATAACTCGTTGTATTGACCACTGTGTCTTAGGAATCTTAGCATTCCACATAGTATTCGTTTGTGACAGTTTTATTTTTTTTGATTTCATGATGAATAACTTGGTTGTTCCAATATACAAAAAAGGATTTAACTTTGGTGTAGATAAATTAATTGATTCCAAGGGTGATACTGTGAATTTGCGGCAAATGATTTCAGTCAAACTTGATTTAAATGTAGATTTTTGTTTATGTTTAGTGTGTATTTGATAAATGTTGAAAGTTTTAAAAATATTCATCACATCTTGCGATTTTTTTATTTCATTATGAGCCGGAATAAATATTATTGATAGAAATGAAATAATCCATATTTTACTATCTAACTCAGTTTTAAATGCAGCTGATTGGTACAGATTTACCATATAGTAATTGTTAACTATATTTATTGTTGCCATGTGCCCACCAATGCTTAATTGTTTAGTGTTTACTATTACGGCTGTAGATTTTTTGTTAACCACAGGGAATGAAAAATTATTCATAGTTTTAAGAGAAAATGACATGAAACTTTGATTCATTTTGAACGTTTTTAGGTAAGATTTAATATTTTCAGGCTGAGGAAATATTTGTAACAAACTTATATCTTTTATTCCTAAAATCGAAATTCTAATTTTCCATAGGTAAGATAATGTGGTCAATGGAGCTATTGTCGAATGAAAAAATTGGGTAATATTGTTTTTTGAGATAGACATTTCAATGTGTTGTATTAGCCACATGGAAATTTGGATGCCTTTTCTGGTTTCCCCAATGGTTTTTGAAACATTAAGTGGTTTAGTTGGTTTTCTTGTTGATTTCCTTTCTATCTTTCGAGTAAATTTAAATAATATACCGACGCTTGAACCATATTTTGATATCTCAAAATAATTTTGTTTATAAACGTGTTCAGGTTCAATGTTTGTTTCGGAGATAAATTTTTGTACAACTGTTAATGCCCATTTTGAAAAATGCTTCTCTTTTCTTCCGGGAGCTTTGGATTGTGCGTTTTGTTTTGATAAAATTGTTGCCAAAATTTGCCATATTTTAATACTTATATTTTTTCTGGAGGCAGCTGATTGAAATAATGAAATGATAGCAGCGTTTCTAAAGAGTGAAGTTGTTCCTCGTATTCGTGAAATATTTGGAATTTGTATGAATTTCTCTTTGGAACGAAATGCACGATTAGTAAGTTTGTCGCATAGAAAAATGGTTTTCATTGTATCATATTTCATTATGCAGTAGCAAACGCAATTTGTTTTGTGGCGTTTCACCTCACAAACACAATTACATAGCTGTGCAGTAACTTGTCCCGCTTTCACTTTTTCCGATATTCCAAATAATGGCATAAATAATATGGAATAAATGAATTCTGAATCACTTACAGTTATTTTCATCTTTGAGAGTCTTTTTCTTTTGAAATGGGTTTCAGTGTCATAA
The DNA here is from genome assembly GCA_035045925.1 of Drosophila atripex. Taxonomy (NCBI): domain Eukaryota; kingdom Metazoa; phylum Arthropoda; class Insecta; order Diptera; family Drosophilidae; genus Drosophila; species Drosophila atripex. The sequence continues at coordinate 355,227 of JAWNOP010000019.1, forward strand.
AATGTTGCGGATCTATACGAAGCTGTCGATAAGTCTGTTCTAAAATTTGTATATTTTTGCCATAGCTTTTTTGCAGAAAAGTTTTCCGTTTTCTTAAACAAATTTGAAACAGTTTTTGTTTTTAACATATACACACACATAAATATTGATTTTGTGTTAAATGATTTCTTATTACAATGACACACGCAAGTGCTTTTTTCATTATATATTTCACAATTACATTCACAATTATGAGCTACTGAAGGTTTTTTTAAAATTGTAGATTTTATTGATGCTAAGATTTGCAATGGGTAGTTAATTGTTCTATGCAAAAACTGCAACAAATTAATTTTCGATGTCCTCTTTTCAATTATTTCTATTGGCCATGTCGAAAAATGGTAAATTTGATTAATGGTTTCTTTGGCTTTTAGTGCACTACACGCGATCTTTCTTGCCTTCTGTGTTGAGTAATTTCTAACCTGTTGAGTAATTTCTAAGTTCTGATAAGGTTGAATTGATAAACCAATATATAAACCATCTAAAATAAATAAGCTTGAAGTCCATTTCTTTTTGTCAGCTTGCATAGGTTTAGTTTCTACTGTATATTTCCTTGATGAATTCTGTTTAATCATAGATAAACTTGCCTGTAAGACTATGGTAGATTGCTTACATTCAGATATATGTATATATAAAAAGGACTCAATAACTCGTTGTATTGACCACTGTGTCTTAGGAATCTTAGCATTCCACATAGTATTCGTTTGTGACAGTTTTATTTTTTTTGATTTCATGATGAATAACTTGGTTGTTCCAATATACAAAAAAGGATTTAACTTTGGTGTAGATAAATTAATTGATTCCAAGGGTGATACTGTGAATTTGCGGCAAATGATTTCAGTCAAACTTGATTTAAATGTAGATTTTTGTTTATGTTTAGTGTGTATTTGATAAATGTTGAAAGTTTTAAAAATATTCATCACATCTTGCGATTTTTTTATTTCATTATGAGCCGGAATAAATATTATTGATAGAAATGAAATAATCCATATTTTACTATCTAACTCAGTTTTAAATGCAGCTGATTGGTACAGATTTACCATATAGTAATTGTTAACTATATTTATTGTTGCCATGTGCCCACCAATGCTTAATTGTTTAGTGTTTACTATTACGGCTGTAGATTTTTTGTTAACCACAGGGAATGAAAAATTATTCATAGTTTTAAGAGAAAATGACATGAAACTTTGATTCATTTTGAACGTTTTTAGGTGAAGATTTAATATTTTCAGGCTGAGGAAATATTTGTAACAAACTTATATCTTTTATTCCTAAAATCGAAATTCTAATTTTCCATAGGTAAGATAATGTGGTCAATGGAGCTATTGTCGAATGAAAAAATTGGGTAATATTGTTTTTTGAGATAGACATTTCAATGTGTTGTATTAGCCACATGGAAATTTGGATGCCTTTTCTGGTTTCCCCAATGGTTTTTGAAACAGTAAGTGGTTTAGTTGGTTTTCTTGTTGATTTACTTTCTATCTTTCGAGTAAATTTAAATAATATACCGACGCTTGAACCATATTTTGATATCTCAAAATAATTTTGTTTATAAACGTGTTCAGGTTCAATGTTTGTTTCGGAGATAAATTTTTGTACAACTGTTAATGCCCATTTTGAAAAATGCTTCTCTTTTCTTCCGGGAGCTTTGGATTGTGCGTTTTGTTTTGATAAAATTGTTGCCAAAATTTGCCATATTTTAATACTTATATTTTTTCTGGAGGCAGCTGATTGAAATAATGAAATGATAGCAGCGTTTCTAAAGAGTGAAGTTGTTCCTCGTATTCGTGAAATATTTGGAATTTGTATGAATTTCTCTTTGGAACGAAATGCACGATTAGTAAGTTTGTCGCATAGAAAAATGGTTTTCATTGTATCATATTTCATTATGCAGTAGCAAACGCAATTTGTTTTGTGGCGTTTCACCTCACAAACACAATTACATAGCTGTGCAGTAACTTGTCCCGCTTTCACTTTTTCCGATATTCCAAATAATGGCATAAATAATATGGAATAAATGAATTCTGAATCACTTACAGTTATTTTCATCTTTGAAAGTCTTTTTCTTTTGAAATGGGTTTCAGTGTCATAAAATGTTGCGGATCTATACAAAGCTGTCGATAAGTCTGTTCTAAAATTTGTATATTTTTGCCATAGCTTTTTTGCAGAAAAGAGTTCCGTTTTCTTAAACAAATTTGAAACAGTTTTTGTTTTTAACATATACACACACATAAATATTGATTTTGTGTTAAATGATTTCTTATTAGAATGACACACGCAAGTGCTTTTTTCATTATATATTTCACAATTACATTCACAATTATGAGCTACTGAAGGTTTTTTTAAAATTGTAGATTTTATTGATGCTAAGATTTGCAATGGGTAGTTAATTGTTCTATGCAAAAACTGCAACAAATTAATTTTCGATGTCCTCTTTTCAATTATTTCTATTGGCCATGTCGAAAAATGGTAAATTTGATTAATGGTTTCTTTGGCTTTTAGTGCACTACACGCGATCTTTCTTGCCTTCTGTGTTGAGTAATTTCTAAAGTTCTGATAAGGTTGAATTGATAAACCAATATATAAACCATCTAAAATAAATAAGCTTGAAGTCCATTTCTTTTTGTCAGCTTGCATAGGTTTAGTTTCTACTGTATATTTCCTTGATGAATTCTGTTTAATCATAGATAAACTTGCCTGTAAGACTATGGTAGATTGCTTACATTCAGATATATGTATATATAAAAAGGACTCAATAACTCGTTGTATTGACCACTGTGTCTTAGGAATCTTAGCATTCCACATAGTATTCGTTTGTGACAGTTTTATTTTTTTTGATTTCATGATGAATAACTTGGTTGTTCCAATATACAAAAAAGGATTTAACTTTGGTGTAGATAAATTAATTGATTCCAAGGGTGATACTGTGAATTTGCGGCAAATGATTTCAGTCAAACTTGATTTAAATGTAGATTTTTGTTTATGTTTAGTGTGTATTTGATAAATGTGGATAGTTTTAAAAATATTCATCACATCTTGCGATTTTTTTATTTCATTATGAGCCGGAATAAATATTATTGATAGAAATGAAATAATCCATATTTTACTATCTAACTCAGTTTTAAATGCAGCTGATTGATACAGATTTACCACATAGTAATTGTTAACTATATTTATTGTTGCCATGTGCCCACCATTGCTCAATTGTTTAGTGTTTACCATAACGGCTGTAGATTTTTTGTTAACCACAGTGAATGAAAAATTATTCATAGTTTTTAGAGAAAATGACATGAAACTTTGATTCATTTTGAACGTTTGTAGGTAAGATTTAATATTTTCAGGCTGAGGAAATATTTGTAACAAACTTATATCTTTTATTCCTAAAATCGAAATTCTAATTTTCCATAGGTAAGATAATGTGGTCAATGGAGCTATTGTCGAATGAAAAAATTGGGTAATATTGTTTTTTGAGATAGACATTTCAATGTGTTGTATTAGCCACATGGAAATTTGGATGCCTTTTCTGGTTTCCCCAATGGTTTTTGAAACATTAAGTGGTTTAGTTGGTTTTCTTGTTGATTTCCTTCCTATCTTTCGAGTAAATTTAAATAATATACCGACGCTTGAACCATATTTTGATATCTCAAAATAATTTTGTTTATAAACGTGTTCAGGTTCAATGTTTGTTTTGGAGATAAATTTTTGTACAACTGTTAATGCCCATTTTGAAAAATGCTTCTCTTTTCTTCCGGGAGCTTTGGATTGTGCGTTTTGTTTTGATAAAATTGTTGCCAAAATTTGCCATATTTTAATACTTATATTTTTTCTGGAGGCAGCTGATTGAAATAATGAAATGATAGCAGCGTTTCTAAAGAGTGAAGTTGTTCCTCGTATTCGTGAAATATTTGGAATTTGTATGAATTTCTCTTTGGAACGAAATGCACGATTAGTAAGTTTGTCGCATAGAAAAATGGTTTTCATTGTATCATATTTCATTATGCAGTAGCAAACGCAATTTGTTTTGTGGCGTTTCACCTCACAAACACAATTACATAGCTGTGCAGTAACTTGTCCCGCTTTCACTTTTTCCGATATTCCAAATAATGGCATAAATAATATGGAATAAATGAATTCTGAATCACTTACAGTTATTTTCATCTTTGAAAGTCTTTTTCTTTTGAAATGGGTTTCAGTGTCATAAAATGTTGCGGATCTATACGAAGCTGTCGATAAGTCTGTTCTAAAATTTGTATATTTTTGCCATAGCTTTTTTGCAGAAAAGTTTTCCGTTTTCTTAAACAATTTTGAAACAGTTTTTGTTTTTAACATATACACACACATAAATATTGATTTTGTGTTAAATGATTTCTTATTACAATGACACACGCAAGTGCTTTTTTCATTATATATTTCCCAATTACATTCACAATTATGAGCTACTGAAGGTTTTTTTAAAATTGTAGATTTTATTGATGCTAAGATTTGCAATGGGTAGTTTATTGTTCTATGCAAAAACTGCAACAAATTAATTTTCGATGTCCTCTTTTCAATTATTTCTATTGGCCATGTCGAAAAATGGTAAATTTGATTAATGGTTTCTTTGGCTTTTAGTGCACTACACGCGATCTTTCTTGCCTTCTGTGTTGAGTAATTTCTAACCTGTTGAGTAATTTCTAAGTTCTGATAAGGTTGAATTGATAAACCAATATATAAACCATCTAAAATAAATGAGCTTGAAGTCCATTTCTTTTTGTCAGCTTGCATAGATTTAGTTTCTGTATATTTCCTTGATGAATTCTGTTTGATCATAGATAAACTTGCCTGTAAGACTATGGTAGATTGCTTACATTCAGATATATGTATATATATATATGACCCATTAACTCGTTGTATTGACCACTGTTCGTTAGGAATGTTAGCATTCCATATATTATACGCATGTGAAAAATTTGTTTTTTGTAAAATCCGACTTTGAATGACCACTCCAATTATCCACTTTAAAAAATGTTTCATTACCCTTCTAGGCTTTATGCTATACCATAGAATGCATGTACAATTTATGTTCGTTTTAAATGAAATATTACCTAAGTGTCTTAAATTATTATACAATTTTAATAAATAGATTAGTTCAGTATCAATAAATGTTTTGGAGTCTGATACCGATAAGTGAAACTGCCGACCGATAAGAACTGATACTCGTGATATTTTTTCAATTAGCTGTTGTTCTGTATTTAATATTGCGTCAATTTTTGGAAAATTATAAATAGCGTAGGTGTAAAATCGACGGAAAACAAATTCCGGTGTTAATGTGGTTTTTATTCCATTAATAAAAGGTATAATTTGTTTTGATAAATAATTTTCCGAGTTGCTTAATTTTTTAATTCTTACATTATTTGTGAGGACACCTGATTTGAGTAGAATTATAACATATTTATCTATAAATATATTTATTTCCCTCATAAGCTTACCGTTATATATTTCGAAGATTTTAGATCTGTCGTTAAAAATAGGGAGTACAAAATTGTTCACAGTTTTATAATAAAATATAATAAAACTAAAATTAATTTTCGAATTTTTAATGTTTCGCAGTGACCATTTGGAAAAGCTCTTAAATTTTATGTATCTAATCCAATTTTTTTTTCTTGTTGAGTCTCCTGATTTTATCAACTTCACTTTTGTTTGAATATTTTTCATAAATGTAAACACAATCTCCAAATTATTAAATTGAAACCACTTTGTATTATATATGATACACTTCTTAAAGTATTTTGAATAGTGAATTTGATTTGAATTCTTTAATTTTAATAATTTGCTGTTTGTTTCCCTATACATCCATAGATCTCTTGAATTTTTTTTGTTGGTTTTCATTTGGGAGTAATAAATATTTATGATCTGTATTTTACTTTTTTTTTTGCATTTATTTGACTTTATATTCATTTCCATTGTCGTGATCTTCCAATTAATAAAAAAATAAAAAATACTGATAAAATTATATTCAATATTGCGTTCAACAATTAGCTGTGTATGGGAAATTATTGGAAATAAATTAATTCTGAGCTCTGAATAAGTCTCTAATATGTATGGAATCATAATAATTATTTTATTATTTTGGGTTTTTGATTTAATGGGTAAAACAATATCCAATTTATCTTCACTTTTAATAGCTGAAAATAATGTTAAAAAAATCTTTAATGATGAATGAATTTACTTTGCGCTTTAAAAAATATTTCTGATTTAATAGATAGTCCTTAAAATCAATAAAGTAAAGCTAACTTCGGGCGGAGCCAGAGTTGATATACCATTGCAGTGGAAGTGATGGAAGCTTATATTATTAGATATATATCGGATCGTATATGGTCGGACGAACTTTATGAAATTGGGCATATCCAATTATTTTGCCCAATGTGAAATCTATAGTCTCATCCTTCTAACTAAAAAAACAACGAAGTTATGGCCGATATAGTCGGCCGATCCTTATCAAATTTGGCATACTAAATTATTTTGCCCAAAGTGGAATCCAAACCATACTTCTAAGTTGAAAAACAAAGTTATGGCATTCCTGATCAATCAGTTATATGAAAGATATAGGATATAGTCGGCCGATCCTTATGAAATTTGCCATTCAAATTATTTTGCCAAAAACAAATCATTTTTATTAGTAGAAAAGATATGAAATCCCATGCTTCTAACTTAAAAAACAACGAAGTTCTGGCATTTCCGATAAATCAGTTATATGGCAGCTAAAGGTTATAGTCGACCGATCCCGGCCGTTCCAACTATATACTGCCTGCAAAGAAAATAAGGGTATGTGCAAAGTTTGAAGGCGATAGCTTTAAAACTGAGAGACTAGTTTGCGTAGAAACAGACAGATAGACGGACATGCTTATATCGACTCAGGAGGTGATCCTGATCAAGAATATATATACTTTATAGGGTCGGAGATGTCACATTCTCTGTGTTACACACTTTTGACCAAAATTATAATACCCTCTGCAAGGGTATAAATATTAACCTACTTTTAAACTCAAATTTTTTGAATCGAACGATCTTTTTTGATTAAACATCATATTTAGAACTAATATATATAGAATTTCGTTGTTTTATGTATATGAACTCATTAACGAATAATGATTCGCAAGGTTGAATAACTTTTTCCAACTGTCTTACAACTTCAAAAATTGTTGAACACATATTGAATATTTTTTGAGATATGTTGTTCAATTCTATTACTATTAATATTTAATATGAGAGCCCATAAAAGCCCATTTAAAAAAAGGAAAAATTTGGTTCACAGTCTTGAATAAGTGGCTATGTTAAGGTGCATGGATGCAAAAAATTAAAACAGATTTTACTGAAAATCGAGTTCTTAAGTTTATTGATTTTAATTTATCCCCTTGAATTATTATATTTTTTTAACATGTTTAGTGTGTACTTGATACAAGATGAAAGTTTTAAAAGTATTCATTACATCTTGCGTTTTATTTATTTCATTATGAGGCTTAATAATTATGTTTGATTGAATTTTGAATTAATCCATATTTAACTACCTAATTCAGTTTTAAATGCAGCTGATTGGTACAGATTTACCACATAGCAATTGTTGACTATATTTATTATTGCCATGCGCCCACCATTACTTAATTGATTGGCGTTTACAGAGACGACTGAAGATTTTTTTAAAGAAGCCGTAGATAAAAAGTTATTCATAGTTTTATGAGAAAATGACATGAAGCTTTGATGAATTTTGAACGTTTGTTGGTAAGATTTAACAGTTTCAGGCTGAAGAAATATTTGTAACGAACTTATATATTTTATTCCTAAAATCGAAATTATAATTTTCCATAGGTAAGATAATGTGGTCAAAGGAGCTATTGTCGAATGAAAAAACTTTTCACTGTGTTGTATTAGCCACATGGAAATTTGGATGCCTTTTCTGGTTTCCCCAATGGTTTTTGAAACATTAAGTGGTTTAGTTGCTTTTCTTGTTGATTTCCTTCCTATCTTTCGAGTAAATTTAAATAATATACCGACGCTTGAACCATATTTTGATATCTCAAAGTAATTTTATTTACAAACGTGTTCAGGTTCAATGTTTGTTTCGGAGATAAATTTTTGTAGAACTGATAATGCTCATTATAAAAAATGCTTCACTTGACTTCCGGGAGCTTTGGAAGGGTATTCTAATTTTGGTCAAAAGTGTGCAACGCAGTGAAGGAGACATCTCCGACCCTATAAAGTATATATATTCTTGATCAGGATCACCTCCTGAGTCGATATAAGCATTCTCAGTTTTAAAGCTATCGCCTTCAAAGTTTGCACACACTCTTATTTCCTTTGCAGTCAGTATATAAGTCGGAAAGGCGGGGATGGGTTGACTACATCTTACAGCTGCCATATAACTGATTGATCGGAAATGCCATTTCTTAGATGTTTTTTAAGTTAGAAGGATGGGACTTTGAATGGATTCTACTTTGGGAAAATTAATCCAACCTTTCGAATTTCATAAAGATCGGCCTACCATATACGATCCGATATATATCTAATAATATAAGATGCATGCCACCTAGCGGACTGCCACTCAACTGCAAGGGTATATCAACTTTGGCTCCGTCCGAAGTTAGCTTTCCTTTCTTGTTTTTGTTGCTTTTTTCATTTGGGAGTAATAGATATTTATGATCTGTATTTTACATTTTTTTTTGCATTTATTTGACTTTATATTCATTTCCATTGTCGTGATCTTCCAATTAATAAAAAAAATAAAAAATACTGATTAAATTATATTCAATATCGGAAATTCAATGTCGGAAATTATTGGAAATCAAATAATTCTGAACTGAATTATGTATCGAATCATTATAATTATTTTGTTATTTGGTTATTACTTTTAATAGCTGAAAATGATGTTTAAAAAAAACCTTTAGTAATGAATTTACTTGCGCTTTTTAAAAAATATTTCTGATTTGATAGATAGTCCTTAAAAACACTGTTTTAAGGAAGCGGAGCCAATGTTGATATACCCTTGCAGTTAGATGGAAGCTTATATTATTGTATATATATCGAATCGTATATGGTCGGACGACCTTTATGAAATTGGGAATATCCAATTAATTTGACCAATGTAAAATCTATAGTCTCATCCTTCTAACTAAAAAAATAACGAAGTTATGGCCGATATAGTCGGCCGATCCTTATCAAATTTGGCATACTAAATTATTTTGCCCAAAGTGGAATCCAAACCATACTTTTAAGTTGAAAAACAAAGGTTTGGCATTCCTGATCAATCAGTTATATGAAAGATATAGGATATAGTCGGCCGATCCTGGCTATTCCGGCTTATATTTGCCTGCAAAGAAGGGTGTGTGCAAAGTTTGAAGACGATAGCTTTGAAACTTAGAGACTAGTTTGCGTAGAAAGAGACAGATAGACGGACAGACGGGCATATATCAACTCAGAAGGTGATCGTTATCAAGAATATATAAGATATTAATAAGAGTGGGCTATTATATTTATTTGATTATTTCCCTTAAGCCTGTTTAGGTAAAGGTTAAATAATAAATCAATTGGGTTATTTTGTTATTACTTTATTTCCTTTAAACCTGTTAAGGTAAAGGTTAATATCGTTTTTACAATTATTAATTAGCACAACTATGGTTGTGGCTTTTGCCTGGTCGCAGCGCTGTCGCTAAAGGTGCCGGGTCAGCAGTTGGTATCCGGTGACGATCACTCGTTGCACGAGTGTTTGGCCGGGCTCCGGGCGATTGCCCCCAGAGTGCGGATTCGCCAGTTTCTTTACTGCCCGTTGGCCACCGGATAGGGCCTGCAATTTGGCAATTTCTCTTTGTGAGAACTGGGTGTGTTTACTTCTCCTCCCTTTAAGTGGTTGCCGTCCCGGTGACCCGCTAGTTCTTTGACCCGCATGTCTTCATTAGTTCCTGGTTCGGGGTGACCTCTGATCTTTAGGTAATGGTAGCCGAGCCAATCGGTGGAGCATAGTAGGAAGAAAGCGAGTAGGGAAGGGAGTAGCTGAGGAAGGAACCCAAGGTAAGTTCTTCTCTAAGGTCCTGATGTGGTGGAGGTTGTTAAGACTCAGCTCGTGAAGAAGTGGGAGACTTAGCCGGTTTTGGTGTGTCGTGATGTTGACCACGGTCATGGCCGACACAGCGGGTTTTTTCATCGAACTTGCCAGCTGATTTACGAACCAAGTTCCGTTGAGGCCTGTCAGAATAGGTTACCAAGTAGGATCCAGATATTTTTTGGTCCCGTCCCTGGTCGTCGGTTATGGTCATGTTGGCCTCCTTTATTATGAGGGTGCCGTGATCTATAACTGTAACTGGATCCAGATGACCTGGGAGCGTAGAGCATTGCGCAATAGCTCCAGAAACTATTTGCTGGGCACAAGTGCCATTTTTGAGCTCCTTGCAGAAGGTGGCTCCGACCGTCGTCTTGCAGTACCCGATGTTGATGTTTCGTCTTGGGCACTCAGCGACCAAATTTCCACTTTCGAAGTTTAGGGTTAGGGAATTTAATGAGAAATTGAATGATATCGAAGTTTTGGAAAACACTTATACATACTAGATACTTCTTATATTTCTATTAAACTAATGTTAATAGGCTGCTTGTCTTTAAATTCGCCAATGTCAGAGCTATCTAGAATTGCCGGGCTTACAATATTTAGTTTTGCTAGGGTTAGGCCCATAAGGATATTTTCTAAATCCGTGATTATGATTCTGTTTTTAGCCAAAATAATTTCCAAAAGGTGTGTTTCTTTATTTGTTTCAAATTTTTGAATTTGGTTCATTGCGTTTATAAGTTCGTTCAAACGCTCTTGGTATTTGATATTTAATTCAATTTGTCATTCATCTGCTCTCATTAGTAAATCTTGATTGAATTTTATTTGCTCCCAATTATTAAAGTCGGGCGGCCCTATGATGAATTTTTAGAGTTGCTACTAACTTACGAATGTGTGTGAGTTCTGTCATTATAACCGGTATCCTGTGGTCTTCAGTAAATGTTCTTGTCAACGTTTCGGTCTGGTCAGCGTAGTCCTCGTAAGTTGTCATGTTCGTCGCGTGTTGTAAGTATCTGAAAGATTCCCAAACTACAATTTCACCGTCCTCTATAGGGGTATAGTCGGCGTTCGTATAGTCATTCAGTTTCACCGTTGCGTCTGTTCTAGCATCCGTTAATGCCCATACTAAAATGTATTTTCCTATCCTAGAAAGATATGAATGAATAAAAAATGTAAAATTTGTAAAAAGGGTGAGGAGTCTAGCGAGGGTTATTAGCGTAGGTTGTCCTTGTGGACCACCCTCCCTTTAATTAGGACCGTGGTCCCCAGGTCTGCCTCCATTACTTCTTCCGAACATAGCGGTGATAGCTTGTTTCCTAGTCACTTATTTCCTTTCAGAAAAACTTTTTCGCCGACTTGATAGTCCTTATAGGTCCTATTTTTATTTACTTGGTCAAGTGCCTTTTTTTGGGCTTCTTGAATTTTCTTACTTTTTTTTTTCTCGAATTCTGCGGACTTTGAGTGAACGATTTCCATTGGTTTTTTTTATCAGTTACTGAGTGAATTGAAGTATTATATTTGTTAGTCGCCAAAAGAATTAATTCTACCGTGTCATTTAGATTGCGTCCCAGTTTCAGACATCCGGCTATTTCAGCTAGAGTGCTATGTAACCTCTCTACTTGACCATTTGAGGTGCTGTGTAGAAGTGGGGCATTGGAAATGGTGATATTGAAGTGATTTAGCAAAATTGATTTAATGGTCTCGGAATTTAGTTATTTTTTATTATCGCAGTAGATTGTTTTTGTTTTTGGGAAAAAATTTATAATGTGTAACAGAGGGGCTTTTATGTCTATGATAGCCCTCGATGCGATGGATTGCACCGTGGCGAATTTCGAGAACTTATCGACGCATGTAAGGGAAAGAGTGCCGTCTGTTGAGAAAATAGCAATGTGTTTGATTTCCCCTACAGAAGAAGGTATAGGTGTTTTGCTACCCCCTGTCTAGATGGATGGCGTTTGTATTTGGCCATGGAACAGGTTCGGCAGATTGACGTAATTTCCGTTGCTAACCGGAGCATTTTTGGGAAACGTAATCCCTAAGAATTTGCTTTACATTTTCCTGTGCTGCTCGATGAGCTCTGTTGTGTTCTGCTATAACGATTTCCTTGTGCTCGGTCGTGTCCGTTATGTCTTGTACGAAGCTTTTTGTGTACTTGAAAGAAGTGCTAGGCATCCCAACACCAACTCTATTAGTTGGTGTTGGATAAATGCTAGAGTTGGTAGTTTCGGAGGTTTTTTAATGCCCAAACAATGGCGAGGAGCTCTCGCTCGTTGGTTGCATAATTTTTTTCGTTGTCACGTAGGCTACGTGATATCATTGTGATTGGGCGGCCATCTTGAGATAGTACCGCCCCAAGTCCGAGACCTGATGCGTCCGTTGTTAAATCAAACGGCCTCTTAAAGTCTGGGTATGACAGCAAAACGTCCTCTGATGCCAAGATTTCCCTCAGATTGTCAAACGCTTCTGTCTGTTTTTTGCTCATATTGATGTCAATCTTTCTTGATTGATGTTTGCTGACCTTACCATTTTCTCCCTTTAAAATATTTGTTAGGGGCCTTGCGATTGTCGCTAAGTTTTTGATGAAATACCTGTAGTAGCTTGCTAACCCCAAAAATTATCTGAGGTCGAAAAGTGTTTTTGGTGGGGAAAAATTCTTAATGACTTCTACCTTTTCGGGTGATGTTCAACCCTGCGATACTATGAACCCCAAGTATTCGACGCTCTTTTTAAAGAACTTTGACTTTTCCTGGGATACTCTCATGCCTGCTTCTAAGACCCTCTTCATTGTTAAGACCCAATCCACGTCCTTTACGTAATCTTCCTTTGTTTTTGAGAAGATTATGAAGTCATCTACATATACGTAGCATAATTTAGAGATTCTCTCTCTTAGAACGTCATCGATAGCCCTTTGAAAGATGCTCGGGGCATTTTTAAGTCCGAATGGCATTCTTCAAAACTCGTATTTGCCTGATTTGAGGTCGAGCGTTGTGAAAAATTGTGACTCGCCCATGTTCGACAATATTGTCGAAATTGTAGGGATAGAATATCTATCATCTACGGTTCTTTGGTTTAGCTTCCTGAAGTCTATAACCAAACGATTCTTCTTAGCCCCATTTGGGTCCGTTCCCTTTTTATCTACAACCCAGGTGGGGTTATTATATGGGGACTTGGATGGCCTTAATACGCCGTCCGCAAGAAGTTGTTTAACCTCTGCATTGACGAATTCGGTTACACCCATGGGGTGCGGGTACGACCTGGAGTACACCGGTTCCCCATCAGTTTTAATTGTGGCTATAGTGTTAATGTTAAATGGCAGCGCTTCGTCCAGATCGGCGAAGGCTTTATGATTTTTTACAATCATTTTATCAAAGGTGGCTTTTATTGCCAGGGGAACATCATCATCATCAATTTTAAAAAAATTACGTTTTCTGCCTTGGTGAATTTGATATTTTCGTTTCCATTGTTTTTGTGCAGAGTATTGCCGGTAAAATCGAGTTTCGCATTCACTTGTTTAAGCAAGTCGAGCCCGATAATGCCGTCAAAGTCTTTGAGGTTATTTAGTATGAAAAAGGGTGTTTTTACGTTAAAAACAGAAACTAGACATTTTTTGTCAATTTTGGTGAATCCATGGATTGACTTCACCGTGAAGGGTTTCTCCGCCACGATGCCTTTCGGCCCCGGGATTGGAGTAATGTAATTTTTTGAAGTACCTGTGTCTAAAAGTAATTTTATTTATTTTCCTGCTACCGTACGTGTGATGTAAGGGAGCAGGGATTTTACCCTAGAAAATGACAAGAGTCGTCTGCGTCCATTTCATCTTCTATTTCAGTAGCCCAGGCTTAATTAGTTAGTTTTTTAAGAGTTTCCATTTATGACTTCAACACAATCTTTTGCCATGTTGTGGGCTGCCTAAACCTGGAAGAGGTGTCGACCTCCATTGGCTCTGGAGCTGGCTGACCCTGAGTGTTGTAGGGTCTTTGTTTAAAAGAACCATTTTGGTTGTTGGTTCCCTTTTGAGTCCTAATGAAGTGAGGGGTTTTTTTATTGCCCCTGAGTTTTGGGTCTGTTCGTAATGGGTTTGGGGATTTTTCCAATCTGCTTGCCGTTGGATATTCGGCTTATGTGTTCTTTCCTCATAGTGTCGGGCGAAAGTGGCCGCAAAGGCGCTCTTTCGTTACTTGATTCAGCCTCTTGTGCCAGTGCTAATGCTGTTGGCAAGTCTCGTGGCTGTGCCGGAAAAACGGCTATTTTTAGAGATTTTTTTAGGCCAGATACGAACGCATGTAAAGCGTCATTTCTGTGTTGCTCATTTAAGACAGCTGCTGCGGCTGCGTCATGCGTCATAATTGTCTTGTTAGTTAAAAGTGTTAGCTTTCGTTCTACTTCGTCGTAGTACTTAAGCAGGGGCAGTTCCCCTTGTCTGCATAAGCTTAATTCTTGTTTAATAACGTGCGTCGGAGTTTTGTCCGCGTACGTAAAATCTAGGCGTGCCAGTATGGCATGAAAATTAAATATTGTGTTAAAAGAGGATAATACAGCAGCCGCTGGTCCTCTAACTTTACTTTTTAGTATTCCTACCGCCTGATAATGTCGCCTACTGCCATCATAAGGTTCAAAAACTTTATAAGCTGCGGTGGCGGTTCCTTTATGATTGCGGCTAGTTTTCTATCAAATAGTTCCTGTTGCTTTTGGAGTGCGCCAGCTATGGCGGCTTCCATACTCGCAATTTGGCCTTCCTGCATTCTTTGTGTCCACTGGTGGGTTTCTGGGTTTGGGACGTTGAGAGCGCTGTCTCGAAAAAGTGCTGCCCTACTGGTAGATGGGGGACAATTCTGCTTCACTTTGTTGAAGTGTTTTTTGTTTTTCTACTTTTGTTTCCAAAAGATTCCTGTATTCTGTGAGAACCTCTTCGTCCGACGAAAACTCTTCATTAAATCTGTGCATGGGTGTGGCTGAATTGGTTTCAGTATTAAATAGAATTCCCAATTACATTCCAGGTATTTCTTTTCCAATGATAAAAAAAAATATAACTTCTATCTGAACTTTTTTTTATTAGTGCTACAAAATTCAATTATGAGCTTGATGAATATTTATTATTAAAAATTAAATTCCAAAATATTAGAAAATATTTAGTATTAAAAAGATTTGTATCCTACAAAAAATTTTTTAGTTGATGATAGTTTTTTTAAGGGATTTAATAATGTTCCCTTTATTAGATACTGGCCAATTTATTCTCTGAATACTTTATTTATTATTAAAAGAATTTATTTCCTACAAAAGGTACTTTTTTATATCTGAACGTTTTGTGTAGGGGAATTAATAATGTAGGGGAATTAATAATGTTTTTTACTTATTATTAATTATTCTCTGAATACATTCAATGTTGGCGAAGAATTTAGACAAGAAGCCTACTCACATTTCTTATTAATATTGTGTGGTCGCTGCTACTGTTGCCGTCGCTGCTGTTGTTGCCGTCGCTGGTACTGCTGCTGTCGCTGCTACTGCTGCCGTCGCTGTTACTGCTGCTGCTGCCGTCTCTGTTGTCTCGGGCGAGGCAGGGGTAACTTTATAGCTCCGTTTGTTTTTTTTTTTTTTTTTCGGAACAAACTGCAAGCACGATGGAATTGCAGCTTTTTTTATTTTTATTTTATTGTTTGCAATTTTATTTATTTGATAATTGCACTGCACTATGTCGCTAGAGTATTTGGAACTCAGAATCTTTAATTTCTTTGTGGAATTATTGAACCGTGTATCGGTTCAGTTTGTTGAGTTCTTTTTTCACTTTGTATGTTTATTTTACTTTTTCCGGCTTTTTTTCCGTCGCCGATTCTTGCACTTGTCTTTATTTTATTTTTATGTCGTTTTTATTAACGGGATTCTTTTATTTGGATGCGGGTTTTTAATCACGTTTGGGCGCCAGTTATTAATAAGAGGGGCTATTATATTTATTTGATTATTTCCCTTAAGCCTGTTTAGGTAAAGGTTAAATAATAAATCAATTGGGTTATTTCGTTATTACTTTATTTCCTTTAAACCTGTTAAGATAAAGGTTAATATCGTTTTTACAATTATTAATTAGCACAATTATGTACTATGGGGAATTTGGCCGATTTCATGGTATTAATTAATAACTTTTGAACTAAGTAAGATTTTTCGAAACGGTTTTTTTTTATTATTGTTATAGACACCGATAGGAATGTTTTTAGCAAAATGGGCGTGGCTCCGCCCGTTCTCTGATGAAATATTATTTATTAACTTTTAAACTAAATAAAATTTTTCGAAACGGTTTTTTCTATTAGTCTTATGGAGATCGTTGGAAATAGTTTTTGGTAAAATGGGCGTGATTCCGCTCTCCCAGGACGAGAAACATTTTTGTTTATTTCATATAGAAAAGTGGATAAAGTGACAACAAATAATAAAATAATAAGTTTATAATATATTTTCATTTTCAAGGTCTTCATCAGACATAAAATAAAAATCGTCAATTTCCTCTCCATTTGATCATGGCCTTCAAAATTACACAATAAAAGGCTTAAAACATCTGATGGAAGTTGCATACTTTTATGCTTCCGAATTCGTTTCATAAGGTATGTTGATGAAATGACAGGATCAGAAGTATCTAAGGCTCTGTTGAAAATTAAATTATTAACACGACTATGCTTCCGTGCGTGATGCAGTCTATCTGCTTTATAAATTTTGTTGCGTGCTTCCGACGCTTCTTCTCCGAAATAGCCAACGGGAAGTATTGTATTTTCCATAATTTGCCTTGAATGAACAATTATTTTGTGAACAGTTGCCGTCATTGGCAACCATTGATAACAATCCACAATTTGTTCCCCAGTTTTGAAACAAAATTGTTCAAATTTCTCCAAATCAATCGGCAGTTTCTCTTGCATATCTTCTATTTACCATTTATATTTAGGCAAAATAAACTGCTTTTCTTTTTCAAATAGTTGTTGTGTTTTACAACATCAATGTTTCTAGTTATTTTGCTCGAAAGAAAATCAAGAATTAATCTTTCTTTGTTTGAGTTCTCCGTCTCCTTACACCATTCTTCAAAAACCTCCGCGTTCGAAAACTCGAAGATACCTGACAAAAAAACGAAATTACGCAGATTGTGCGCATTTGTGCAAGTTAACTTTTTATTTATTATAAAACAAAAGTGACAGTTTATTCTTATTCTGTAGAAAATAATAAGCTACGAATAATGATCCAATTCGTAACCACATTCACTGAACGATAATTAGAGACTAAAGACTAATCTAAGCTTTGGCCCTTCTGTACCCACGTGGGAGCCGCGAAGCTTTTATTCTTGCCCATTCCCCATATCACTTTATTCGCCGTTAACTCCTCCCTCTCCAATTTGAGCTTGTCCTCAAGCTCGTTTACTTAAAAGAATGGGATGTAGAGCTATGTTCTTTTCTTTCTTTCGTTTGATTAAAGTTAGCTTTAAGCCCATTATTATTGTCACGCAAAACAAACCGAAGGCGGTGAGTCTATTTTTATGTTGGTGTGCGTGTGTAGGGCCTGCAACTCTTGAGTGTTGTTGAGGTGTAGAGCTTCGAGAGGTCTGAGAGAAGGTAGAAGTGAGAGACGCTGTGACTCGACAGGTGTCATCTGAATGATTGGCGCAACCGCTCTCAGTTGTTCCATTTTTGGAAATGTTCTGTTGTTTATCATCATCGTGTCGTTGAATAGGCTCACTACGTAAGTACCCATCAGCCTCCGCGTGGTGTGATTGCGTCTTAAATTCCCATTGAAGTTGTACCGATTGATGCTTGTCCCGGCATCAATCTCTTCCACTGCAGGAACCTAAATGTCATTGTGTATTCGCAGGTTGAAGGTTCTCCTAGCTAGTTTTACAAATTCTTACAATTATTACAATTATTATTTATGCCAAAAATTAAATTCTGATTTTGAAAAATATCTTTAAATTCTAAGTTTACAATTTTGTTTTCCCTTATTATGGGTCTTACGACTAAATTTTGAGAATGTTCCTTTGTTATTTGTGGAACTTTTATAATGTAAATTAAATCAGTTTCATTGTGCAACACCGAAACATCGGTGAATTCTAACATTTCTTCAATTAACAAATCTTCAAAAGGCTTCTGCCTTTTTGAAGAATTGTTCTCTGGCATTAAGCTCTAATTTTCTCAACAGTAATCTGTTGATCAAATTGAACTTGGCCCATTGAATGGCATATTTTGTATTAAAGATCTCTTCTTTAATTAGTCTGATTCGATTCTGAATGTTATTGGCTATCTCATTGCTTAGGGAATCATCTTTCCTCATAACGTTTAGTAATTGGTTAGTGATGAGGGTGAGCTTGTTAATTCTTTTTTCCGAATTGGTTATTCAGATTATCGGTTATCACTCTAGATCATCGTGATCAGGATTCCCGGCTACAAATTTCCATACTGATCCAATAAAATTAAGGGAACGAGCATTTCTGTTTTTGTAGGGACTGTTTTTAAAGCGGGCTGTGCCTGCTTTATTTCATGATCTAGTGTGTGATAAAATTAGTTTGTTTTCAAATCTTGTTCGGTATGCCAGGCGGTCTTGTCTATTGTTTCATATAACTGGTGTATTTTAATGATATGGACTATTTTCATGTCATGACTATTTCCTCCTCTGTATCTTCCCAACACCGAATTCAATGGTGAGAACCCGGGAATCGGTATAATTTGTAGTCTCCGCTGAGGCACGTGCGAAGTGCCACAAACATCTGGGAAGATTATTTTAACTTTTGATATTACTCTTATGTACTATTCTTCCTGCCTGTGTAACCACTGTGGTGTCTTTGTTTTCTTTCACTATCTCCTTTTTGAATCTGGGAGTTAGCTTGGACCCCAGTCGTGTATTGATTCTCACAAATATCTCATCACCCGGAGTGTAGGTTATTATTTCCTTTTTTTTACTATTATGATGTTTCAGGTCTTTTAGTTGTTTCTCTTTTAACCTGTCTACATTGTCCTGCCTTGCTTTCTCGTACTGCTCGGGATCCACTTTAGGCATTCTGCCGAAAAATATTTCAATGGGGCGTTTCCTTGTGGTAGAGTGAATGGTATAGTTGTATTCGTAGATGCTTCTGTCGAGCAACTCCTGGAAGTCTCTATGAACGTTTTCCCTTTTTAAGATTCTCATTATCTCTGAGAGGGTTGAATGGAATCTTTCTACTTGACCATTAACTGAACTTTTGTATGGTGGTGCCTTGAAAACCTTTATCTTTAGCTGGTCTTGCATCATGAATTTTATTGATGCAGAATTTAATGATTTTTCATTGTCTATCACGACACAGCTGGGTACGCCGAAGCCGAAGAGGATGTCGTGGAGGGGTTGGCGGATATCTTCTATGGCCCTGGATTTAATTACTTTGCCTTGAGCGAATTTTGAAAATTTGTCAATGGCCGTGAGGACTAATTTTCTCTCAGTAGAGTAGATGTCTAAATGTACAGTGTGTCCGGGAAATTCTGGAATAGGTGTCTCTTGAAGGTCTGGATTAGGAGGATGTCTATCATATTTTGCTTCCTTACAAGTCTGGCACTGTTTGATAATTGACTCTATCTTCCTTTTCATTTTTGGGAAGTAAAATCTTTCAGCCAGTTGCAACCTGTTCTCCTCCGAGCCACGATGTGCTCTGTTATGGACCTTGAGAATTTCCTCCTCTTGAGAGCCCTCGTTGCCCAGGTCTTCGACCTTCGACTGAGTGAATCGAATTTTATACATTCGGAAATGCAAAGGATAGATCATCTGAATTTTGCCCATTACATCCTCGGATGTATAGATGCCATTGATCACTGAGGGATTCAGATACTTTTTCAGGATTTGTATTAATTCGTCCTTCGTAAAGTCTTGTCATGCTATTCTGTGTCTGTGGTATGTTGGAAATGGGATCGTAAAACTGTAGTCGTTCTTGTCATTTTTAGTCATGAAAATTTGGTTTTTAAATGCGTTTATAGGGGCATCCACACTGTGGACCAGCTCGTGTGCTGAGCTCTCGGCACTATGTTGTGTGAAGGTCGAATTGACCTCATTCTCTTGAACTGGCACTCTGGATAGGGCGTCCGCCACTACATTAGAACTTCCAGGTTTGTAGAGCAACTCATAGTCGTATCCCTCCAGAAATGATTTCCATCTCTTGATTCTAGCATTGCCGTTCCAACTAGCGAGGGAATGTGTCAGGGGCTGATGGTCAGTAAAGATCTTAACCCTTGCTCTACCATACAAATAGTTTTTCAGGGATTTTAATGCCCAGATTATCGCTAGCATTTCTCTCTCGTTTGTGGCGTAGTTCTCTTCTGCCTTTGAGAGTGTTCTTGAAAGGAAGGTAATGGGGTGGTCATCCTGAGACAGAACGCCACCAATGGCAAAGTTTGAAGCATCGGTAGTGAGGTGAAACTCTCATCCTC
This sequence comes from Drosophila atripex, assembly GCA_035045925.1. NCBI lineage: Eukaryota > Metazoa > Arthropoda > Insecta > Diptera > Drosophilidae > Drosophila > Drosophila atripex. The sequence goes on from JAWNOP010000019.1 coordinate 375,741, forward strand.
ATTCATATAACAAGTGAATTCAAGCGATGAGCGGTAAAATAGATCAATTTTGAGAAATAGTTTTGAGTTTTAAATCTTTGTAATACAAAAAGCCAAGAGAACTTTATAAAATATTTTTTTTTTTTTTTTTTTGTGTAAAGATTTTTCCTTTTTAACTATTTTTATGTATTTTTTTTTTGTTTTAATTTTTCTCCCTTAGATTTTCTTTTTTTTTGTTTATTTAAATTGTTTCCGTTTTTCTTTTAATTTTATTTTGGCAATTCTAAGCACTTCAAAAATCTTTCTTTGGCTTTTCCTCTTTTAAATTTCTTATATGTTTTGTTCACTTAACTTATATTAGAATTAGTGTTGCAACCATTCTCCTGGTTGGTCCGATGTATTCCTTTTTGGATGATCGTCCTACTGGGGATCCTTCCTAACACTTCAATGGAGGTTTTCTGCGGGCGGGCCTGACATAGAGTTGCTGCAACTTTGTTCGGTTGGACGTCACTAACAGACGGGAGATAATAGTTGCCCGTGAGTCCTCTGTTAGATCCGTCAAGGTGCGTAAAAGCGCGTTGTTTTATTGCACTCACAACCACGATACGTAAAAGCGTTTTGTTTTATTGTACCGTTTTCATACAGTTAACTCGTAGAAGCGTTTTGTTCTATTGAGTTTAACTTAAACCAACCGTCAGCACTTGTAGAAAACGTTTTGCTCTTTTAAATGCGACAAGTTGGTCCCTGCTCGGGCGCCAGTTAACTTTTTATTTATTATAAAACAAAAGTAACAGTTTATTCTTATTCTGTAGAAAATAATAAGCTACGAATAATGATCCAATTCGTAACCACATTCACTGAACGATAATTAGAGACTAAAGACTAATCTAAGCTTTGGCCCTTCTGTACCCACGTGGGAGCCGCGAAGCTTTTATTCTTGCCCATTCCCCATATCACTTTATTCGCCGTTAACTTGCACATTGAGACAAATTGCATTTTATTCATAATTAATGGCTCTACGACATATACTGGACTTGCACTGTTACAACGATATGTATTTTTTGTAAGTCTACGTAAAGTTAATTTTTTTTTCAAAAAAAAATTACCTTTTAGACCTGTTATAAAATTGGCTAAATATTAGTAAGACAGCCACATATCAAAATATTAGTACACACAACATATAATACAAACCAGTATGATTGTTTTCCATCACAAATTGAATTAATATCTTTTTTAACTTTTAAGTATCGAACTTTCAAAGTAGCTAACCAAAATCTGCCTCTTCTCAACCACGTGCATTTGGGCTGCAACAGCTTACTTTAACAGTGCATAGCCTTAACAGTGCACTGTTAATTTACATTTTTGGTATGGAGTCATATGGAGCCATATTTTTGTAATATGTTTACATAAAAAAACCCAAATATTTAAACTTTGATAAAATTACTAAATACCATGAAATCGGCCAAATTCCCCATAGTGCTATGGTTGTGGAGTACAGATTTTAGACTAACTTAAGGGTCTGATCCGGCTGCAGCTCGAGGCCTTTGCCTGGTCGCAGCGCTGTCGTAGCGCGGTGCCGGGTCAGCAGTTGGTATCCGGTGACGATCACTCGTTGCACGAGTGTTTGGCCGGGCTCCTGGCGATTGCCCCCAGAGTGCGGATTCGGTAGTTTCTTTACTGCGCGTGTTGGCCACCGGATAGGGCCTTCAATTTGGAAATTTCTCTTTGTGAGAAGTGGGTGTGTTAACTTATAGTTAGATCGCGGCTCTTTGTTCTCGGTACCGTCGCTTTATGTTCTTGAGTAGTATCGAGTCGGGTAGAACGGCATTCCTTGCCAATTTGATAAGCCGGTTTCGATCGAGTCGTTACCAATCTAATTGCTAGTTAACTTCCGCAAAGATTAATGAAATCCCATTTGAATTCGTTCAAAGAGATGCGCTTCTTGTTGCTTGTGCGGTCAGTACACGACTGCCAATTCCAAGTTTTTATTTCAATATTTTTCTTTCTTATCTCTATTCTTAGGCTTAGCTTATACATGTAGGTTACAATTAAGGGTATGCAAATAGTAACTCTTGTATATGGGACTCCCTCGCGACAAGTTTCTGCAATCTTAATTGTAAAAATTTATAAATTGTAATTATATGTATAACTTATACAAACATATTTTAATTTTAAAATTTATATTTTCTTTTTACCTTGTCCTTGTATAGTTTTGCGTTTTCATTTGATATTAGGTAATTTCCATCTTGATGATAGTTTTGAACTAGCTCATACTTAGGATTTGATTTACCAGTTTTATAATTTTTTAACATAATCATTTTCAAAATTTTCCCTATTAATATTAATATTTTTTAAATTTAAGAGTTTCTTATATTGTTTAATTTTATTCGCAATGTTTTGTTGTTGTTCTGCGCTTAGAATGTTGCTTGGGAAATCGATTGGTTTCATCTTTGTAACAGAGTGGATAGTATTATTATAGCATATAATTGCTTTAAATACCTTATTTTGGATCGTATTATTGGTTTTCTCGTCTGCATAAAAAAGTCGGATGTGCTCATTTATCTGAGTTCCCTGTTTTTTATATGGTGTCGTGAAATGGATTTCTATAGTTTTATCTATAAGAAACTGTTTTATGCAATTTAAGTTAAATTCATTATCTGTTATAATGAGATTGGGCTTGCCTAGGTACTGTATTCTCTGTTATATACCATTTAGCAATGAAACCCATGATCTATCTTTAATATAACAAGCGGTAGCGTATTTTGTGAATTTGGGTGGGGAACCAAATATGAATTATCTCGTTGTGTTGCGAAGGGGTATCGGTTATATTTAGCTTATATTTTAAGGGGTTTCGATCATATTTGGCCAAGTGACAAATTTTAAAATTATTAACATATTTGTGAATATCTTTCTGAAGATTCGGGTAATAATACATTTTTTTTAATTCCGCAAAGATTTTGTTAATACCTCTATGGTTTTTTTCTCAATGTTCTTCATTTATAATTTTTAAAATTTGTTTAAAAATAATATTTGTTTCTTTTAGCAAAATAAACGATCTTATAAGTTTTAAGTTGTCGTTGCATGCAAAATATTATCTGTAACATTCCTGGAATTTCACGTACAAATTAACTTCTCGCAATAAATGGCTACTAGGCCTTTATCTGGTAAGATTTCGTTCATTAATTTTAAAATGGTAGATTGATTTCCTTTTGTTTGTATAATGTGTCTTATTTTTTATTTATACAAGATTTTGGTGGCTCGCGATTCCTTTTGCGATTCTTTTAGTACTTCTTGCGACTTATATATGTTTAACGCGTTATCTGTATTTTTTATTTAGTTTCAATTATCGGATTGAGCGCTGTGGATAGTTTCGCAGTTAGTAGATTGATTGAAACAAGAAAGGAAAGCTAACTTCGGACGGAGCCCAAGCCTTGCAGTTGAGAGACAGCTCGCTCGGTGACGACACGCACCTTTATTATAAGATATATATCGGATCGTATATATAGGTCGGCCGATCCTTATGATATTTGGTAGATCGGCTTAGTTTGCCCAAAGTAGAATCCATTAATCCCATTCTTCTAACTTCAAAAACAACGAAGTTATGGCATTTCCGATCAATCAGTTATATGGCAGCTATAGGATATAGTCGACCGATCCCGGCCGTTCCGACTTATATACTGCCTGCAAAGAAAAGAATGGTGTGTGCAAAGTTTGAAGACGATAGCTTTAAAACTGAGAGACTAGTTTGCGTAGAAACAGACAGACGGACATGCTTAGACGGACATCACTCAGGAGGTGATCCTGATCAAGAATATATATACTTTATAGGGTCGGAGATGTCTCCTTCACTGCGTTGCACACTTTTGACCAAAATTATAGTACCCTCTGCTAGGGTATAAAAAGGTTTAAGTCTAACGAGAAGTCATTGTTTGGTTCGTCGATTGTTTCGACGGTTTGCATTGTACTGTTGAGTTCGCCTAGCAATATACAAGCTTGATTCAGCTGGATTAGATAACTTCTACTATCTTTAGGACAATCTAACAAATTATTATCAGTGCATATCCTACTAAGTCCGTCCGCTAGTGAATTTTCTTTTTCTTTAATGAAGACAAAATCGAAATCATATTCGTTTTGTTGAATTTTCCATCTCTGTAGCTTTAAATTGGGTTCTTTTAAGTTGTTTAGCCATACTAGTGGGTGGTCGGTTTTAATTAAAAACTTTCTCCCGTATAAATAATAATAAAAATGTTCGACGCTTCAGAAAATAGCTAGAAGTTCCTGTTCTAACGTGCTATAGTTCGGTTCATAGGTTTTTAAAGTACGGCTGTCATAACATATTACTTTGGTATCCTGCATTATGACCGCTCCCAAGGCATGGTTGCTAGCGTCTGTAATTAGTGTAAACTGTTTTTGAAATTTAGGGTAGGCTACAATAGGTTCGCTTTTAATTAAGACTTTGAGCTTTTGTTTCTAGATTCTATAAATTCTAAATCATTTGTAATAATTTTTGAATTTTTTTAAAGGTATTTTATTAAATGTTTTGCGATTTTAGAGTTATCTTTTATGTATCGCTTTAAGTTGCTAGTCATACCCAGAAAAGTTTTTGCTTTTGCGTTGTTGGCAATTTAATCCACTCGATTGCCTCAACTTTTGTTTTGCCAGGTTTCAGACCGTCTGAATTCAAAACGTGCCTTAAAAGATCTATATTTCACATTTGGCAAACTGGCATTTGTCAATTTGAAGCTTTAAGTTTGCGTTCTCCAAGCAATTTAATATTTTGGTAAGATGCTCAATATGCTCTTCGATTGTTTTCGAAAAGATAAGAATATCGTCCATGTATACAATACAAAAATGGTCTATATAGTTTCTAAGTAGGTGATTCATAAGCTGTTGAAATGTTGCGGGAGCATTTGGTAGGCCGAATGGCATATGCAAGAAATCGTAGTGCCCGCTAGATTTTTTTTGGTTTTGGTTTATTTGACTTATCCAATTTCTTTTGGACGACCCATAAGGGACTGTTGTACGGGCTATTCGAATGTCTTATTATTTCTCGTTTTAGCATGTCGGATGTTTGTTTGTTAACTTCGTTATTATGGGCTTTCGAATAGATAGGAATATCGTTTTTCGTATGTATTTTGTTTTTAACTTCATTCGTAAAAGTTTAATTATCTCTTTCTTTATAAAATATACCTTCAAATCGTTTTAAAACTGGAGTGAGTAAGTTTTGCGAAATCGGATTAAGATATTCTAACGACACGCTATGGCTAGTGTTCACTTCCGGGCTATTTACCGTATTAGGGGGACGTGTATAGAAGTTTAGTTTAACGCTATTCAAAGTAATAGTTTGTTCTGAATAGTTTATTTTTGCGTTTACATCATTTAATATGTTGCCTCCTATTATGCCGTCGAATATATCGTGGAAGTTGTATTCCAAAAACGCACACGAATAGTTATTTGTTCCAAATTTTTTAAATGAAGGAAACCTACATAGTTTTTGTATCTGAATACTGTTTCCCATTGCTTTTACTTGAACATCGATGTTTGATTTCCATTTTGGGTTGCAAATGTTTTCATTAATGATACTGAATTCCTCTTCAGTGGCGATAATACATAAATAGGAGGTCTCTTTGAGATGATCGTAGTTTTATATGCGGCAGTCTTGCTGGTCCCCCAATTGAAAATTTGTATTAATATGACCTAAGTCCATGGGACTTACTGAATTATTATTTTGAGGGTTACTACCTGTTGAGGCTGGATAGTGTTATAGGACACTCTAGAGTTACTAGATGGATTAACGGTATAACTGTTATTATAGATGGTTCTATTTTCATACCTATTTTGCCTGTTGGAAATGCCAGGACTTTCCTCTACTTGTGGTTGACTATGGTATCCATTTGGAGTTCTTTCATTTCGATTGTTACTATCGTTACTGAAATATTTCCTAAAAGGAGGTTTGTTGCTAAATTGTTTTCGAATTGGTCCGTACAAGGTATAACTTTGATGACGGGCATCTTTAATAATTTTGTATGCATCATCCAATGATGAAGGGTTTCTGGCAAAAATCATTGTTTTAGTTGGGTCAGGAAGAATGTCTCTAAATACTCTAAGCGAAATTTTTGTTACTTCTTCAGTGGTATTATTTAACAATAGTCAACTGGCTATTATTTACTGACTTCTTAAAGTAGAGCCATTTCGAGGTATGCGTAGATGCTGTTCTAGCGAATTAGAGCATCATCGCTACGAATCATACGATTGATAGTTTTTGCCTAGGCTAGCGGTCTTACTTGCTGATTAGCTCCAACGGTACCCAAGCTGAACTACAAAAGAGAATTGGGTTTTTGTCGGAAGCGTGGACCAAGGGTACAGTAGCATAGTTTTATAGTTAGAGATAAGCGGTCAATCGAGACGCATTAAAAAAAGAAGCATCCAACTATATCCTTTGTCTGACTTCTAATCCACGTGGGATAAGTTTCGAGTGGGAAACTTTCAGATACGATTGATCGAAACTCTGTCGAGTCTCTTCAAGCGACTACACGCAGACTGCCGCTGGCCTTCGCCACAGCACGCGTGAAAGGGGTGCAACCGGGATCCCGGTAATCTGCATCTTTGGAAAACTCATCCACTACGCTGGAACACGAAATATATTAATTGGCGCCCAACTAGTTCTACGACCCTTACTGGTTGCGGTAACAATACAAACCCGCAGTCTCAACATTGAACATAAAATTATCATCACACCAGAGTGGAACGCTCTGGGCAGCGAAGGCACTCATTTACCCAGATAAAAAAAGACGGTGGAACCCGGGAGGGATTAAACATAAGTGAGCTAAAAAATAGAGCATGTAAGTGGAAGTTTTTTCAATATCGCCAAATTGAACTGAGAACTAAAAAGTGGCAATAACCCAAGTTAACAGCATAATAGATTGAGTTGACAGTTTCGCTTTTGAATTAAATTCGTTAACTATTTTTTATTAATATAATTGAACATTGAATTGAACATTTTAGTTGTCATTTCATGCATCCCTTTGCTACAATCGTGCTACGTTCGCCCTTACTACATACTTTCGCATTATATATATATTTTTTTTAAATGTATACCTAATCCGCTGCCCACATAAACTTTCGTTTCTGCGCTCAGTCGATTTGTGTGAACTTTTGACTGACGCCTTTATTGATACTGTAAGACTCTAATGTCCGGAGGTGAATGAGAAGAAGAGTGAGAAGCGGAGTGCTAGAGAAGAAGAGGGCTGACCGTGAGCGACTAGGCGTCAGTACGATGGACCCACAACATTTACAAGCTATTATAAGTGCAGCGGTCACGGCTCCACTGCAAGCACAGAAGGAAGATTTCGAAGTGAAGCTAAAACAGGCCACAGAAAAGTTTAAGGCGGCAATAATATCTATCCCTGAAGTAAAACCGCATGAGCCAGTAAAGATCGTGAGCGGGGTGGAGTGTAATGAGGGTCTAGATGCCGTAAAGTCTCTGCCAGATTTTCTTGGTTCGGAGGAAGAATATGTCTCCTGGCGGCAAGCAGCACTGACTGCGTATGAAACATTCAGACCCTACGAGGGCAGCTCAAGGCACCACCAAGCCGTCTTAATAATTCGAAATCGTATTAAGGGAGCAGCTAACCGTGCCTTATCTTCCTTTAATACTGTTCTAAACGTTGATCAATCATTAGCCGCCTTGATTTAACATATTCAGATATTCAGGTGCGTCCTTTGCACCTTTTTGAAAGGGAGTTATCCACATTACGACAGGGCCCAATTTCAATTGTCCAGTTCGACGAGGAGGTGGAAAAAAACTAACCCTTATTATCAATAAAACGACCATGACACATGAGCCTCATCAGGCTTGCCTTATGAACGACACACATAGGGAAAATGCACTGCGCGTATTCATTTCCGTCTTAAAGAAAAACCTCACAGACATTCTATTTGCAACTCAACCTAAAGATTTGCCGTCGGCACTTGCGCTGGCGCAGGAACTCGATTCCAACCATGAACGGTATGCGTTCGCGTATGCTAAGTCCGTTGAGGAAAGAAGCTTCAGACAGCCCATCAGCAAGGGCGTGTTGGGCAGGGGTGGTCTGAAGGCAATTCTGACCAACAAGCTAGGCTTGGTGGGAAAAGTCAATTTTTCGTCAGAGAGCGGGCACACCGCCAAATCAACGCAGGTGCACGTGACCCCGTTGAAAGTATGGATGTAGATCCATCGTCTTTAAGACTGACACAGCCTACCAACTTTCGGCGTTCGACAAGCCAAGAAACGCTTCCTCAGGATTCATCTATGCCTCAGGCGTTTGGAAGTAGTCGACATCAGGGGAACTATAAGAGGGTTGCGGTTTCGCAGAGGATGTCGGATCAGAGGCGCCAGAGAGTGAATCTTCTTTCTCAGGAACACCAAAAACAATCTCTGTCGGATAGGCAGTACAATGAGGTAGCCGAGGACGCAGCAGAAGATATAGACGCGGGAAAGAAACGGACTATGAAGATGATGACGTTAATTTTTTAGCGGAGCGTCCATGCTCCCGTTCGTCCAACGAACTGTAGCAGGGAAGATAAGGAACTTTTTGATAGACACAGGGGCGGCAAAAAGCTATATTAAGGACAATATTGAAGTTCCAACAACAGTTCCTGTGCAGTCTCCCTTCAATGTAAACTCTATTCATGGCTTTAATAAAATTGAGAGAAAATGCTACCTGAATATTTTTGGAGTATGTAGCCCATTTTTTCTTCTACCCGGACTTACTATCTTTGATATAATAATAGGACTTGACCAACTCGCAAAGTAGGCGCATATATTGACCTCCATAAAAAGCGCTTAATCATTAATGGGGGCTCTGAGGAACTTCAGTTTCACAGGTGTGCGCAAGTTAATTTCACGGACGTCAATGACATAATTGTCCCACCTGAGGTACAGGCGGAATTTAGGCATATGATATTTTCAAATTTGCATGCCTTTGCTGTCCCGAATGAATTTCTGCCGTTTAATACGAATGTTGTGGCGTATATCCGGACAGACGACAATGAACCAGTTTATACGAAAATGTATCCATTTCCCATGGGAGCTGCAGAGTTCGTAAACAGGGAGATCAGCGATATGGTCAAGAACGATATTATTAAATCATTGAGCTCCCCCTATAATAATCCTATATGTGTTGTGGGAAAGAAGGGTACCGATATTTCAGGTTCGCCTAATAAAAGGTTAGTTATTGACTTTAGAAAATTACATTCAAAAACTATACCCGACAAATACCCAATGCCGAGTATTTCCATGAAACTTTCAAATCTAGGAAAAGCAAGTTTTTTCATAACTCTTGACCTAAAGTCTGGGTATCACCAGATTAATCTCGCAGAAGTCGATAGAGAGAATACATCTTTTTCCGTAAATGGTGGAAAGTATGAGTTTTGCTGTCTACCATTTGGACTGAAAAACGCATACAGCATTTTCCAAAGGGCCATAGATGATGTACTTCGTGATAAGATTGGACGTTTCTGCTACGTATACGTAGACGATGTTATTGTCTTCTAAAGAACAAAAGAAGAACATGTATCTCATGTGGGCGAAGTTTTTAGAAGTTTGCACGATGCTAACATGAGAGTGTCAAGGGAGAGTGTCTCCTAAGAGGGTATCAGAACAAGCTTGGAAAAGGTGACAGCCATTAAAGAACTCATAAAACCCGGTAACGTTTATGAGCTAAGGTCTTTCTTGGGGCTCGCTAGCTATTACCGATGTTTTATCAAGGATTTCGCAACGATAGCGAGGCCCTTGACTAATATCCTTAATGTGAAGCTGGCAGAGTTAGCATGCTTCGGTCAAAGAATGTGCCTATTGATTTTGATGATACCCAAATCAATGCGTTTGACAAACTCAGGAGTATTCTGGCTTCTGAAGATGTAATTCTACATTACCCAGATTTTTCGCGGCCTTTTGACCTGGCTACGGACGCTTCATCTACGGGTATAGGTGCGGTTTTATCACTAAATAAACGACCGATAACCATGATTTCGAGAACGCTGAAGGACAGGGAAATAAACTACGCCACAAATGAGAGGGAGCTTTTGGCGATTGTGTGGGCCTTGGACTCCCTCTGCCATTACCTGTACGGGAAGAACGACATTACCATCTACACTGACCATCAGCCGCTCACATTTGCAGTCTCGGATAAAAACCCGAACTCTAAGATTAAGCGCTGGAAAGCGCGTATCGAAGAGAGCGGTGCTAAGGTTCTATATAAGCCGGGAAAGGAGAATTACGTAGCGGACGCCTTGTCGCGCCAAAACGTTTATGCTTTGCAGAATGCGCCTGAGTCTAAAGTCACGACGGTACACAGCATCCGAAGTTGTTCTGAATTGTAGGGTTTGCGGGAAGGGAAAGTACGCAAGGCATCAAAAAAAAGAGGAGCTTGGAGTGACTCCAATACCCACGCGCGTGGGAGAAATTTTACATATTGACATTTTCTCAACAGCCGGGAAATATTTCCTCACGGCAGTTGACCAGTTTCTAAGTTGTCATTGGAGCAGCCCATTGCCTCGCGGATCATTGAAGATGTTAAGTCTCCCATTTTGCAGTTGGTAAATGTTGTTCCTAGCATTAGGACCATATACTGCGATAATGAGCCTGCCTTTGCTTCTGCTACGATTCGATCTTTGCTGAAAGGATAATACGGGATATATGTTGTTAGCGCGCCTCCATTGCATAGCACTTCAAACGGCCAGGTGGAAAGATTTCACAGCACTCTATCAGAGATAGCCAGGTGTTTGAAGCTACAACGGAAGATAGATGATATACTCCAACTGTTTCTCCAAGCAGCCATAGAATCTAATAGAACATATCATTCTGTAACGAAGAAAATGCCAATTGAAGCTGTCTATGCCAGCCTTGACCTTGCTCCGGACATAGTTGAAAAGCTTACAAAAGCACAGCAGGAACAGCAGAGCAGAAATAATCCGTTTCGGCAAAATAGGGTTTTTGAGGTAGGCGACACGATCCTGGTAAAATCCAACAGACGATTAGGAGTCAAAACTACCCCACTATAAGTAGAGAACGTAGTTGAAGCTGATCTGGGAACCACGGTTCTTGTAAAAGGGAGGGTGTTTCACAAGGACAATATAAGATAGAGCTCTTCTATAAGTCGACGCGAGACTAGCCAACCTTTCTATGAATTTAAAAATTGCCCTGGCCTGATATAATAAGATAATAACAATAATAACTTTTTGCATAACACTTTTTGTTTGTTTTGTTAGAGGCGATATTGAAGAGGTTTCTGCAAAGTTTAACATATATAATGATTGTAAAAGGTAAAATTAATATCTTAAAATATGTAAACTTCTATACTTTGTAATTAATTTAAAATTTAAGCAAATCAATAGTTCGCTGGTCCATGCAGCTAGTTAGTTTAGTACAGGGGTTTCCTTTTGCAATGGCCCAACGGTTGCATAATTTTTACCAAAAGGACGCTGGCGAAACCTGCACAAGGTGTGCGTACACTTCAAACCATGGAAAAATGAGGATCGGCCTATCAATAGGCCAGGATTGGCAGCCGATAAGAAAGCATCGGCCGACCTTCGAATACCCGAGGGTTCAATACTTTTGATTGCGTCACTGATATTTCTCAGTGTAAAATGACACCACTCGTTGTCCGGAATGCATCAAGCTCTCAAGCCTGAACGAAGAAACTTTGCTGGTCATAGATGACCTCCACACTTAAACCATTGAACCATTCTCTTGCTGGCGCGGCGGAATCTAAGACGAGACTTCACTCCTGTCAAACAAGTCCTCGCGGATATTGAAATAGCCGAGGACGTCCGAATTTTAAAAGGAGGGAGAAGTTAACAATAGTCAACTGGCTATTATTTACTGACTTCTTAAAGTAGAGCCATTTCGAGGTATGCGTAGATGCTGTTCTAGCGAATTAGAGCATCATCGCTACGAATCATACGATTGATAGTTTTTGCCTAGGCTAGCGGTCTTACTTGCTGATAAGCTCCAACGGTACCCAAGCTGAACTACAAAAGAGAATTGGGTTTTTGTCGGAAGCGTGGACCAAGGGTACAGTAGCATAGTTTTATAGTTAGAGATAAGCGGTCAATCGAGACGCATTAAAATAAAGAAGCATCCAACTATATCCTTTGTCTGACTTCTAATCCACGTGGGATAAGTTTCGAGTGGGAAACTTTCAGATACGATTGATCGAAACTCTGTCGAGTCTCTTCAAGCGACTACACGCAGACTGCCGCTGGCCTTCGCCACAGCACGCGTGAAAGGGGTGCAACCGGGATCCCGGTAATCTGCATCTTTGGAAACCTCATCCACTACGCTGGAACACGAAATATATTAATTTATACGTCCCGTCAAAGTGTGTGTATATCCGATTGTGCAGTCTATTGGCAATTTCGTTTATTTTGTCGAAATATTGCTCTATTGTGGATTGTATTCTACATAGTTTTAACGCCCATCAATTCGTCACTACTTTTCTTTTCCCCGAAATGTTTGATTAGTATTTCTTTAAGTCTTTCCCAGGTCGTGACGTTTCCGTAACTATACAAAACGGGTCTTACTAATCCACAAAATTTATTTTTTATATAGTTAAGGAGGACATTTTTCGATTGCTCGTCGAACGTTTGATAACATGGCATTAGTACGTTGACTTGATTTATGAAATCGGGAAGTTGGTTTTTATCTGAGCCATCAAAATCTTTGATATTTATACCCTTGCAGAGGGTATTATAATTTTGGTCAAAAGTGTGCAACGCAGTGAAGGAAACATCTCCGACCCTATAAAGTATATATATTCTTGATCAGGATCACCTCCTGAGTCGACATAAGCATGTCCGTCTGTCCGTCCGTCTGTCCGTCTGTCTGTCTGTTTCTACGCAAACTAGTCTCTCAGTTTTAAAGCTATCGTCTTCAAACTTTGCACACACCCTTTTTTTTTTTTGCAGGCAGTATATACGTCGGAACGGCCGGGATCGGCCGACTATATCCTATAGCTGCCATATAACTGATTGATCGGGAATGCCATAACTTCGTTGTTTTTTAAGTTAGAAGAATGGGATTTTCTATGGATTCAACTTTGGGCAAACTAATCCGATCTGCCAAATATCATAAGGTTCTGCCGACTATATACGATCCGATATATATCTAATAATATAAGATGCGTGTCGCCACCTAGCGGACTGTCACTCAACTGCATGGGTCCATTTCCTTTCCTTTCTTGTTTTTGAGATATGTTGTACAATTCTAGTACTATTAATGTTTAATATGAGAGCCCATCGAGAAGCCCATTTTAGAAATGGAAAAATTTGTTTCAAAGTCTTGAATAAGTGGCTATGTTAAGGTGCATAGATGCAAAAAACTAAAATAGATTTTACTGAAAATCGAGCTCATAAGTTTAGTGAAATCAAAATATCCTCTTGATTTATTACAGTTTTTTCAAAATAATAAGAACGTTTTTACTTGAAATACTTTGCTACAACTTATGATTTTAATTTTAGTCAAAAAATTTGATTTTCCAGTACTATTTGTTTCATGGAACTTTCCATTATTAATATTGTAATGGCTTCTATGGATATTTCCCTTTTAATGGATGTATCTTTTATATTTCGCATTCTTTGTACATTATATAAAATTTATTTATTGATGCTTTTACCATCGATTTATAACAAGAAGATAACAAATTTGTTGTTTTTTAAATTTTATCCTGGTACTTTTTTGTTAAAATTAATTTGTTTTGTACCTCTGATATATATTTTATTGCACAATTCAAATGTAAATGATGATTGTTGGTTTTTTTTATATACATTTTTATTTATAATTTATTTCTAAATATTTTGGCTGATATTTATTTATTAAATTTAATAACCATTTAACTCCAAACTTTTATTGTCATTATTATTTTATAATATTTCATGAAATAATTTAAAAATATTATTAAATGTCTGTAGAGTACTTTTATTCCTTGAGTAGCTAGTTTGTAAGCATAAGATACATAAGTAAAGCACATTTAGCTTTTTATAATAATATTTAATCCAATTATAGGAGGGATTCTGGATAAAAAGCGTGCTTCGCTCATTTATGCTGTGTTATTTATTGAGGTTTTTGACATTGATATTTTTGAATATACTTCACAATTTGATGTTTTTAATATTTTTTGTATATAATTTTTATTGAATCTTATATCCAATTGCTATTACTTTCAATTTAAGTTGAATATATTTCTTAAAAGAAATACAAAATTTTAATGATGATTTATAACTTCTAGTATAAAATACTTTGATTCCTAAAGTAGATTCCTGAAAAAAATAGTTGATTTTTATTTACCTAATTTAAATAAGTTAACATTTTTGCGAAACATTTTATCAAATCGCATTAAAATATAACTACTTAAAGGGTACTACATATATATACATGATTACAGGATTAAAAAACATAAAGTTAGGACTTAAGAAAAGTCGATTTTTTTTGCATTTTCTTAATATATAAGTTAACTAAGTTAACCGGGCGACGGCAACGACCGATCGTCCAATGGTTCGCTCCGGCCAAATTGCTGACACAGCGTCTGGCCGGAAGCTCGTGCATAGCCGGCAACCGCTGCCCATTGGAGCGGCCGCTATGATTCTCTCTTTTGTTAGCCTTAGGTTTTAGTTCTGATTTGACATTCATTGAATAAAGAGCCATCGCTCAAAAAATCAACTCCGACAATCTGTCGTTAATATTTTATTATTCCTTCACCTATCTGAGTCTCTAGGCCAGAAGGTAAACGGAGGACAGTCATCCTCCCAACCTAATCTCCCTAATCTTTATTGGGAAAGCAACGCTCACGGACCAACAACAAGAATTAAACACGCTGTCCCACACACAACTTAATTGGCGCTCAACGTAAAAGTACCCATAACAATATGGACGGGATCATGTAAGTGAGCACTTCAGTCCCTGTACCCTCCGACATCTGCATTGGCATATAAATTCCATAAAAAAAAAAAAAAAAAAAAAAAAAAAAAAAAAAGATTATATCGCTGCCAAAATATTTTCTGCAGATCTGCTCCTATAAATTTGTATTTCGACTTACTCATTATTTGGTGGCGTTGTGAAATTAAAAAAATTAAATAATTAAACGTATTGTTCTTACTATTGTATTTATTTCTGTGTGTTGTTTGCATTTAAAATCACTCAAATATAATATTAAACGTCTCGGCCTCAGCGTAAGGGAGCCGCCGAGAAATAAATAAATTATTAATTCATTCATATAATTTTTGTCGACGGAACCGGCTCATTAAATTATTTTTTTTTTCTTCTCCTCTTTTTCTTTTTTTTTGCCCGCATAAAAAATAAGTCTTTGTATTTGCGTCGCAACATTATTCGGCTGCTCAGCTTTGTTTATGCAATAATCCTGCACCCCACCCCACACCGACATACGAACCCGACACCGCGACGTTTGTATCCCAAACTTTGTTTAGCTTCGCCACTTTGCTTGCTATAGCGGAAACCCGGCCCCCCCGCACGCCTCTCATTGACGCTGCTGAGCAAGGCAGTGGCTGAGTTCGACGAAAGTTCGTCCGACGCTGCTGAAGCGGTGACTTAACCCCCGCAAACCCCTCGTAGGCCAGTCGTCTCTATGGGCATGCAGCTTATTTTTTAGATTAATTTTTGTGGAATACAACTAGATGGTTCACAGCTCCATATGAGCTCCCCATTCCTTACTTATAGGGACAAGAGGCCAGATAGCGACTCAGAGTCGGACATTGAGAAGCCGCTAACCGCTTCCACACCAAGACAAGCAACCACTAGAACCCTTTCGGACACAAATATGGCCTTAAACGCAGAACAGCTAAACGCTATTGTCCAAGCAGCCGTTGCCAATGCCTTACAAGAAAAGGCTGGTGAAGACCTGCGTAGAGAAAACGAATTGCGCTTGACTATAAAAAATTTGTCTGATCGGCTGGCAGCGGCACAAATTACGCCCGACGCTGCCCGAACCCCTCAGATACAGACTTTCGAGCCTATAGACATTAAAGGCAACGTAGTATGCAACGAACCGCTTGACGCGGTCAAATGCTTGCCCGAGTTCACTGGGTCACAAGAAACATATGTTTCCTGGCGGTAAGCGGCAAAAGCGGCATACCGCATTTTCGAAGACTTCATTGGTAGCTCGCGCCATTATCAGGCAGTTGTTATCATTAGAAGTAAAATAAGGGGCCCTGCTGATGCTGTACTGTCTTCATTTGGCACAGTGCTGAATTTTGATGCGATTATAAATCGCTTAGATTTCACGTACAGCGACAAGCGGCCGATACACGTTATCGAGCAGGAGATGGGCACCCTTAGACAGGGAAATCTCACCCTCTTACAATATTACGATGAGGTTGAAAAGAAACTCACTCTCCTCACGAACAAAGTCGCTATGTCATACGCTGCCTCAGAGGCAAAAGTCTTATGCGACAAATTCCGGGATGACGCCCTCCGAGTATTTATCTCGGGGCTAAGACGTAATCTCACAGACGTCCTCTTCTCCGCGAAGCCGAAGGACATGCCATCAGCACTCGCTCTGGCACAAGAGGTAGAGTCAAACCATGACAGGTACGCATTTGCAACTTCATTTGCAAAGAACCAGGAAGATAGGGATAGGAAACAATATCCGAAGGCGCAAGAGCGCCAGCAAGCTGCCGCGTATACCAATTACCAGACAAATTCTGGTAAAAATCCGCACTACACCAAGCAGCACAAAGCCCAGGTACATTCTGCACAGCAGAATAATACTCAAGAACCAATGGAGGTAGATCCATCCCTTTCTAGGTTCAGGCAGCCGACTCAGACATTGGCTCACCAAAGCGGGGGCCAGCTACGTCCGGTCGTTCAGGCCCCGTTAAAAGACAGAGGGTCAACCACGTCACTCAAAGTGCAGATGGTACCGAGGAAAGATACATAGCCGCAGCCTCGAACGCGGCTAAAGAAGTCGATGACGACGCAATTCAGGAATATGATTCGGGCGTCATCAATTTTTTAGGGGAAGATCCCTGCTACCCGTCATCCGACGAAGAGTAGCGGGGAAAGATATAAGGCTCTTAATAGACACAGGCGCGGCAAAAAATTTCATCCGTCCGTATGAAGGATTGAAAGGCATCCGCCCTGTAGAATCGCCATTTAAGATACAATCTATCCATGGCGTCACCACCATCACAAAAAAATGCTTCGTTTCCCTATTTAACTTGAAGGCCACGTTCTTCATTCTACCAGATTTGACTTCTTTCGATGCCATCGTCGGCCTCGACCTTTTAAAGGAGGCCGGGGCATCGCTTTGCCTAGACTCCGGCCACCTCAAATGGGGCTCCGAAGTAGAAAAGATAGACTTTCAATCGTGCCCCGACGTCAATTTTACCAGCATTGACTGTTCGGATGCAACGCCCTCAGCTAGAAACGCCTTCATAAAAATGCTTGGCGAGAGGAAAAAAGCCTTCGCGAATCCTAGCGAGGCACTCCCTTACAATACGTCGGTAGTAGCCACAATCAGAACTAATAGCGAGGAGCCCATTTATGCCAAACTCTACCCATACCCAATGGGAGCAGCGGATTTTGTTAACAATGAAATTCAAGACCTGTTGAAGAATGGCATAATACAGAAGTCTAAATCCCCTTACAATAACCCAGTATGGGTAGTAGATAAGAAGGGTACTGACGAAACGGGCAAGCGAAAAATGCGTCTGGTATTGGACTTTCGCAAGTTGAACGAGAGGACAATACCTGATCGCTACCCCATGCCGAATATTTCCATGATTCTAGGGAACTTAGGCAAAGCTAAATACTTCAGGACGCTTGATCTGAAGTCCGGCTACCACCAAATAACACTGGCAGAACGTGATCGTGAAAAAACTTCCTTTTCCGTTAACGGAGGAAAGTACGAGTTTTGCCGACTGCCATTCGGACTGAAGAATGCTGCCAGCATCTTCCAAAGAACTATCGACGACATACTGCGGGAGCAGATTGGCAAATTTTGCTATGTCTATGTCGATGACGTAATTGTCTTCTCGGAAGACGAAAACGCCCACGTACGGCACGTAGATTGGGTGCTTAAAAGCCTACACGACGCCAATATGAGGGTGTCAATGCAAAAATCGCGATTTTTTAAAAGAAGCGTCAGCTTTTTGGGCTTTATTGTCACCAACAACGGTGCAACGACTGACCCTGAGAAAATTAGGGCCATTAAGGAATTCCCAGAACCTAAGAGTGTATTTGAAGTTAGATCGTTCCTTGGCCTTGCCAGCTATTACCGATGCTTTATTAAGGATTTTGCGTCAATAGCTAGGCCCGTCTCCGACATTCTGAAAGGAGAAAATGGAAGTGTCAGTAGACACAGATCCAAAAAAATCCAGGTGAAATTCACCGAGCCACAAAGGCTGGCTTTCCAAAAACTGCGTAACATCCTGGCTTCTGAAGACGTCATACTCAGATACCCTGACTACAAAAAGGCTTTCGATCTAACGACGGATGCCTCGGCATTTGGCATTGGCGCAGTATTATCCCAAGAGGGAAGGCCCATTACGATGATCTCGAGAACCCTAAAGGATCGAGAAGTTAATTACGCTACTAACGAGCGGGAATTGCTAGCCATAGTTTGGGCACTGGCCAAGTTACGCCATTATCTGTATGCAGTAAAAGATATAAATATCTATACTGATCATCAGCCATTGACCTTTGCGGTCTCAGAGTCCAATCCGAATGCAAAAATTAAACGATGGAAAGCTCGCATCGACGAGAGCGGGGCTAAAATGTTCTATAAGCCCGGCAAGGAAAATCTCGTTGCGGATGCCCTCTCCAGACAGCAACTTAACGTTGTGGAGCAGGAAGACGCTTATTCGTGTGCGGCCACTATTCACAGTGAAATGTCGCTCACACACACCATTGAATCCTCGGAAAAGCCATTAAATTGTTTCCAGAACCAGATAACTCTGGAGGAGGCTCGCTTTCCGACTAAACGCAGCTTCGTGCTCTTTGGAAACAAGAGACGACACAACATTAGTTGCACATGCAAAGAATCGTTGCTTGAGGAGCTCGCGGATATCATTGTCCCCAAGGGCGTAAACGCCATTCATTGCGATTTGCACACGCTAGCAATGATACAAGACGATCTGGTCCGGCAATTCCCTGCCACCAAATTCTGGCACTGTAAAAATCGTGTCACTGATATTTTCGCAGTCGCTGAGAGACGAGAGATCCTCACCACTGAGCACCAAAGGGCTCATAGATCTGCACAAGAAAATGTCAAACAAGTGCTATCGGAATACTACTTCCCAAAAATGGCCAAGTTAGCGAGCGAAATCGTCACTAACTGTAAGACCTGCGCCAAGGCTAAATACGACAGACATCCAAAGAAACAGGAGCTTGGTGAAACACCAATCCCATCTCATGTAGGACAAATGCTACACATAGACATCTTCTCCACGGATAAAAAGTATTTCCTTACATGCATCGACAAATTCTCGAAATTTGCCGTCGTCCAACCAGTCCCCTCTAGATCCATAGAGGACCTCAAACCAGCAATACTACAGCTGATGAACGTTTTCCCTAAGGCAAAGGTCATATATTGCGACAACGAGCCATCGTTGAACTCGCACACCATCGTGGCCATGCTGGAAAATCACTTCGGCGTTAGCATTTCAAATGCTCCGCCCCTCCACAGTGTCTCAAACGGGCAGGTGGAACGCTTCCACAGCACTCTGGTAGAGCTTGCTAGATGCCTTAAAATCGGCAAAGGCATCAGCGATACCGTAGAGCTGATCCTACTGGCTACAACCAAATATAACAAATCTATCCATTCGGTCATCGACAAGAGGCCGGCTGACGTGGTTCAGACCCGATCAAATGGGCCACATTACGAAATACAGAATAAGATTAAAATAGCCCAGGACAAGCTCCGAAACAGGGAAAACGCTTCCCGACAAAATAGAGTGTTCGAGGTTGGCGAAAAAGTCTTAGTGAAGTCCAACAAACGCTTAGGCAACAAACTCTCACCTTTGTGTGAAGAAAAAACCGTTGAAGCGGACATGGGGACCACAGTCCTCATTAAGGGGAGGGTGGTCCACAAAGACAACCTTAGGTAGGCCGAGCGTGACTATTTTATCCCTCGCCTGATAATTTTTAAATTTTTTATATTCCATTTTCTTTTGTAGCCACTTGGCATAAGTTTTACTTCCATTGTTTTAATCCCGTTTTGGTGGTGGGCTGCCCAAATTTCAACAAACTCACAGCACTCCCAAATTACAGGTTCACAACTATATCCCTGATTTTCCTTTTGGCCACAACATCGGCACGCGTCGCGGACTATTCCAAAGCTGAGTACATTCCCATCGTTGATGGCCGAATTCTAGTTTGGGAGGAATTTGCGTTTGTGAAACATTCAGCAAATCTCTCAGAATATAGGCGCGTCATAGAAGAAACCAACGGTATGTCCAGCATGTTCCCTCAGTCTCATATGCAGAAACTCTTGATGGTTGATGTCGCCCATCTGCGTGACCTGCTCGACTCATTGAGCATCCATCATAGGGTAGCAAGAAGCTTAGACTTCCTAGGGACCGCGTTAAAAGTAGTGGCGGGAACGCCAGACGCGGAAGACCTTGAAAAAATTAAACTTAACGAATTCCAACTCATCAATGCAAACAACAGACAAATAAATATTAACAGTAAAGTACAGGAACAGATCAATAACATTACCACAACCGTCAACCAAATCCTGAGGTCGGCTAAAAAGTCCCAAATCGACACGGGACACCTATACGAGATGTTATTATCTCGGAATAGGATGATCGCAATGGAGCTGCAAAATTTATTGCTGGCTATAGCCCTTGCTAAAATCAACATAGTTAGCCCTAGCATACTAGACCATGCAGACCTGGAGAGTGTATGGATCGAGGAGCCCACAGATACCCCCATTAAAGAAATTTTGTCCGTTGCGTCTGTCAAAGTATTACAATCCGATAACATTTTGCACTTTATTATCAAATTCCCTAAAATTAAGACAGCGTGCATTAAAATTACTGTTTTTCCCGTGTCACACCACGACACTATGGTTAAGCTAGAGGACAAGGTCATAGCGGATTGCAATGGGGAGATCCATACCGTCAAAGATTGCTCCGAGTCACCTGGATCCACATTTTGTCAACTGGCACGAAGAAGATCATGCGCCCAGGAACTCCACGCCGGAGGTGTGGCACACTGCGACATCCAACACAGCGACGTGCACCCCGTCACCCGAGTGGATGGTGGAATCCTCATCATAAACGATCGCCCGGCACGCGTGAGTGTGGACAACGGCACCACCGTCCACCTACGAGGAACTCACCTCATCACCTTCCTTGAGAGTGCTACAGTTAATGAAACCCGGTACGTGAACCACGGCGCGGCCCAGAAAAGGGCTCCAGGAGTGGCCAGCTCACCCTCCCTGAACATCACCCTAAAACACGATGTACTAAGTCTCCCTTACCTTCACCGCTTGAGTGAGCGTAACCTGGAGCACATCAAGAGATTCGGGGAGGACATCGATGACTATCGCTTACACCAGATAATGCTTATTGCAGGAGCAATTTGCTGTGCATCGATCTGTATCGGCCTCACTTATCGGCGAATCACCCAGGCCAGGAGGGACACGCTCCAACTGAATGAGGTGATCGCCCAAATAGGGTCGGCCGAGGGCGGCCTTAATCGTGAGGGGGGAGTAGTTAACTAAGTTAACCGGGCGACGGCAACGACCGATCGTCCAATGGTTCGCTCCGGCCAAATTGCTGACACAGCGTCTGGCCGGAAGCTCGTGCATAGCCGGCAACCGCTGCCCATTGGAGCGGCCGCTATGATTCTCTCTTTTGTTAGCCTTAGGTTTTAGTTCTGATTTGACATTCATTGAATAAAGAGCCATCGCTCAAAAAATCAACTCCGACAATCTGTCGTTAATATTTTATTATTCCTTCACCTATCTGAGTCTCTAGGCCAGAAGGTAAACGGAGGACAGTCATCCTCCCAACCTAATCTCCCTAATCTTTATTGGGAAAGCAACGCTCACGGACCAACAACAAGAATTAAACACGCTGTCCCACACACAACTTAATTTATATACATCTGAGTATACACACACAAAATTTTAAAATTTTGAATGAAATTTTTAAATTCTAAACTAAATTTTTTCAATTGATTTTTAATTATATCAATTGAAGGGTTTCCATGAATTGAATGAAAATTTTTAATTTTTTTAAACATTAAAAAAACAAAATTTTGGTCGAAAATCGAATTTTTACATTTGAGTTGGCGGCATTAATTAATCTGATGTTGTAATCATGTAATCACATGATTAATGATTACATGATTAATCTCGGCATGATTAATCTCTAGAGTATTCATTAAATTAATGATATTTATTTGGTTATTACAACGTTCAACGTTTCCGATAATTATTTTTGGCCGTAAAATAGACGTGACTATAATTTAAGGTTGTCATAATATACCTGCCAAATTTCAAATTAATAAACCAAAGAGTTTGCTAGAAAAAATGTTTTGAAAATACTTTTTTTCGACCTCCCAACTGTACATAACCCTTTAATAAAAGGCATGCCTTTCAGTTTTAAACTATTGTGTATTGATACTTTTAATATAGAGTTTGCTGAATAAATTGGATATGTTGATAAATCTACACTTCCATTTTTTTTGCTGCCGATTGAACTTTTATATCTTAATATTTAATAAAATAATTGAAAAATAATAATAAAAATGATGAATTGAAGATTGCATTTATAAATATTTATAAAATTGATTGAGTTTTTTTGCGGAAATGTATTATTGATTTAAGATTTGGATACTGTATTAAAAGCATACCTTACACATTTTTAAACTTTGTTTTATTGTGCCCTCAAAGATTTATTTTTCACTAACAATTTTTTAAGATATTCATTTAATTAACTTAATTTCCATTTTCCTCTTGCTTCTGATTTTATTTAAAAAAATTGAAAATGTTAAGGACGATGATGATTGGTAAGTGGCCGGGATCGGTCGACTATATCCTGTAGCTGCCATATAACTGATTTATCGGTAGCTTTGTTGTTTTTGGAGTTAGAAGGATGGGACTTTTTTTAGAATTTTTTATGGATTCCAATATGGGTAAAATAATTCAACATGTAAAATTTCATAAGGATCGGCCGAATATATACGATCCGATATACATACATCTCATAGTATAAGATGCATGTCAACTGCAAGGGTATATCAACTTCGGCTACACCCGAAGTTAGCTTTCCTTTCTTGTTTTAAATGTAATTTGTATGATTTCATTATATTTGATGTTAAGAACTTATTTTCAATAGCTTAAGTTACATAATTGTTACATAAATAGTATTCTGAATGAATTTAAAAAAAATTTTTATTCTACAAAGCAGCCTACACTTAGAAAAAAATAACAACTGGCTTATAATAAATAATTTTTTTTGATGATTTATTTGATATTCCAATATTAAAAAAAAAAAAAGTAAATAGATTAATTTTAAAAACATAATTTGAATCCTGTTTCTGATTATGATTTATTTGTTATTCCAATTTTTTTAAAATACGTAAATAGATTAATTTTAAAAAATATAATTTGAATCCTGTTTCTTTATTTTTATTTGCTTTTCACAATTATAAGTTGAAAATTTTTTTATTATCAAAAGAAATTTTTAAATTAAATTTTTTTTTAATTTTTTGGTATTAATATCATGATTTTAATCATACATTCTATAAAATATTCTGTTTATTATTCTATTTATTAGGATTCTTTTAAAAATTTGCCTTGCAATAAAAATTGTTTTTTTTTTTATGTTTAGAAGTAATGTTTTCACAGACTTCATATAAGAATCTGTTTCAGCGACATTGTTGAAAGTTTAATAACGGATAAGCAGAAACGTAGGAGACTAACCAGTTTTGACTTAATATAAAGAATAATGATAATGTATGTATGAAAAACATTTTACCACTTACCATATACCCTTTCCTATTAAAAAGGCATATTATTTTATTTCGGACTATATCCTATAGCTGCCATATAAGTGATTGACAGCAAAAGCCATATCTTCTATGTTTTTGAAGATAGAACGGATTTTCTACGGACTCGACTTTGGGGAAACTTATCTAATTTGCCAAATTTCATAAGGATCAACCGACTATATACGATCCGATGTATATCTAATACTGAAACCAGCCACTTAACTGCAAGGGTATATAAACTTCGGCTCCGCCCGAAGTTAACTTTCCTTTCTTGTTTCTATATAAATCTAAAAGGATGATAAATTAAAATTTTTTTTCAATACTCATTTATTGTAATTGTATAAAATTGTTGTAATTTGTATCTCATAAAATTTCATAAATAATTTAAATAATAATAATGATGACCTTGTTCATTGGTAAACATTTTTTGGTTTTCAATAGCTTTTTGGTAAGAATTTAAGTTTATTTTGGGAACTTATTATTTGTATTAGCTTAATGAATTATTTATGAAAATGTTTGAACGCATTGAAGTTTTAAAAATATATTAAAAGCATACCTCGCAAATATCCATACACTTGTTTGGTCATTGAGATTTTTCAATGCCCATTATCCAAAAGAAAACAATTTTTTAGTTTCAAACGTTATAATATTGTTTATTTTCGTTTAAGCGCGCATATGAAACGGAGCGAGACAATGTTCCAATTTATGATGCTTATGCACTGAAATAAGGGGCCAGCGTGAGCGTGAAGAGTTGGAGCAGCTCCCTTAGCTCGTTTTTGGCTTCAACAAAATTGGTAGCATTGTCAGACCAAATGTGCTGCGGTTACAAATAAACCGTTTTGAAGCATGCAAAAAAGCAGATGTAGATAGATCCTTTACAAGCTCTAAGTGGACGGCTTTGGAAGCAAAACAAATGAAGACACTCAATTAACATTTTACGCGAGCTTTATTTTGAACTTCTGGATTATAATAAAATGGGCCGCAAAAATCCACACCAGTAACTCCAAAGACCTGGCAGCCGCTGACTCGTTGTTCCGGGAGATCAGCCATAATGTGCTCCAGCAACCGATGCTTGGTACGGAATCATCGGATGCATTTGTGCAATGCCTTCGTCACCGTTTTCCTCCCCCCAATTGGCCAGTATTGGGATCGAATAATAGCTAAAAGGGCACGAGGCCCTTTTAAAAATTAGAGCCATAGTGACTGGATGGCTTCTAGGCAATATAATAGTCGAGTTTTTTAAACGACTGTCCACACGCAACCAAAACTTATCCAAAAAGGGAGAGGATGAAGCAAGAACGCTGGCTGACAAGATCTCCTTTCCATTCTAAAGTGCCTTTATGTCATCCCAAAAATACACACGCTGCACTAGTCGCAATAGTAGGTGGGTTCCAGCCTTGATGTCGCTAGCAGTGACACACTTATGACGGACTCGCTGTGAGAACTTGTGCACATAAGCGAATACTCGCTGGAGTGCTGGAAACGAGTTAGCGTACTTGGAACCAGCCAACACGTCAAGGTATGGAGATTGGATTAGCAGAACCATTGCCCTTAGCTCCAGAGTGCGTTTATCGAATGGAACCGCTGCTGGCCACTGATTCTGAAGTCCAAGAAGAAACGCAGGACCACTTCCTTGGGAAGTGCACCGCGTGACAGGATATTAGCCGGGTTCAAAGACGTAGGAACATATCGCCATACCATGGTTCTGCTCAACTTCTGGATAGTCGAAACCCGATTGGCGACGAAAACATTGAAGCGTGCGGGCTCCTCCCGAATCCAGGACAGCAGAATCGCAACAGCAGAAATACTTGCCATCATACCCTTTCAACAGAGCCACTTCCGACATAAGCCGAGCCACCAACTCTGCTCCAGATAACTCCAGCTTCGGCACCGTAACAGATTTTAGAGGTGTGTCTCGGGACTTTGAGCAGAGTAAATAACTTTCTGACCTTGTACCCTTCAATACGACATAAATGCAAGCACCATAAGCCTTGACGCTGGCGTCATAAAATCCATGAATCTCCACTTCAGACTGTGATGATAATGACCATCGAGGGAATTCAGGACGCTGCGCCATGGTGAAGCTACAACAAATCATATCCCAATCGGAGTGAAGAGCTTGGGGTAGACTTTCATCCCAGGACAACTCTCACGGCATAGCTTCTGAAGAAAGATCTTTGCGCCTAGTGGGCTTTAAGGTAGACTGAAGCACTTCAAACGCAAATAGCAAGCAATCAGTAGCAGGATCCCAAGCGAGGCCAAGAGTCTTCGAAAAATTGCTGCCGTCATCAAACCTTTGGAACGACTCCCTATCTTCTTTCGGCACGTCAGAAAGCAATTCAGGAAAATTGGAGCACCACTTTCTCAACCGAAATTGACCATTGGCGAGGATCCGTAATGTTTGCTGCATTATGCTGATAGCCTCAACTATAGAACCTCCTCCGGAAATCAAATCCGGAAATCATCAACATAAAAACGCAACGCAGAATTTCGGCACCCTTTGGAAACACAGACTGCTCATGCTCCTCTAACTGATGCATTGCTCGAACTGATGAAAATGAGGCCGGCGTTGTCCCACAAGTGACAGTATTTAGTTTGAAAACCTGCAACTCATCCTGGGTGGAATTCCACCAAAGAATGCACTGCAGATAGCTGTCCTCGGGGAAAACTCTCACGCATCGGTACATTTTGCAAATATCACCTGTAATGGCCACTCGATGGTAACAATGTGCATTAAAACAATGTTCAGCAGCTTTGGTTGAATAACTAGACTAGACATCAAAATTTCATTCAAGGAATACCCAGAGGTGGCAGCCGAACCATCAAAAACATCCCAGAGCTTGGTTGTTGAACTGTCCTCCTTCAACTGATGCGGTAAGAAATACTGTCTGGCGGGTCTTGCACTAGGCGGGACTGGAGACATAGGCCCAAAATCTAAATACTCTTTTATGAACGCAGCACTGACTCTTCAATTGAGGGTAACGGCAAAGTTTCCTATCGAGGGAGAGAAATCGCCGCACGGCTTGGGAGTAGAATTCACCTAACAACTCAGAGCTGCCCTTCAACGGAAGCCTTACCGAGTAGGCGCCTGTGCGTCTCGCAATCCAGCTCCTCCTTCGTCCACTTCACAATGGGCTCGGCGCAGTTCTTCGAGTTGGTAGTGATGACAGCACTGACAAGGGCTTAATATTCGGAGCAATGGGATCGTTGCAGCACATAAACAGAGAATCCGTCTCTCGCGAAGCCAGTGCCGCTAATGCCGGATACGGACATGTGCGATTTGCGTCTATGAAGCTGCAACAGACGGGACGTAATCACGTAATCGCCTGCGATCCTGAATCCAACAGCGCTCGGCAAGGAACAAAAACCCCAGCACGACTCCAATCGAGAATGTTCGCAGTGGCCAGTAAGGCTATCTAACCGCTGCGACCCTGGGCAACTAGTCCATTAGCCCTATTTTCAGCGAGGCACTCACGCAGGTGATGGCCAGTTGAAGATATTTCCGACATAGGCCGAACCGCCTAACCTCGCCAAGGCGGCTTTCAGGGGGCATTAGCAGAAATTTGAGGCATGCAGAAACTACATGGGACCACCCACCGCATAATGTACAGGCAGTGGAAGGCAAATTAGTAATGATAAAGGACGATCTACTGTTATTTGCGACTCTACGTCTTCCCACCTGAGTGCCAGGGGCGAAAGCGGCCATGGCCACATCCATAGCCTCCAGAGTCCTGTAACGCTGCTCCAAAAATTCTCCCATCGACTCCCAAGTGAGGATGAGATCCGAGTTCAAGGCATTTTGACCATCCTCCTACTTGACCTGAGTAGCTGGGTGCAACTTTTGAAGGAGCACCTGGACAATGATGCAGCCGGCGATCTGAACTGTCCTCCCCAAACTTTTCAAGGCCCGCATATGGGCATTGAACTTATCTCAAAGGCCTCGAAGCGCTGCCACTGAGCCACCTTTCAATAGATTAAGGCCCAAAATCTCGTTCACATGAGCCTAAAATATCAATCGACGGTTATTAAATCATTTCTCCAAAAGATCCACTGCGACATCATAATTCTTCTCGGAGATTTCTAAGGAACGGACAGCCTTCGTTGGAATGGAATGGACACTCGCTGGAGGGCTCCTTGGATCCTCATCAAATCCTGAAGGATACCTTTTGACTTGCATTTTAAAATAGCACTCCGAGCGGGAGTGGGTTCTCCTGTGACGCCGCTGGAGTTCATCGAAAAATTTTAGTTCTTATAATTTATTTTATTATATTTAATTATAATTGTGCGCAGCGTATACGATTTTTCTCACTGTGCGCTCAGAACCGTACACTGAGTTGTGGAATGTATATATATATGAATGCTTGTGCGAGGCGAATGCACTTGCAAGTGGAACGTATGTATGTATGTATGTTGTGATTAGCGGATCGGAAAACACTAGACCGGACCGGATAACAATTGTATTGTATTTCTATGTATTTATTTATATTATTAAAAGATTTATAAATACAAATTACTTGTTTCCGGGCACTGATGCACTGTATGCTGTTTATGGTCAAATTTACATACATATGACACTGCGCTAAACTGAATCAAATATTCGCACTTGTTATATTTGTATGTTCGTGAAATTGTTAATTTTATTAATAATATCACGTCGGGGTCACCGATATTTGGTCATTGAAATTTTTAAATGACCTTTATCCTAATGAAAACAATTTTTTAGTTTCAAACGTTACAATATGGTTTATTGAATATGAATATGACGCGCATATGAAACGGAGCGAGACAAAGTTCCAATTTCTGATGCTTATGCACTGAGATAAAGGGCCAGCGTGAGCCCGCCATAGAACATGGGAAGAGCGAAAGCTCGCTATCTTAATGCTACAGATAAAGCCTGTTGAAGCCGAGCGGCCGAAAAGTATCGGCTTGCGACTAACAATAGCGGAAATATAAATGATAATATTGCAAACTATACTTTTAATATTTTAGTGATCTTAGTGATATAATAGATAGATAATAGACATCTATGCCGTGGCTGCTGCCTGACCCGACACGTTTTTTTTTTTGAAAATTTTAAAAATATACTCTTTTACAAATAACAAACATTCTGATGTTTTAAAAATTTTACTTGAATAAATGGTCGTTATTGAAAACAATTTACGTTTTTGTGATCCTACAGTAATAAAAAGTATGGTACAAAGCATTTTAAAAAATTTTGAAGTGTTTCGTTGTTTTATATATACATAGGATAGATCTAAAACCATTTTGTTCGAACTTATATAGATTATTGAATAATTTTTTTCGGTTTGGTATTGCCTCAGATAAACGTAACAAGTTAAGATACTCAAAATTTTTATTCTTTGTATTGTATTTAAACGGTATTTAGAGCAATCGTGGCATTATTCAAAACTCCCGATAATTGAACATTCTAATTTTGATTTAAAAATAAAATTCACATATATGTATGATTAAAAAATGGTCCACTGATACTTTTCGTAGGAACCTTTTCTGGTGCCACTAGTATATATTGTTTTGGGTAAAATTGATACATCCTATGTAAACACTGTTTTATGATGTATACATTTTCATCATTGTTAATGTGTATTGTTCGCATAAAGTATACATCATATTAAAAAACCTCTTGACGAGGTAAAATAACGGTGGCGTACCCGCATGCCACGCCCAAAAAATCTGGTATCAATTTTAGTGACGAATAAATGCAATATATGTATAAATATATATATGTATAAAAAATTTTCTCCTCCTTTCACAGGATCACCTCCTGAGTCGATATAAGCATGTCCGTCTGTCCGTCTGTCTGTTTCTACGCAAACTAGTCTCTCAGTTTTAAAGCTATCGTCTTCAAACTTTGCACACACCCTTTTTTATTTGCAGGCAGTATATAAGTCGGGATCGGTCGACTATATCCTATAGCTGCCATATTGATTGATCGGGAATTCCATCACTTCGTTGTTTTTGAAGTTAGAAGAATGGGATTTCTATGGATTCTACTTTGGGCCAACTAATACGATCTACCAAATTTCAGGATCGGCCGACTATATACGATCTAATAATATAAGATGCATGTCGCCACCTACCGGACTGCCACTCAACTGCAAGGGTATATCAATTTTGGCTCCGTCCGAAGTTAGCTCTTCTTTCTTGTTACTTCTTATCTTAGCTAATTGCCGCCTGACATTGTACTGGTACTGAACTGTCATTTCCAGTCTGCACATCCTTGGGGTGGGTTCAGGAATAGGATTAATGCCAACCAAAAATATAATTTTTTCATATGGAAACAGATTTATTTCGTTTTCAAATAATCGTTTTCGTTTTCAAATTAAATCAACTCGGAGTGCGGCAGCCGTCAGGAGGCGCTTCGCCTCAGCTGTTTCCGTCGCGGCCAGTGACCAGTTCTTAACAAAGAACTTTTTATTAAAATTAAATAAATGTAATGCATTATATATATTTATTGTTTGGTTTTTATGTTTGCAAACTAAAACAAAAACAATCGGCAACCGAATATGTTCCTGTAATGCTATGAATATGCAACTTAGCTTCACAGCCGGTACCTTGGGGTGCTCTACTTATCGAAATATATCTTGAGTAAGCGACTTTTCCCAGATATAAAAGATATATCAAGAGTTGTGTTATCTCAAAAACTATCTCCATATTTAATATAATTAGGGTCGTTAGAGCCAATTTTGAAAAAAAAATTATTAACGGATTTTGTATTTTTTGTTTCAGTGTATTTCTTTTTCCTTAAGAATTAGACGTTTGATCTTAAAGAAAATGAAAAATATTTTTAAAAAACCTTTCTAACGAAATATAACATGTGAAGTTCGCTTCATTGGTTCTTAAGTTATGCGTTTGTTAAATTTGAAAAGCCTTTTAATTTTTGAAAGTAACCTTAATGAATTTAAAAAAATCGTAGAGCAAACGTTGTTCGTTTTTTACTAAAGAACATACTACAATTTTTTCAAAGTTTTAGAAGACAAAATAAGACAAACGCGGACGGTCCATTTTTCGGAGCAAAATTTGGCAAACATCTTCATTTGAGACATTCTTTAAAAATCGTTTTTCCTGAATAACTTTTGAAAGAAATGTCGGAATGTCGGTGATGGTTATGGTTCCAATCGACGCGTATTTTGGAGAAAATCTGGGAATACAAAAATATTTTGAGTGGTGATATTGTGGTGATGTCCCCACAATATCCAATTTAGTGAATCAAAAGTGTTTTACATTTACGCAAATTTCTCCCAAGCCAAACTACTTTTGACTAATGTTTGAATAGAGTCCCTCTAATGAAAACAAGACCTTTCATTTGGTATATCATTCATTCAGATTGAACGCACACAGAAAACGCACACAGCGTGTCTTCACGCGCCAGCTACAAGGGCATGCGTGTCGCCACCAAGCGGACTGCCGTCCGCCGTGATAAATATATTTAAACAACATCAAAATCATTTTTTTGAAGTATAGTTTCTATAACCGATTCTAGAAACAGATTCCATGCCGGGGGAATCTGATAATATTACATTAAAAATTCCTTGCTCTTGTTTGGTAAATATATTTGCAGCACCTACAGTTGAGCTAAAAAGCTTAAATATCATATTTTTCGTAATTGCAGAATTTAATTTATTTAAATCTCTTCAGTAAATTTGTATTTTTATACCCTTGCAGAGGTAATTATAATTTTGGTCAAAAGTGTGCAACGAAGTGAAGGAGACATCTCCGACCCTATAAAGTATATATGTTCGTGATCAGGATCACCTCCTGAGTCGATATAAGCATGTCCGTCTGTCCGTCCGTTGGTGTGTCCGTCTGTCTGTTTCGACGCAATCTAGTGTCTCAGTTTTAAAGCTATCGTCTTCAAACTTTGCACACACCCTTCTTTCCTTTGCAGGCAGTATATAAGTCGGGATCGGTCGACTATATCCTATAGCTGCCATATTGATTGATCGGGAATTCCATCACTTCGTTGTTTTTGAAGTTAGAAGAATGGGATTTCTATGGATTCTACTTTGGGCCAACTAATACGATCTACCAAATTTCACGATCGGCCGACTATATACGATCTAATAATATAAGATGCATGTCGCCACCTACCGGACTGTCACTCAACTGCAAGGGTATATCAATTTTGGCTCCGTCCGAAGTTAGCTCTTCTTTCTTGTTACTTCTTATCTTAGCTAATTGCCGCCTGACATTGTACTGGTACTGAATTGTCATTTCCAGTCCGCACATCCTTGGGGTGGGTTCAGGAATAGGATTAATGCCAACCAAAAGTATAATTTTTTCATATGGAAACAGATTTATTTCGTTTTCAAATAATCGTTTTCGTTTTCAAATTAAATCAACTCGGAGTGCGGCAGCCGTCAGGAGGCGCTTCGCCTCAGCTGTTTCCGTCGCGGCCAGTGACCAGTTCTTAACAAAGAACTTTTTATTAAAATTAAATAAATGTAATGCATTATATATATTTATTGTTTGGTTTTTATGTTTGCAAACTAAAACAAAAACAATCGGCAACCGAATATGTTCCTGTAATGCTATGAATATGCAACTTAGCTTCACAGCCGGTACCTTGGGTTGCTCTACTTATCGAAATATATCTTGAGTAAGCGACATTTCCCAGATATAAAAGATATATCAAAAGTTGCGTTATCTCAAAAACTATCTCCATATTCAATATAATTAGGATCGTTAGAGCCAATTTTGAAAAAAAAATTATTAACGGATTTTGTATTTTTTGTTTCAGTGTATTTCTTTTTCCTTAAGAATTAGACGTTTGATCTTAAAGAAAATTAAAAATATTTTTAAAAAACCTTTCTAACGAAATATAACATGTGCAGTTCGCTTCATTGGTTCTAAAGTTATGCGTTTGTTAAATTTAAAAGTCCTTTTAATTTTTGAAAGTAACCTTAATGAATTTAAAAAAATCGTAGAGCAAACGTTGTTCGTTTTTTACTAAAGAACATACTACAATTTTTTCAAAGTTTTAGAAGACAAAATAAGACAAACGCGGACGGTCCATTTTTCGGAGCAAAATTTGGCAAACATCTTCATTTGGGACATTCTTTAAAAATCATTTTTCCTGAATAACTTTTGAAAGAAATGTCGGTGATGGTTATGGTACCAATCGACGCGTATTTTGGAGAAAATCTGGGAATACAAAAATATTTTGAGTGGTGATATTGTGGTGATGTCCCCACAATATCCAATTTAGTGAATCAAAAGTGTTTTACATTTACGCAAATTTCTCCCAAGCCAAACTACTTTTGACTAATGTTTGAATAGAGTCCCTCTAATGAAAACAAGACCTTTCATTTGGTATATCATTCATTCAGATTGAACGCACACAGAAAACGCACACAGCGTGTCTTCACGCGCCAGCTACAAGGGCATGCGTGTCGCCACCAAGCGGACTGCCGTCCGCCGTGATAAATATATTTAAACAACATCAAAATCATTTTTTTGAAGTATAGTTTCTATAACCGATTCTAGAAACAGATTCCATGCCGGGGGAATCTGATAATATTACATTAAAAATTCCTTGCTCTTGTTTGGTAAATATATTTGCAGCACCTACAGTTGAGCTAAAAAGCTTAAATATCATATTTTTCGTAATTGCAGAATTTAATTTATTTAAATCTCTTCAGTAAATTTGTATTTTTATACCCTTGCAGAGGGTATTATAATTTTGGTTAAAAGTGTGCAACGCAGTGAAGGAGACATCTCCGACCCTATAAAGTGTATATATTCTTGATCAGGATCACCTCCTGAGTTGATATAAGCATGTCCGTCTGACTGTTTCTACGCAAACTAGTCTCTCAGTTTTAAAGCTATCGTCTTCAAATTTTGCACACACCCTTCTTTCCTTTGCAGGCAGTATATGCGTCGGAACGGCCGGGATCGGTCGACTGATCGGTCCTATAGCTGCCATACAACTGATTGATCGGATATGGCATAACTTCGTTGTTTTTTAAGTTAGAAGAATGGGATTTTCTATGTATTCAACTTTGGGCAAATAAGGATCGGCCCTTCATAAGGATCGGCCGACTATATACGATCCGATATATATCTAATAATGTAAGATGCGTGTCGCCACCTAGCGGACTGCCACTCAACTGCAAGGGTGTATCAACTTCGGCTCCGTCCGAAGTTAGCTTTCCTTTCTTGTTTTTATTTGCTTTTCACATTTATAAGTTGAAAATTTTTTGATTATCAAAAGAAATTTGTGAATAAAATTTTTTTTTAATTTTTTGGTATTAATCTCATGATTCTAATCATACATTCTATAAAATATTCTGTTTATTATTCTATTTATTAGAAATCTTTTAAAAATTTGCTTTTCAATAAATATTTGTTTTTTTTATGATTAAAAGTATTGTTTTACAGACTTCATAAAAGAATCTATTTCAGCGACATTGTTGAAAGTTTAATTTTTGACTAAATATAAAGAATAATGATAATGTATGTATGAAAAACATTTTACCACTTACCATATTTCCTTTCCTATTAAGGCATATTATTTTATTTTGGGCACTACTGCTTAGGTTTCCATTTCCGCCAATATTTTTGAAACAATTGTCTTGACAATAGAGACATATTTTTTTTAAGTTCTTAAGTTGAAGAAGTTCTTAAGTTAAGATTGAAGAGATTTTTCTTCAGTTGGGTGCACCTATTCTTTTATAGTTAGCTGGAAATTTAAGGCATTCTAAAAATGTTAACGTTTTATTTTCAAATTTATATTTTTCCATAATTTTTTTTTTTCAAAAAGTTTCTTATTTGAATGCATTAAGCTTAATGCTTTCCTTTTTAAAATAAAAGAAGGTTTTGTATATTCTGGGGACCTGAGACATTTCGAAGATTTATTTCATTTTAGTAAAAGGAATACAGGAAAATAATCTTTGAGATTAAAAATGTTCTGCTCAATAATAGAATCTTAAATGGATGATTCTGTTCAAAAAATTTAATCACTTTTAAAACTTTACATTAATGTAACTTACGAGAAAAAATATAAATTGAAAATGCAAACGTAACCCAGATTAACATTTTCATCCGCCGCATCCCTATTTGAAATTTTTACAATAAAAGTAAATATGAAATTATGGGGTGCATTGCTTTGAATATATTCACGGAAATATATTTTTGTCGAGGCTATTTAATACGAAATTTCACGCCAAATTATTTTAAATATATAAAGACACATTTGTTGCTCATGAAGATTAAAGTTGTATCATAATTTCATTGTATTTAATTTTATATTGATTTCTAATATTTTTTTTTAAAGTATCACTTATTTTTATTGAATATTAAGATTTAAATTTTGGTCAATACCTATTGTTAAAAAAACCTTTAAACAGAATATCATTCTAAGAACCGCCTGTGTAACCATACTGGGTTACTCCATGACTAAACGTTTACCTTTATAACAGAACAATTTTATATATTATGGTAAATACATGCTCCATGAAAATACATACATATATGTATGTATGTTACAGGGTACTATGGGGTAAAGTCCAATTTATTTGAATTAATTAATTATTTGATAACGTTGCGATTTTTAGCTCAGGTTTTTACACTCGGAATTCGTTGCGTAAAATTTTGTATTCATGAGAATATATGCAATAGCCAGAAGGAATCATGCCCATTCTTCTTAAGCATCATCGTCTGAGGTGATATGGGCGTCTGTCGTTCATGCATACGTATCACACAACATGCTGCCACGATGCTGTCCACGAGCTTCCACACCGCATATAAGCGCGAGGTGAATTAAAAATGTTGGAAAAGTCCCAAGTATCAATCACCAAAGTTGTGTCATTTCAAATCGTTCAGTTAAATTGCAGCTAAGTATTTAATCGGTCGATCCTTAGAAAATTTGTTAGGGGGAATTTTTGTGCCCCAAAGAAAGGCAAAAACTTCGGCGTTTGGAGCGCTGGCGACTAAAAACGCTAATTATGATACGAAACCTGATCTTTTACGCAATAATTTTAGTAATCGACGCTTAATCTTTCAGGCATCACATCAGTGAGATCCTCCAGCTACAGGTCGTCGAACCAGGATCAGTTGCTATCTTCGGGTGTTGCCTGCTTATACAGAAGCTGTATCCTGCCACAAAAGCAAAGTAAGAGGATTCTCTCTCAGGGTACTAGGAGAGCCTTTCATCGTGGGAGTCTATGGCTCGATTGTTGCAGCAAAAATGCGGGACACTTAAATGTGTGGACTTTCCTTTGGCTTCGCATCCACCAGCCATTCAGGTGGGCTAATGTGGATTCTATACCAACCGATACCCTGCGACGTGTTTGTGCGCACTGCATTTTAATTGAATATTTTTATTAACTTCAAACATTCCGATATTTATTTCAATTCATAAAATAAACATTTATTTGTATTCATAAAAAAAAATTTTGTACATTTCAAGCATCCGTATCGCATCGAGTGTGCAGTGGAACATTTTGGAGGTACAATAAATTTTTTTAAATTTCTTCCAAACATAGCTCTACTCTGCTTCTTTATCTTTTACGGTGTTTCTTCTATTGTCGCTTAGTAAAGAATTTTATCTCTACTCTTATTTACTTACCCACACTAATCGATCTCTTTAATTCTCTCTTTTTCGTTTCCCTGGTACAGTGGTTCAAGGTACGTCAATAATAAAAATAAGAAATATTAATAAATTAATAAATCATGGATTTTAAACTTGTCTGTGCGTTGAAGTCTTGTAATAAGACAATCATGGATTTTAAACTTGTCTGTGCGTTGAAGTCTTGTAATAAGACAATCTCCTCATTCCAGACTACCATCCACTGCTGGCTCTGTGAAAACGTTTTACACGCTAAGTGTGCCGTGTTCACGGCCTCAGTTTCGGATGCCATTTTACGTAGTCTGGTCCACTATTAACAATATTATTATTCGGCACATGGAACAATAAAATTAAACGATATAAGCACGTGACGGGTAATTTTATTATTAATGTATAATTCTTTTTACATATATTGCATTTATTCATCACCAAAATTCATCACCGAGAGGAGCCGAAGTTGATACACCCTTGAAAATAAGTGGCAGCTTATATTATTAGATATTAAAGGTCTTCATGAATAGCCAAAAAACGAAATTCAAATGCACTACGTTGAAAATGAATTGGGTGGAATACAATGCAGAAACAAAAATAAATGAATGAGTTCGGAAGGTATCGGTCTCTCTCGCACAACATTCGGGTGATGATAAATAAATTGAATGAGTGAGAGTTAAGGGTTACATTCAAATTAATGGAATGCATTCATGAATGCACGATACAACTATGCATGTTTACGTTTATTTGTAGACACTAAAACAAAAATAATATAAAAGTGGAGGCAAACTAATGTTATTTGTTTTGGTAATATTCATTATTATTTCGTATAATTTATTTATTTTATTTTTATACCCTTGCAGAGGGAATTATAATTTTGGTCAAAAGTGTGCAACGAGGTGAAGGAGACATCTCCGACCCTATAAAGTATATATGTTCTTGATCAGGATCACCTCCTGAGTCGATATAAGCATGTCCGTCTGTCCGTCCGTTGGTGTGTCCGTCTGTCTGTTTCTACGCAATCTAGTCTCTCAGTTTTAAAGCTTTCGTCTTCAGCTTTCGATTCTACTTTGGGCAAACTAATCCGATCTGCCAAATTTCAGGATCGGCCGACTATATACGATCTAATAATATAAGATGCATGTCGCCACCTACCGGACTGCCACTCAACTGCAAGGGTATATCAATTTTGGCTCCGTCGGAAGTTAGCTTTCCTTTCTTGTTAATTCTTATCTTAGCTAAATGCCGCCTGACATTGTACTGGTACTGAATTGTCATTTCCAGTCTGCACATCCTTGGGGTGGGTTCAGGAATAGGATTAATGCCAACCAAAAATATAATTTTTTCATATGGAAACAGATTTAATTCGTTTTCAAATAATCGTTTTCGTTTTCAAATTAAATCAACTCGGAGTGCGGCAGCCGTCAGGAGGCGCTTCGCCTCAGCTGTTTCCGTCGCGGCCAGTGACCAGTTCTTAACAAAGAACTTTTTATTAAAATTAAATAAATGTAATGCATTATATATATTTATTGTTTGGTTTTTATGTTTGCAAACTAAAACAAAAACAATCGGCAACCGAATATGTTCCTGTAATGCTATGAATATGCAACTTAGCTTCACAGCCGGTACCTTGGGTTGCTCTACTTATCGAAATATATCTTGAGTAAGCGACATTTCCCAGATATAAAAGATATATCAAAAGTTGCATTATCTCAAAAACTATCTCCATATTCAATATAATTAGGATCGTTAGAGCCAATTTTGAAAAAAAAATTATTAACGGATTTTGTATTTTTTGTTTCAGTGTATTTCTTTTTCCTTAAGAATTAGACGTTTGATCTTAAAGAAAATTAAAAATATTTTTAAAAAACCTTTCTAACGAAATATAACATGTGCAGTTCGCTTCATTGGTTCTAAAGTTATGCGTTTGTTAAATTTAAAAGTCCTTTTAATTTTTGAAAGTAACCTTCATGTATTTAAAAAAATCGTAGAGCAAACGTTGTTCGTTTTTTACTAAAGAACATACTACAATTTTTTCAAAGTTTTAGAAGACAAAATAAGACAAACGCGGACGGTCCATTTTTCGGAGCAAAATTTGGCAAACATCTTCATTTGGGACATTCTTTAAAAATCATTTTTCCTGAATAACTTTTGAAAGAAATGTCGGTGATGGTTATGGTACCAATCGACGCGTATTTTGGAGAAAATCTGGGAATACAAAAATATTTTGAGTGGTGATATTGTGGTGATGTCCCCACAATATCCAATTTAGTGAATCAAAAGTGTTTTACATTTACGCAAATTTCTCCCAAGCCAAACTACTTTTGACTAATGTTTGAATAGAGTCCCTCTAATGAAAACAAGACCTTTCATTTGGTATATCATTCATTCAGATTGAACGCACACAGAAAACGCACACAGCGTGTCTTCACGCGCCAGCTACAAGGGCATGCGTGTCGCCACCAAGCGGACTGCCGTCCGCCGTGATAAATATATTTAAACAACATCAAAATCATTTTTTTGAAGTATAGTTTCTATAACCGATTCTAGAAACAGATTCCATGCCGGGGGAATCTGATAATATTACATTAAAAATTCCTTGCTCTTGTTTGGTAAATATATTTGCAGCACCTACAGTTGAGCTAAAAAGCTTAAATATCATATTTTTCGTAATTGCAGAATTTAATTTATTTAAATCTCTTCAGTAAATTTGTATTTTTATACCCTTGCAGAGGTAATTATAATTTTGGTCAAAAGTGTGCAACGAAGTGAAGGAGACATCTCCGACCCTATAAAGTATATATGTTCGTGATCAGGATCACCTCCTGAGTCGATATAAGCATGTCCGTCTGTCCGTCCGTTGGTGTGTCCGTCTGTCTGTTTCGACGCAATCTAGTGTCTCAGTTTTAAAGCTATCGTCTTCAAACTTTGCACACACCCTTCTTTCCTTTGCAGGCAGTATATAAGTCGGGATCGGTCGACTATATCCTATAGCTGCCATATTGATTGATCGGGAATTCCATCACTTCGTTGTTTTTGAAGTTAGAAGAATGGGATTTCTATGGATTCTACTTTGGGCCAACTAATACGATCTACCAAATTTCACGATCGGCCGACTATATACGATCTAATAATATAAGATGCATGTCGCCACCTACCGGACTGCCACTCAACTGCAAGGGTATATCAATTTTGGCTCCGTCCGAAGTTAGCTCTTCTTTCTTGTTACTTCTTATCTTAGCTAATTGCCGCCTGACATTGTACTGGTACTGAATTGTCATTTCCAGTCCGCACATCCTTGGGGTGGGTTCAGGAATAGGATTAATGCCAACCAAAAGTATAATTTTTTCATATGGAAACAGATTTATTTCGTTTTCAAATAATCGTTTTCGTTTTCAAATTAAATCAACTCGGAGTGCGGCAGCCGTCAGGAGGCGCTTCGCCTCAGCTGTTTCCGTCGCGGCCAGTGACCAGTTCTTAACAAAGAACTTTTTATTCAAATTAAATAAATGTAATGCATTATATATATTTATTGTTTGGTTTTTATGTTTGCAAACTAAAACAAAAACAATCGGCAACCGAATATGTTCCTGTAATGCTATGAATATGCAACTTAGCTTCACAGCCGGTACCTTGGGTTGCTCTACTTATCGAAATATATCTTGAGTAAGCGACTTTTCCCAGATATAAAAGATATATCAAAAGTTGCGTTATCTCAAAAACTATCTCCATATTTAATATAATTAGGATCGTTAGAGCCAATTTTGAAAAAAAAATTATTAACGAATTTTGTATTTTTTGTTTCAGTGTATTTCTTTTTCCTTAAGAATTAGACGTTTGATCTTAAAGAAAATTAAAAATATTTTTAAAAAACCTTTCTAACGAAATATAACATGTGCAGTTCGCTTCATTGGTTCTAAAGTTATGCGTTTGTTAAATTTAAAAGTCCTTTTAATTTTTGAAAGTAACCTTCATGTATTTAAAAAAATCGTAGAGCAAACGTTGTTCGTTTTTTACTAAAGAACATACTACAATTTTTTCAAAGTTTTAGAAGACAAAATAAGACAAACGCGGACGGTCCATTTTTCGGAGCAAAATTTGGCAAACATCTTCATTTGGGACATTCTTTAAAAATCATTTTTCCTGAATAACTTTTGAAAGAAATGTCGGTGATGGTTATGGTACCAATCGACGCGTATTTTGGAGAAAATCTGGGAATACAAAAATATTTTGAGTGGTGATATTGTGGTGATGTCCCCACAATATCCAATTTAGTGAATCAAAAGTGTTTTACATTTACGCAAATTTCTCCCAAGCCAAACTACTTTTGACTAATGTTTGAATAGAGTCCCTCTAATGAAAACAAGACCTTTCATTTGGTATATCATTCATTCAGATTGAACGCACACAGAAAACGCACACAGCGTGTCTTCACGCGCCAGCTACAAGGGCATGCGTGTCGCCACCAAGCGGACTGCCGTCCGCCGTGATAAATATATTTAAACAACATCAAAATCATTTTTTTGAAGTATAGTTTCTATAACCGATTCTAGAAACAGATTCCATGCCGGGGGAATCTGATAATATTACATTAAAAATTCCTTGCTCTTGTTTGGTAAATATATTTGCAGCACCTACAGTTGAGCTAAAAAGCTTAAATATCATATTTTTCGTAATTGCAGAATTTAATTTATTTAAATCTCTTCAGTAAATTTGTATTTTTATACCCTTGCAGAGGGTATTATAATTTTGGTTAAAAGTGTGCAACGCAGTGAAGGAGACATCTCCGACCCTATAAAGTGTATATATTCTTGATCAGGATCACCTCCTGAGTTGATATAAGCATGTCCGTCTGACTGTTTCTACGCAAACTAGTCTCTCAGTTTTAAAGCTATCGTCTTCAAATTTTGCACACACCCTTCTTTCCTTTGCAGGCAGTATATGCGTCGGAACGGCCGGGATCGGTCGACTGATCGGTCCTATAGCTGCCATACAACTGATTGATCGGATATGGCATAACTTCGTTGTTTTTTAAGTTAGAAGAATGGGATTTTCTATGTATTCAACTTTGGGCAAATAAGGATCGGCCCTTCATAAGGATCGGCCGACTATATACGATCCGATATATATCTAATAATGTAAGATGCGTGTCGCCACCTAGCGGACTGCCACTCAACTGCAAGGGTGTATCAACTTCGGCTCCGTCCGAAGTTAGCTTTCCTTTCTTGTTTTTATTTGCTTTTCACATTTATAAGTTGAAAATTTTTTGATTATCAAAAGAAATTTGTGAATAAAATTTTTTTTAAATTTTTTGGTATTAATATCATGATTCTAATCATACATTCTATAAAATATTCTGTTTATTATTCTATTTATTAGAAATCTTTTAAAAATTTGCTTTTCAATAAATATTTGTTTTTTTTATGATTAAAAGTATTGTTTTACAGACTTCATAAAAGAATCTATTTCAGCGACATTGTTGAAAGTTTAATTTTTGACTGAATATAAAGAATAATGATAATGTATGTATGAAAAACATTTTACCACTTACCATATTTCCTTTCCTATTAAGGCATATTATTTTATTTTGGGCACTACTGCTTAGGTTTCCATTTCCGCCAATATTTTTGAAACAATTGTCTTGACAATAGAGACATATTTTTTTTTAAGTTCTTAAGTTAAACTTTGAAGAGCTTTTTCTTCAGTTGGGTGCACCTATTCTTTTATAGTTAGCTGGAAATTTAAGGCATTCTAAAAATGTTAACGTTTTATTTTCAAATTTATATTTTTCCTTAATTTTTTTTTTTCAAAAAGTTTCTTATTTGAATGCATTAAGCTTAATGCTTTCCTTTTTAAAATAAAAGAAGGTTTTGTATATTCTGGGGACCTGAGACATTTCGAAGATTTATTTCATTTTAGTAAAAGGAATACAGGAAAATAATCTTTGAGATTAAAAATGTTCTGCTCAATAATAGAATCATAAATGGATGATTCTGTTCAAAAAAATTTAATCACATTAATGTAACTTACGAGAAAAAATATAAATTAAAAATGCAAACGTAACCTAGATTAACATTTTCATCCGCCGCATCCCTATTTGAAATTTTTACAATAAAGGTAAATATGAAATGATGGGGTGCATTGCTTTGAATATATTCACGGAAATATATTTTTGTCGAGGCTATTTAATACGAAATTTCACGCCAAATTATTTTAAATATATAAAGACACATTTGTTGCTCATGAAGATTAAAGTTGTATCATAATTTAATTGTATTTAATTTTATATTGATTTCAAATATTTTTTTTTTTAAGTATCACTTATTTTTATTGAATATTAAGATTTAAGTGTTGGTCAATACCTATTGGTATAAAAACCTTTAAGCAGAATATCATTCTAAGAACAGCCTGTGTAACCATACTGGGTTGAATTTATCTGGTTATCTGAATTTATTCTGGTATTGAATTTATTTGAATTAATTAATTATTTGATAACGATGCGATTTTTAGCTGAGAATTTTACACTCGGAATTCGTTGCGTAAAATTTTGTATTCATGAGATTCTTCTGCCCATTCTTCTTAAGCATCATCGTCTGAGGTGATATGGGCGTCTGTCGTTCATGCATACGTATCACACAACATGCTGCCACGATGCTGTCCACGAGCTTCCACACCGCATATAAGCGCGAGGTGAATTAAAAATGTTGGAAAAGTCCCAAGTATCAATCACCAAAGTTGTGTCATTTCAAATCGTTCAGTTAAATTGCAGCTAAGTATTTAATCGGTCGATCCTTAGAAAATTTGTTAGGGGAATTTTTGTGCCCCAAAGAAAGGCAAAAACTTCGGCGTTTGGAGCGCTGGCGACTAAAAACGCTAATTATGATACGAAACCTGATCTTTTACGCAATAATTTTAGTAATCGACGCTTAATCTTT
The DNA here is from genome assembly GCA_035045925.1 of Drosophila atripex. Lineage (NCBI taxonomy): Eukaryota > Metazoa > Arthropoda > Insecta > Diptera > Drosophilidae > Drosophila > Drosophila atripex. Next base: position 419,230 of record JAWNOP010000019.1, read on the forward strand.
CAGGCATCACATCAGTGAGATCCTCCATCTACAGGTCGTCGAACCAGGATCAGTTGCTATCTTCGGGTGTTGCCTGCTTATACAGAAGCTGTATCCTGCCACAAAAGCAAAGTAAGAGGATTCTCTCTCAGGGTACTAGGAGAGCCTTTCATCGTGGGAGTCTATGGCTCGATTGTTGCAGCAAAAATGCGGGACACTTAAATGTGTGGACTTTCCTTTGGCTTCGCATCCACCAGCCATTCAGGTGGGCTAATGTGGATTCTATACCAACCGATACCCTGCGACGTGTTTGTGCGCACTGCATTTTAATTGAATATTTTTATTAACTTCAAACATTCCGATATTTATTTCAATTCATAAAATAAACATTTATTTGTATTCATAAAAAAAAATTTTGTACATTTCAAGCATCCGTATCGCATCGAGTGTGCAGTGGAACATTTTGGAGGTACAATAAATTTTTTTTAAATTTCTTCCAAACATAGCTCTACTCTGCTTCTTTATCTTTTACGGTGTTTCTTCTATTGTCGCTTAGTAAAGAATTTTATCTCTACTCTTATTTACTTACCCACACTAATCGATCTCTTTAATTATCTCTTTTTCGTTTCCCTGGTACAGTGGTTCAAGGTACGTCAATAATAAAAATAAAAAATATTAATAAATTAATTAATCATGGATTTTAAACTTGTCTGTGCGTTGAAGTCTTGTAATAAGACAATCATGGATTTTAAACTTGTCTGTGCGTTGAAGTCTTGTAATAAGACAATCTCCTCATTCCAGACTACCATCCACTGCTGGCTCTGTGAAAACGTTTTACACGCTAAGTGTGCCGTGTTCACGGCCTCAGTTTCGGATGCCATTTTACGTAGTCTGGTCCACTATTAACAATATTATTATTCGGCACATGGAACAATATAATTAAACGATATAAGCACGTGACGGGTAATTTTATTATTAATGTATAATTCTTTTTACATATATTGCATTTATTCATCACCAAAATTCATCACCGAGAGGAGCCGAAGTTGATACACCCTTGAAAATAAGTGGCAGCTTATATTATTAGATATTAAAGGTCTTCATGAATAGCCAAAAAACGAAATTCAAATGCACTACGTTGAAAATGAATTGGGTGGAATACAATGCAGAAACAAAAATAAATGAATGAGTTCGGAAGGTATCGGTCTCTCTCGCACAACATTCGGGTGATGATAAATAAATTGAATGAGTGAGAGTTAAGGGTTACATTCAAATTAATGGAATGCATTCATGAATGCACGATACAACTATGCATGTTTACGTTTATTTGTCAACGCTAGAAAACTACGCAAACTCAGTTTTTACGCTATCGTCTTCAAACTTTGCACACCCCCTTCTTTCCTTTGCAGGCAGTATATAAGTCGGAACGGCCGGGATCGGACCGTCTGTCAGTGTCTAGTCTCTCAGTTTTAAAGCTATCGTCTTCAAACTTTGCACACACATTCTTTCTTTTGCAGGCAGTATATAAGCCAGAACCGCCGGGATCGGCCGACTATATCCTATAGCTGCTGTTCTGATTGATATAACTGATTGATCGTTCATTTAACAGATTGATCGGAAATGGCATAACTTTGTTGTTTCGACATGCCAAATTTCATAAGGATCGGGCGACTTTATCCTATAGCTGCCATATAAGTGATTGACCGGAAATTCCATAACTTCTTTGTTTTTGAAGATAGAAGGATGGGACTTTCTACGGATTCGACTTTGGGTAAACTAATCTAATTTGCCAAATATCATAAGGATCAACCGACTATATAAGATCCGATATATAAATTATAATGAAAGCTGTCACTTAACTGCAAGGGAATATAAGCTTCGGCTCCGCCCGAAGTTAGCTTTCCTTTCTTGTTTCTATATAAATCTAAAAGGATGATAAATTTAAACTTATTTTTCAGTACTCATTTATTAAACGTACTATTTCTGCCCGTTTTGAAATTTCTATTGTTGTAATTTGTATTTCATAAAATTTCATAAATGATTTAAATAATATGAAACGGAGCGAGACAAAGTTACAATTTATGATGCTTATGCACTGAGATAAGGGGCCAGCGTGAGCGTGAAGAGTTGGAGCAGCTCCTTTAGCTCGTTTTTGGCTTCAACTAAATTGGTTGCATTGTCAGACCAAATGTGCTGCGGCTTTCGACGAGTGCATATAAACCGTTTTGAAGCATGCAAAAAAGCAGATGTGGATAGATTCTTTACAAGCTCTCAGTGGACGGCTTTGGTAGCAAAACAAATGAAGACACTCACTTAACATTTACGGGAGCTTTTTTTCGAACTTCTGGATCAGTGACTCCAAAGACCTGGCAGTCGCTGACCCTTTGCTCCAGCAACCGATGCTTGGTACGGAAGCATCGGATGCATTTGTGCAATGCCTTCGTCACCGTTTTCCTCCCCCCAATTGGCCAGTATTGGGATCGAAAAATAGCTAAAAGGGCACGAGGCCCCGTGTGTAGATTTCGCTCATTGAAATCAAAAATTAGAGCCATTGTGGATGGCTTCTAGGCAATATAATTGGATGACGACTATTAAAATCCAATGTCGAGTTTTTTAAACGACTGTCCACACGCAACCAAAACTTATCGAAAAAGGGAGAGGATGAGGCATGAACGCTGGCTGACAAGATCTCCTTTCCATTCTAAAGCGCCTTTATGTCATCCCAAAAATACACACGCTGCACTAGTCGCAATAGTAGGTGGGTTCCAGCCTTGATGTCGCTAGCAGTGACACACTTATGACGGACTCGCTGTGAGAACTTGTGCACATAAGCGAATACTCGCTGGAGTGCTGGAAACGAGTTAGCGTACTTGGAACCAGCCAACACGTCAAGGTATGGAGATTGGATTAGCAGAACCATTGCCCTTAGCTCCAGAGTGCGTTTATCGAATGGACCCGCTGCTGGCCACTGATTCTGAAGTCCAAGAAGAAACGCAGGACCACAGGTTATCATCAATTAACTCCTTGGGAAGTGCACCGCGTGACAGGATATTAGCCGGGTTCAAAGACGTAGGAACATATCTCCATACCATGGTTCTGCTCAACTTCTGGATAGTCGAAACCCGATTGGCGACGAAAACATTGAAGCGTGCGGGCTCCTCCCGAATCCAGGACAGCAGAATCGCAACAGCAGAAATACTTGCCATCATACCCTTTCAACAGAGCCACTTCCGACATAAGCCGAGCCACCAACTCTGCTCCAGATAACTCCAGCTTCGGCACCGTAACAGATTTTAGAGGTGTGTCTCGGGACTTTGAGCAGAGTAAATAACTTTCTGACCTTGTACCCTTCAATACGACATAAATGCAAGCACCATAAGCCTTGACGCTGGCGTCATAAAATCCATGATTCTCCACTTCAGACTGTGATGATAATGACCATCGAGGGAATTCAGGACGCTGCGCCATGGTGAAGCTACAACAAATCATATCCCAATCGGAGTGAAGAGCTTGGGGCAGACTTTCATCCCAGGACAACTCTCACGGCATAGCTTCTGAAGAAAGATCTTTGCGCCTAGTGGGCTTTAAGGTAGACTGAAGCACTTCAAACGCAAATAGCAAGCAATCAGTAGCAGGATCCCAAGCGAGGCCAAGAGTCTTCGAAAAATTGCTGCCGTCATCAAACCTTTGGAACGACTCCCTATCTTCTTTCGGCACGTCAGAAAGCAATTCAGGAAAATTGGAGCACCACTTTCTCAACCGAAATTGACCATTGGCGAGGATCCGTAATGTTTGCTGCATTATGCTGATAGCCTCAACTATAGAACCTCCTCCGGAAATCAAATCCGGAAATCATCAACATAAAAACGCAACGCAGAATTTCGGCACCCTTTGGAAACACAGACTGCTCATGCTCCTCCAACTGATGCATTGCTCGAACTGATGAAAATGAGGCCGGCGTTGTCCCACAAGTGACAGTATTTAGTTTGAAAACCTGCAACTCATCCTGGATGGAATTCCACCAAAGAATGCACTGCAGATAGCTGTCCTCGGGGAAAACTCTCACGCATCGGTACATTTTGCAAATATCACCTGTAATGGCCACTCGATGGTAACAATGTGCATTAAAACAATGTTCAGCAGCTTTGGTTGAATAACTAGACTAGACATCAAAATTTCATTCAAGGAATACCCAGAGGTGGCAGCCGAACCATCAAAAACATCCCAGAGCTTGGTTGTTGAACTGTCCTCCTTCAACTGATGCGGTAAGAAATACTGTCTGGCGGGTCTTGCACTAGGCGGGACTGGAGACATAGGCCCAAAATCTAAATACTCTTTTATGAACGCAGCACTGACTCTTCAATTGAGGGTAACGGCAAAGTTTCCTATCGAGGGAGAGAAATCGCCGCACGGCTTGGGAGTAGAATTCACCTAACAACTCAGAGCTGCCCTTCAACGGAAGCCTTACCGAGTAGGCGCCTGTGCGTCTCGCAATCCAGCTCCTCCTTCGTCCACTTCACAATGGGCTCGGCGCAGTTCTTCGAGTTGGTAGGGATGACAGCACTGACAAGGGCTTAATATTCGGAGCAATGGGATCGTTGCAGCACATAAACAGAGAATCCGTCTCTCGCGAAGCCAGTGCCGCTAATGCCGGATACGGCCATGTGCGATTTGCGTCTATGAAGCTGCAACAGACGGGACGTAATCACGTAATCGCCTGCGATCCTGAATCCAACAGCGCTCGGCAAGGAACAAAAACCCCAGCACGACTCCAATCGAGAATGTTCGCAGTGGCCAGTAAGGCTATCTAACCGCTGCGACCCTGGGCAACTAGTCCATTAGCCCTATTTTCAGCGAGGCACTCACGCAGGTGATGGCCAGTTGAAGATATTTCCGACATAGGCCGAACCGCCTAACCTCGCCAAGGCGGCTTTCAGGGGGCATTAGCAGAAATTTGAGGCATGCAGAAACTACATGGGACCACCCACCGCATAATGTACAGGCAGTGGAAGGCAAATTAGTAATGATAAAGGACGATCTACTGTTATTTGCGACTCTACGTCTTCCCACCTGAGTGCCAGGGGCGAAAGCGGCCATGGCCACATCCATAGCCTCCAGAGTCCTGTAACGCTGCTCCAAAAATTCTCCCATCGACTCCCAAGTGAGGATGAGATCCGAGTTCAAGGCATTTTGACCATCCTCCTACTTGACCTGAGTAGCTGGGTGCAACTTTTGAAGGAGCACCTGGACAATGATGCAGCCGGCGATCTGAACTGTCCTCCCCAAACTTTTCAAGGCCCGCATATGGGCATTGAACTTATCTCAAAGGCCTCGAAGCGCTGCCACTGAGCCACCTTTCAATAGATTAAGGCCCAAAATCTCGTTCACATGAGCCTAAAATATCAATCGACGGTTATTAAATCATTTCTCCAAAAGATCCACTGCGACATCATAATTCTTCTCGGAGATTTCTAAGGAACGGACAGCCTTCGTTGGAATGGAATGGACACTCGCTGGAGGGCTCCTTGGATCCTCATCAAATCCTGAAGGATACCTTTTGACTTGCATTTTAAAATAGCACTCCGAGCGGGAGTGGGTTCTCCTGTGACGCCGCTGGAGTTCATCGAAAAATTTTAGTTCTTATAATTTATTTTATTATATTTAATTATAATTGTGCGCAGCGTATACGATTTTTCTCACTGTGCGCTCAGAACCGTACACTGAGTTGTGGAATGTATATATATATGAATGCTTGTGCGAGGCGAATGCACTTGCAAGTGGAACGTATGTATGTATGTATGTTGTGATTAGCGGATCGGAAAACACTAGACCGGACCGGATAACAATTGTATTGTATTTCTATGTATTTATTTATATTATTAAAAGATTTATAAATACAAATTACTTGTTTCCGGGCACTGATGCACTGTATGCTGTTTATGGTCAAATTTACATACATATGACACTGCGCTAAACTGAATCAAATATTCGCACTTGTTATATTTGTATGTTCGTGAAATTGTTAATTTTATTAATAATATCACGTCGGGGTCACCGATATTTGGTCATTGAAATTTTTAAATGACCTTTATCCTAATGAAAACAATTTTTTAGTTTCAAACGTTACAATATGGTTTATTGAATATGAATATGACGCGCATATGAAACGGAGCGAGACAAAGTTCCAATTTCTGATGCTTATGCACTGAGATAAAGGGCCAGCGTGAGCCCGCCATAGAACATGGGAAGAGCGAAAGCTCGCTATCTTAATGCTACAGATAAAGCCTGTTGAAGCCGAGCGGCCGAAAAGTATCGGCTTGCGACTAACAATAGCGGAAATATAAATGATAATATTGCAAACTATACTTTTAATATTTTAGTGATCTTAGTGATATAATAGATAGATAATAGACATCTATGCCGTGGCTGCTGCCTGACCCGACACGTTTTTTTTTTTGAAAATTTTAAAAATATACTCTTTTACAAATAACAAACATTCTGATGTTTTAAAAATTTTACTTGAATAAATGGTCGTTATTGAAAACAATTTACGTTTTTGTGATCCTACAGTAATAAAAAGTATGGTACAAAGCATTTTAAAAAATTTTGAAGTGTTTCGTTGTTTTATATATACATAGGATAGATCTAAAACCATTTTGTTCGAACTTATATAGATTATTGAATAATTTTTTTCGGTTTGGTATTGCCTCAGATAAACGTAACAAGTTAAGATAGTCAAAATTTTTATTCTTTGTATTGTATTTAAACGGTATTTAGAGCAATCGTGGCATTATTCAAAACTACCGATAATTGAATATTCTAATTTTGATTTAACAATAAAATTCACATATATGTATGATTAAAAAATGGTCCACTGATACTTTTCGTAGGAACCTTTTCTGGTGCCACTAGTATATATTGTTTTGGGTAAAATTGATACATCCTATGTAAACACTGTTTTATGATGTATACATTTTCATCATTGTTAATGTGTATTGTTCGCATAAAGTGTACATCATATAAAAAAACCTCTTGACGAGGTAAAATAACGGTGGCGTACCCGCATGCCACGCCCAAAAAATCTCGTATCAATTTTAGTGACGAATAAATGCAATATATGTATAAATATATATATGTATAAAAAATTTTCTCCTCCTTTCACAGGATCACCTCCTGAGTCGATATAAGCATGTCCGTCTGTCCGTCCGTTCGTCTGTCCGTCTGTCTGTTTCTACGCAAACTAGTCTCTCAGTTTTAAAGCTATCGTCTTCAAACTTTGCACACACCCTTTTTTTTTTGCAGGCAGTATATAAGTCGGGATCGGTCGACTATATCCTATAGCTGCCATATTGATTGATCGGGAATTCCATCACTTCGTTGTTTTTGAAGTTAGAAGAATGGGATTTCTATGGATTCTACTTTGGGCCAACTAATACGATCTACCAAATTTCACGATCGGCCGACTATATACGATCTAATAATATAAGATGCATGTCGCCACCTACCGGACTGCCACTCAACTGCAAGGGTATATCAATTTTGGCTGCGTCCGAAGTTAGCTCTTCTTTCTTGTTACTTCTTATCTTAGCTAATTACCGCATGACATTGTAGTGGTACTGAATTGTCATTTCCAGTCCGCACATCCTTGGGGTGGGTTCAGGAATAGGATTAATGCCAACCAAAAGTATAATTTTTTCATATGGAAACAGATTTATTTCGTTTTCAAATAATCGTTTTCGTTTTCAAATTAAATCAACTCGGAGTGCGGCAGCCGTCAGGAGGCGCTTCGCCTCAGCTGTTTCCGTCGCGGCCAGTGACCAGTTCTTAACAAAGAACTTTTTATTCAAATTAAATAAATGTAATGCATTATATATATTTATTGTTTGGTTTTTATGTTTGCAAACTAAAACAAAAACAATCGGCAACCGAATATGTTCCTGTAATGCTATGAATATGCAACTTAGCTTCACAGCCGGTACCTTGGGGTGCTCTACTTATCGAAATATATCTTGAGTAAGCGACTTTTCCCAGATATAAAAGATATATCAAAAGTTGCGTTATCTCAAAAACTATCTCCATATTTAATATAATTAGGATCGTTAGAGCCAATTTTGAAAAAAAAATTATTAACGAATTTTGTATTTTTTGTTTCAGTGTATTTCTTTTTCCTTAAGAATTAGACGTTTGATCTTAAAGAAAATTAAAAATATTTTTAAAAAACCTTTCTAACGAAATATAACATGTGAAGTTCGCTTCATTGGTTCTAAAGTTATGCGTTTGTTAAATTTAGAAGACCTTTTAATTTTTTAAAGTAACCTTAATGAATTTAAAAAAATCGTAGAGCAAACGTTGTTCGTTTTTTACTAAAGAACATACTACAATTTTTTCAAAGTTTTAGAAGACAAAATAAGACAAACGCGGACGGTCCATTTTTCGGAGCAAAATTTGGCAAACATCTTCATTTGGGACATTCTTTAAAAATCATTTTTCCTGAATAACTTTTGAAAGAAATGTCGGTGATGGTTATGGTACCAATCGACGCGTATTTTGGAGAAAATCTGGGAATACAAAAATATTTTGAGTGGTGATATTGTGGTGATGTCCCCACAATATCCAATTTAGTGAATCAAAAGTGTTTTACATTTACGCAAATTTCTCCCAAGCCAAACTACTTTTGACTAATGTTTGAATAGAGTCCCTCTAATGAAAACAAGACCTTTCATTTGGTATATCATTCATTCAGATTGAACGCACACAGAAAACGCACACAGCGTGTCTTCACGCGCCAGCTACAAGGGCATGCGTGTCGCCACCAAGCGGACTGCCGTCCGCCGTGATAAATATATTTAAACAACATCAAAATCATTTTTTTGAAGTATAGTTTCTATAACCGATTCTAGAAACAGATTCCATGCCGGGGGAATCTGATAATATTACATTAAAAATTCCTTGCTCTTGTTTGGTAAATATATTTGCAGCACCTACAGTTGAGCTAAAAAGCTTAAATATCATATTTTTCGTAATTGCAGAATTTAATTTATTTAAATCTCTTCAGTAAATTTGTATTTTTATACCCTTGCAGAGGGTATTATAATTTTGGTCAAAAGTGTGCAACGCAGTGAAGGAGACATCTCCGACCCTATAAAGTGTATATATTCTTGATCAGGATCACCTCCTGAGTTGATATAAGCATGTTCGTCTGTCTGTCTGTTTCTACGCAAACTAGTCTGCCATATATCTGATTTATCGGTAGCTTTCTTGGACTTTTTGGAATTTTTTATGGATTCCAATTTGGGTAAAATACTTCAACATGTCAAATTTCATAAGGATCGGACGAATATATACGATCCGATATACATACATCTCATAGTATAAGATGCATGTCGCCACCTAGCGGACTGCCACTCAACTGCCAGGGTATATCAACGTCGGCTACGCCCGAAGTTAGCTTTCCTTTCTTGTTTTAAATGTAATTTGTATGATTTCATTCTATCATGTTAAGAACTTCTTTTCAATAGCTTAAGTTAAATAATTGTTACATAAATAGTATTCTGAATGTTAATTTTTATTATTTAAATTAATTATGTTTAAATTAATTTTTATTCTACAAGGCAGCCTACATTTAGAAAAAATATAACTGGTTTATAATAAATAATTTTTTTGATGATTTATTTGTTATTCCAATATTTTTAAAATACGTAAATAGATTAATTTTAAAAAATATAATTTGAATCCTGATTCTTTATTATACCCTTGCAGAGGGTATTATAATTTTGGTCAAAAGTGTGCAACGCAGTGAAGGAGACATCTCAGACCCTATGAAGACCCTACTATATATATTCTTGATCAGAATCACCTCCTGAGTTGATATAAGCATGTCCGTCAGTCCGTCTGTCTGTTTCTACGCAAACTAGTCTCTCACTTTTTAAGCTATCGTCTTCAAACCTTGCACATACCCTTGTTTCCTTTGCAGGCAGTGTAAAAGTCAGAACGGCCGTGATCGGTCGACTATATCCTATAGCTGCCATATAACTGATTGATCGAAAATGGCATAACATCATTCTTTATGTTAGATGGATGGGAATTTGTATGGATTCTAATTTGGGTAAAATAATTCAACATGCCAAATTTCATAATGATCGGCCGACTATATCCTATAGCTGCCATATAACTGATTGATCAGGAATGCCATAACTTCGTTGTTTTTGAAGTAAGAAAAATTTTCTAAGGGATTTTCTATGGATTCTACTTTGGGTAAACTAATTCAATCTGCCAAGTTTCATAAGGATAGGCTGATTATTGTAGCGGCGACTGAAGAGTCATTTCCCAAGAGAAAAAAAACTAAAATTATTTATATCGGCTTTGAATTTTTTTTTTAAATTTTTTTTGGTTTTGTAACCGATAGTTAAGGAAAGCTTTTACTTCGGGAGTTGCCCAATTGCTAAGACGCGGAATCAGCTGCAAGAGGGAGGCTTAGGAAAGCTGCAATATCAGCTGTTTTGCATTTCCGATAACCTAAATGGAGCGTGGGTTGAACCATTTTTAGTCTTTTCTGTCTAAACCCTCACGAAGTGCAGACGCAAGATAATATTACTCTCCGCGAGTTTAACGTTTTATCAGCGGAAGATCCCGCAAGTGCAAAGTGGTTTTTACTCTTATCCCAAATACCGTAAGTCACCGATCATTCGATTGGGTCGAGTGTTATTTGGTTTTTTTACATGTCTACGCTTCTCTAGATTTGCGCCAGTGATAAGGGAAGCCTAAGCCTATGTTCTGGGTGTCTTTTGGTTCGTCGCGGCTGTATAAAAGCGCGACCTCGTCGCAGTCGTATTATAATTTACCAGGTGAATATAAACAAAATATATATTTTTTTTTTTGGTTAATACCTTCAGGGTACTTATTGTGGGCGTTTTAAAGATTTGTTGCGGTCCACATCAAAGCACCCCGGGAGCGCTCCTGGTGGAGGCTTTCAGATCAGAAGCGACCAAACCCCGTTCGGTTAGTCCCCGATCAACACCATCATCCTCATCATCATCATCATCATCAGAAAATTAATTGGTGCCGGAAAATTAACCCCTAGGTGGCGAGAAAACCAACTGTAGGGATGGAATAAGGGAATTTGCAAGTCCCGTTGAGCGAAAGGCCGTTGACCCCATCAGCAATGGAATATTGAGCAAAGAGGAATTATCAAAACCGCTAGCTCAGCCGCCAGCTCCAAACTCGAGGCGACCATTTTATTTCCTTTTTTTTTTGCTCACCTCCATTTCATCTCCCAAATCTCGAGCATAAAAAAATGTTTTAATTATATTTTTATTATTCAATAGTGTCAATTTTAAGTTTAAATTTAAATTAATTTCAGGCTTTTAGTGAAGTGAAGAGAAGCAGATTTTAAGAATATGAAGAGTATTTTTTTTTGTAATTATTCGCGAAACAAAATGATCATCAGTTTATTGTTAAATCGTTTATTTTTATTCTCGTGCGGAAATTAGTTTGTTTTGAAATTCTATGATGTACAAAAAAAAAAAAAATTTTTTTTTACTAACTCAATTACAGCAACCCAAAGCGGAGATCGATCTTTCGCCGATGGACTTACAGTGAGTGATTTATTTACCTTTACACATACACCGAGAAAAATTTCTCGAGTCATACTGAAATTTTAATTCTTAATGTAATGCATTCATCCTTTGTCATAACACAAAGAAAAAAAAAACTAACAAAAGCACGAATTTCATTTAAATGATTTAATTGGTGTTTAACGATTAATCTATCCTTATGAATTCTAAATTTTTTATCATTTTATCTAATACCCTCTTTACAAAATTTTGTTTTATCACCTTCAAATTTATATATTTTCTTACACCCAATTTGATTATATTATATGTATACGCATAATTCTTTGAACATTTACATATTAACTTTTAAATTTTATAAATTTTAAATATAAGTTTCCCTCTCGTATAATTATTATTTCCCTCTCGTAAAAAAAGTTTTTTTTTGCCAGCAACCTTTTAGGAATAATGTTAAACTCCTTATTAGTCTTAGACAAATTTTTGTTAGTTTTATTCTGAATTAATTTTTTTTTTTATAATGAATTAAATATCTTCTGTTTGAACTGAGCTGATGACTCCACGGTTGTAGGGTGTTCTAAGGGGTCACTAAAGCCTTGCTTTATCGGACTGTGGCCAAAGGTAGGGTGGGCAGTACGCGAGCCTATTTACATCTGTGGCATCGCAAACTTTCTACTTCTCTCCTCTCTCTCTCTTTCTAACTTTATCTTTTCCGCGTCGAACTAATTCAAGGCGAACTATTAAGGCATATTATTTTATTTTGGGCACTACTGCTTAGGTTTCCATTTCCGCCAATATTTTTGAAACAATTGTCTTGACAATAGAGACATATTTTTTTTAAGTTCTTAAGTTGAAGAAGTTCTTAAGTTAAGATTGAAGAGATTTTTCTTCAGTTGGGTGCACCTATTCTTTTATAGTTAGCTGGAAATTTAAGGCATTCTAAAAATGTTAACGTTTTATTTTCAAATTTATATTTTTCCATAATTTTTTTTTCAAAAAGTTTCTTATTTGAATGCATTAAGCTTAATGCTTTCCTTTTTAAAATAAAAGAAGGTTTTGTATATTCTGGGGACCTGAGACATTTCGAAGATTTATTTCATTTTAGTAAAAGGAATACAGGAAAATAATCTTTGAGATTAAAAATGTTCTGCTCAATAATAGAATCTTAAATGGATGATTCTGTTCAAAAAAATTTAATCACTTTTAAAACTTTACATTAATGTAACTTACGAGAAAAAATATAAATTGAAAATGCAAACGTAACCCAGATTAACATTTTCATCCGCCGCATCCCTATTTGAAATTTTTACAATAAAAGTAAATATGAAATTATGGGGTGCATTGCTTTGAATATATTCACGGAAATATATTTTTGTCGAGGCTATTTAATACGAAATTTCACGCCAAATTATTTTAAATATATAAAGACACATTTGTTGCTCATGAAGATTAAAGTTGTATCATAATTTCATTGTATTTAATTTTATATTGATTTCTAATATTTTTTTTTTAAAGTATCACTTATTTTTATTGAATATTAAGATTTAAATTTTGGTCAATACCTATTGTTAAAAAAACCTTTAAACAGAATATCATTCTAAGAACCGCCTGTGTAACCATACTGGGTTACTCCATGACTAAACGTTTACCTTTATAACAGAACAATTTTATATATTATGGTAAATACATGCTCCATGAAAATACATACATATATGTATGTATGTTACAGGGTACTATGGGGTAAAGTCCAATTTATTTGAATTAATTAATTATTTGATAACGTTGCGATTTTTAGCTCAGGTTTTTACACTCGGAATTCGTTGCGTAAAATTTTGTATTCATGAGAATATATGCAATAGCCAGAAGGAATCATGCCCATTCTTCTTAAGCATCATCGTCTGAGGTGATATGGGCGTCTGTCGTTCATGCATACGTATCACACAACATGCTGCCACGATGCTGTCCACGAGCTTCCACACCGCATATAAGCGCGAGGTGAATTAAAAATGTTGGAAAAGTCCCAAGTATCAATCACCAAAGTTGTGTCATTTCAAATCGTTCAGTTAAATTGCAGCTAAGTATTTAATCGGTCGATCCTTAGAAAATTTGTTAGGGGGAATTTTTGTGCCCCAAAGAAAGGCAAAAACTTCGGCGTTTGGAGCGCTGGCGACTAAAAACGCTAATTATGATACGAAACCTGATCTTTTACGCAATAATTTTAGTAATCGACGCTTAATCTTTCAGGCATCACATCAGTGAGATCCTCCAGCTACAGGTCGTCGAACCAGGATCAGTTGCTATCTTCGGGTGTTGCCTGCTTATACAGAAGCTGTATCCTGCCACAAAAGCAAAGTAAGAGGATTCTCTCTCAGGGTACTAGGAGAGCCTTTCATCGTGGGAGTCTATGGCTCGATTGTTGCAGCAAAAATGCGGGACACTTAAATGTGTGGACTTTCCTTTGGCTTCGCATCCACCAGCCATTCAGGTGGGCTAATGTGGATTCTATACCAACCGATACCCTGCGACGTGTTTGTGCGCACTGCATTTTAATTGAATATTTTTATTAACTTCAAACATTCCGATATTTATTTCAATTCATAAAATAAACATTTATTTGTATTCATAAAAAAAAATTTTGTACATTTCAAGCATCCGTATCGCATCGAGTGTGCAGTGGAACATTTTTGGAGGTACAATAAATTTTTTTTAAATTTCTTCCAAACATAGCTCTACTCTGCTTCTTTATCTTTTACGGTGTTTCTTCTATTGTCGCTTAGTAAAGAATTTTATCTCTACTCTTATTTACTTACCCACACTAATCGATCTCTTTAATTATCTCTTTTTCGTTTCCCTGGTACAGTGGTTCAAGGTACGTCAATAATAAAAATAAAAAATATTAATAAATTAATTAATCATGGATTTTAAACTTGTCTGTGCGTTGAAGTCTTGTAATAAGACAATCATGGATTTTAAACTTGTCTGTGCGTTGAAGTCTTGTAATAAGACAATCTCCTCATTCCAGACTACCATCCACTGCTGGCTCTGTGAAAACGTTTTACACGCTAAGTGTGCCGTGTTCACGGCCTCAGTTTCGGATGCCATTTTACGTAGTCTGGTCCACTATTAACAATATTATTATTCGGCACATGGAACAATAAAATTAAACGATATAAGCACGTGACGGGTAATTTTATTATTAATGTATAATTCTTTTTACATATATTGCATTTATTCATCACCAAAATTCATCACCGAGAGGAGCCGAAGTTGATACACCCTTGAAAATAAGTGGCAGCTTATATTATTAGATATTAAAGGTCTTCATGAATAGCCAAAAAACGAAATTCAAATGCACTACGTTGAAAATGAATTGGGTGGAATACAATGCAGAAACAAAAATAAATGAATGAGTTCGGAAGGTATCGGTCTCTCTCGCACAACATTCGGGTGATGATAAATAAATTGAATGAGTGAGAGTTAAGGGTTACATTCAAATTAATGGAATGCATTCATGAATGCACGATACAACTATGCATGTTTACGTTTATTTGTAGACACTAAAACAAAAATAATATAAAAGTGGAGGCAAACCAATGTTATTTGTTTTGGTAATATTCATTATTATTTCGTATAATTTATTTATTTTATTTTTATACCCTTGCAGAGGGAATTATAATTTTGGTCAAAAGTGTGCAACGAAGTGAAGGAGACATCTCCGACCCTATAAAGTATATATGTTCTTGATCAGGATCACCTCCTGAGTCGATATAAGCATGTCCGTCTGTCCGTCCGTTGGTGTGTCCGTCTGTCTGTTTCTACGCAATCTAGTCTCTCAGTTTTAAAGCTTTCGTCTTCAGCTTTCGATTCTACTTTGGGCAAACTAATCCGATCTGCCAAATTTCAGGATCGGCCGACTATATACGATCTAATAATATAAGATGCATGTCGCCACCTACCGGACTGCCACTCAACTGCAAGGGTATATCAATTTTGGCTCCGTCGGAAGTTAGCTTTCCTTTCTTGTTGATTCTTATCTTAGCTAATTGCCGCCTGACATTGTACTGGTACTGAATTGTCATTTCCAGTCTGCACATCCTTGGGGTGGGTTCAGGAATAGGATTAATGCCAACCAAAAATATAATTTTTTCATATGGAAACAGATTTATTTCGTTTTCAAATAATCGTTTTCGTTTTCAAATTAAATCAACTCGGAGTGCGGCAGCCGTCAGGAGGCGCTTCGCCTCAGCTGTTTCCGTCGCGGCCAGTGACCAGTTCTTAACAAAGAACTTTTTATTAAAATTAAATAAATGTAATGCATTATATATATTTATTGTTTGGTTTTTATGTTTGCAAACTAAAACAAAAACAATCGGCAACCGAATATGTTCCTGTAATGCTATGAATATGCAACTTAGCTTCACAGCCGGTACCTTGGGGTGCTCTACTTATCGAAATATATCTTGAGTAAGCGACTTTTCCCAGATATAAAAGATATATCAAGAGTTGTGTTATCTCAAAAACTATCTCCATATTTAATATAATTAGGGTCGTTAGAGCCAATTTTGAAAAAAAATTATTAACGGATTTTGTATTTTTGTTTCAGTGTATTTCTTTTTCCTTAAGAATTAGACGTTTGATCTTAAAGAAAATGAAAAATATTTTTAAAAACCTTTCTAACGAAATATAACATGTGAAGTTCGCTTCATTGGTTCTTAAGTTATGCGTTTGTTAAATTTGAAAAGCCTTTTAATTTTTGAAAGTAACCTTAATGAATTTAAAAAAATCGTAGAGCAAACGTTGTTCGTTTTTTACTAAAGAACATACTACAATTTTTTCAAAGTTTTAGAAGACAAAATAAGACAAACGCGGACGGTCCATTTTTCGGAGCAAAATTTGGCAAACATCTTCATTTGAGACATTCTTTAAAAATCGTTTTTCCTGAATAACTTTTGACAGAAATGTCGGACTGTCGGTGATGGTTATGGTTCCAATCGACGCGTATTTTGGAGAAAATCTGGGAATACAAAAATATTTTGAGTGGTGATATTGTGGTGATGTCCCCACAATATCCAATTTAGTGAATCAAAAGTGTTTTACATTTACGCAAATTTCTCCCAAGCCAAACTACTTTTGACTAATGTTTGAATAGAGTCCCTCTAATGAAAACAAGACCTTTCATTTGGTATATCATTCATTCAGATTGAACGCACACAGAAAACGCACACAGCGTGTCTTCACGCGCCAGCTACAAGGGCATGCGTGTCGCCACCAAGCGGACTGCCGTCCGCCGTGATAAATATATTTAAACAACATCAAAATCATTTTTTTGAAGTATAGTTTCTATAACCGATTCTAGAAACAGATTCCATGCCGGGGGAATCTGATAATATTACATTAAAAATTCCTTGCTCTTGTTTGGTAAATATATTTGCAGCACCTACAGTTGAGCTAAAAAGCTTAAATATCATATTTTTCGTAATTGCAGAATTTAATTTATTTAAATCTCTTCAGTAAATTTGTATTTTTATACCCTTGCAGAGGGTATTATAATTTTGGTCAAAAGTGTGCAACGCAGTGAAGGAGACATCTCCGACCTTATAAAGTGTATATATTCTTGATCAGGATCACCTCCTGAGTTGATATAAGCATGTTCGTCTGTCTGTCTGTTTCTACGCAAACTAGTCTGCCATATATCTGATTTATCGGTAGCTTTGTTGTTTTTTGAGTTAGAAGGATGGGACTTTTTTGGAACTTTTTATGGATTCCAATTTGGGTAAAATAATTCAACATGTCAAATTTCATAAGGATCGGCCGAATATATACGATCCGATATACATACTTCTCATAGTATAATAAGATGCATGTCGCCACCTAGCGGACTGCCACTCAACTGCCAGGGTATATCAACGTCGGCTACGCCCGAAGTTAGCTTTCCTTTCTTGTTTTAAATGTAATTTGTATGATTTCATTCTATCATGTTAAGAACTTCTTTTCAATAGCTTAAGTTAAATAATTGTTACATAAATAGTATTCTGAATGAATTTAAAAAATAATTTTTATTCTACAAGGCAGCCTACATTTAGAAAAAATATAACAACTGGTTTATAGTAAATAATTTTTTCTGATGATTTATTTGTTATTCCAATATTTTTAAAATACGTAAATAGATTAATTTTAAAAAATATAATTTGAATCCTGATTCTTTATTATACCCTTGCAGAAGGTATTATAATTTTGGTCAAAAGTGTGCAACGCAGTGAAGAAGACATCTCCGACCCTATAAAGTATATATATTCTTGATCAGAATCACCTCCTGAGTTGATATAAGCATGTCCGTCAGTCCGTCTGCCTGTTTCTACGCAAACTAGTCTCTCACTTTTTAAGCTATCGTCTTCAAACCTTGCACACACCCTTGTTTCCTTTGCAGGCAGTGTAAAAGTCGGAACGGCCGTGATAGCTGCCATATAACTGATTGATCAGGAATGCCATAACTTCGTTGTTTTTGAAGTTAGAAAAATTTTCTAAGGGATTTTCTATGGATTCTACTTTGGGTAAACTAATTCAATCTGCCAAGTTTCATAAGGATAGGCTGACTATATACGATCCGAAATATATAATAAGATCTAATAAGATGCATGTCGCCACCTAGCGGACTGCCACTCAACTTGATGTTAAGAACTTATTTTCAATAGCTCAAGTTACATAATTGTTACATAAATAGTAACAGTACCGATAAGGCAACTTGTATAAGGAATGGGTGGAAGTTGCGTTTTAGTGGTGCCGAGGGTGCAATAAGCGTAGATAATTTTATTTATAGAGTTCAGGCTTTAACTTGCCAGACACTTGGCGGAAATTTCGATATTCTCTGTGGGAATGGAAGTGCGCTGTTTGAAGGGAAAGCCGACGATTTCTTCTGGCGGTACCATAAATCTGTTCGGACCGTGAGATGGAATGATTTGTGTACTGGTCTTCGCCGTCAGTTCAGGGATACGAGAACTGATGTAGATATCCGAGAAATGATCGGGGACCGTAAACAAAAAGATAGGGAAACTTTCGACTCTTTCTATGATGTGGTGGTCCAACTGACAGATAGTTTGGAGGATCAAATGGAGAAGAGGGACTTAATAGAAATCCTTCGGCGAAATTTAAGACCCGAGATAAGGCACGAGATCTTAAATATCTCTATTATTTCAATGTCACGGCTTCGCGAAATTTGTAGAAAGCGGGGGTGCTTTCTTGAATAACTTAAGAGAGAGCAGGTCTACAAAAAGAGACCGCCATTCAAGAGCCACGTGTCTGAGCTCCTTGAAAGTTTTCATGACCCAACTGAGTCTGAATTCTTTGATGAGCGGGAAGGAACTGTGAAGGCCATATCCTTAATCTGCTGGAATTGCAGAAAAGAAGGCCACAGATACCAAGATTGCACAGCGACACGAAAGGTGTTCTGTTATGGTTGTGGGGCTCGAAATACCTACAAACCATTTTGCCAAAAGTGTTTAAAAAAACATACAGCAGAACACCCAGTTGTTAGTTCGCGGACTGTTCTGATGGCATAAGGAACGAACACAGAGAATCATAAAGCATAGATGTCAATGAGGTGGTAGGATATCCTTGAACCAGCTGACGGCACCTCAGCAGGATGGCACCAGAGAGTTTCTACTGTTAATAAGTTTATTAATGCTGGTACGAGCGAAAATAGTAAAAATTTTAGGATTACAGCTAAGTCTAGAAATTCAAACAGGTTAAGAAAATTTTGGAGAGTCACCAAAGATTTGTGTGCGCTCCGAAAAAGTTGTGTCGACAATCAGCCGTATAGAGCAGTAACAGTCCTTGGCAAGGAAGTAAAAGGGCTGATGGATACAGGAGCAGCAATGAGCTGTGTAGGCCGACGATTTGCACAAGAAATTTTAGGAAGCGGAGTGCCCGTTCATAGAGTATTTAGTAATGTTTCGACGGCAGATGGCAGTGAGCACAATATTGTCGGGCGAATAAAGACAGGAGTTGAGTACAAAGACCATAAAGAGCTTTTAGAATTATATATAGTCCCTTTGTTTGCGCAGGATCTCTATTTAGGCATTAACTTTTGGAACCTTTTTGACCTATTACCTCCAGATATTCAGATATCGGAGCTGAGCGAGATTTCTGATGAGCAGAGAAAAAGGCTGCAGAAGGTAGTAGAAAAGTTTCCATCGTTTGAAGTTTCGAGGCTAGGTAAAACAAGCTTTCTGTCGCATCAGATTGATGTTGGTGTTGCGAAACCCATTAAGCAGAGCCATTTTCCTGTCTTTCTTCCAGCTGTAGAAAAATTACTCTATGCAGAATTAGGGGTGATTAAGGAATTCGACAGTGCCTGGTCATCACCAGTAGTCCTAGTTCAAAAGCCCGGAAAGGTTAGGCTTTTTCTAGATAGTCGTAAAGGGAACGCGGTATTTGTCAAGGACGCATACCCGTTGCCACAAATTGAGGGTATCCTTAGTCGGTTGCCCAAAGCTAATATCATTAGTAGTCTAGACCTCAAGGGCGCATTTTGGCAGATACCATTAGATCAAGCGTCTAGGGATAAAACAGTTTTCACGATCCCTGGTCGTCCACTTTACCAGTTCAAGGTGATGCAATGCGGGCCAAACTATGTCACGATTGATGGATAAGGTTATCCCAGCAGCCTTACGAAATGAGGTCTTTATCTAGCTCGATGATCTCCTTATAGTCTCCGAAAGCTTTGAAGCGCATATGGAAATACTTGATACAGTTGCAGATTGCATCCGAAAAGCAGGTTTGACTATTAATATCAAGAAAAGCCATTTCTGCGTGCAACAGGTCAAGTATTTGGGACATTTTATTTGGGGAAGGTGTTATACGCACGCATCCAGATAAAGTGGCTGTGATTGAAAAGTTTACATTGCCAAAAACTCTTAGGAGTCTGAGAAGTTTTTTAGGTATGGCTGGTTGGTATAGAAAATTATTGAAAATTTTGCTAGAATCGTGGAACCCTTGACCGATTTGTTAAAAGCAAAGAGAAAGTTCAGTATGACGGATGAGGGAAGAGAGGCTTTTGAGGAACTATAGCATAGATTATGTTCAGCGCCAGTCCTTAGAAGTCCAGATTTCAACAAGCCTTTTTATATTCATTGCGACGCAAGTAAAAGCGGGGTAGGAGGCGTTTTGGTCCAAAAGGCAGAGGATGGTGATGAATAAAGCCCAAAGAAATTACTCTGTAAGGCAAGAGTGAGCAAGAGTGTCTTGCGGCGATCATAAGCGTGAAGCGCTTTCATCCGTATGTAGAAGGCCACGAGTTCATCATTGTAACAGATCAAGTAGTTGATGAACCAAACGGATTTGCATTCGCGGTTAGCAAGGTGGGTCCTTAAGTTGCTGGCTTTTAGATTTACGATTGAGCATCGCAAGGGGTCACTGAATGTTGTTCCTGATGCACTCTCGAGGACGACGACGAGGACGAATTAGCGAGCAGAGATGCCTCTAATGGCTTGTTAGTAGATATTTCCTCCGAACATTTTCGTAGTCCTGAGTATATTGGTCTGATAGATAGCCTAAGAGCCAATTGCTCGAAATTCCCAGACTTAAAGGTTGTGGACGGCTTAGTATATAGGCGCTTAGAACACCCAACAGGTGAGCCGCTCCACGTCGTGTACATTTGGAAGCTTTGGGTGCCCGTTCAGCCGATAGGCGAGGTTTTGAAGAACGTGCATGATCATCCACATGCATCTCACGGCGGAATTCACAAGACTCTAGAGCGAATAAGACGATATTATTATTGGCCCGGTGTGGTGGGAGATGTTAAGGCGTATATTGGCGGGTGTGAATATTGTAAGACCACTAAGTCCTCTTAGACCTCCAATGGGTGAAGCGCCAGAGTCGGAAAGATTCTTTCAGCGAATCTATATCGATATCCTGGGTCCATATCCGCGATCAAAGAGCGGGATATTGCTATTTTTATAGTCTTAGACCACTTTTCGAAATTTGTATTCGTCAAGGCCGTGAAGAAGCTGGAAGCGACGGTCATAATAAAATATTTAAAAGAAGATTTGTTTTATCTTTGCGAAGTTCCGGAGACAATTGTATCTGACAACGGCTCGCAATTCAGATCGGAACTGTTTCAGAAGCTTCTGAGGCAACATAGAATTTTTCATAAGCTGACGGTTATTCATTCGCCACAGGCGTCAGAACGCGTTAACCGATCCATAATTACTGCAATACGTTCTTATGTAGACATCAGTCAAAAAGACTGGGACGCAAAAAAGCTGGGAAAAGCTGTCCAAGGCTGTCCCAAAAGGAAGAGATAGGTTGGATCCGGTTAAGTCGCGATCCGATCTTGTCCTGATCCGTGTCTAGATTTTCTAGCTACGCGGCTTTAAATTTTAAAACAGTGGACAGTAGAAGCGTTCTGGCCAGATTCTGGTGCTATCAAATACTGTTTTCCCAGGCCCCTCCTAAGGGGAAGACGCTTAGTCTATCTTCGGCGTGGTCTCTATACAGTTCGGCGGGTGCAACTCCCCTAAAACCACAAAAAAGTCTAAAAGTGTGTCTTACTGTTTTGGGAAATCTAAGATTTTTTTTCTTATAAATAATTAAAAAAGTGGCCCAGACATCATGCATGCATTACGCGTATAAATATAATATAAAATCCCCGTTACAGATAATTCTAAATTATATTGTTGGTTAAAATTTCTAAAGTTTAAAAGAATAAGAAAAAATAATTTTTAATGAATAATAAGAATTGAGTGAATTTGTAAAATTAAATTAGTAAAAGTTTTAAAAAAATGTGAATATAAAAAGTGAATTATGAGGCTACGGAAAGAAGAAGAAAAATATACATAAGAAGCTTTAAAATCACTTATCAGTAGGAAGATCTTAGAAAAATATGTAAAGGAGGAATTGAAAACAAGAAAGGAAAGCTAACTTCGGACGGTGCCGAAGTTGATATACCCTTGCAGTTACCCTCTGCAAGGTATAATAAAAGTTAAAGTTTTCGTGCATGCAAATATCGGTCGCTTTGAGACATGCGCTAAATAATGTGCGTTTGCCGAGATGTTTTTGTTGTTAGTTTTTTTTTATTGTATTTGCCTGCCAGAATTTCACAGCACAACCGCCAACGAATGGAAGCGCTTTCATCATTGGAGAAATTTAAGGTGAGCCATGTGCAACCGTCTTGTTTACTTTTCGGCAATAATCCAAGTTTGTTTTTTCTACCGAAATTTTATTACTCGATCACATGAATATGAATTTAACGCTTAAATGAATATAATTAATTTTCCTCATAAAAATTTAGAATGTTCAGAAAATCATTGAATTGAATTATATTGGAATGAAAACAATAACAAAGTTACCTTTTAATAAATATTTATATCACATTTTTAAACCCTTGGGTATTATAATTTTGGTCAAAAGTGTGCAACGCAGTGAAGGAGACATCTCCGACCCTATAATATTATTCTCCGACCCTATATATATTCTTGATCAGGATCACCTCCTGAGTTGATATAAGCATGTCCGTCTGTCCGTCTATTTGTTTCTACGCAAACTAGTCTCTCAGTTTTAAAGCTATCGTCTACAAACTTTTCACACATCATTCTTTCCTTTGCAGGCAGTATATAAGTCGAATCAAATATTTAAACAACATCAACATCATTTTTTTGATGTATAGTTTGAAGTATAGTTTCTATAACCGATTCTAGAAACAGATTCCATGCCGGAGGAATCTGATAATTTTACATTAAAAATTCCTTGCTCTTGTTATACCCTTGCAGAGGGTATTATAATTTTGGTCAAAAGTGTGCAACGCAGTGAAGAAGGCATCTCCGACCCTATAAAGTAAAAAACCCACTTAAGTGCAGAGTTGAGTGAATTGGTGCTTGTGCTAATCCCATACTTACCTTGTACACATGACACATAACCTGAAAAGGCACATTTTATCAAAACATACCGGCTATGACAAAAAAAGACTCACAAAATTGCGTACAAAAAGAAAGAAAAGAGAAGAAAAAGACCAACAAGGTGTTTTTGTGCATTGGATATTTGCTGCATCCCGTACAACTTTGTGTTAAGCAAAGAGGTATCTGGTGCACCTATTTTTTTTTTGCGTGCAGCGTGCCGGCATTTTGAAACTGTACTTATATTTGTATGTATGTGTGACTGTGTGTAAAAATCAACAATTGCACATTATTCTGTTCATAAGTGGTTCGATGACAAGTTCATAAGAACGTTTGGTATCGATGAACGACGAGAACTAACAGAACTAAGTCTGTTAGAATATTGTAAGTTCTAAAGAACTCAACGGCTATTTATTTTAACTACGAACGATGGCAAACATTTTACTTTATCGTTTGGAGATATTCTTAAGGATGCCCACCAAATTCATGAGTACAGAGGAGACCATTCAAGGGCTCTATCATCATTCATTTGTGAAGTGGAGATGATATTTTCATTATTACCTCCCACATCTATTGCAGGAGCCTACGTGTATCGTCGTTTATGAACTCAACAAAATCCAAGGCGGACCTCTACATGTTGTGAGTACCATCGAGAACTCCGAGCCATCGTGGGATGACATCAAGTGGATTCTTATTTGGAATTTTGGCGTAAAGGAGACCTATAATCAACTTTACCAAGAAGCGTTTGTGCTAGGTAACAACAACAATATTTCAGAATATTTTAAGTCTTTAAGAAGAATGATGTGGAAAATTAATGAAAAATATGAATATGATAACGTAAAGTATTCTGAGTTTAGTCCCAAAAATGTTGAAGAAGCTATGCTAAGAACATTCTTGAAAAATA
Source organism: Drosophila atripex (assembly GCA_035045925.1). NCBI lineage: Eukaryota > Metazoa > Arthropoda > Insecta > Diptera > Drosophilidae > Drosophila > Drosophila atripex. Next base: position 443,568 of record JAWNOP010000019.1, read on the forward strand.
TTGATGTAAATTTAGCATCAGTAATAATTAAAAGAAATGTACAAATTTGAGAGAAGCTTTCGATTTATTGGAAACCGAAGGTCTTGTTAGAACTCAAAATGTTCAAACAAAATTTCCTCAATGTAATGAAAAACCGAACAAAACGGAAAATCAAAACTATCATAATACAAATAATCAAAGAGACCGATTACAAACTAAATTATAATGATCAAGATCAGAATGTTAACCACAACAACAATTTCCAAAATGTAAAAGCTTATTCAGGGAACTTTCGATCGGTAACACAAAATTTAAATTCAAATCAGAACTGTTCAAATCAACAAAGCCATATTTCAAAAATGGAAATCGATCATGTCGAGGCAAATAAAACTAATTGTAGCTAATTTAAAAACGATAATCAAGATGAAAGCTTCACTTCTGAATCAGTGTCAGAACCAATGAACTGTTCTTCCATGCAAATTTTCATATACTTGCCTCGAAAAATCACTTTCCTTACTTAACTTAACTATAAACAATGAAATAATCACAGCCTTGATTGATACTGGTTCAACAACTTCCATTTTAGATAGAAATAAATTGTTTAAATATCCTCGAAGAACTTTGCGTCATCCAATATGAATTTCATCTCTAAATTCAAAATCGCTAATAACGCAAGAAATTATAACTGATTTACCTCTTGAATTTAAAGAAGATGCCACAATGAGTTGAAAATTGACAACATTTAATAACAAATCGTTCGATGCTATAATAGGTACAAATATTCTCAAGCCATTAAATGCTGTTATTGATTTTTATCACAATACAATTACAAGTAATAATAATATTATCAAATTTTAAAATAGTTCACCATACTCTGATGGGGTAAATCAAATTGAACAAATCGAAATAGATGATAATATACAAAAATTCTTTTCAATGATTTAAATCAAGAGGAAAACAATGCTCTTATTAAAATTTTAAGTTAATTTAAATCATTAATATTTCTTGAAGATCAGTGTCTTAGCAATACAAACATTATCGATCATCAGATAAAAACAGTAGTGGATAAGTCTTTATATTGTAAGATGTATAGATATCCTCAAGTACATGAGCAAGAAATTTATAGGCAAATTGAAGAAATGCTACATCAGAGAATAATGCGTAAAAGCAATTCTCCATATAATGCGCCTCTATGGCTTGTCCCAAAAAAATCTGATAACAGTGGAACAATTGATTATCGCAAATTGAGTGAAAACACAGTAGACGATAAGTTTCCTATCCCAAATATAGAAGGTATATTGGATAAGTTAGGAAGAGCGCAATATTTTTCTACTATAGATCTCGCAAAAGGCTTTCATCAAATTCTTATTCAGGAACAAGACAGGGAAAAGACAGCGTTTTCTACTCCTCACGGACATTATGAGTTTAATCGGATGCCATTCGGACTCAAAAACGCTCTTGCTACATTTCAACGCCTTATAAACACAGTCTTAAAAGAAGAAATAAATAGAATTTGTGTGGTCTATCTTGACGGCGTTCTTATTTTTTCTACTAGTTTTTTCAGAACATGTTGGTCACATTCATACAATTTTTAAAAAACTCTCTGAAGCAAATCTTAAGATTCAAATCAACAAATGCAAATTCCTTTCAAAAGAAACTCAGTTTTTATATCATGTTTTAACCCCCGATGGAGTTAGGCCTAACCCAGAAAAAGTTAATAGCATTCTTCAGATTAAAAGAAAGAACTATTAATATTTATTAATAAAAGAAAGAAATAAAATATTCCGAGAAATATTAAACAAATTAGAGCTTTTCTAAGAATCACTGGGTATTAGAGAAAGTTCATAAAGGATTCCTCGCAAGTAGCTTTACTATTAATTAAATGCCTTAAAAAGGACGCCAAGATAGATGGTAATGAACCCAACTTCATGATTGCATTTGACAAATTAAAAAGAATCATAACTGAGGCACCGATACTTAAGTATCCCGATTTAAAAAAAAAATTTGAGCTTATTACTGATGCTAGTAATATAGATTTAGGTGCGGTTTTGCAATAAGATAATCATCATATTTGCTATGCAAGTCGCACATTGAATGACCACGAGAAAAAATATTCTTCTATACAAAAGGAAATACTAGCTATAGTGTGGACAACAGCTTATTTCCGCCCATATCCCTATGGAATTAAATTCGATATTTTGTCCGATCACCATCCACTTAAGTGGCTGCTAATAAAATATATCGGAAAAGCTTGTTAAGCAGAGCGAATTTAATATAAACGTATCATACATTCAAGGAAAAGATAACCAGGTAGCTTATTTTTTAAGTCGAATAAGTAACGACGAAATTTGTGCCGTAAACATAGGTGATTCCTGTAGCTCTTTAGAAAACAATGTTGATGTCATTTATACACAACATACACAAGCTGAAGACTTTGTGGACTCATCTATTTTAGGTAATTTAGAAACAGTTGTTGATAGATTTAAAGCAAAAATCATTCTAACAGATAAAAAACAATGAAATTTGAATATTAGAATAAAAATAAGAAAATGTATTTAAATTTAAATGATCTCAAATATAGAATAGAAGAAATTTTGAAGCATCATATCATAAATGGCAAAGTACGAATATTCAGTGAATATAACGATCATCAATACAATAAATTTCAAAACAAAATTATCCAAATTTTTGAAGGTAATTAAAATGTAAAATTTGTAAAATGCTCATTTCACACAAAAGACATCGAAAACGAAGAAGATGTGTATTAAGAAATTGAACGATTCCATTAATATGATATGAATAAATATGATTCAGGTATAAATGAAAATTACCAAAGCTTAAAAAAGATTATTTACTTTCCAAAACTTTAACATTACATCCAAAAGTATACTAACAATTGTGAAGGGTGTGTGCAAAGTTTGAAGATATGATGCTTTTATGATATGATGCTTTAAAATTTCTTCTATTCTATATTCGAGATCATTTAAATTTAAATACTGCCTTTGCAGGCAGTATATAAGTCGGAACGGCCGGGATCGGTCAACTATTTCCTATAGCTGCCACATAACTGATTGATCGGAAATCAACAAAAACAACTTCGTTGTTTTTTAAGTTAGAAGGATGGGACTTTGTGTGGGTTCCACTTTGAGTAAAATAATTCGACATGCCAAATCATAATGATCGGGCGATTATGTACGATCCGATATATATCTAATAATATAAGATGCATGTCGCCACCAAGCGCACTGCAACTCAACTGCAAGGGTATATCAACTTCGGCTCCGCCCGAAGTTAGCTCTCCTTTCTTGTTTTATAGACGAATTGTAAAACTCAGGAGAGTCTTAATTTAAGCGATGGGGAAGTTATGTAGTCAAAGCGTTCATTCTCTTCGTTTACATTTAACAAAAGAGAGAGAGAGAGATCACAAGCTCTCTCGACTACAAAGAAGATACACAAAAATTATTTTGAGCTGACTTGGTGAGCAGACGCGAACAAGAACACAACGTGAAGAAAATACTGAAGTTACAAAATAAAGAAAACATTAATTATATTTATCTAAAAGTTAACATAACTAAGTTAACAAAACTAGCGCGCAGTGAATAAACTGTGCCTACTGCCCCTTAGCGATGAAGTTGAAGGACAAGCCCCAACTGGGGTAAGGATGTTGGGTCGGGAAGCACCTACAGCATAGATTTATAACTAAAACGTAATTATAAGTTTATTTTATCTTATGTTTATTTATATTATCGCATTCGTCTTAATTGGGCCTTATTTTTCGAATTAAGCTAGCCGTCTCTCGTTCTGCCTATTTTCTAAGGTTTTTGGTCTTCATTTCATCTGATCGAAAAAACATTATTATACCGTTTTTAATATATATAATATTGTTTTTTATTTGGAACGTCATTGAAAAAACTCAATGACCAAACAAAGAAATTTTTCTTGTTCTTCGTTTTGACCATTGAAATATCCGTGTTACCGTGTTAACATGAAAAATGTTAACGTAAGACCGATGTCATAGTGACTGGATTCTGGAGTAAAGATTGTAGTGTGCACCTTCATCCCAAATGAAAACCAATTCCTAGGTACGCCAAAATAAGTGATTGATTTGAGCAGAATTGTATTGGCATATGCCAAAGTAGATAGAAACTCGTACGATTCCTCCGTTGGATAGGTAAGCAACTTTACTGCAGCATGGGAACAACTGTACAAACCTACGCTCTTATCATCTTTTTCATTCCGTCTTTCACCGAGCATAGAGTATTCACAAACAATGTGAAATTTCGGATAAAACACGTGTAGTGCAAAAGAATTGTGATTGTAATCATGTTGGGGGTAAAAACTCATAAGGTGAGACATAATTATTGACTAGTAAGTGTCTACCTAAACCAATCTCTAGCCAAAGCAACCAAAGCAAGAATCAGTTGGACACACTTACTGCTTCGTAGTATCCAATTTCGGTCTTCCTTAGATCGCCGATAATATGTGTTATTGTGTATTGATTTGTAAACAAGGGCCAACGTTGTGTGCACTCCCACTCATCCTGCCTTGAGAACGATACCCTTTTCGGCGAGCATGTGTATTAAGATTTTTGGTAGTGTAGATTTATGCAACCACTTCCGTGGCAAATATCGGTAGCTGCGCCAAATTGTATCGACTCCCACAATAACTAAATATATTTATTACATCCTTTTTATAAGTATTATAGATTCCATTTTGAATATTTCTTAACATAGCATAAATAATAGCTCTAGCGATAATGAATTAATTAGCATAGGAAATTATTTCTATTTATGTTTACTAGCAAAAAAATCAGCCTCGAGAGAGAGTTCAGTCAGGCATTTTTCCAATTGTATAATTACTTAATTGTATTTCATTAAACAGGAGGACTATGTGGACGATCAGTAGTAGTAAGAACTATTAGATTCTGCTGCAGCTCAGATGTTTTTGGCCTAAGATAAGCAGTCGGCAACGCATTAGAGTGCGATTCTATCGAGTCTTCGATAGAAAAGATCTACTTCAAAGTAGAATGGGAAAATCATGCCATGTTTTACCATTCTTTTCTGGTTTTAACGGTAAATTTTAATACGCCTTGATATTATCCTTTATTTTTGTACCACCGCCACCTTTGAGTATATCCAATTATATAAAATTAAGATAAGATAATTTTTTTTTATTTGGGTGCTCCAATCCTAATATGGCGTTGAAAATGGGTAGAACCCACTGATTATTAAAAGTCTACACGGAATGACGAAGGACCACAAAGTCTAGTCTCTCAGTCATTGGATTCAGTGGAATCAACCACCCAACTCCTACGGCCGACTCCTACAGGTTTCCTTCTCAACTACCTTATTTCTTTCTACGACGATTTCCGTAACGTACATGATCTAATTTCCGTGCCCTCGCCTAGGGTCCTCTCGACTTAACCAAGGCGTCTCCAAGTACATAGAAGAGGTGCGGCCTTGACCATCCATGCAGTGTCATTGATAGTTAATAAATCTTATGAACAAACCCAACGTCCGTTTCAAGATAGAAGACGATATTTTTGATCTCATTTACATCGTCAGTCTTTGGACGATGGTAAAGTTTTAACGTTTGAACGTTCCAAAGTTGTAAAATTATAAAAATAAAATTCACCCTCTCTTATCAGCTTGGTATTTACCCATGAAACCATTTGTATTTGTGGAACTCTTTACGCGTTAATTTTCATAGCCGCCTGGAAATATGCCATGGGACACGCACTTATGTGGATTTTTACAGTTAGTATCACTACGAACTTCGGTATCAAGTTTATCAATAATAATATAAATAATTTACAACAATAAAGGACAGCTAACTTCGTGCGGAGCCCAAGTTGATATACCCTTGCATTTAAGTGGCAGCATATATTATTAGATATATATCGGATCTAATATAGTCGGCCGATCCTTATAAAATTTGGCAGATCGGATTAGATTGCCCAAATTGGAAACCACAGATCAAATTGATCAAATCAAATCACAAATCAAAGTGGAAACCAAACTAAAATACCCTCTGCAAGGGTATAACAATGTGTTAGAATTAGAGTGCGGGAATTAAAGCGAGTGCGCGAGGATCTGTGATCCGTGGCTCAAGGACCCCCTGTGGGTAAGAGTCCAGCGGCTGTACGCGAGTCACCGAGCAAGGACGTGTCGAGGAGCAAGTGGGAAAAGGATCTAGGATCCGCGGTAGCGACGGATCGGTGTGGCGTACGCCTTATCGTTTCCTGACCGTCACAACCAGGTGTGATCCTGTAAAGAGTAACGTGTAACGGTGTGTGTAAAAGGAAAGACCCGTCTTCACTGGGACACGCTATAGAGACGGCTCTAGCTCGTCGGCTTGGGGGGTGGTGGTCTTACAAATTAATAATCTATAGCGAAGAATTGAGCGTGCTAGCGACAGAGTAATTGCAGGATAGAACCGTTAGAAGTACATAGAAGTTCAAATTATACAGAAGATGGTAGAGAAAGAAGAGAACGTGATAATATAAACGAGACGGAACCACTGTTGTAGATGTGGCCACGAATTGCCCTCCCAACCTATGATTGTCATCCTTGAGAGTAACCTTGACGACCCCTTTATCCCACGACCGCTAAGTCATTAGCTGAGTTCAGATAAATAAAACTTCGTTCATTTTCATGATTCAAAATTAATTGGGTTTATGTTGTAGAAAATGTTGTATTCTAACATAATAATAGATGGACTAAAATATTCAGAGTAGTTGTTACAAAAGTAGAAAAGTTTCTATAATTGCATTCGGTAAATCTTAACGAACTGATACATACATGTATAATTTGAGAAAAGATGATTAAAAGTTATCCTAAAAGTTCACAACAGTTTCTCTGCATGGGAAACTTGAACCTTGAAGAGGTCTATCTTAAAATGCAAGCCTCATCTGATGACTGATATTTACCCTTGCATCGAATCCGTGCACTAATTTATTATGTATATGGCGATGATTTCTGTGGCCCTATTGAGAAATTTGTGGCGACTACCATACAAGTCCTACATTTCCCATTTTGAATCACCGCATGAGTCGTAGAAACTTACACCAGCGCGGACAGAAGGGTCAGAGTCACCGTCGTGAGCACTAGCTCTGCAGCTATTTTTTAGAGAACAGTCCACAGGCTGGCGAGGCTGATAGTTGGTTGAAGCCGGATGGAGGCCTTCAACGGGGCCGAAGTAGAGATAATATATAGATTTGTAAATAGATTTGATATTTATAGTAAATATAAATGAATATATGTTGAATTCAAATTGGAGTTGTTGGAAATTCTATTATAAGTTAGCATAACTTTTTTCTCTTTATCTTAAAGCGAACGGACGTGTTTTTTTTGTGCGAACTGCGTTTATTAACTTTCTCTATTAACACTAAACAATCCGGTGTTTATTTTTATTTATTTATATTTTTAAAATTAAACTTTTACATATTAATCATCCGTATCGCTTCGCGTGTGCAGTGGTATATTTGGAGGTAAAATAATAATTTTATTAATTTTCATCCGAACATAGCTCTGCTCTGCTTCTTCATCTTTTACGGTGTTGCTTCTATTATTGCTCTGTAGAGATTCTTATCTCCTTTCTTTGCTGTTCTCTAACCTACACTAATCGCTCTCTTTGATCTCCCCTCTTTCGTTTCCCTGGCACAGTGGTTCAAGGTACGTCAATAATAAAAAAAAAATATTAATAAATAATTTATCATGGAATTTAAACTTGTCTGTGCTTTGAGGTCTTGTAATAAGACAATCTCCTCATTCCAGCCTACCATCCACGTCTGGCTCTGTTTTGCACGCTAAGTGTGCCGGGTTCACGGAGTTGATTAGCGGTTTTCGTAAAATCAATGACCAACTCTGTGCGCTCGATACGCAGTTTAGTAGTCTTCAACTACTAAATGAGTCTCCAAAGCGTAAGAAATCCGCTATTAGTGATGTGCTTCTGGCGAATATACTTCAGCCTACTCAGCCGACAATTATTCAGCCGCTAATATCTCTGGCCACCCCAAGGGATTGAACTGGGAAAAATTCGGCTTCCGAATTTCTCAGTATTAATGAGCAATTGTCCGATTTGTCCTCTGTGGCATCACTCCAAGTGATACCACCAGACCCAATAACTCAAACCCCCTTAAGAGTCACCGAACAGGGTATTCAACCGTCCGGACCCCCGGTACGAACTGATGCTGCAGTATTAGTTACTGCGGCACCAAAACCCTTGCAGGTGATCCCGCCATCGAAACACATATTTGTTTCTCGGCTTGCCCCTGACACTTCTGAGTGAGATATCTCGGCTTATATCAAAGCCAAAACAAAATCCGATATTAAGGTGGCAGATATTAGAAAATTTAAATATTCATACACCAGGCACACGTCATCTTTCGAAATACGTGTGCCAGTGCAGATGTTCAAGGCGATCTGTTCCGCCAGCTTTTGGCCAGAGAACAAGCCTGTGGGAGTGAAACTCCCACATGTTAGAGCCACTGACCAACCTTCCACCTCATCTTCCTCACCCTCAAAAAACTAATTTCTTCACTAACACTTACCTATCAGAATACTAGAGGGCTACGTAGTAAACTTCCCAAACTGTATTCTGATAGTTCTTCCTTTGCATCTCACATTATAGTCTTTATAGAAACTTGGTTAAAGCCGGAGATTTTAAGCTCCGAAGTTTTTTCAAATAAGTACACCACTTTTAGACGTGATAGAACACTGCGAAGGGGAGGAGGAGTCCTAATTTCTGTAGACTTCAAATTCGCTTCTGAAGAGGTAAAATCACAAGAGTTTGGTGACATAGAATTTCTTTGCGTTAAAATCATTCTGTCCGGTCAATCTTTATACGTTACCTGTTCTTACATACCACCTTCGTCGGAACCGCCCACATACTGGCAACATTTGTCCGCTATTCGTCTTGTTTCGGATCGTTTGTCTGACGGGGACCAGCTGGTAGCTCTGGGGGACTTCAATATACCAGATCTTATGTGGTCCAATGTTGAGAATTCACCGTCCTTAATGCTTAACTCGCACCACGACTTCCCTGCGGGTATGTTTGACATGTCACTGGGGCAAATTAACCACGTTAGAAATTCCTTAGGTCGGCTGCTACTTCCTTAGGACTTGTGTTTCGATTCTGATCCTGATGGAATTGCTCTTTCCAGAACTTTGCCCCTTTCTAACCCTGAGGATCCGTATCATACCATTCTTGAAGTTTTAATCGAAAACAATAGCTTTATTGACCTTAAGTCTAAACTTAAATTTCAAAAAGTTCGTTTCTTCCGTAAGGCTGACTTTACGAAACTAAAAAAGTTAATTCTTGAATTTGATTGGTCCGATTTACTGGCATGTCCAGATATTAATATTGCCTTAATTAAATTTAATAATAAACATAAATTATCTGGCTGTACAGTTAGTTATTCAAGATATTTAGTAGCTCGGTCTAATTTCACCGTGCATAACGCCGAATGTTATAGGAGTTATATTCGCCGTTTCCGGATTCAGTTTACTCAGAGCCCGAAGCAGTTTTATAACTTTGTAAACACTAAGCGCAAATCTGTATCTTTTACGCCTCTGCTTACGTTTGAGAACTCTTATGCGAACACTGATCTGGCAATGGCCGATCTCTTTGCAAAGTTTTTTCAAACAACGTATTCACATAGCACCATTTCAGCTCAGCCTTACACTTATAATATCCAATCAGCCAACCTTATTTTTTACCCATCTTTTGATCAAAGTGGTGTGTTATCGGATCTTCTTAGGGTTAAGCCCGTGTATTCGCCAGGCCCCGATGGAGTACCAGGCTGTGTGCTGAGGATCTGCGCCGTGGCCCTGTGCAAACCGCTCCTTAAACTTTTTAATTTATCGCTGGAGACCTCGATTTTTCCCCTTATGTGGAAGGAATCTTACATTATCCCTCTGCATAAAAAAGGGAAAAAATCTGATGCTTCAAATTATAGAGGCATTTCTAAATTGTCAGCAATTCCAAAGCTTTTCGAAGAACTTATCACTCCACATTTGCAACACCTATGTAGTTCAATATTATCCCAGTGCCAACATGGCTTTATGAAGCGCCGCTCCACCACCACCCACTTATTGGAGCTAACATCTTTTGTCACGGATGGGTTCCGGAATGGCTTACAAACAGACGTCATTTACACTGACTTCAGTAAAGCATTTGACTCTGTTAACCATTCGCTTCTTATAAGTAAAGTCAGTCTTTTCGGATTCCAAACTGATCTCCTTATCTGGATTTCGAGCTACTTATCTGGAAGAACCCAACGTGTCTTCTTTAAAGATGTTACCTCGCGTATAGTCCCTTTCTTGGACCCTTTGTTTTTGCTTTATTTATTAATTACTTGCCCCTTGCCTTAACTGACTCACTAGTTCTTATGTACGCTGACGATGTTAAGCTTTGTCTTCAATATAGACAATACAGACTTCAATCCGATTTGGATAAATTTCAAAATTGGTGCTTAGCAAATGACCTAAACCTTAATGGATTGAAATGTAAACTCATGTCATTTTATCGATCTAGCCCTCACCAGGCTACGTACTTTCTCTATGGGATCGCCTTAGAACGTTTAACTCAGGTTAACGATCTGGGAGTCCTATTAGATTTGAAACTTAAATTTACCGACCATATATCCACCATGGTTAATAAAGCTATGGGTGTGCTTGGTTTTATTAAAAGATGGTCAAAAGAATTCAACGACCCATACATTACAAAAATTTTATACACATCATTGGTCCGTCAGATTCTTGAGTATGGATCGTGTGTCTGGAGTCCACAATACGGAGTGCACCAAGATCACATAGAATCCGTACAAAAAAACTTTCTTATTTTCGCACTAAATTGGGATGCAAGCCTTCACCTTTCCTCCTATCATAGTAGACTTTTATTAATCAACCATTAACAAACCGTAGAACGATGCTGGGTGTCATGTTTCTATTTAATCTTATTAATGGTAATGTAGACAGGTAATGTAGATTTTTTTACAGGCTTAAATTTCAACGTTCCTAGTAGAAGGACTAGAAACTTTCGTCCTCTACTCCTTAGCCATTGTAGCTCGACATATGCCCAACACGATCCGTTCAGGGTATTATGTTGGGGTACAATGGTCTCTACCACGTTTTGTCCCTTTGCTCTACTAACAATCTTAAATCCTTTATACTGAACGCCTTATCTTTGAAACACTCTTACTCGTGTTTTCATACTCCTATATCTCTCTCTTACTTTCTCGGATCTATCCCCGCGACTCGAGCCGTACGTTATGGGGCAGCGCCCGTCGGTCGCTTGGACGGGAGGTGGGCTGTACGTATGCAGTGGGAACCGCGCGATAAGGCGGATCGGGAGCGCAAAAACAGCTTTGTTTAGCTTTGTTTCACTTCACACCACTTCGCCGCAATAGATAAGCTAGGCTTAAGTGTAATGAGAAATATAATCGAATTATAACGTCAAAGCGAGTAAATGCATTTTTCCACGTCGTTTGTGATTTTTTAAATAATCATACAGCCACCCATTTTTTCGGAATTGTGAGTTTAAGTAATCTTATACTCAAATCTTAGTATAACTAGCATATTTTTATGATGCTTTAATTTTTATATAGCTTAACGTTTAAACTGTTTGTCCGTCGGAGATCCCGTGCCTCCACAACAAAGAGATCCTGCCTATGGAAATGCGACGGGAATTGGAGAAAGGAATACGGCGAGAACAGAGGAACTAAGGATTAACGGAAGGAAGCGAGAATTGCAAGGATTAACGGGAGCCTCAGGCGCTATATAAAGAGCGCCATTGGAGCGAATCGGGGCGAGTCTTCTAGGGAAGCTGGAAGAGTTGAGTTAAAGACCCCCGTGGGTTTGTCTAACATTCACGCGAGAAAGTTTCCTTGGAAGAATTAGGAGTAAAGGCTAAAGGACCCCCCCTGGGTAAGTCCGACAGTCTCAAGTACGGGATTTTAGAGCGAGTGCGCAAGGATCTGTGATCCGTGGCTCAAAGACCCCCAGTGGGTAAGAGTCCAGCGGCTGTACGCGAGTCATCGAGCAAGGACGAGTCGAGGAGCAAGTGGGAAAAGGATCTAGGATCCGCGGCGGAACTAAAGCCCAAGGGTAAATAGAGTCGGGTTGGGTTATTCCCGGACACGACAGGTATCCTGGTGTTAAAGCGGTAGCGACGGATCGGTCTGGCGTACGCCTTATCGTTTCCTGACCGTCACAACCAGGTGTGATCCTGTAGAGCGAGGGGTAGCCAGCTCGGGAACTCAAGCCCAACAATAAGATGGAACAGGGACACCCCGGTCAAGTCAAGAGATCCAGGCGCTGGGGCCTATCACTTGGAGTTAAAGAAGTCGCGACACCAAATCTCTGGTCAGCCATAGATCCTGCGGAGCGTAGCCACGGAGGTGTTTGGACGGGAGTGGCGAATGCAACCGGCGGCGTGTCCTGTAGGATAGGTAGGCCCTTCGTGCCCTGATTCGGCCGCCAGGCACTAAGAAGCTTATCCTGCCCGGCGTATGCCTGGGAGGTGAGCCTATTTGGGAGCCTGGGAGGTGAGCCTATCTGCTAACACGGATTAGGTGCCGGCCACGGCGAAAGGGCATTCCCAGTGAGCCAAGGATTCCAAGGATAAAGAGGAGTTGCAAAACGAGGAGGAGCAACCACAGGAGCAGCAACAGCGCCCACAGGATAGGAGCAGTGACCACAGGAGAAACGACCACAGGAGCCACGACGACAGGAGCAGCGCCGATGACAGGAGCAACGCCGGCGACAGGAGCATCGGTGGCACCAGGAGACCGATGCCGGGAGCACCAACTACGGCAGAAAAAGGCAGCATAGGCCCCGTAACTGCGGCACGTGAGTCCGAACGGAGGGAACCGAGAGCCGGGCAATCACGTCGAATCTATAAATTCGGTGGAACGACCCATAACCTCTGTGAGCTAGCCGCGGCATTTGATGCGAGCACCACCTGGCAAAAACAGTTCGTTACACCTGGCGCCCAAACTACGTAATTGCTAGCGAGTCTAGAAGGAACACTGCTTCTAGATGGGTAAAAAGAACTGGATATACACGCTGCGCAAGGAGGAGATGAGCGAAGTATGTAGAGAGCTCGGTCTTCCAGCAGAAGGAAATGTAGAAAATATGAGGGCACTATTGCTAAGTGGGTCGACAAGACCAAGGACGACACGTGAAATTGAGGAAAAATACCCACAGAGGTCCACGCCGAGACAAAGAGGGGTAAACGAGTCGGAGGAGTTCATCAAAAGTCTGGCGGTTCCAGAAATGAAAAGTGTATGGAGTATGGAGCCACAAGTGCGGAAGCTGGTCCCGGTGCAGGTGGACTACGCAAAAGTAGCCAAACAAGTCCGGGAGTGGTCATTCCGATTCGACGGAACAGGAGATCCACTAGAGTTCGTGGACCGAGGGCATGGTCCGCTAAAACATACGGCTTGGACATAAATAGGATCCCGCGGGCGATGCCGGAATTACTCCAGGGGTGAGCGCAGCGATGGTTTGTAATGATCGGTAAGGAGTGGCCAACTTGGAAAGCATTCAGATGGAGCTTCGAGTCTTTCTTTCTGCCGAAAAGATATTTCGAGAAGTTGGCAGACCAGGTTCGGCAGCGGAAACAGCAACGGGGAGAACCCTTCAAGGAATATATGGTGGACCTTCTGACCCTGATAAAGCCACTAGGGAAGTCCACGAAGGAGATGATAGAGAGGTTGGTTGAGAACTGCATGCCGCGCATAAAAATGTTCATTAAAAACCTCCTCTTCCATAGCCAACTCCTCAAACTCCTGCATGCATACGGCCTGCATTCGCGTCGCTTGAAGAAGTGATGGGTTTAGCCGAGGAGTTTGAGGAGTTGGCTATGAAAGAGGAGGTTTTTAATAGACCAGCCTCCAGAGAACCACGCGGGGATTAGCCGGCTATAGAAAGGAGGTGGCAAAAGGAGGCACCGCTCCAGAACCCACCAGAGCAACAGAGCCCCCCAGGACAAGGATGGATGCAGCGATGGCAGCCGGAGAATCGACGCCAAATGAGGCAGCAGCAGCCGAACCAACATTGGACGGTAGATTTAAGGCAACAGCAGGCGAGTCGGCAAGGGGCAGCAAGCCCAAGTCAGCGACAGCCGAATCAGCAATGGGTAGCGACGCCTAGTCAAGGGCAGATAGGAAACCCAGCGCAGGCATGCAACAGGTGCGGTGGCATGGGCCATTGGGCAAGTGGGTGCAGGAACCCCAGAATTTTGTTCTGCAGGATGTGCGGCGCAATAGGGATAAGGAGCACAGAGTGCTGCGAGGTGCTGCCTCTCAAAATTCGTTGGAGGATTATCAGGAGACGATCAGCAGTTGGCGGCGGTCGTCAAGGTCAGAGGAGCAGGAGGTCATGACAGATACAGGGGCAACGCCGGAGAGCGAACAGCAACAAGGAGATTGGTAAAGTTGGCTAATGGGAGCCACACGGAAACTCAAATAGTACTCCAGACGACGGTAAGCTTTGGCAACAAGGAAAACAATTTGAATATGTTGGTGTTGCCAGGCATGGGAGACAGCGCGGTGCAAGGATGGGATTTCCTCGAACAACAATAACATGCGCAGGCCACAAAGTGACGATCCCGAGAAGAGAAAGATGGAGTGGATGCCTGGAGAATAGGCTGTCGATAGCAATAATCGGAGCCTCAGAGGATTGGGAGAGAGAGCGGGACAAAAGGTTCATTGAAGAGGAGCAAGTGGCGTTCACAAACCAGCAGGGTTGTTTAAACGTAACGCAGCAGGACGACATCGCTATAAAACAAAGATACTATCCGAAGAACCCCAAAATACAGGGAGAGATCAATGCAAAGGTAGAAGAGCTGCTAGAGAAGGAATGCATCGAGCCTTCGAATAGCGCTTATAGCTCACCCATCGTTATGGTGAAGAAAAAGACTGGGCAATGGAGAATGTGCGTGGACTTCCTATAGATAAAAGAAAAATCGATAAAGAATGCGTACCCAATGCCACGAATAAACTTCATACTGGATCAACTGAGGGAAGCAACATTTTTCAGCAGCCTTGACCTTAGACGGCTATTGGCAAATCCCACTGGAGAAAGGGAGCAGGAAGTTCACGGCTTTTACAGTACCAGGGAAAGGTCTTTATCAGTGGAAGGTGATGCCGATCGGGTTGCATTCACCCTCGGCAACTTTCCAGAAGGCTTTGGACCAGGTCATAGGCCCAGATATGGCCCCGTACGCATTTGTATATCAAGATGACATCATTGTGATCGGACGCACAAGGGAGGAGCATATGGTGAACTTGAAGGAAGTATTCCGCAGACTAAAGGCGGCAAACCTAAGAATAAACACGGAAAAGAAGAATAAACAGGGAAGTGGCATCCCGGAAAGGTTGCGGCGATTACTGAGTTGAAACCCCTAACAAACGTGAAGGGGTTACGTCAGTTCATTGGAATGGCGTCGTGGTATCATCGATTCGTCCCTGACTTCACAGGGGTCGCAAAGCCATTAAACGATCTCCTACGAAAAGGGTCAATATGGGAGTGGACGGCCAGACACCAAGAGGCGTTTGAGAACCTAAAGTCGCGATTGGCAAAGGATTTCTCAAAGAAGTTGTGTTACAAATAGACGCAAGTGACTACGGCGTGGGTGCAGTTCTGACGCAGGACACGGATGAGGGCGAGGGAGTGGTCGCTTACGCCAGTCGCACGCTAATTGGAGCAGAGAAGAATTACTCGACAACAGAGAAAGAGTGCCTAGCCATAATATGGGCAATTCGCCAGATGAGACCATACGTGGAGAGACGAGTTCCACGTGATCACGGACCATATGGCACTGAAATGGCTAAATAATATAGAGAGCCCACTGAGAAGGATTGCGAGAAGAGTCTTTGAGCTGCAACAATACGATTATGTCATCAGCTACAGGAAAGGTAAGCTGTATGTGGTTGCAGATGCACTTCCCGCCAGCCGATAATAGAAAAATTAAGAAGTGCCACGGCAAGCGATGACGTTGAATGTGTAAGGATAAGGACCACTGAAGAAATACGGGAGAACCCACAGAAATATTCAGAGTATATAGGTCGTTTACCGACATGTTCCACATAGAGCAGGAAGCGAAGAAGTGGCATCATGAGACAGCAGGTGCCAAGGGGGAGCCACGACGCACCGACAGTGGGACATCAAGGAGGAAGAAAACCAATTGAAGGAATATATGGAACAAATATACTACGAAGGAAAAATAGGGGAAGAAAAAAATATATACTCTAAATTGAGAAAAAAAAAAAACAAAAAATGAGAAAATATAGAAAAGAAATACACTAAAAAAAAATTATAAATAAAAACAAAACACTTTTAAAAAAATGTACATATATTATATAAAAAATACATACAATATGAGAAAAAAAGGGAAGAAAACATATAGTAGGGAAATATAAGAGGTATAGACAAAAAAAGATAGTAAGCAATAGGAAGTAACAAAATTTTTGTTATACAACTAGTAGACATATAAATTAGTACGCACAAGTTCGAAAAATATACATGCAAAAAAAAATAAAGTGGGTAACGGACCGTAAGTCACACGAAGAAGAGAGGAGGTGGATAAGGATATCCACACTGAAAAAAAGAACAGAACACAGTAAAGAGACTGTTTTGTCCAATCAGAGGCGGTGGACAGTTTAGAAAACAAAATCAAAAAAAAGGAACAAAGAAAAAAAAACCAAGTGAGTAGCTGGAACCCCGCCGTTTCTGTCGTTCCCGAAGAAGGGGAGAAGTGTGAGGAGATTCCACAGTGGAAGGTAACGGTACCGGGCGGGCCGTCGCGGCCACGCTCAAAGATCTTAAGAGAGAGCGGGGACAGCGCGGAACAAAACGGCCCACGATAGCGCAGCTTTTTTTTAGAAAATGGTGAAACACAAAAATGCATTGGGAATGCCCAAAGGGGGGGAGCGCGGCAGAATCTGGACAAAGTCCGGTGACCTGCATAACAACAATATGATTCGGAGGTCCAAGCGGGGCAATGGAAGGGGCAACAATGAGATCCCGCCAATGGAAAGGTGACGGGAGTTGGAGAAAGGATTAACGGCGAGAACAGAGGAACGAAAGATTAACGGTGGGACGCGAGATTGGCGAGGATTAACGGGCGTCTCAGCCGCTATATAAGGAGGGCCACTGGAGCGCATCGGGACCCCCTGTGGGTTAGTCTAACATTCAATCTAACATTCGAAAAAGTTTCCTTTGAAGAATTAGGAGTAAAGGCTAAAGGACCCCCCCTGGGTAAGTCCGACAGTCTCAAGTACGGGATTTTAGAGCGAGTGCGCAAGGATCTGTGATCCGTGGTTCCGTGGCCAGGAGAGCGTCACCGGGAGTAGCAACTACGGCAGCAAAGGGTAGCGGAGGGGCCGCAACTGCAGCACGTGAGAAGAAGTAGGCGGAGCATTTAGGAGCATGCACGATCGATTATTAAAGAGCCTACGTCGGCCCACCTGATTCGCTGACAAATGGGGAGCCAAGGACAAATCCACAATCTCGAGGGTACGTCACCTTTGTGCCATGAACCGAGCCATAGATTCCCACGTTGGCAGGCTGTCATCACTGCTTCCTAATTAATGTCCCGGATCTCATGAGAGCCCGCATGTGACCATTGAATCGGTCGGATAACTCCCGAAGAGTTGCAACGGATCCCGGCTCCACAACCCTTAGCTGCAGGATCTCGTTGATGAGCCTGAAATATTAATCGTCGATTAATTTATATTAACGGTTTCGCAAAAGAATCAAGATCAACATCATAGTTTGCGTCCGTAATCTCCAGCGCTCTCACAGTCTCCAAGGCGGAGTCCCGCAGGCATGAAATGAGCCACCTGAGCTTATCTATCCTGGTCAAGTGCGGATGATTGTCAATTGTCGTTTTAAACAGGGCGCAGAAATCCGGCCACTCGGCATAGCCGCCGCTAAACGTTGGCATCGGCAACGGGGGCAATGAGGGGGTAGGCCTGTATAGAGTGGAGAAATACCAGCACCACTGGTACCATCCAAAAGCGTAGAGTGCGCAGCCACTTTCATAGAACGCTTGGCAACCTCAACCTGGATGTCAAAGTGCACGTCCCTAGCCACCTGAGAGAATTTCTAATACAAATCGCTTCCGATCTCGCTATAGTTTAGCTCCTCCGATTCCTCCTGCATCGTAGTAAATCGCTCGCACAGACGCTTCTCGATTGACTCGAGGGCCATAATGGTCGAGTCGTCGGTCCGCATCGCAGTCTTGACCTTTTGATGCAGGACCTCCATTTCCCGACACGTCACTTCCGCTCGTCTCCGCAGCATCCTCTCCCTGCTTGCAGTGGTAGATCCAGTAGCTTCAGCAGCCGCACAAAATCGATGCCAAAATACAAGCACAAGTGAATATTAGCAATAGAATCTCAGGCAATGCAATTGTTTATCGTTTGTCGGCAAGAGGCGAGGCGGGGACGCTCACAAATGCAAGATGGTGTGCAGCAGCTCTACAAAAAAAAGCTCCCAAAAGCGCATGCACTACAACAAATAAAATAGAAACTGCTGATAAGCCCGCCGCTGATCATCCGTTTCAGACTCTTTATAGATTAGTATAAACTTTCCAACAACTCAAAATTAAATTCAACATATATCCATTTCTATGTACTATCTATATCTAATCTATTTACAAATCTATATATTATGCGTTTTGTGTGTAATAAAATGTAGCAAGTTGTTGTGGTGTCTTCATAGTCATGTCTCTGCCTAGGATCTTGGAGAATTTTAGTCGGGCGGAGTGAAGAAATCTTTCTCCCTCAAATTACCCCAATCCATGGTGGAACAGCATATGCCAAAGAATGCATGTCCGAGAGGGTGCACGGACGTTAATATGCGAACTCTAGGGGATCTGCTGTCATGATCTCTGCCAACACGGACTGGCGTCCGTGAAGAACGGAACTTCCAAAGAAAGTCCGGAAATGGAATCAACGATCCGTCAATCTCCAATGCAGATAGAGGCTACGGAGATGCTGGGATTGCGAAGTTCCCCATAGAGGGACAACATCCCGACGCGCCAGAGTGCGAAGACGCAGGCTGTTACCAAGGTAGCATCAACGTGATAGCGTGGACTCTACAAGTTGAGGAGTGGGGAGTTGTATACCCAGGAGCCAAGTTGGAGGCGGTAGACTGGGACCACATCTCTAACAAACCGAGGGCCGGCGTATAATATTCTCTATTCTATATTCCAAGATCAGCAACTTCAGCCAGCAGTCTTGCTAGTAAGTCAGCTCCAGATAGTTCCAGCTTCAGTATTGTCTGAGTCTTTATGGGAGCCACTCGACCCTTTGGGCATAACAGACGACAATCAGACCCTGACAAGACATACACGCAAGCTCCATACGCATCCAAGCTAGTGTCGCAGAAATCATGTACCTCCAACCTTTCTTGGCAGGTAATGACTATATGGGGAAACTTAATTCGCTGAGTTTGATCAAAACTGGAACAGGATTGCTACCACTCAGAGAGAAGGGATTGGGGAAAGCTTTAATAAGCTCTGTAATAAAATCTTTGCCCTGGTGACAAAAGGAACTATCAAGCCCATCGGGTCATAAAATCAAGAGACGGAAGATAGGTAAGATCGCCTGGTTGGTTTGGCGGTGGGCTGAAGGGCTTTAAAAGAAAACAACAGAAGGTCAGCAGAAGGATCCCATGCGAATCCAAGAGTCTTTGTGAACGGACTGCCATCGTCGAACGGACTGCCACCTTCATCCTTAGTCAGCTGGTGCATTGAGCGAACGGAAAAGACGATGGCTTTGTGCCATAAGTCACAGTGTCGAGCTTAAAAACCTTCACGTCATCACGGATAGAGTCTCTCCAGAGAATGCTCTGCAGAAACTGGAAGATTCTGGAAAGATTCTTATGCAGCGGTACATCTTGCAAAGTCAAAGTTAAAGCGACTGGGTGAGACCGAAACCTAAGCAAGGTATGGAGTTATGGAGTTAAATCACGTGGCCTGACATCAGGACATCAGTGAGAGAATAACCAGAGGATATAGCAGCCGAACCGTCGAACACAACTCTCAGCTTAGTAGTGGAGCTGTCTTCCTTCAGGACGCAGTGATGGGGAAGGAAGTACTGTCACTTACCTCGCAATTCCTGCGGCACCAGAGACATGTGACCCAGATCCAAGTATTCCTTGATGAACGACGCATATTGGGTCCATAAATTTGGATGACGATCCAGCTTGCGCTCAAGTGAATGAAACCGATGCAAGGCCTGTGTGTAGGATTCTCCTAACAGGAAGAGGAACTGAATAAGCACCTGATTCAAGACGGACATGGTGCGTGGCAAAATAGGCATCGCAATAGAGCTCCTCCTTAGTAGCCTGAACGATCGGCGCATTGCAGGCTTTAAATTCCCAGAATTGGCGGAGAAGATAATCGAGGCGATCGTCGAAAGCGGTTGCGAAGTTAGCAGGAATAACCGTACATGAAGCGGCCAAGCGAGGTTCCGAGCGGCCAATTCAGGAAGATTCCTGCTAAGAGAGCAGGTTCGTTTCTTCGACCACTTTCGTTAGCGAGTCGGAGCGCATCCAGCTACTAGCCCTCTAGCAGCAAAAAAAAATACTCCCAACGGTCAGAAACGAAGAACGAAAAGATGGAAAGGGAGAATATTGCCCCTAAAATTATTATAGAGCCAGCCGTTGATGAGGCGAGCGCTCAAGGCCTCTTAGATGCCCAGCAAGAAACTGGGCACGAGATCGCAAGATGCATCCGGAATTATAAAAAGGCTGGGCCGAATCGAAAACAAAAGGCATCATACTTTCCAACGAAACTAGCAATTCTGGAAGAAGCTTGGGAAAGATTCGTTGAAAATGATGCAAAAATCCAAGGAATGGCCAGGACCGAAAGCTACATCAAGTATGCTGAGGACCTCCGGATAAGTTGCGACAAATATGCAGCCACTTTCCAAAGCAATCGAGACAAGCTGATGCAAGGCACGAGTCTAAAGGAAGATGCTCAAGAACAAGTAGAAAATCAAGTTCATGAACAATCCCGTGACGAAGTTCCCAAGAACAAACGATTAGCCGGATTATGTCGGCGCCAAAGAGAACTAGAAGAATCCGTAAACAGTGCCTTAAGAGAGTTTAAGGCATCCGGGGGAGGTCCAGGAGACCTACTAAAATCTTTATTCGCTCAAGTCCAAGAAATCCACTTGACAGTCTACGAGGAGTTTGAAAACCCAATGGACAGTGGTTATAACAAACAGGCATACCTACGATTGCAAGCAGAGGTAGTACTTCGGCAAACGTCATTGATGTGCAAATGCCCCGCATAAACATTCCAAAGTTTGATGGGGATGCAATGAAATGGAAAACAATTCCATGACTTATTTACCTGCATGGTCTATGATACTAACATGCCATCAGTGAAGAAAATGTGGTACCTAAAATCCGCTCTCTCTGGAAATGCGGAGACTGAAACGCCACATCGAGTTAAATGAGGACAACTATGTTCATGCATGGCGCATAATAGTTGGATCATATGACAATCCTCGGCTCATCGCGAACACAGTTATTCGTCGGCTACTTCATCAGAGCCCAGTCTCTGACAGTGCCAAATCAGTACAGAAGCTGTATATTACAAACCTAGAAACCCTTGCGTCATTAAAGGGACTAGGCATCAACGTATCCACATGGGATGCGTTCTTGTGGTCTTGCTAACCGATAAGTTTGACATGACTATAGGGGTCTATTTGAGCAGACATTTGGCAACTCAGTAGGGATCCAGCTCCTACAGACGATGCTGGAATTCTTAGAGCAAAGAATCAGAGTCTTGAGCTCCGTAAAGACAACGGCATCATTGAAAAAGAGTCAAAAAATCTGTCGTGCGCGTTCGGTACGTAAGACAGACAATCATCATACTACTATTGCAAGGCTCCAAATCACGCGTTATATAAATGTGAGGAGTTCCGCGCAAAAACAGAAAACGAAAGATTAAATGGGTTCAAAAAAAATGTGTGTCAACTGTTTTAAGACCGACCACAAATCAAAGGAATGTAAAGGAAGGAATTGTTTCAAGTGCGACAAAAAACATCACACCTTGTTAAATCTGGAATCCACAAGCCTTCATTCCCCAACTGTCGGTACCGCGGTTAACAAGAATTACAACCCTCTTGCAACAGCAAAGGTAGCGGTCCAGGTAGAGATCGGTAAAAATACACAATGAGTGTCAGTTAGCAGATCCCCAGTTTGTTGGAGCCAACAAATTTTGTTGGAGCCAACAATAAATTAAACCAATGCGAAGGACACCATAGTTCAACATTGCAACAAAAGAGAAGTAGACTTCAAATTCATTCCCCCACGAGCACCATCATTCGGTGGTCTATGGGAGGCTGCGGTAAAATCCGCAAAACGGCTGCTTGTTTCAGTTACAGCCACGGCATCGTTAACCTTCGAAGAACTCAACACTGTGGTCATTGAAGTCGAGGCGATCCTCAATTCACGACCTATCACTCCCATGTCAACAGACCCCACTGACGAATCAGCTTTAACGCCGGTACCAACATTCCGCACGGCAAACCATTAGTAAAAATATGGGATCTGGTATCACTGAAGCATGCCACTTGGAAACAATGGTCGAGCGAGTACCTGCAAGAACTCCAGAATCGACCCAAACGAGAGAAAGCGTCTCCAAATATTCACGAGGGATTGCTAGTCCTTATAAAGGAAGACAATGTGCCTGTAATGAGCTGGCCTAGGGGAAGAGTTCAACAACAAGCGCCCATTAAACGACACCCTCAAGGCGGACCAGTCTAATGAGCCTTCGGTACAACGCAAAAATGGAATCTATTGAAGGAAAGGACTATTTGGACTCCAAAATCTAATAGACCAACTCCGGAACCTACCACATGACAGTTTACTTTAGAGCTGGACGATGGTTGAACACCTGTTCAACGGCCGGGAGAATGTCATGTGCATTTATTATTAAGACACAAGAACACAAATATTCTCACAACAAAAAACACAAGCACTATAAGTATATAAAAAAGAAAATATTAGGTCATAGCCTACATAAAGAACGATGAACATTAAAAACCAAACCTTCCAGAAACAACAAACTGAACAGTAGCAAGAACTGCTGACAGTGCAAGTCAATGCAACCGACAAAATAGTGCAGAATATTACATTTTGAAATTGTTAATTTACCATTTTTATGTTTTGGCTATATTTCCATTAATTTACCACCTAAGCAATATCCATGTATCAAATTAGTATTGAACTTTTATACTAATAATGTCAGTCTCAGACAAACCCATTCTGAACTCAATTCTTTCTCCTCGTCCAATTTGTTCAAGAGCAAGCTGCGGCAACAATCCAGCAATCGGTTCATGTACCCTTTGCTCAAAACATTTATTACAGATTAACATTTTGGTGACAAACCAAATATACCCAGGAGCCAAGATAGAGGCGGTAGACTGGGACCAGATCTGGGACCAGGCGTATGGCTACGTAGGCTGTAGTCTTCGATGGAGCAGACGTCCAAGAGCTAGACTTGGATGAACCAACCAAGGCTTACCCCGGTCAAGTCAGAAGACGCCTGATCCAATACCATATCTTAGTCTTGAAATTCTCGTGGAAGTATTAGAAGATAAGAAAAAATCTAATAATTGCCGGGAAACCCGTCAAACAAAAACCCCCCGCTAACAGTGAGTGCGAAAATTTCTCACTTTTATTATTTGCGTTACGATGCCAAGGAGAAGACGACCTGACGCAGCTATCTTAAATGCTATCTTACTGATGACCGTACTGATGACCAGAGAGAGAGAGATAGATCAAGAAAAAAGAAAGGTATGACAGAAAAGCGTTCCTCAGTGAGTGACAATGGAGTAGATAGCTGCGTTCCAGTAGAACGAGCTGCATTCCACCATGATCTGCCAATTGATTCTTAGGCCGACAAATCGATAATGATAACGAAAAACAGAATAATAAGGCGTTAAATTAAGCTGGTGAATCTACTGGATTATATTGTCTTGGAGGCAATAGAAAATTGTCACAATTGGGCCCACCACCGGATCCATTACACTCTTTAGTTTCTGGGAATGGAAACGATTTTAACCAATTCTTGGCCAATATTCAGAAATATGAACATTCACAAACATGAAAGCTCATACACTTATTGCCTACTTTCAAGGTATTACACCAAAATATTTTTGTAAAATATTCAAGTTTGTACTAAAATATTTTACACGTTTAAAAATATTACAGATACAAGGACAAATATATTACTTGCTTGGGCAATGTTACCACGACCTGATGCAGATCATCAATTTTTAAAAATTTATTTTATGGGTAATTCAATGCTACAGTGAAGAGAACCATTGTCCAAGAATTACAAATGTATTTGTAATTGGTCTTCATCAGAATAAAATTTTAGTAAATATGTTCAAAATAGCATTGGATCGAATGCAATCTGATAGCTATAATATTATCATTAAAGCTGACAAAACACCTGGTGAACACACCAGGAAGTTTAATTCACCAATAATTTATTCATTCATAGCTATGATGAATTACAGAACCTTTGATCTTCTGGCAAGGGGAAGATGGATACAATTTAAATATAAAAATGGTAAATCAAGAGAGAAGTAAATAAATTAAGCAATATTAAATAATATTTTTAAATTCAATTCATCTGAGAAACAATAAGCCTTTTTTAAGCAGGTGCTGAAACCAAAAAAAATAGAAAGTGCCATGAGTTTGTATTCATAAAGACTCATGATCCGTTAAGGTGAAATATATGATTTTGAAAATATAATTTCATATTTTGATGTCTCCACGACTTTTTAATCAGATTGGAGTGGGTAATTACTATTAACGGATGGATAGTTACAATACTGTTTTCACCACGAGCAAGTAACGCTATGGCACTGCAGCAGTATCCTAAGTGGACCACAACCACTCCCAATATTTCAGTCGGCAGCGTTGTGCTCGTCAAGGAGTCACCATGGTTCGAGTGGTCAGGCTCTAGATGGCGGCGGGAGAATTGACCCGACCATTAAAAAAAATTGCGAAACTACCCCGTTCAGAAGCTGTGTTCCAGGGCGACCCGGGATGCTTAGGAACTATCGATACTTATCTTAGATAGTGAGTGATTGCTAGCGAGTCTAGAAGGAACACTGTTTCTAGATGGGTAAAAAGAACTGGATATACACGCTGCGCAAGGAGGAGATGAGCGAAGTATGTAGAGAGCTCGGTCTTCCAGCAGAAGGAAATGTAGAAAATATGAGGGCACTATTGCTAAGTGGGTCGACGAGACCAAGGACGACACGTGAAATTGAGGAAAAATACCCACAGAGGTCCACGCCGAGACAAAGAGGGGTAAACGAGTCGGAGGAGTTCATCAAAAGTCTGGCGGTTCCAGAAATGAAAAGTGTATGGAGTATGGAGCCACAAGTGCGGAAGCTGGTCCCGGTGCAGGTGGACTACGCAAAAGTAGCCAAACAAGTCCGGGAGTGGTCATTCCGATTCGACGGAACAGGAGATCCACTAGAGTTCGTGGACCGAGGGCATGGTCCGCTAAAACATACGGCTTGGACATAAATAGGATCCCGCGGGCGATGCCGGAATTACTCCAGGGGTGAGCGCAGCGATGGTTTGTAATGATCGGTAAGGAGTGGCCAACTTGGAAAGCATTCAGATGGAGCTTCGAGTCTTTCTTTCTGCCGAAAAGATATTTCGAGAAGTTGGCAGACCAGGTTCGGCAGCGGAAACAGCAACGGGGAGAACCCTTCAAGGAATATATGGTGGACCTTCTGACCCTGATAAAGCCACTAGGGAAGTCCACGAAGGAGATGATAGAGAGGTTGGTTGAGAACTGCATGCCGCGCATAAAAATGTTCATTAAAAACCTCCTCTTCCATAGCCAACTCCTCAAACTCCTGGATGCATACGGCCTGCATTCGCGTCGCTTGAAGAAGTGATGGGTTTAGCCGAGGAGTTTGAGGAGTTGGCTATGAAAGAGGAGGTTTTTAATAGACCAGCCTCCAGAGAACCACGCGGGGATTAGCCGGCTATAGAAAGGAGGTGGCAAAAGGAGGCACCGCTCCAGAACCCACCAGAGCAACAGAGCCCCCCAGGACAAGGATGGATGCAGCGATGGCAGCCGGAGAATCGACGCCAAATGAGGCAGCAGCAGCCGAACCAACATTGGACGGTAGATTTAAGGCAACAGCAGGCGAGTCGGCAAGGGGCAGCAAGCCCAAGTCAGCGACAGCCGAATCAGCAATGGGTAGCGACGCCTAGTCAAGGGCAGATAGGAAACCCAGCGCAGGCATGCAACAGGTGCGGTGGCATGGGCCATTGGGCAAGTGGGTGCAGGAACCCCAGAATTTTGTTCTGCAGGATGTGCGGCGCAATAGGGATAAGGAGCACAGAGTGCTGCGAGGTGCTGCCTCTCAAAATTAGTTGGAGGATTATCAGGAGACGATCAGCAGTTGGCGGCGGTCGTCAAGGTCAGAGGAGCAGGAGGTCATGACAGATACAGGGGCAACGCCGGAGAGCGAACAGCAACAAGGAGATTGGTAAAGTTGGCTAATGGGAGCCACACGGAAACTCAAATAGTACTCCAGACGACGGTAAGCTTTGGCAACAAGGAAAACAATTTGAATATGTTGGTGTTGCCAGGCATGGGAGACAGCGCGGTGCAAGGATGGGATTTCCTCGAACAACAATAACATGCGCAGGCCACAAAGTGACGATCCCGAGAAGAGAAAGATGGAGTGGATGCCTGGAGGATAGGCTGTCGATAGCAATAATCGGAGCCTCAGAGGATTGGGAGAGAGAGCGGGACAAAAGGTTCATTGAAGAGGAGCAAGTGGCGTTCACAAACCAGCAGGGTTGTTTAAACGTAACGCAGCAGGACGACATCCCTATAAAACAAAGATACTATCCGAAGAACCCCAAAATACAGGGAGAGATCAATGCAAAGGTAGAAGAGCTGCTAGAGAAGGAATGCATCGAGCCTTCGAATAGCGCTTATAGCTCACCCATCGTTATGGTGAAGAAAAAGACTGGGCAATGGAGAATGTGCGTGGAAATTAACTCTGTCCTTACTGATTTTTTTAAAAAAATAGAACTTCTTTTATTTTATTTTTTTGGTGTTAAACTTTTTATTCAAAATCGTTTTTAAAACATCAAGATCACTTATTATTGATTATAGCTTATGACCGATCTCTGCCGCATCCAGGAAAGGACTGCCTGCTTAAATCTAAATTCTCCTCCAATTCAACCTCGGCCAGAAGCTTTTCTTTTTTAAGCTTCCAGAACTTTTCTTTTTGTTTTTAATAAAAGCTTATGCTGAAACTGTCGCATCTCATTGTGAAATTAAATTATGCTGAGCGATGCAATTTGATTGAAAATCGGAACTCAATATTCTGGGCTTCGATCGTCAGAACGGAAGCTTGTGTTTACTTTACGATTGGTTTGTTTATATCTAGCCGGATGGTCAAGCGCGGCTCTTGAAGTGGCTGAGATTGAAATTTTAAAATTTGTTTATTAATTCCATAAGTGGAACTGTTTCATGGGTTGGATAACTCTTCCCCTTCTAAAATGGATCGTCCCGATTCATTATGGATTTCGTTTAAATGATCTCTTAATTCGGTTATAAAAATGTCTTCGGTAATAGGTTTTTCTAGTTCTGGCCGTTGTTTTTTGGTTACAAATATGTTTTTGTATTTAAGAATAGTTAAAGAAATCAAGTATATAATGATTAAAATTAATAATATAAACGATATAGATATTTTGGTATTCTTAATGTTAATGAATGGATTTAAAATGTTTATATTATCCAAAGACAGTTCCGAGTTATTTGATAATATATAATCGGATATTTCATAATTTTTGAAGTGGTTTGTAGTTACATAGCTTAGTATTTTGTTCTCTAGATTAGTATATGAAACATTATTAATTATGGTTGTACCATTAAATGTTATTAAAAATGAACCATTTAATTCGGAGTTGTTTACAATATTGTTACCATTTATAAAAATGGCACCATCTTGGATAAGATCTATTTTTTTATTTTTTCTCTTATTTTTTACAAATTGATTTCTCACCGTTTAATAATTGGGTAAAACATGTTTTTTCTAAACTTAAAGTGCAATAATTATTAAAGAGTTCTTTCTTAAATGTAGACATTTCATAATATGTATTGTCGCATTTTGCAACTTGATTACTTATTAATAATTTTCCATCGGTTTGGGAAATGGATCGAGCATAAAATATTTCACATCTATTGTTTATTATTGGGTATTTTATATAAACTATTAGTAGTTCGTTATGTAGTACAATTTTGAACACAGAAATATCCATTAAGTCAGCGATAATTACTGGCTTTTGTTCGTGTTCTAATATTTTTTTTATATCTTCATTGTTTAAAATTTTTGTATTGAAAACATCAATTTTGGCAAGGGTAATGGTATCTAATAAATTTTGTAGGTCAAATGTTAACAATCGTAAGCGATGTTTTCTTAGTGGCAAATCTTGATCAATAAAAACATTTTTAAAATCTTCGGAAAGTGATTTTATTTCTTTAAACAATTTGGAATTTATAATGAATTGTTTATTATTATTTTCAATTAAGTCATTCATTTTATTTTGTACTTTAATGAAATCATCATGATCTGGAGTTCCAGCCAACCACTTCCACACGGTGCCCAACTCATTTATTCCCTTTTTGGTCTAGCTGATATTAACTGGGATAAAATTAATTTGATTACTTCTAGGTCGTATTTAATTTCCCATTGTGACCTTTTATTTGAGTCTCTTTTTATATTATCAGATTCTATATTTATTATTTCTTTATAAAAACTTAAGTTAGTAACGTGGAATAAATCGTTATACGATTCGTAAGTAAGAACATCCTTGTTGTCTTTGAACAGGAAAAATTCATGGTTTGAATAATCAATTATTTCTGAACTGGCCATTATTATGATCGATAATATATGTATTAAAGAATGCATTTTCTGTAAGTAAAAAAATTGTTAATTCTTAATATTATCTTTATGTATAATTCTGTTCCTACTGTTTATTATTATTTTGTTAGGCATGACGTCCTTAACTATTTGCTTTTTATATCTTGGTTTAAGTTTGTTTCTTTCTCCGTATTTTTTTTCGTAAACAACTTGTCCTATATGATATTGTTTTTCTTTTCTATTATCATTATGTGTTTCTAACATTTTGTCTTGAGCTCTTTTTAATATTTGAGGAATATGATCGTGTTCGATTTTATTGTAAAGAATGTCAAAAGGTTTTTGATTTGTTGTGGAATGAATACTTTGATTATATTCCTGAGCGGCTCTAATAACAATTTCGGAATAATCGATTAGATTAAATTCTTCCTTTATACAACGTGCTAATTCTGTCAGTGTCGAATGTGCTCTTTCAACCTGTCCGTTTGAGGTACTGTGCCTCGGGTCTACGTAATGTAAAGTTAATCCGCACCTTTGTGCAAAAGATTTAAACTGGGCTGATGTAAAGCTAGGTTCATTATCTGTCATAAGTACTTTGGCTTGTGGAAATTGTTGGATTAGTTCCATTACCTTATTTTCAATATTTAATTTGTTTTGAATTTCCTTAACTACAAGGAATTTAGAGTATGCGTCAATACAAGTTATAAAAGTTAGACTTTGGGCATAGTATATGTCAATATGTAAATTTTCTCCTTCTTTAGTTGGTATTGGGGATTCTCCTATTGGAATTTTAATGGGGTGTCTGTTGTATTTGTTCTCATTGCAAATTTTACAATTTTTTATATATTCTTTTAGTTTTTTATATAAATTTGGCCAATAATATAATTTACTGATTTGTTTATAATTTTCGTCTAGTCCCCTATGAGCTCGACTGTGTGTTTCTTCTATTATAATGGCTTTATCTTCGGTGTTTTCTACGTCTTGCAGAAATATTCGTGTAAACAGAAATTTGTTAGTAAAACTGTTTCTGAAAGATACTTGAATGTGGTATAAATCTTCTAAGCTACAATGAATTCCAACCGTTATATTAGGTGGAAGATATTCTCTTAAAATAGTTACTAAGTTCTCAACTGTATCATATTCGATGATGTGTCTTGTTTTTCCAAAAACTACCAGTGACTCATGTATTGTATTCCTCCCCTTTGTTAATAACAATTGTTGTTTAAATTGATTTAATGGTTTTCGGGTCTCTTGTATTACATTTTCAAAACTACTTTCAGCAGAGTGCTGTGTGTCTTGATCTGAGTTTGACTGTTCGGATTCGTTCATATCGCTATTTGTAATATTATTAATTTGGATGCGTGATAATGCATCGGCTACAACATTTGTTGTTCCAGGTTTATACTTTATTTTTGGAGTAAAGCTCTCTATAAAAGAATACCATTTTTTCATATCTACGTTTGGATTTTTATCTGAAATAGTGAATGATAAGGATTGATGGTCCGTTTGTATTTCTATGCCATTTACTCCATATAAATAATTCCTGAGAGTTTTTAAGGCCCATACTATGGCTAACAATTCTTTTTTATTTGTTGCATAAAGTTGTTCCGTTTTATTTAATGTTTTTGAAATAAACGTAATTGGTTTTTCATCTTGTGATAGTACTGCCCCGATAGCTACGTCTGATGCGTCTGTTGTTAAAACGAATTTTTTATTATAATCTGGCTGAACCAATTCAATTTGGCTTATTAGATTCTCCTTTAGCTCGTTAAAAGCTTGTACAGCTGATTCATCAAACTGTATTGAAATTTTTGTAGACATTCTTTTTGAAACTTTTCCATTTTCTCCACCTAGATATTTTGTTAATGGTTTAGCTATTTTTGCATAGTTTCGGACAAATTTTCTGTAATACCCTGTTAGTCCTAGAAAACTTCGGAGTTGTCTTATATTGCGTGGAATTGGATAATTGGAAATTGTGGAAATTTTTTCTGGATCAGTTTTAATTACATTATAAGAAACCATGTAACCTAAAAAGGCGGTTTCTAATTTAAAGAATTTCGATTTTTCGAGAGATATTTTCATATTTGCGTTTTGTAAAATATTTATTATTTTAATTAGGTCAGCGTAGTGTTGTTCGATGGAATTTGAAAAAATAATAATATCGTCCATATAAACATGGCAAGTTTTTCCTACTTGTTCCCTTAAGATATCATCCATTGCTCTTTGAAAAATTCTGGGTGCGTTTGTTAAACCAAATGGCATTCTCAAGAATTCAAATTTCCCATTATTTATGGAAAAGGCTGTCTTTTCAATGTCTGAGTCCTTCATCAAAATTTGGTGGAATCCTGATTCCAAATCGATTGTTGAGAAATACTTAGCCTTTCCTAAATTTGCTAATATTACAGACGGATCTTGCATCGGATATCTGTCTGGAATAGTATTCTCGTTTAATTTTTTATAGTCTATAACTAATCTATGTTTGGGTGTTCCATCTTCATTTTGACCCTTTTTTGGTACTACCAATACCGGTGAATTATAAGGACTTCTACTTGGTCTTATTATTTGATCATTTAGCATTCGATTGATTTCGTTGATAACAAAATCTGAAACTGACAAGGCGTAAGGATATTGCTTACTATATATAGCCCTGTCATTTAACGTATTTATTTCACCGCGAATGTCCGTTCTGAACGGTATTTGTAAATTTATTTTCGAATGTTCTTCTTCAATTTTGTTAATTATTTCTCGTTCCAGAAACTCTACTCGATTTTCGTTTGCGATATGAGTATTATTTATTTTGTCTCGATTGGACCCTCTTGTTCCTACCTTTTCTAATTTCTTATTGACGGATAATTCAACGTCGGGGTATTCGGGATTTGTTGATCCCAAAAAACTAACTTTTTTATTGACGGTAATATCATCGTCGGCGTGTTCGGGATTTGTTGATCCCAAACTTTTCTCGCTGCTTTCCACTAATAATGAATCTGTGTTTTTGCAACCTCTATCGGCAAAATATTTTTTTAAAATAAATTCTTTTAGCGGAAGAGTATTCTTTGTCTCGATTAAACTTCTTTCATCGTTTTCTTCACTATCATGATATATCAATTTTTCTGTTTTTCCTTTATACTCCAACACTCCCTTCTCTGTATTTATTATAGCTCCAATTTTCCTTATTAAGTTAATTCCAATTAGAAGATCTGATTCCAACCCTTCTATTTCATAAAATAAATGTCTTGTTTCGAATATATTTATATAATGGTAATATTTAATAATTGAATACCCATGAACTGTAGATACCTTTTTGTAAATTGGTAATTTATTTTTATTTTCGTAAATTCCCTTCCTAATATAACAAGCTGTAGCTCCCGTGTCTATTAAAATGTTTAACTCCTTCTTAGTTTTTCTATCTACTCTTTTTACATAAGGCATTCCTCCGTAGGGGTCTGATCTAAAAAATGATCTTCATTTATATTGTTTAATCTTGTCACTTTATTAGCAGGTTGGTTAGATGATACTTCTGGTTTTCTTTTTTGAGCTTGAGTTTGCTCCCTGGTTTGGTTCGGGC
The DNA here is from genome assembly GCA_035045925.1 of Drosophila atripex. NCBI lineage: Eukaryota > Metazoa > Arthropoda > Insecta > Diptera > Drosophilidae > Drosophila > Drosophila atripex. Next base: position 476,057 of record JAWNOP010000019.1, read on the forward strand.
GATAATAGTTTTGGCGATTATTATTTTGGTAATAATTATTATTATACCTGCCTTGGTTGTTATTTGTCTGCCAATTATTCCTCGGCCTATTTTGAATTTGGAATGATGGGTCAACCTCCATGGGCTCAATAGTTTGCTGTTTTGGATTGGTATTTCGGTTTTTTGTTTGCCAAAAATTCCTGTTCTGTGGCCAATTATTATTTTGGTTATGGTTCCAATTATTTCCTACCCCCTTTGTATTATTATTTTGTATAGAATTTACTGGATTGAATCTTAAATTGTTTCCCTGATTTTTATTTTCGTTTTTAAATCCATAATATCTGTGTGCGAATTGAGCACGGAAATTGTTTGATTCTAATTCCTGGACCTTTGCCAAAGCATTGGGTAAGTCCGGTGGATTTAATGAAAAAAGTGTTTCTGATATTGAACCATTTAGTCCAGAGATAAAAATCCGTAGGGCATTGCTTCTAATCGTTTTGTTTGTTTCTTTGGTAATTACATTGTCCTTCCCGTATGTCATTATAGTTTTGTTTATTAACAAGGTCATTTTTTTATTAACTTCATTATAGAATTCAGTAACTGTCATCCTACCTTGTCTAAGTATACTTAATTCTGACTCTAAAACATGAATTGGTCGTTTGTCACTGTATATAAAATCTAGTCTTGATAGGATTGCTTGAAAATTTAAAACAGTACCATGATTGGTTAGAGCGTCATGTGCTGCGCCCCTGATTTTATTCCGTAAAATTGTTAATGCAATAAAATACTGCTGACTCTTAATTTTGTAAAGGCTCATTACAGTCTCTGCTGCTTCTCTCCAACCTACGTATTGTGTTGGCTCTCCGGTAAACTCCGGTAATGATTTGATTACTTCTAGAGTAGTTTCACATTTAACATTAGGGTCGACCTCTTGAAGTTTATAGTCTTCTACAATTTTTGTTTCTGAAACTATCTTTGATTCTATCCCATCTATTTTTTTGTTCACTTCACCCAATTGGGCACTAATTAATCTGTTAATTAATTCCACCGTTAAATTACTGGATGTAGCTAAGCTACCTGCAGAAAAATTAGCCGAACCTCCAGTTGCCATGGTTAAGTTAAGTTTACTGAAACTATCTATTAAATTTTCCAGATTGTTTTTTTTTTTTTTTTTTTTTTTTTTTTATTATTGTGTTTTTGCTCTGATCCTTTTTTATCTAAACGGTTATCTATCTTAGAATTTATAGAACTTACTAAAAATTATAATAATCCTCACGATAATGTTTGATAAGGTCTTCCTTTAAATTGGGGATGTTCTGCAAATCTTCCTTTCGTCTTTAGATTTCCTTGGTAGTTTTACGGTAGAGGATGGATTGTTGTTTAAAATATTTATTCTGCAAATCTTCCTTCCGTCCTTGGATTCTCTTGGTAGTTTTTATGGTAAATGATAGTTTCTTTGGTATTGTTATTTAAAATATGTTATGCCGCTTTGAATTTTTAAGTGCCTTGATGTTTAATTGATTTCTCTTTAGTCCACCTTTTATTTCACTTTAATGGATTATTTCATTTATTGTTTTCCATTAATTTGTAGATGGATGTTTTAATTTTTCCACTAAAAATTTGTGTTCTTGACTGCGCGAGTTCCGTTTTTTTTATTTAACTTTTATTTCGTTAAATTTTTTTATTTTTAGAACTTTTTATGACGCAGCCCCACGTTGGGCGCCAATTAACTCTGTCCTTACTGATTTTTTTAAAAAAATAGAACTTCTTTTATTTTATTTTTTTGGTGTTAAACTTTTTATTCAAAATCGTTTTTAAAACATCAAGATCACTTATTATTGATTATAGCTTATGACCGATCTCTGCCGCATCCAGGAAAGGACTGCCTGCTTAAATCTAAATTCTCCTCCAATTCAACCTCGGCCAGAAGCTTTTCTTTTTTAAGCTTCCAGAACTTTTCTTTTTGTTTTTAATAAAAGCTTATGCTGAAACTGTCGCATCTCATTGTGAAATTAAATTATGCTGAGCGATGCAATTTGATTGAAAATCGGAACTCAATATTCTGGGCTTCGATCGTCAGAACGGAAGCTTGTGTTTACTTTACGATTGGTTTGTTTATATCTAGCCGGATGGTCAAGCGCGGCTCTTGAAGTGGCTGAGATTGAAATTTTAAAATTTGTTTATTAATTCCATAAGTGGAACTGTTTCATGGGTTGGATAACTTGGACTTCCTATAGATAAAAGAAAAATCGATAAAGAATGCGTACCCAATGCCACGAATAAACTTCATACTGGATCAACTGAGGGAAGCAACATTTTTCAGCAGCCTTGACCTTAGACGGCTATTGGCAAATCCCACTGGAGAAAGGGAGCAGGAAGTTCACGGCTTTTACAGTACCAGGGAAAGGTCTTTATCAGTGGAAGGTGATGCCGATCGGGTTGCATTCACCCTCGGCAACTTTCCAGAAGGCTTTGGACCAGGTCATAGGCCCAGATATGGCCCCGTACGCATTTGTATATCAAGATGACATCATTGTGATCGGACGCACAAGGGAGGAGCATATGGTGAACTTGAAGGAAGTATTCCGCAGACTAAAGGCGGCAAACCTAAGAATAAACACGGAAAAGAAGAATAAACAGGGAAGTGGCATCCCGGAAAGGTTGCGGCGATTACTGAGTTGAAACCCCTAACAAACGTGAAGGGGTTACGTCAGTTCATTGGAATGGCGTCGTGGTATCATCGATTCGTCCCTGACTTCACAGGGGTCGCAAAGCCATTAAACGATCTCCTACGAAAAGGGTCAATATGGGAGTGGACGGCCAGACACCAAGAGGCGTTTGAGAACCTAAAGTCGCGATTGGCAAAGGATTTCTCAAAGAAGTTGTGTTACAAATAGACGCAAGTGACTACGGCGTGGGTGCAGTTCTGACGCAGGACACGGATGAGGGCGAGGGAGTGGTCGCTTACGCCAGTCGAACGCTAATTGGAGCAGAGAAGAATTACTCGGCAACAGAGAAAGAGTGCCTAGCCATAATATGGGCAATTCGCCAGATGAGACCATACGTGGAGAGACGAGTTCCACGTGATCACGGACCATATGGCACTGAAATGGCTAAATAATATAGAGAGCCCACTGAGAAGGATTGCGAGAAGAGTCTTTGAGCTGCAACAATACGATTATGTCATCAGCTACAGGAAAGGTAAGCTGTATGTGGTTGCAGATGCACTTCCCGCCAGCCGATAATAGAAAAATTAAGAAGTGCCACGGCAAGCGATGACGTTGAATGTGTAAGGATAAGGACCACTGAAGAAATACGGGAGAACCTACAGAAATATTCAGAGTATATAGGTCGTTTACCGACATGTTCCACATAGAGCAGGAAGCGAAGAAGTGGCATCATGAGACAGCAGGTGCCAAGGGGGAGCCACGACGCACCGACAGTGGGACATCAAGGAGGAAGAAAACCAATTGAAGGAATATATGGAACAAATATACTACGAAGGAAAAATAGGGGAAGAAAAAAATATATACTCTAAATTGAGAAAAAAAAAAAACAAAAAATGAGAAAATATAGAAAAGAAATACACTAAAAAAAAATTATAAATAAAAACAAAACACTTTTAAAAAAATGTACATATATTATATAAAAAATACATACAATATGAGAAAAAAGGGAAGAAAACATATAGTAGGGAAATATAAGAGGTATAGACAAAAAAAGATAGTAAGCAATAGGAAGTAACAAAATTTTTGTTATACAACTAGTAGACATATAAATTAGTACGCACAAGTTCGAAAAATATACATGCAAAAAAAAAATAAAGTGGGTAACGGACCGTAAGTCACACGAAGAAGAGAGGAGGTGGATAAGGATATCCACACTGAAAAAAAGAACAGAACACAGTAAAGAGACTGTTTTGTCCAATCAGAGGCGGTGGACAGTTTAGAAAACAAAATCAAAAAAAGGAACAAAGAAAAAAAAACCAAGTGAGTAGCTGGAACCCCGCCGTTTCTGTCGTTCCCGAAGAAGGGGAGAAGTGTGAGGAGATTCCACAGTGGAAGGTAACGGTACCGGGCGGGCCGTCGCGGCCACGCTCAAAGATCTTAAGAGAGAGCGGGGACAGCGCGGAACAAAACGGCCCACGATAGCGCAGCTTTTTTTTAGAAAATGGTGAAACACAGAAATGCATTGGGAATGCCCAAAGGGGGGGAGCGCGGCAGAATCTGGACAAAGTCCGGTGACCTGCATAACAACAATATGATTCGGAGGTCCAAGCGGGGCAATGGAAGGGGCAACAATGAGATCCCGCCAATGGAAAGGTGACGGGAGTTGGAGAAAGGATTAACGGTGAGAACAGAGGAACGAAAGATTAACGGTGGGACGCGAGATTGGCGAGGATTAACGGGCGTCTCAGCCGCTATATAAGGAGGGCCACTGGAGCGAATTGGGACCGAGTCTACGAGGGAGCTGGAAGAGTTTAGTGAAAAACCCCCTGTGGGTTAGTCTAACATTCAAGCGAGAAAGTTTCCTTTGAAGAATTAGGAGTAAAGGCTAAAGGACCCCCCCTGGGTAAGTCCGACAGTCTCAAGTACGGGATTTTAGAGCGAGTGCGCAAGGATCTGTGATCCGTGGTTCCGTGGCCAGGAGAGCGTCACCGGGAGTAGCAACTACGGCAGCAAAGGGTAGCGGAGGGGCCGCAACTGCAGCACGTGAGATGAAGTAGGCGGAGCATTTAGGAGCATGCACGATCGATTATTAAAGAGCCTACGTCGGCCCACCTGATTCGCTGACAAATGGGGAGCCAAGGACAAATCCACAATCTCGAGGGTACGTCACCTTTGTGCCATGAACCGAGCCATAGATTCCCACGTTGGCAGGCTGTCATCACTGCTTCCTAATTAATGTCCCGGATCTCATGAGAGCCCGCATGTGACCATTGAATCGGTCGGATAACTCCCGAAGAGTTGCCACGGATCCCGGCTCCACAACCCTTAGCTGCAGGATCTCGTTGATGAGCCTGAAATATTAATCGTCGATTAATTTATATTAACGGTTTCGCAAAAGAATCAAGATCAACATCATAGTTTGCGTCCGTAATCTCCAGCGCTCTCACAGTCTCCAAGGCGGAGTCCCGCAGGCATGAAATGAGCCACCTGAGCTTATCTATCCTGGTCAAGTGCGGATGATTGTCAATTGTCGTTTTAAACAGGGCGCAGAAATCCGGCCACTCGGCATAGCCGCCGCTAAACGTTGGCATCGGCAACGGGGGCAATGAGGGGTAGGCCTGTATAGAGTGGAGAAATACCAGCACCACTGGTACCATCCAAAAGCGTAGAGTGCGCAGCCACTTTCATAGAACGCTTGGCAACCTCAACCTGGATGTCAAAGTGCACGTCCCTAGCCACCTGAGAGAAATTCTAATACAAATCGCTTCCGATCTCGCTATAGTTTAGCTCCTCCGATTCCTCCTGCATCGTAGTAAATCGCTCGCACAGACGCTTCTCGATTGACTCGAGGGCCATAATGGTCGAGTCGTCGGTCCGCATCGCAGTCTTGACCTTTTGATGCAGGACCTCCATTTCCCGACACGTCACTTCCGCTCGTCTCCGCAGCATCCTCTCCCTGCTTGCAGTGGTAGATCCAGTAGCTTCAGCAGCCGCACAAAATCGATGCCAAAATACAAGCACAAGTGAATATTAGCAATAGAATCTCAGGCAATGCAATTGTTTATCGTTTGTCGGCAAGAGGCGAGGCGGGGGACGCTCACAAATGCAAGATGGTGTGCAGCAGCTCTACAAAAAAAAGCTCCCAAAAGCGCATGCACTACAACAAATAAAATAGAAACTGCTGATAAGCCCGCCGCTGATCATCCGTTTCAGACTCTTTATAGATTAGTATAAACTTTCCAACAACTCAAAATTAAATTCAACATATATCCATTTCTATGTACTATCTATATCTAATCTATTTACAAATCTATATATTATGCGTTTTGTGTGTAATAAAATGTAGCAAGTTGTTGTGGTGTCTTCATAGTCATGTCTCTGCCTAGGATCTTGGAGAATTTTAGTCGGGCGGAGTGAAGAAATCTTTCTCCCTCAAATTACCCCAATCCATGGTGGAACAGCATATGCCAAAGAATGCATGTCCGAGAGGGTGCACGGACGTTAATATGCGAACTCTAGGGGATCTGCTGTCATGATCTCTGCCAACACGGACTGGCGTCCGTGAAGAACGGAACTTCCAAAGAAAGTCCGGAAATGGAATCAACGATCCGTCAATCTCCAATGCAGATAGAGGCTACGGAGATGCTGGGATTGCGAAGTTCCCCATAGAGGGACAACATCCCGACGCGCCAGAGTGCGAAGACGCAGGCTGTTACCAAGGTAGCATCAACGTGATAGCGTGGACTCTACAAGTTGAGGAGTGGGGAGTTGTATACCCAGGAGCCAAGTTGGAGGCGGTAGACTGGGACCACATCTCTAACAAACCGAGGGCCGGCGTATAATATTCTCTATTCTATATTCCAAGATCAGCAACTTCAGCCAGCAGTCTTGCTAGTAAGTCAGCTCCAGATAGTTCCAGCTTCAGTATTGTCTGAGTCTTTATGGGAGCCACTCGACCCTTTGGGCATAACAGACGACAATCAGACCCTGACAAGACATACACGCAAGCTCCATACGCATCCAAGCTAGTGTCGCAGAAATCATGTACCTCCAACCTTTCTTGGCAGGTAATGACTATATGGGGAAACTTAATTCGCTGAGTTTGATCAAAACTGGAACAGGATTGCTACCACTCAGAGAGAAGGGATTGGGGAAAGCTTTAATAAGCTCTGTAATAAAATCTTTGCCCTGGTGACAAAAGGAACTATCAAGCCCATCGGGTCATAAAATCAAGAGACGGAAGATAGGTAAGATCGCCTGGTTGGTTTGGCGGTGGGCTGAAGGGCTCCCATGCGAATCCAAGTCTTTGTGAACGGACTGCCATCGTCGAACGGACTGCCACCTTCATCCTTAGTCAGCTGGTGCATTGAGCGAACGGAAAAGACGATGGCTTTGTGCCATAAGTCACAGTGTCGAGCTTAAAAACCTTCACGTCATCACGGATAGAGTCTCTCCAGAGAATGCTCTGCAGAAACTGGAAGATTCTGGAAAGATTCTTATGCAGCGGTACATCTTGCAAAGTCAAAGTTAAAGCGACTGGGTGAGACCGAAACCTAAGCAAGGTATGGAGTTATGGAGTTAAATCACGTGGCCTGACATCAGGACATCAGTGAGAGAATAACCAGAGGATATAGCAGCCGAACCGTCGAACACAACTCTCAGCTTAGTAGTGGAGCTGTCTTCCTTCAGGACGCAGTGATGGGGAAGGAAGTACTGTCACTTACCTCGCAATTCCTGCGGCACCAGAGACATGTGACCCAGATCTAAGTATTCCTTGATGAACGACGCATATTGGGTCCATAAATTTGGATGACGATCCAGCTTGCGCTCAAGTGAATGAAACCGATGCAAGGCCTGTGTGTAGGATTCTCCTAACAGGAAGAGGAACTGAATAAGCACCTGATTCAAGACGGACATGGTGCGTGGCAAAATAGGCATCGCAATAGAGCTCCTCCTTAGTAGCCTGAACGATCGGCGCATTGCAGCCTTTAAATTCCCAGAATTGGCGGAGAAGATAATCGAGGCGATCGTCGAAAGCGGTTGCGAAGTTAGCAGGAATAACCGTACATGAAGCGGCCAAGCGAGGTTCCGAGCGGCCAATTCAGGAAAATTCCTGCTAAGAGAGCAGGTTCGTTTCTTCGACCACTTTCGTTAGCGAGTCGGAGCGCATCCAGCTACTAGCCCTCTAGCAGCAAAAAAAAATACTCCCAACGGTCAGAAACGAAGAACGAAAAGATGGAAAGGGAGAATATTGCCCCTAAAATTATTATAGAGCCAGCCGTTGATGAGGCGAGCGCTCAAGGCCTCTTAGATGCCCAGCAAGAAACTGGGCAAGAGATCGCAAGATGCATCCGGAATTATAAATAGGATGGGCCGATTCGAAAACAAAAGGCATCATACTTTCAAACGAAACTAACCATTCTGGAAGAAGCTTGGGAAAGATTCGTTGAAAATGATGCAAAAATCCAAGGAATGGCCAGGACCGAAAGCTACATCAAGTATGCTGAGGACCTCCGGATAAGTTGCGACAAATATGCAGCCACTTTCCAAAGCAATCGAGACAAGCTGATGCAAGGCACGAGTCTAAAGGAAGATGCTCAAGAACAAGTAGAAAATCAAGTTCATGAACAATCCCGTGACGAAGTTCCTAAGAACAAACGATTAGCCGGATTATGTCGGCGCCAAAGAGAACTAGAAGAATCCGTAAACAGTGCCTTAAGAGAGTTTAAGGCATCCGGGGGAGGTCCAGGAGACCTACTAAAATCTTTATTCGCTCAAGTCCAAGAAATCCACTTGACAGTCTACGAGGAGTTTGAAAACCCAATGGACAGTGGTTATAACAAACAGGCATACCTACGATTGCAAGCAGAGGTAGCACTTCGGCAAACGTCATTGATGTGCAAATGCCCCGCATAAACATTCCAAAGTTTGATGGGGATGCAATGAAATGGAAAACAATTCCATGACTGCACGGTCTATGATACTAACATGCCATCAGTGAAGAAAATGTGGTACCTAAAATCCGCTCTCTCTGGAAATGCGGAGACTGAAACGCCACATCGAGCTAAATGAGGACAACTATGTTCATGCATGGCGCATAATAGTTGGATCATATGACAATCCTCGGCTCATCGCGAACACAGTTATTCGTCGGCTACTTCATCAGAGCCCAGTCTCTGACAGTGCCAAATCAGTACAGAAGCTGTATATTACAAACCTAGAAACCCTTGCGTCATTAAAGGGACTAGGCATCAACGTATCCACATGGGATGCGTTCTTGTGGTCTTGCTAACCGATAAGTTTGACATGACTATAGGGGTCTATTTGAGCAGACATTTGGCAACTCAGTAGGGATCCAGCTCCTACAGACGATGCTGGAATTCTTAGAGCAAAGAATCAGAGTCTTGAGCTCCGTAAAGACAACGGCATCATTGAAAAAAGAGTCAAAAAATCTGTCGTGCGCGTTCGGTACGTAAGACAGACAATCATCATACTACTATTGCAAGGCTCCAAATTACGCGTTATATAAATGTGAGGAGTTCCGCGCAAAAACAGAAAACGAAAGATAAAATGGGTTCAAAAAAAATGTGTGTCAACTGTTTTAAGACCGACCACAAATCAAAGGAATGTAAAGGAAGGAATTGTTTCAAGTGCGACAAAAAACAAAATCACACCTTGTTAAATCTGGAATCCACAAGCCTTCATTCCCCAACTGTCGGTACCGCGGTTAACAAGAATTACAACCCTCTTGCAACAGCAAAGGTAGCGGTCCAGGTAGAGATCGGTAAAAATACACAATGAGTGTCAGTTAGCAGATCCCCAGTTTGTTGGAGCCAACAAATTTTGTTGGAGCCAACAATAAATTAAACCAATGCGAAGGACACCATAGTTCAGCATTGCAACAAAAGAGAAGTAGACTTCAAATTCATTCTCCCACGAGCACCATCATTCGGTGGCCTATGGGAGGCTGCCGTAAAATCCGCAAAACGGCTGCTTGTTTCAGTTACAGCCACGGCATCGTTAACCTTCGAAGAACTCAACACTGTGGTCATTGAAGTCGAGGCGATCCTCAATTCACGACCTATCACTCCCATGTCAACAGACCCCACTGACGAATCAGCTTTAACGCCGGTACCAACATTCCGCACGGCAAACCATTAGTAAAAATATGGGATCTGGTATCACTGAAGCATGCCACTTGGAAACAATGGTCGAGCGAGTACCTGCAAGAACTCCAGAATCGACCCAAACGAGAGAAAGCGTCTCCAAATATTCACGAGGGATTGCTAGTCCTTATAAAGGAAGACAATGTGCCTGTAATGAGCTGGCCTAGGGGAAGAGTTCAACAACAAGCGCCCATTAAACGACACCCTCAAGGCGGACCAGTCTAATGAGCCTTCGGTACAACGCAAAAATGGAATCTATTGAAGGAAAGGACTATTTGGACTCCAAAATCTAATAGACCAACTCCGGAACCTACCACATGACAGTTTACTTTAGAGCTGGACGATGGTTGAACACCTGTTCAACGGCCGGGAGAATGTCATGTGCATTTATTATTAAGACACAAGCATCTTCTGAATTCGTCCTCATTAAAACCTATAAAGCGATCTCTATGGGCATTGACACCTATGATCGTTGTCTGAAGATTGTACAATGTCCAGCCTTTCGATTCCCATATTGGGATGGGCACAATGCTAAAGACATCCAATAACTCTGACGACACCAGTGGTATTGTTATTCGAAAGATGGCGTGAGTATCAGTTGTACTGCCTTGCGCATACATTATTTTGTAGAGCTGCAGAACATCAGTAGTGGCGACTGGCAAGATTTGGTTGGGTGGTAGATGATCCCGAATTTGATCGAGTTGATCTCGTAACTGTGTAGGTGATATTAAAATTGGACTGATTGTTCTATGGCGAACATCAGTTAACACATCAGTTATCACACTTTGCATTCGCTGTAACCCAGTTGCAAGTAGATTCATTTGTGTTGTGAGAATCATAAATGCTTGCTCCAAATGTGCTCCTTGGTACTGTCCTCGTTGCTTATTTATGAGGGTCATCTGTTGTTCCAAAGATCTCAAGCGGTTATTGGTAGCCAAACTTCCTTTTCGCACCAAATTAATGGTGGAGTCAACCATGGATGTCTGGTTCTGAAGTAGCTGTAAGAGGAAATCCTCGTTGCCTTTAACCTTTGTTATGGTTTTGGCCATATCTTCTGCGTATGTGGAGTCAAGCACGCCGAATAATGAATTGGCTATGGTTCCAATAACATTAAACGGTGATCTACGTTGCCGAGAATGATGCATAAGGTTGTTTCCTGACTCAAGCTCTGCAACTAGATGTCTAAAATGGTCTAGAATGGAATTGCATGCTGCTACGTTTGTCATTTCCTGGCACTTATGTGAGAGTTCCGATAGTGCAACTGAAAGTATCTTCATATCATTCCAGTAGGGATTCAAGTCGTAATATACTATCATTGTCCATTCGGAAACTACCATTCTCGTGGTTCCCAACCGTTCATAGAATATTCCTGACTTGTTACTGAACTTCGTCACTTTGATTGGAGTTGCCATCGCTAGTGGAAGTAGCAACATAAGGGCTAGAATTACAGGCATTGATGGGAGGATTCCTTTTTTGCGTTGTGCCGGAGGCTCATTAGATAGGTCTGCCTTGTGGGTGTCGTCTAATGGGCGCTTGCTGCTGATTTCTTCTGGGAACAGTGGAGCTAACCGAGTCACTGGTCTCTTGAATATTCCCGAAGACGTTTTGATGTCCACTACCCGAACGTGGTTGTCCGGTCCTGGATACGTTTTTAAAACTCTTCCCATAGGCCAGCTCATTACAGGCACATTGTCTTCCTTTATAAGGACTAGCAATCCCTCATGAATATTTGGAGACGCCGTTTTCCATTTGGGTCGATTTTGGAGTTCTTGCAGATACTCGCTCGACCATTGTTTCCAAAAGGCATGCTTCAGTCGTGATACCAGTTCCCATCTTTTTACTAATGGTTTGCCGTGCGCAATGTTGGTATCGGGAGGAGCAGTTAATGGTTCTCCAATCAAGAAGTGTCCTGGCGTTAAAGCTGCTTCGTCAGTGGGGTCTGATGACATGGGAGTGATAGGCCGTGAATTGAGAATCGCCTCGACTTCAATGACCACAGTGTTGAGTTCTTCGAAGGTTAACGATGCCGTGGCTGTAACTGAAACAAGCAGCCGTTTTGCGGATTTTACCGCAGCCTCCCATAGACCACCGAATGATGGTGCTCGTGGGGGAATGAATTTGAAGTCTACTTCTCTTTTGTTGCAATGTTGAACTATGGCGTCCTTCGCATTGGTCGAAAAATAGCGGTTTCGAGCTCTTTTAATTTATTGTTGGCTCCCACAAAATTTGTTGCATTATCACAATGGATAGTCTGGCACTTTCCTCGGCGTCCAAGAAATCGGCGGAGAGCGGCCAAAAAAGCGTCTGTTGTGAGATCGCTTACCAACTCCAAATGCACTGCCTTCGTGGAGAAACAACAGAACACTGCGATATAGGCCTTGTCAGGACGTTTGCCTCGGATCTTGTGATGAATCCATATGGGGCCACAGTAATCTACTCCAGAGTTAAAGAATGGGCGAGCCTGCGTGACTCTTTCGACTGGTAGATTTCCCATAATTTGATTCATTAATTTGGGCTTCATTCTGGTACACCGTACGCAATTGTGTACAATGTTTCTCGCCATTGTTTTGTCATTGATGACCCAATATTGTTGCCGAGCGATAGCACGCAAGGCTTGGGCACCGCAATGCATGTTGGTCTCATGTATCTCCCTTAGGATCATTTTTACAATTGTGTCATTGTAGGGGAGCACGACTGGATGTTTTGCGCCCTCGGATAGGTTTGAGTGTTCGAGTCTGCCTCCTACTCGAACTAATCCATCAGGTCCAAGGAAGGGAGCCAATGACACAAGGGAACTCTTTTTGTCCACTGTTTTATAGCGTTTGAGCTGTTTGCACTCTGCATAAAATTCGATTTGCTGAATTGTGCGTAGGATAATTGTGCGTGCCTGGTTTAGCTCGCCTAGACATAGTGCCTTCGTTGGCGCTCTATTTGCCTTATAACAGAACCGCAGCATGTACGCAACAATCCGTTGCAATTTGTAAAAAGAGTTACTGTGCCTACAGTTGTAAACCTCCCCTCCGAATGTGTCCTTAGCAGCCGCCATGCTGACGAATTTGGTTTTTTGCTCTAAATTCGTCGAAATAATGGCTGGCATCTTTGTCCAGTTCTCCCTGGGTCCATGTAAAAACAGGGGTCCATAAAACCACATACTGTTGCTTGAAAGTTTGCTAGCTGCTATTCCTCTGGACAAGACGTCGGGTGCATTATTGGCGGATGATACGTGACGCCATTGAGACTGTTCCGTCACTTCTTGAATCTTGGCTATCCGATTTGCCACAAACGTGTGGTAAGTGGAAGCCGTTGCATTGATCCACCCTAACACGACGGATGAATCAGTCCAAAAGAACCCAGAAACCTTGTCCACCGACAAGCGTAAATCTTGTCTGACTCTGTGCGTCAGCTCTGCGCCGAGGACTGCTGCGCACAACTCTAGTCTGGGCAAGGATTGCTTCGCTGTGGGTGCTACTCTGGATTTGGAACATAGCAGCCTTACTGAGGTTTGCTTATTTTTATAGGTTGCTCGTACGTATATTGCTGCGCCATATGCCTTTTCTGAGGCGTCCACGAAGGTGTGTAACTCTTGCGTGACTGGTACCTTTCCGTCAAATATGTGTCTTGGAATTTGCAGTTCATTCAGACTTTGCAGGTCAGCGCGATAGTTTTTCCAATCGGACTGAAGTTCCAAGGGCAATTCCTCATCCCAAGCCAATTTCAATTCCCAGAGGTGTTGCATAAATATCTTTGCCTTTACTACAACTGGCGCAAATAAACCTATAGGGTCAAAAATTTGTGACAACTCCGAGCAAACCACTCGTTTTGTGATGACCAACGCTTCGCCTTGCTGCGATCTTCCGCAAAGTTGGTCTTTATTGGGCATCCATATCAGGCCGATGGTTTTAACACTGTATTGGTCCAGGGTCTCACCCAATTTTACATCGCTCACGGTATCCTCTTTGGGTATTCCTTGCAATATTCCTGCATTATTTGAGCACCACTTTCGCAATTTGAAACCGTGTGGTAGTAATATTTTATTCAGTTCACTTTGGATTTGAACTGCTTCTGCCACTGAGTCAGCACCCGTCAAGCAATCGTCTACGTAGAAGTCATTCTCAAGTGTCGCAGACCCCAACGGGTAGCTGTCTCGTGAACGGATTGCTAAATGATTTAGGCATTTGGTGGCCAAAAATGGGGCTGTTTTGGTTCCATACGTGACGGTTTTAAGTCTATAGTACTTAAGATACTCGGATGGATCGTTTCTCCAGACTATAAGCTGATGGAACTGATTATCTGGATTGATCCATACTTGACGGTACATCTTTTCTATGTCCGCCGTGAACACATATTTGTGTGTTCTGAAGCGTAGTAGTATGGACAATAGCTCGCTCTGAACCGTGGGTCCTGTATGAAGCATGTCGTTCAAGGATTTTCCACTTGATGTTTTGCATGACGCATCGAAAACCACTCGTAGTTTTGTGCTGCTGCTGTCTGGTTTCAGAACACAGTGATGTGGTATGAAATAATGATTCTTGGGTATATGTGTCGTCGGAACAGCCTTCATATGTCCCAAAGCTTCATATTCTTTCATGAAGTCGGAATATCCATTCCGAACATCACCCTCTAATCGTCGCTCTAGGGCTAAGAACCTTTTGATAGCAATATCTTTTGACTCCCCCAGGGCTGAAGGGTGTTCGGAGAATGGTAGTTTCACAATAAATCTTCCGTCTTCCGCTCGTTTTAGAGTTTCTACAAAGAATTTCTCGCAATGTACTTCTGACGGGGATCGATGTTTTGATTGGTTGTCCAAATTGTCTAGTTTCCAAAACCTTTCAATTAATGCGTCAGTTTCTTCACCGATGCTGACACCACAGGCTATGGCGGATTGCGCTATGGATTTAATTCCACCTGCAACAATCCATCCTAGTTTCGTATTTTGTAGCATGGCACCAGCTCTTCCGATCTTCTGCTGATTTGGAAGGAGTAACGAGTAATAGTGCTCGGCGCCGATTAGTAGATCTATCCTACCAGGTTTATCAAACTGGGGATCTGCTAACTGACACTCATTGGGTATTTTTAACGCACAATGAGTAAGGGGTTGAGCTGGCTGGTCAGCTATGATGTGGGGAAGGACAAAGGCTTCTATGCGCTGGCTGAAATCCCCGTGAAGAGAGCTAACGAAGATAGTTACTCTAGCTCTACTCATTCTTGGTTGTCCTCCAATTCCTTCGATCCGGAGCTTTGTATTGTGCCGCTTTAATGACAACATTGATGCCAATCGCTCAGTGATCAAATTGATCTGTGATCCTGAGTCTAGCAAGGCTCGAAATTTGGCTGCTTGACCGTTCTCTGCCTGGACCGCTACCTTTGCTGTTGCAAGAAGGTTGTAATTTTTGTTAACCGCGGCACCGACAGTTGGGGAATGAAGGCTTGTGGATTCCAGGTGTAACAAGGTGTGATGTTTTTTGTCGCACTTGAAACAATTCCTTCCTTTACATTCCTTTGCTTTGTGGTCAGTCTTGAAACAGTTGACACACATTCTTTGTTTTTGTACCCAGTTTAACCTTTCTGATACTGTTCTTGCACGGAACTCCTCACATTTATATAGTGCGTGATTTGGAGCCTTGCAATAGTGGCATGATGATTGTCTGTCTGACGTACCGAATGCGCACGCCAGATTTTTTGACTCTTTTTTCAGTGATGCCGTTGTCTTTCCAGAGCTCAAGACTCTGATTCTTTGCTCTAAGAGTTCCAGCATCGTCTGTAGGGGCTGGATCTCTACTGAGTTGCCAACTGTCTGCTCAAATAGACCCCTATTAGACATGTCAAGCTTATCGGTAAGCAAGACCACCAGAAACGCATCCCATGTGGATACGTTGATGCCTAGTCCCTTTAATGACGCAAGGGTTTCTAGGGTTGTTATATACAGCTCTTGTATGGATTTGGCACTGTCAGAGACTGGGCTCTGATGAAGTAGCCGACGAATAACTGTATTCGCGATGAGCCGAGGATTGTCATACGATCCAACTATTATGCGCCATGCATGAACATAGTTGTCCTCGTTTAGCTCGATGTGGCGTATTAGTCTTTCCGCATTTCCAGAGAGAGCGGATTTTAGGTACCACATTTTCTTCACTGATGGCATGTTGGTATCATGGACCATGCAGGTAAATAAGTCATGGAACTGTTTCCATTTCATTGCATCCCCATCAAACTTTGAAATGTTTATGCGGGGCATTTGCACATCAATGCCGTTTGTCGAAGTGCTAGGCCTTGCCATAAGTGCATTTTGCACCACTGCTTGCAATCGTAGGTATGCCTGTTTGTTATAACCACTGTTTATTGGGTTTTCAAACTCTTCGTAGACTGTCAAGTGGATTTCTTGGACTTGAGCCCATAAATATTTTAGCAGGTCTCCTGGACCTCCCCCGGCTGCCTTAAACTCTCTTAAGGCACCGTTTACGGATTCTATTAGTTCTCTTTGGCGCCGGCATAATCCGGCTAATCGCTTATTCTCGGGAACTTCGTCACGGGATTGTTCTTGAACTTGATTTTCTACTTGTTCTTGAGCATCTTCCTTTAGACTCGTGCCTTGCATCAGCTTGTCTCGATTGCTTTCGAAAGTGGCTGCATATTTCTCGCAACTTATCCGGAGGTCCTCAGCATACTTGATGTAGCTTTCGGTCCTGGCTGTTCCTTGGATTTTTGCATCATTTTCAACGAATCTTTCCCACGCATCTTCCAGAATGGTTAGTTTCGTTTGAAAGTATGATGCCTTTTGTTTTCGAATCGGCCCATCCTTTTTATAATTCCGGATGCATCTTGCGATCTCTTGCCCAGTTTCTTGCTGGGCATCTAAGAGGCCTTGAGCGCTCGCCTCATCAACGGCTGGCTCTATAATAATTTTAGGGGCAATATTCTCCCTTTCCATCTTTTCGTTCTTCGTTTCTGACCGTTGGGAGTATTTTATTTGCTGCTAGAGGGCTAGTAGCTGGATGCGCTCCGACTCGCTACCGAAAGTGGTCGAAGAAACTGAACCCTTTTTTGACGGACTGAGGGAGGTGTGGTGTCCTTAATCTACCGATTAGCGGGACAGCGTCACACTGCTTTGAAGATCCTAATGCTCTCTTATCAGGAGTCTTCCTGAGTTTTCTATTGTGGACCCATAGAAATCTCTATTCGTTCCTATTGACTCTTGTTCGATTTGTGATCCTGGGCTTGCAGGATCACGTCGGGGTCACCAAAATGTTAATCTGTAATAAAAGGTTTGAGCAAAGGGTACATGA
Source organism: Drosophila atripex (assembly GCA_035045925.1). Lineage (NCBI taxonomy): Eukaryota > Metazoa > Arthropoda > Insecta > Diptera > Drosophilidae > Drosophila > Drosophila atripex. Next base: position 493,154 of record JAWNOP010000019.1, read on the forward strand.
ACCGATTGCTGGTTTGTTGCCGCAACTTGCACTTGAACAAATTGGACGTGGAGAAAGAATTGAGTTCAGAATGAGTTTGTCTGAGACTGATTTTATTGGTATAAAAGTTCAATATTTATAGCTACTTTGATACATGGATATTGCTTAGGTGGTAAATTAATGGAAATATAGCAAAAACATAAAAATGATAAATTAACAATTTCACAATGTAATATTCTGCACTAATTTGTCGGTTGCATTGACTTGCACTGTCAGCAGTTCGTTGTTTCTGAAAGGTTGGTTTTTTAATGTTCGTCGCTCTTTATATAGGCTCTGACCTAATATTGTCTTTATTACATACTTATGGTGTTTGTGTTTTTTGTGTCTTAATATTAAATGCACATGACTTAACATTCTCCCGGCCGTTGAACAGGTGTTCAACCATCGTCCAACTCTATGGTAAACTGTCTTGGAGTAGGTTCCGGAGTTGGTCTTTTAGGTTTTGGAGTCCAAATGGTCCGCCTGTGTCGCAAGACGAGGGTGCCTATTAGTATCAGTATGATGACCGAAATGACCAATGCTGTGTACGACATGGTTGTCTGGTGGTCCAATTGGTACGGTGCATTCTTTCTTTTTATATCGGCTAACTGATGTTGGAAGATCTCTAAATCTATGTCGTCCGTACTTGGTGATTGGGTGGAAGTCCTTGACGCGGAGTCCGAGATTTCTTCTATGGAATTTCTGGGATGGGAGATATCGCCGAATCGACTGAACGATGTTTGTATTTCAGTGGTCATGGTGCCGAATGTAGTCAAACTTATATTGACATTGCGTGCAGTGCAACCAATGGGCAAGCTCAGCATGCCAGTCGCCCTTATGTTGATAGTTGATGAAACTCCATTGCATACCGCCTGCAGTTCCATTGGTTCCTTGGTTGCGAAGATCCATTGGTTAGATTGGAGAGTTTTTATCCATACCATGCTGGAGTGCACAAGATTGCTGTGACATTCTGTTCCAGTCTTGTTATTAAATAACTGGAATTCGCATCTACTGTCTACATTGTATGCCGTTAAGTGATTAAAACAAATATGTTGGTCAAGTTTCATAGGTGTGCATCTTCTGAATTCGTCCTCATTAAAACCTATAAAGCGATCTCTATGGGCATTGACACCTATGATCGTTGTCTGAAGATTGTACAATGTCCAGCCTTTCGATTCCCATATTGGGATGGGCACAATGCTAAAGACATCCAATAACTCTGACGACACCAGTGGTATTGTTATTCGAAAGATGGCGTGAGTATCAGTTGTACTGCCTTGCGCATACATTATTTTGTAGAGCTGCAGAACATCAGTAGTGGCGACTGGCAAGATTTGGTTGGGTGGTAGATGATCCCGAATTTGATCGAGTTGATCTCGTAACTGTGTAGGTGATATTAAAATTGGACTGATTGTTCTATGGCGAACATCAGTTAACACATCAGTTATCACACTTTGCATTCGCTGTAACCCAGTTGCAAGTAGATTCATTTGTGTTGTGAGAATCATAAATGCTTGCTCCAAATGTGCTCCTTGGTACTGTCCTCGTTGCTTATTTATGAGGGTCATCTGTTGTTCCAAAGATCTCAAGCGGTTATTGGTAGCCAAACTTCCTTTTCGCACCAAATTAATGGTGGAGTCAACCATGGATGTCTGGTTCTGAAGTAGCTGTAAGAGGAAATCCTCGTTGCCTTTAACCTTTGTTATGGTTTTGGCCATATCTTCTGCGTATGTGGAGTCAAGCACGCCGAATAATGAATTGGCTATGGTTCCAATAACATTAAACGGTGATCTACGTTGCCGAGAATGATGCATAAGGTTGTTTCCTGACTCAAGCTCTGCAACTAGATGTCTAAAATGGTCTAGAATGGAATTGCATGCTGCTACGTTTGTCATTTCCTGGCACTTATGTGAGAGTTCCGATAGTGCAACTGAAAGTATCTTCATATCATTCCAGTAGGGATTCAAGTCGTAATATACTATCATTGTCCATTCGGAAACTACCATTCTCGTGGTTCCCAACCGTTCATAGAATATTCCTGGCTTGTTACTGAACTTCGTCACTTTGATTGGAGTTGCCATCGCTAGTGGAAGTAGCAACATAAGGGCTAGAATTACAGGCATTGATGGGAGGATTCCTTTTTTGCGTTGTGCCGGAGGCTCATTAGATAGGTCTGCCTTGTGGGTGTCGTCTAATGGGCGCTTGCTGCTGATTTCTTCTGGGAACAGTGGAGCTAACCGAGTCACTGGTCTCTTGAATATTCCCGAAGACGTTTTGATGTCCACTACCCGAACGTGGTTGTCCGGTCCTGGATACGTTTTTAAAACTCTTCCCATAGGCCAGCTCATTACAGGCACATTGTCTTCCTTTATAAGGACTAGCAATCCCTCATGAATATTTGGAGACGCCGTTTTCCATTTGGGTCGATTTTGGAGTTCTTGCAGATACTCGCTCGACCATTGTTTCCAAAAGGCATGCTTCAGTCGTGATACCAGTTCCCATCTTTTTACTAATGGTTTGCCGTGCGCAATGTTGGTATCGGGAGGAGCAGTTAATGGTTCTCCAATCAAGAAGTGTCCTGGCGTTAAAGCTGCTTCGTCAGTGGGGTCTGATGACATGGGAGTGATAGGCCGTGAATTGAGAATCGCCTCGACTTCAATGACCACAGTGTTGAGTTCTTCGAAGGTTAACGATGCCGTGGCTGTAACTGAAACAAGCAGCCGTTTTGCGGATTTTACCGCAGCCTCCCATAGACTACCGAATGATGGTGCTCGTGGGGGAATGAATTTGAAGTCTACTTCTCTTTTGTTGCAATGTTGAACTATGGCGTCCTTCGCATTGGTCGAAAAAATAGCGGTTTCGAGCTCTTTTAATTTATTGTTGGCTCCCACAAAATTTGTTGCATTATCACAATGGATAGTCTGGCACTTTCCTCGGCGTCCAAGAAATCGGCGGAGAGCGGCCACAAAAGCGTCTGTTGTGAGATCGCTTACCAACTCCAAATGCACTGCCTTCGTGGAGAAACAACAGAACACTGCGATATAGGCCTTGTCAGGACGTTTGCCTCGGATCTTGTGATGAATCCATATGGGGCCACAGTAATCTACTCCAGAGTTAAAGAATGGGCGAGCCTGCGTGACTCTTTCGACTGGTAGATTTCCCATAATTTGATTCATTAATTTGGGCTTCATTCTGGTACACCGTACGCAATTGTGTACAATGTTTCTCGCCATTGTTTTGTCATTGATGACCCAATATTGTTGCCGAGCGATAGCACGCAAGGCTTGGGCACCGCAATGCATGTTGGTCTCATGTATCTCCCTTAGGATCATTTTTACAATTGTGTCATTGTAGGGGAGCACGACTGGATGTTTTGCGCCCTCGGATAGGTTTGAGTGTTCGAGTCTGCCTCCTACTCGAACTAATCCATCAGGTCCAAGGAAGGGAGCCAATGACACAAGGGAACTCTTTTTGTCCACTGTTTTATAGCGTTTGAGCTGTTTGCACTCTGCATAAAATTCGATTTGCTGAATTGTGCGTAGGATAATTGTGCGTGCCTGGTTTAGCTCGCCTAGACATAGTGCCTTCGTTGGCGCTCTATTTGCCTTATAACAGAACCGCAGCATGTACGCAACAATCCGTTGCAATTTGTAAAAAGAGTTACTGTGCCTACAGTTGTAAACCTCCCCTCCGAATGTGTCCTTAGCAGCCGCCATGCTGACGAATTTGGTTTTTTGCTCTAAATTCGTCGAAATAATGGCTGGCATCTTTGTCCAGTTCTCCCTGGGTCCATGTAAAAACAGGGGTCCATAAAACCACATACTGTTGCTTGAAAGTTTGCTAGCTGCTATTCCTCTGGACAAGACGTCGGGTGCATTATTGGCGGATGATACGTGACGCCATTGAGACTGTTCCGTCACTTCTTGAATCTTGGCTATCCGATTTGCCACAAACGTGTGGTAAGTGGAAGCCGTTGCATTGATCCACCCTAACACGACGGATGAATCAGTCCAAAAGAACCCAGAAACCTTGTCCACCGACAAGCGTAAATCTTGTCTGACTCTGTGCGTCAGCTCTGCGCCGAGGACTGCTGCGCACAACTCTAGTCTGGGCAAGGATTGCTTCGCTGTGGGTGCTACTCTGGATTTGGAACATAGCAGCCTTACTGAGGTTTGCTTATTTTTATAGGTTGCTCGTACGTATATTGCTGCGCCATATGCCTTTTCTGAGGCGTCCACGAAGGTGTGTAACTCTTGCGTGACTGGTACCTTTCCGTCAAATATGTGTCTTGGAATTTGCAGTTCATTCAGACTTTGCAGGTCAGCGCGATAGTTTTTCCAATCGGACTGAAGTTCCAAGGGCAATTCCTCATCCCAAGCCAATTTCAATTCCCAGAGGTGTTGCATAAATATCTTTGCCTTTACTACAACTGGCGCAAATAAACCTATAGGGTCAAAAATTTGTGACAACTCCGAGCAAACCACTCGTTTTGTGATGACCAACGCTTCGCCTTGCTGCGATCTTCCGCAAAGTTGGTCTTTATTGGGCATCCATATCAGGCCGATGGTTTTAACACTGTATTGGTCCAGGGTCTCACCCAATTTTACATCGCTCACGGTATCCTCTTTGGGTATTCCTTGCAATATTCCTGCATTATTTGAGCACCACTTTCGCAATTTGAAACCGTGTGGTAGTAATATTTTATTCAGTTCACTTTGGATTTGAACTGCTTCTGCCACTGAGTCAGCACCCGTCAAGCAATCGTCTACGTAGAAGTCATTCTCAAGTGTCGCAGACCCCAACGGGTAGCTGTCTCGTGAACGGATTGCTAAATGATTTAGGCATTTGGTGGCCAAAAATGGGGCTGTTTTGGTTCCATACGTGACGGTTTTAAGTCTATAGTACTTAAGATACTCGGATGGATCGTTTCTCCAGACTATAAGCTGATGGAACTGATTATCTGGATTGATCCATACTTGACGGTACATCTTTTCTATGTCCGCCGTGAACACATATTTGTGTGTTCTGAAGCGTAGTAGTATGGACAATAGCTCGCTCTGAACCGTGGGTCCTGTATGAAGCATGTCGTTCAAGGATTTTCCACTTGATGTTTTGCATGACGCATCGAAAACCACTCGTAGTTTTGTGCTGCTGCTGTCTGGTTTCAGAACACAGTGATGTGGTATGAAATAATGATTCTTGGGTATATGTGTCGTCGGAACAGCCTTCATATGTCCCAAAGCTTCATATTCTTTCATGAAGTCGGAATATCCATTCCGAACATCACCCTCTAATCGTCGCTCTAGGGCTAAGAACCTTTTGATAGCAATATCTTTTGACTCCCCCAGGGCTGAAGGGTGTTCGGAGAATGGTAGTTTCACAATAAATCTTCCGTCTTCCGCTCGTTTTAGAGTTTCTACAAAGAATTTCTCGCAATGTACTTCTGACGGGGATCGATGTTTTGATTGGTTGTCCAAATTGTCTAGTTTCCAAAACCTTTCAATTAATGCGTCAGTTTCTTCACCGATGCTGACACCACAGGCTATGGCGGATTGCGCTATGGATTTAATTCCACCTGCTACAATCCATCCTAGTTTCGTATTTTGTAGCATGGCACCAGCTCTTCCGATCTTCTGCTGATTTGGAAGGAGTAACGAGTAATAGTGCTCGGCGCCGATTAGTAGATCTATCCTACCAGGTTTATCAAACTGGGGATCTGCTAACTGACACTCATTGGGTATTTTTAACGCACAATGAGTAAGTGGTTGAGCTGGCTGGTCAGCTATGATGTGGGGAAGGACAAAGGCTCCAATGCGCTGGCTGAAATCCCCGTGAAGAGAGCTAACGAAGATAGTTACTCTAGCTCTACTCATTCTTGGTTGTCCTCCAATTCCTTCGATCCGGAGCTTTGTATTGTGCCGCTTTAATGACAACATTGATGCCAATCGCTCAGTGATCAAATTGATCTGTGATCCTGAGTCTAGCAAGGCTCGAAATTTGGCTGCTTGACCGTTCTCTGCCTGGATCGCTACCTTTGCTGTTGCAAGAAGGTTGTAATTTTTGTTAACCGCGGCACCGACAGTTGGGGAATGAATGCTTGTGGATTCCAGGTGTAACAAGGTGTGATGTTTTTTGTCGCACTTGAAACAATTCCTTCCTTTACATTCCTTTGCTTTGTGGTCAGTCTTGAAACAGTTGACACACATTCTTTGTTTTTGTACCCAGTTTAACCTTTCTGATACTGTTCTTGCACGGAACTCCTCACATTTATATAGTGCGTGATTTGGAGCCTTGCAATAGTGGCATGATGATTGTCTGTCTGACGTACCGAATGCGCACGCCAGATTTTTTGACTCTTTTTTCAGTGATGCCGTTGTCTTTCCAGAGCTCAAGACTCTGATTCTTTGCTCTAAGAATTCCAGCATCGTCTGTAGGGGCTGGATCTCTACTGAGTTGCCAACTGTCTGCTCAAATAGACCCCTATTAGTCATGTCAAGCTTATCGGTAAGCAAGACCACCAGAAACGCATCCCATGTGGATACGTTGATGCCTAGTCCCTTTAATGACGCAAGAGTTTCTAGGGTTGTTATATACAGCTCTTGTATGGATTTGGCACTGTCAGAGACTGGGCTCTGATGAAGTAGCCGACGAATAACTGTATTCGCGATGAGCCGAGGATTGTCATACGATCCAACTATTATGCGCCATGCATGAACATAGTTGTCCTCGTTTAGCTCGATGTGGCGTATTAGTCTTTCCGCATTTCCAGAGAGAGCGGATTTTAGGTACCACATTTTCTTCACTGATGGCATGTTGGTATCATGGACCATGCAGGTAAATAAGTCATGGAACTGTTTCCATTTCATTGCATCCCCATCAAACTTTGAAATGTTTATGCGGGGCATTTGCACATCAATGCCGTTTGTCGAAGTGCTAGGCCTTGCCATAAGTGCATTTTGCACCACTGCTTGCAATCGTAGGTATGCCTGTTTGTTATAACCACTGTTTATTGGGTTTTCAAACTCTTCGTAGACTGTCAAGTGGATTTCTTGGACTTGAGCCCATAAATATTTTAGCAGGTCTCCTGGACCTCCCCCGGCTGCCTTAAACTCTCTTAAGGCACCGTTTACGGATTCTATTAGTTCTCTTTGGCGCCGGCATAATCCGGCTAATCGCTTATTCTCGGGAACTTCGTCACGGGATTGTTCTTGAACTTGATTTTCTACTTGTTCTTGAGCATCTTCCTTTAGACTCGTGCCTTGCATCAGCTTGTCTCGATTGCTTTCGAAAGTGGCTGCATATTTCTCGCAACTTATCCGGAGGTCCTCAGCATACTTGATGTAGCTTTCGGTCCTGGCTGTTCCTTGGATTTTTGCATCATTTTCAACGAATCTTTCCTACGCATCTTCCAGAATGGTTAGTTTCGTTTGAAAGTATGATGCCTTTTGTTTTCGAATCGGCCCATCCTTTTTATAATTCCGGATGCATCTTGCGATCTCTTGCCCAGTTTCTTGCTGGGCATCTAAGAGGCCTTGAGCGCTCGCCTCATCAACGGCTGGCTCTATAATAATTTTAGGGGCAATATTCTCCCTTTCCATCTTTTCGTTCTTCGTTTCTGACCGTTGGGAGTATTTTATTTGCTGCTAGAGGGCTAGTAGCTGGATGCGCTCCGACTCGCTACCGAAAGTGGTCGAAGAAACTGAACCCTTTTTTGACGGACTGAGGGAGGTGTGGTGTCCTTAATCTACCGATTAGCGGGACAGCGTCACACTGCTTTGAAGATCCTAATGCTCTCTTAGCAGGAGTCTTCCTGAGTTTTCTATTGTGGACCCATAGAAATCTCTATTCGTTCCTATTGACTCTTGTTCGATTTGTGATCCTGGGCTTGCAGGATCACGTCGGGGTCACCAAAATGTTTATCTGTAATAAAAGGTTTGAGCAAAGGGTACATGAACCGATTGCTGGTTTGTTGCCGCAACTTGCACTTGAACAAATTGGACGTGGAGAAAGAATTGAGTTCAGAATGAGTTTGTCTGAGACTGATTTTATTGGTATAAAAGTTCAATATTTATAGCTACTTTGATACATGGATATTGCTTAGGTGGTAAATTAATGGAAATATAGCAAAAACATAAAAATGATAAATTAACAATTTCACAATGTAATATTCTGCACTAATTTGTCGGTTGCATTGACTTGCACTGTCAGCAGTTCGTTGTTTCTGAAAGGTTGGTTTTTTAATGTTCGTCGCTCTTTATATAGGCTCTGACCTAATATTGTCTTTATTACATACTTATGGTGTTTGTGTTTTTTGTGTCTTAATATTAAATGCACATGACTTAACAAACACAAATATTCTCACAACAAAAAACACAAGCACTATAAGTATATAAAAAAGAAAATATTAGGTCATAGCCTACATAAAGAACGATGAACATTAAAAACCAAACCTTCCAGAAACAACAAACTGAACAGTAGCAAGAACTGCTGACAGTGCAAGTCAATGCAACCGACAAAATAGTGCAGAATATTACATTTTGAAATTGTTAATTTACCATTTTTATGTTTTGGCTATATTTCCATTAATTTACCACCTAAGCAATATCCATGTATCAAATTAGTATTGAACTTTTATACTAATAATGTCAGTCTCAGACAAACCCATTCTGAACTCAATTCTTTCTCCACGTCCAATTTGTTCAAGAGCAAGCTGCGGCAACAATCCAGCAATCGGTTTATGTACCCTTTGCTCAAAACATTTATTACAGATTAACATTTTGGTGACAAACCAAATATACCCAGGAGCCAAGATAGAGGCGGTAGACTGGGACCAGATCTGGGACCAGGCGTATGGCTACGTAGGCTGTAGTCTTCGATGGAGCAGACGTCCAAGAGCTAGACTTGGATGAACCAACCAAGGCTTACCCCGGTCAAGTCAGAAGACGCCTGATCCAATACCATATCTTAGTCTTGAAATTCTCGTGGAAGTATTAGAAGATAAGAAAAAATCTAATAATTGCCGGGAAACCCGTCAAACAAAAACCCCCCGCTAACAGTGAGTGCGAAAATTTCTCACTTTTATTATTTGCGTTACGATGCCAAGGAGAAGACGACCTGACGCAGCTATCTTAAATGCTATCTTACTGATGACCGTACTGATGACCAGAGAGAGAGAGATAGATCAAGAAAAAAGAAAGGTATGACAGAAAAGCGTTCCTCAGTGAGTGACAATGGAGTAGCTGCGTTCCAGTAGAACGAGCTGCATTCCACCATGATCTGCCAATTGATTCTTAGGCCGACAAATCGATAATGATAACGAAAAACAGAATAATAAGGCGTTAAATTAAGCTGGTGAATCTACTGGATTATATTGTCTTGGAGGCAATAGAAAATTGTCACAATTGGGCCCACCACCGGATCCATTACACTCTTTAGTTTCTGGGAATGGAAACGATTTTAACCAATTCTTGGCCAATATTCAGAAATATGAACATTCACAAACATGAAAGCTCATACACTTATTGCCTACTTTCAAGGTATTACACCAAAATATTTTTGTAAAATATTCAAGTTTGTACTAAAATATTTTACACGTTTAAAAATATTACAGATACAAGGACAAATATATTACTTGCTTGGGCAATGTTACCACGACCTGATGCAGATCATCAATTTTTAAAAATTTATTTTATGGGTAATTCAATGCTACAGTGAAGAGAACCATTGTCCAAGAATTACAAATGTATTTGTAATTGGTCTTCATCAGAATAAAATTTTAGTAAATATGTTCAAAATAGCATTGGATCGAATGCAATCTGATAGCTATAATATTATCATTAAAGCTGACAAAACACCTGGTGAACACACCAGGAAGTTTAATTCACCAATAATTTATTCATTCATAGCTATGATGAATTACAGAACCTTTGATCTTCTGGCAAGGGGAAGATGGATACAATTTAAATATAAAAATGGTAAATCAAGAGAGAAGTAAATAAATTAAGCAATATTAAATAATATTTTTAAATTCAATTCATCTGAGAAACAATAAGCCTTTTTTAAGCAGGTGCTGAAACCAAAAAAAAATAGAAAGTGCCATGAGTTTGTATTCATAAAGACTCATGATCCGTTAAGGTGAAATATATGATTTTGAAAATATAATTTCATATTTTGATGTCTCCACGACTTTTTAATCAGATTGGAGTGGGTAATTACTATTAACGGATGGATAGTTACAATACTGTTTTCACCACGAGCAAGTAACGCTATGGCACTGCAGCAGTATCCTAAGTGGACCACAACCACTCCCAATATTTCAGTCGGCAGCGTTGTGCTCGTCAAGGAGTCACCATGGTTCGAGTGGTCAGGCTCTAGATGGCGGCGGGAGAATTGACCCGACCATTAAAAAAAATTCCGAAACTACCCCGTTCAGAAGCTGTGTTCCAGGGCGACCCGGGATGCTTAGGAACTATCGATACTTATCTTAGAATTTAGCTCATATTGTCATGTTTATATTTTCTGTACTCATTAGCTCTAAAATCCACACTATATATACATGTATAATTTAAAGTTTCCAGACACAAGGCCAATATCACACGGAGCTTGGCTTGGGCTGAAGACGCGAAGCAATCAACGCCACACAGGCAGATGTGTCTTCACAACTGGACCATCTCCACACAATATGGAAAGATTTCAATCGATTTGGGGATAAAATAGCTGTGCTACACGAAGAAGATGTCTATTTAGATCCAGAACATGAAAACATTTTTACGAGGAAAAATATCTATATATAATATATCTAAAGGCACATGCATTACTTTCGGCGATAGTAGGTGCAAGACCTAGTTTATCAATTGTGAACAGTGAAGATGGCAGCGGCGGGCTGCAAATCAACAATGATGCAATAATCAGTTTGCTTCAAAAATAACAACAACAAAAACTATTCGAGCAGTTGGCGGCAAATAGAGCCACTGCAAACATGTCGAGACCTGAAGGCTGAGACGTCATCGAGGCGAATTCAGGTAGTTCTAAATTGGTAGGGGCATCAGCTCAAAGCGAATTGCCTAAAATTCAAATTAAATGGTATGCTGGCAATTATTCAAAGTGGCCAACTTTCAAAGACATTTAGGAGAGCACAATTCACAACGAGGCAAAATGGACAAATACGCAAAAATTCCATCATTTGAAATTTCTTCTGATTGACGTGGCTGCGAATCTGGTACGACATCTAGCTTTTACGGATTCAGCTTACAACACTGCGTAGGAGCAACTTAATAAAAGATATAATCGTCCACGGCACATCGTTATATTTATTTTGGAGCAAGGGTATGAAGCTGACAACAACAAGGTCGGATACAGCAACTTTACGGAAGATATCAGCCGGCGCAATGAAATAGTGTGTCGTCTGGATGCCATCGAGGAAACAGGACGAGACTGTTGGATCATCTACTTGGCGCTAGAAAAGCTGGACGCAGACACTCGATGCAGGTGGATCGAGCGTAGTGTGGAGTCAAACTCACCAAAACGTTGCAAGGAACTGGAGCTCAGAAAGCGTAAAACAATCGGAGGCAAGACTACAGCCTCAATCCGTGACAAGACAAAGAAGGTGACACATTTATTGGTTGTAGTTGAAGGAAACAAGTGCAGTAAATTTCATTCGATAGAGCATAGTCTGTATGGATGCCAATAATTCATGGATATGTCAGCAGGACAGAGGATTTCGTTTGCCAAAAAAAATTCTTTCTGCTACAACTGTCTGAAACCTGGTCATGGGGCCAGAAAGTGCAAATGTACGTTTAAGTGCAGATAATGTAAAGGTCACCATTACTCACAGGCTATTGGAACAGTCGCTCCAATGGTGAGGTTTCGGAGGATCCTATAGCACACATCTTAATGGCGACTACTAGTCATATCGCACAAGCAGAAGGTTCTGCAGCAATTTTATGTGTACATAGCACTACAAATTCAACACAAGGAACTGGATGGAACAAGAGCACCTTGTCCACGGCTATGGTCAACGTTCGTAAGGCAAACGGGGATTTGGAATCAGCCTTTTAGTCATTACGCATATTGGTTACCGGAATTTCATTAATCAAATCAGGCACTACAAGGGAATGCATTACTCTACGCATCTAAACCCGTATTTTACAAGATCAGCTGGTAGTCCAGGCTTACGTCCATAGAAAGATCACATCATCATTGGAAAGGCAGACCATTGACGTCTGCACTTCAAATCTTCAGCCCCAAATGCCCCAATTTTGGACAGCAAACATCTATGAAGTGCTATAAAAAAAAGATCTACGGATGGTAAATTCGGATAGGTAATTACAACATTGTTTTCACCAAGAGCAAGCAATGCTATGGGACTTACAATGACAATCGACATCGATGCTTATCTCAGAAGGTTCTGGGAGCTGAGGAACATACAACGCAAAGCAGATGTGCCACCTGAGTCTTCAGAGACGACGAGGTCGAGAAACACTTTCTTTCAACTCACACTAGAGATGACCAGGGCATGAATGGAGAGAGGATCTGTCAGATCCTATCAAACACTTTCAACTATGCACGCTGACGTATGGAACATCATGCGCACTATTCCTAGCAGTCCGAGTTCTGGAGAAACTAGCTGCCATCAGCAGGAGTTTTGGAATGCAGCAAAAATTGAGTTAGAAGATTTTTATGTCGACCACGATCTAACTGGGTCAAATTGTATAAATTGAGAGGATGAGCTGCTACGCAACCAGGGCGAACTCGTCAAACTTATGCCCAATTCACATCGAATTGGAAGATAATATGGTTATTATTAAAAATAATCATCGGTCAAAGTTATCGACCAAGCATATCCATTCGATAACACAGGATTCGATGGTGCGCATACCGCGCATAAGCAAGGGCTAAATATGCTTATTCGTTTTTATGGTCACTTCGGCGATCCACCTAGAACTCGACGCGGACCTATCCACAGAAACATTTCTGGCGGCGTTGCAACAATGCAACCGCATGTACAGCGACAATGGTACATATTTCATCGGAGCGAAGCTATCCCTTGATGAAATTCAGAAAGTCTTATGTTAATCACAACACAAGGATCACATTGTGAACACTCATGCAGACGAAGGGATACAATGGACATTCATCGCTTCCAGTGCTCCGCGTTGGGAAGTTCGATGTTCGATGGATGCGTAAACCTGCATCTTCGACATAAAATATGAATAAACAAGAAAGGAAAGCTATCTTCGGGCTGAGCCGATGTTGATATAACCCTGCAGTTGAGTGGTAGTCCGCTAGGTGGTGACAAGCATCTTATATTATGAGATATATATCGGATCGTATATAGTCGTATAATCCTTATGAAATATGACAGATCGGATAAGTTTGTCCAAAGTAAAATCCATAGGAAATCCCATTTTTCTAACTTCAAAAACAACGAAGCTATGACATTGCCGATCAATCAGTTATATGGCAGCTATAGGATATAGTCGACCGATCCCGGCCGTTCCGACATATAAACTGCCTGCAAAAGAAAGAAGGGTGTGTGGAAGTTTGAAGACGATAGCTTTAAAACTGAGAGACTAGTTTGCGTAGAAACAGACAGACGGACAGGCGGACGGACGGACGGACAGACGGACATGCTTATATCGACTCAGGAGGTGATCCTGATCAAGAATATATATACTTTATAGGGTCAGAATGTCTCCTTCACTTTTGACCAAAATTTGCTTGTGCAAATCAGTGCTGTCGTCAACTCACGACCTCTATGCTACACCTCAGATATAGATGACAACTAGATATCATCAGCCCATTTTCTGATCGGAGACCATTTACGACACATACCGGAGGGGAATCTTGGCCACATTCTTGTGGGCCGGCTAGGATACTGGCAGAATATCCAATCTATGTACGAAGGCTTCTGAAAACAATGGCACCAGAAGTACCTGACAAGTCTGCAGCAGAGTCCTAAGTGGACCACGACAACTACCACCATTTTAGTCGGCAGCGTTGTGCTCGTCAAGGAGTTCAACACACCACCAGTATCATGCCATCTAGCTAAGGTGATCGACACTTATCAAGGAAAGGAATCAAGATGGCAGCGCGAGAATTGACCCGGCCAATTGCGGAACTACCCCGTTCAAAAACCTTGTTTCAGGGCGGCCCAGTATGTTTGGGAACTTTTGATTCTTAGCTTAGAATTTAGCTCATATTGTCATCTTTATATTTTCTGTACTCATTAGGTTTTAAGTCCACACCATGTATACATACACACACATAATTTTAAGATCCACAAATGGCAGATCTGTAAATTTTCTTAAGTATCAATTAGACACCAAAACTGGCAAGAACAATAAGGTTTACAGTCCACTCCCCAAAAGCCTCTTGGTTTAAAATCAAATTCTTCGGATATATTCGTGAAAAAAGAAATACGCGTATTTGTATTAAGGAACATATTTTTATACCCTTGCAGAGGGTATATATACAAATAAATATATATATACAAATTTCTGTTGCTCCAAACAATGTCATTTTACGAATTGACTTCAAGAACAGGGTAGAATCTGGATGTGTACCGAGAAGTAAACCGCGCAATTTTTTAGGTGGTGTTTCAATTTCGGGTAGTTGTACTTTTCCTGATGGGCAACACATCCCATCAACAAGTGGCTCATTTTCAAATTTAAGTGCATGATAATACAAGCATTCCTTATCTTAAGTACCAGTAATCACTTTGGAATGAGCAGAATATTCAACATCAGGTTCGTACTAGAATGCTAGTCGAAGAAATGCCCCTGACCCTAATTTGACCGTTTGACGACTCAAATTAGCCCCTTTGCCTTTTCTTGGCATTGCGATAGTAATACGTATAACCGTCACTGCTACGATTTTACAAAATACATAATGGCTAAAAGATGTACAGTGAGTAAGATAGGGGACCGGAGTGACAACTGGAGACACCTGGCGGGGATAACTGATCGATTGATACTCGATTGATAAATTATCGACCGGCGAAGGCGGGAGATCAAATTTCATATTGACACAAATCATCATTAAAGGAAACTGAAATGATTAGCTCTGAATAAGAATTTATGGTATTAAATTATTATATTCGATAAAAATAAAAATGTGTGATATTTGCTGTACCATAAAAAGATAAAAACAAAAAAATGTTGTCGAAAACATAAAAAAAAAATTAGGGGTGAACCGACCTTAACATTTAGGGGGATGAAAAATCGAAATATTTTCGTGTTTCGACATGCTGTATCATAAAAAAATAAAAACAAAAGTGTGCTAGGCCTTGCCATAAGTGCATTTTGCACCTCTGCTTGCAATCGTAGGTATGCCAGTTTGTTATAACCACTGTCTATTGGGTTTTCAAACTCCTCGTAGACTGTCAAGTGGATTTCTTGGACTTGAGCGAATAAAGATTTTAGTATGTCTCCTGGACCTTCCGCGAATGCCTTAAACTCTCTTAAAGCACCGTTTACGGATTCTACTAGATCTCTTTGGCACCGACATAATCCAGCTAATCGTTTGTTCTTGGGAACTTCGTCACGGGATTGTTCATGAACTTAATTTTCTACTTGTTCTTGAGCATCTTCCTTTAGACTCGTGCCTTGCATCAGCTTGTCTCGATTGCTTTCGAAAGTGGCTGCATATTTCTCGCAACTTATCCGGAGGTCCTCAGCATACTTGATGTAGCTTTCGGTGCTGACCGTTCCTTGAATTTTTCTATAATTTTCAACGAATCTTTCCCAAGCCCCTCTGAGGATGGATAGTTGTTTTGTTTAAAAGTATGATGCCTTTTGTTTTTGAGTTGACCCATCCTTTTTATAATTCCGAATGCATGTCACGATCTCCTGCCAAATTACTCGGCATCAATGAGGCCTTGAGCGCTCGTCTCGGCGGATATGAATCTAAGTGAACATCCGCAAGAAGGTACATCCTTGGTGATGACGCTCATCAAATCGCTGCTCGGTAGTTCATCGCAGTGGCTGTCGCAAATTTCTTTTCCAGGTATGAGCTGGTCGCAACTCCGAGAATTGTTCATGGAACGCTACGAAGGCAACGAGACGCCGGCAGCAGTGTTGCTCAATATGCTCAAGAGACGTCCCAATGTAAATTAATGCCTCTCGGTGTATTCCAGTCGATTAATTACATCATTACTGACCAAGTGGAAATCAGTGACTCATGAGGAGATTGCCATATCCCTAGTCTTGGCTCATGCATCCCAAATTGACCTCAGACTGCAGCGTATGGCGTTCACAACAAACATAAATGTACGTGCTGAACTGCAACAACAACTCAAGGCGCACACGTTCAGCAGAAATTTAGAATTTTCTGGAATGGAGAGACCCGAAAAGAAGAGGTACAAAACGCCGACGCCGATTAGATGCCATAATTGGGGGAAACTTGGACAAGGGCAATGGAGTGTTGGAAGAGCAGAACAGAAGCGAAACGAGACTCGACCAGGCCATAGCAACAACAGAACAATGATGGCATGAGAGAGATCAATGGTAACTTGTTTCAAGTGTGGCGGCGTTGGTATCGCGTCAGTATGTACGAGGGGAACAGCAACAACAGGCCGGAGCAGCAACGAAAGAAGGGTAGACATGTGCGCATTACATCAGCCTAACGGGACTGCAATTCACTTTGATGAGAAGTTTCCATTTTGCTTTGAATCGGGATCTGAATGATCCTCTGGTAAAAGAAACAGTCGGCGTGAAGCTAGCCGGCAAAAGAATCCAGAATATGATTGTTGGCACCTAGTGCCAAGACCTAATATCTTGGCACCGAATGCCAATATAGTAGTATGAATACTAATATGAATTTGATGCCGTCCCAGAACTAAATACAGACGGCGATCGACTGACCCAGTACTGAGTACAGACGGCGCCACCAGTAAGCCAGCAGAACCGCTGATACGTAATCCTCCGAATACCCTTGTATTCGGAACCCCCTTGTACCTCCGTATTTTACCTCAGACCAAGGATCAACGGAGGAAGCTCCCTTCCCCACCACAGCTGAGGTGCGTCAACGAACCCCCGTAGTTAGTAGGTAGTTTTAAGTCAGACGTTCTATAGGTTTGATTATGACTCCGGGACCTATCGTTACTCCCGTGAGTTCAATTTCAACGTTAGTGGCCGCATAACGCACTGCGTACGAACAATGATTGTTTTGAGAGGCATAGGCGACAATGTTGTCAAAAGCAATATGCAAATTCGGTTCACCATACAAGTCTCTGAATTTAATTTGGAATTGTCATTCCACGTAGTATATAATAAGTGCCTTAAATATGATATGATAATTGGACAAGACAGTTTTGAACATGGTTTTGGAGTAATTTTAGAAAGAAATAGATACGATATATACAGAACTTAAACTGTATTATCTCTAAGTAACGATAAAAATGTAAATTCGATAGATTATAAAAGTAATGTAAATATGGATTTAAGTAATAGTGATAAGTTAAAACTCAACGACATACTGGCCAATTATTCCAAATTTATCATTGATGTTATTCCAAATAGACGTGTAACTACAGGTTCTTGTTCGCGAATCGTCGTCGCATGCAGACGTGTAATTATTGTGCTCCGGGTAAAGTATTCAATAATATCAAACAAGTGCAGTGACTGGTTTCGTAAATCAACAACAACGCGAAAATACGCTTTCAGCGATGAAATCGCTAATGTTTATATTGATTAATTAATTAATTAATATAAAACATAACATTTAAAACTCGAACAATATCAACCTCGATTGCGATGAGTCTAAACGACGTTAGCACACAACCTGAGCAAGACGAGGGACGGCTCTCAGTACAAAGAAACAACGCTTACTTCACTTTCAATGCAACCGAAAGTAATGCAAGCTCATCCCAAACACGGTCAATTACCCCAAACTTAGCCGAATTCTTCAGCGTAGAGAGCGTGAGAACGCGTTCTTGCTCCCCCTCGCTACCATCGATGTCTCTGCAGCCAAAGAGCGCAATAACTAGCACCGCAACTTCTTTGACAACGTCAACCGTAACAACAACAACAACCGCAACTGTAGCGACAGCGCGTTTAACGACGTCATTAGCTAGCAGCGCAAATATTGATACTTCAGCCGCTGTGCTGCCCGAAAAAGAGAACATAAACAAAGAAAATATTAAGCCGGCTGTGCAGACTGGTATGGATCGCTACATCCAAATCAAAAGGAAGCTGAGCCCCCTAAACTCTCAACGCAAAATAACCCGTGGCAATGCTAACATAGCCGCAATAGAAACGCCCACGAACTCAAACCATTTTAAAATCTTGACAGACTATGAGGATGACGGCGAATCTACAGAAGTCGAAAAAAGGAAGCCTAAGCCCCCGCCAATTTACATACGAGAAAAAAGTTCCAACGTTCTTGTCAACAAAATTATAGAGTTGTAATTATGCAACTTCCACATAATACCACTCGTAAAGGGCAACATCCAGGAAACAAAAGTTCAAACGAAGTCTGAAGATAATTACAGAGTATTATACACGTATCAGCTAAAAAGCAGCAAGGGCTTGCAAGTCATACTTAAGGGCATAGAGCCCGAAGTATCGCCTGCAGAGATAACAAAGGCGCTACAAGAGAAGGGATTTAGCGCTAAGACAGTGGATAACAGGGATAGAAAGCCGCAGCCACTCTTTAAGGTTGAGCTCGAACCACAAATTAAGCCCCTAAAGAAATACGAAGTGCACCCTATATACAATCTTCAGTTCCTGCTGCACCGCAGAATTACAGTTGAGGAGCCGCACAAACGCAATGGCCCGGTACAATGCGAACTGCCAAGAATATGGCCATGCAAGGTCTTACTGTAAACTGCGCCCAGTTTGTGTAGTTTGTGGGGAGCTTCATGACTTCGCACACTGCCCAGCGAGCAAAGATGACCAAAACTCGAAAAAGTGCGGCAAGCCGGAGCAGCCAAAAAGTAACTTTGAAGCTATGATATGCAGTCTACAACAAAGCCTTATGGAGTTTATGTCGTTTATGCTTACAACTATGCAAGATCTAATGCGAAACCAAAATCTATTAATACAAATGCTGGTTTCACAACAATCAAAATAATGACTTCCCTACGAATATCTACGTAGAACGTAGCTACGTAACGGCGTTTCGCAGCATAAACTCGAATTAACGCAATTCCTACTAGACAATCAAATCGACGTAATGCTGCTTTCAGAAACACATCTTACGAACAGATACAATTTCCAACTACGAGGATATTCATTCTATGGAACAAATCATCCAGATGGTAAAGCATACGGCGGGACTGGAATTTTAATCAGAAGCCGTATTAAGCATTATCATACGAAATTTGCAAAAAACTACCTACAGACCACATCTAATTACTGGCAAGCAATTAACTCTAGCTGCCGTATACTGCCCCCCACGCTTCACCATAGCCGAAGATGAGTTTATGCAGTTTTTCAACTCACTAGAAGACCACTTCATAGCAGCAAGAGACTACAATGCCAAGCACACACACTGGGGATCTCGTCTCGTGACCCCAAAAGGAAAGCAGCTCTATAATGCAATTATCAAAGCTAAGAACAAGCTAGACTATGTTTCTTCTGGCACACCAACATACTGCCCGGCAGACCCAAAGAAACTTCCTGATTTAATTGACTTTGCGATTACCAAAAACATTCCTAAACATCTGATAAGGGCCGAATGCCTTTCGGATCATTCATCTGATCACTCGCCTGTCCTTTTTACTCTACTCCAACACCCAGGAACATGGGATCAATCATCAAAACTGACCTCACATAAAACCAATTGGGTTAAGTACAGGAAGTACATCAGCTCACACATTGAGCTGAGTCCTCACCTCAGCGACGAAGCCAACGTAGAACGTTTTTTTAATTCGCTGGAGCCTGTACTCGCCTCTGCAGCTCGAGTTTCAACACCTCAAACTATAAACACACAATGCATTCAAAAGAAGACAAATTTACAAATCGAACAGCGCGTCCTCGAAAGCGACGCTTACGTCGAGAATGGCAATGTCATAGATCGCCATCTGCTAAGCAACGCTTCAAACATGCCTCACGTCAACTTGATCAAGCTCTACAGCAAGAAGAAACGTATGTCCACCGCCTTTACATAGATCAATTGTCAATTAACAGTACAAAACTCTCACTATGGAGAGCTCACCCAACTCTGAGCTCACCGAAAGAAACCGTGATGCCTATTAGAAATTCCACAGGCGGGTGGGCGTGCAGCGACGCAGACAGAGCCAGCACGTTTGCCAAACACCTTAAAAATGTCTTCCAACCAAATCCAGCCACCAATGCGTTTACTTTGCCGACTCTATCAGATGAGCCCCAGCCTCAACATGAGCCGATTGAGTTTCGCCCAAACGAAAGCTTTCGCCCTTCCAGCTTTAGGGGACTTGATGTATAGATACGCAGTAGTCTATATCGATGACGTATTAATTGTTTCTAATACTAAAAAGGAAGAATTTGACAGATTGGAAACAGTGCTAAGCGTATTTACAAAGTCAGGCTTTTCCTTTCACATTAAAAAGTGCCAATTACTGCAAACGGAAATAGAGTACTTAGGTTTTCTTATAAGAGATGGCGAGCTAAAACCAAATCCTCGAAAAATACAAGCACTGGTCCAACTGCCCAAACCAGAATCAGTCACACAAACTAGTCAGTTCATAGGTTTAGCATCTTACATTAGGAAATTTGTCCCACATTTCTCAGAAAGTCGCAATCAACACTCCACGAGTTAGAACGTGTCTAAAATTTAAGCGAAAGCTGCCTTAGCACTAAAGCTATTATTATTCAATTTACAACACAAAAACGAAACAAAACACTGCTGCTGTGGTTGCTGATAAGCATTAAAAAAAGCATTAATGACGAAGACGACACATCGGTTTGGAGCTAGCAGACAAGGAGACCGAAGCCGAAGGCAATCAAGAGACAAAACCAATTTTTTCCGATGCGACTAAAGAAAAAAATTGCTCTGGCCCATGCACCCAGCACCAGCTCCAATCAAAACGCTCTCCTAAGCGACAGCACGCCAAATAATGGAATTGAAGACGATTGCGTAGCACTGGACTTGATAACTGAAGACACGTTAGATTAAACTTCCAAGCCGCCACCTATATTCTTATTTGAAGTCAGTAATATAAAAGGAGTGCTAGCTTATCTCGAGACAAAAAATAAAAAAGAGTTTTTCCTAAAATAAAAAAGAGTCAAGTAAGAATTATGGTTAAGTCTATTGAATGTGCCAACTGCAATAAAGATCATGCTGCAAGTTACAAAGGGTGCAAAGGAAACTTGTTAAAACTCTTTATGGAAATTTTGCCAAATTCCACACATATCAGCTCACACATGAGAGGGCATCTAGAGTAGTTATTAAGAATTTTCACTTCTCAACGGATATCGACTTAATTAAACAAGATGTGGAGTCCAAAGGCCACACTGTTAGAAAATAAGTAATATTAAAAGTCGTGTAACCAATGTTGGGTCAGAATAAGACATATATAAAAGATCACCCTGTACTATTAAGAATATCTAACTGTAATCATCTAATTGCTTTCCTCATTCATTTCGTTCCTTTTTTTATTCTCATATTTCTTGTTCTCATTTGAATAAAGTTCAGTTCGTAATTGAAAGCCAACGCAACCGGTCACAATTTGGATCAGTCTTGATTTATTTTAAAGCGACGCTCGTACACCCCTGCTCCTTATTTTAGGAGTTATATATTTACAGAAAACGCTCTGTGGAGTTCAAGTTTTTGGCGCCCAACGTGGAGCAGTGTACGCATTGTTAGAACTGAAAAATAAATTATCACATCCAATTTCTGTACACAGTGCATTGGCAAATCATAGTTGCCATTGCCGGTCGTTGTCGCTTTGTCGCTCTGTCGTCGTCTAGTCGTTGTCGCCGCATCACATCATATAAACGTACAGTTATTAAATACACATAGTTTTGGCAGACTAATAACAGTGCTTTTCGTGAGGAATACATACATATATTTTCGGTTGCTTGCTTTGTTGCAATTTTCGTCGCTTCGTTTCTGGCATTGTTCTCTCTCGTTCGCGCTCGCTTGAAATTTTCGTTTTGTCTCGCCATGGCCCCAGAATTGCTTGAACAATGCAAAAGGCAACGTACCAATATTAAAAGAAATATCACTCGTATTAAAAATCTCATAAACACTAGTATCGATCAAAACAATCGTATATCGAACTCGGAATTGCAGTGCCGGTTGGGAATTTTGGAATCCTATTTCAAACAAGCTATGACGGTTCAGTCCGAAATCGAAAACATGGATCCAACAGACACTGGCCGTGGAGATTTGGAAGACAGCTATATTGAGATTAAGGTATCCATCACGGACCAATTGGGAGAAGAGTTCCATAGCACTCGAATGGAACGAACATCTTTATCGCCTGGATCACCGAATGTGTTTGTTTCATCATCGTTAAAGTTACCCCGGCTGTCTTTGCCTACATTTGATGGAAAACTTTCGGAATATAAAAACTTCATTCACTCGTTTAATCAACTTATTGCCAATGAATCAAACATGTCCAACTTGGAAAAATTCAATCACCTGCTGAACTGCTTAAAGGGAGTAGCACTGGACACAGTCAAGGCGTTTCAAGTCACGGAGGAGAATTATGCTAAAGCCATAGATCGCCTTAATAAAAGATTTGATAATCCAACTCTTATCTTTTTAGAAACAATTTCATCACTTTTCAAACTGCCTCAGGTGGAAAAAGCAAGCGCTGTGCAGCTCCAAAAGTTAGTGGATTCGGCTTCTGCTATGTATGGTTCACTCCAATCACTCGGAACCGGATCAGATATTGCCCAGGCCATGCTAATCTATTTAGTTATGGACAAATGCGATCAGCAGACGCGAACCAAGTGTAACGAGTCCCTTGATTTTAAACGGCTGCCTTCTTGGTCACAATGCTCACAAATTCTAGAGCAGCATTGTCGACACCTGCAGTCAAACAGTTCAACATTGCACAGTGGCGCACAGCCCTTCAAACCCAATAAGAGTGGACAAAGGTCGTCGTTTCTTATTGTCGACACCGCTTGCGCCGTTTGTTCCGCAACTGATCATAAAGTTCAAGCGTGTTCAAAGTTCCAGGCCATGTCATCATTGGGCCGTTTTGATGCTGTCAAAAGGCTCAACCTATGTATTAACTGTTTGGGACATGGTCACCGCATGAACCAATGCCCATCAAAAAGTCGTTGTCGTATTTGCAAGCACGCGCATCACACTATGTTGCATCACGATAAGCCATCGCCTGTAACCCAATCTTCACCAGAAGCACTATCAACTCAGGCAACACAACTAAATGAACAAGCATCACACACACATGTAGACGATCAACGCAGTCAAGTAATTCTAGCTACTGCTGTGATTTTAGTAAAGGATGCATCAGGAAGCTATCGACTTGGTAGAGCTCTGCTTGACTCGTGCTCTCAAGTGAACTTCATCACCATGGAATTTGCTCAAAAGCTTCGCCTGTACCAGAATAAACAGAACATTGGAATTCGCAGTATTGGAGACACGTTGACAACCATCAAATCATTAGCCACCACTTCTGTAAAATCTCGAATATGCGAGTACAAACTCCCTCTTCAATTTTGCGTCACCACTCACATTGCTTACCAGCCAGATTCGGAAATTGACATCTCCTCCTGGAAATTGCCTGCTAACATTCCACTCGCAGACGAGAAGTTTTATCAATCGGGTCGAATCGATTTGTTGCTTGGCACTGAAGCATTCTTCGAGGTCCTCGCAGTTGGTCAAATAAAATTGGCACCTAATTTACCAATTCTTCAGAAGACGCTTTTTGGTTGGGTAGCATCCGGCCGCTATCGAGAAAGCCAGCAAGCGCTTTTTTCGAAAGCGACAGTCGACGAAAATATACAAAAACTCTGGGAATTGGAATCGATCTCTAAATCATCACACAAAATTCTGCCTGAACACAAAGTTTGTGAATTATCGTTTATAAACACCACAGTAATGGATGGGAAAAATCGCATTGTAGTCGCTCTTCCCTTCAAGGATTCGCCAAATCGTTTAGGAGATTCAGCTGAAATCGCACGTCGCCGATTCCTTGCTATGGAACGTCGTATGCTTCGTAATCCAGAGATTTGCTCACAGTATGTGGCGTTCATGAAAGAATACCAAAATATGGGTCATATGTCGTTGGTACCTAATCCAAATTTGTGTGAGCCACATTATTATATACCACATCATTGTGTCCTTAAACCAAATAGTAGCACCACCAAATTAAGAGTTGTCTTCGACGCATCCTGTGCAACTACATCACAACTATCGTTGAACGACTTGTTGTTTGTCGGCCCGAAGTTACAGAGCGATTTGTACTTATTGTTACTCAAGTTCCGATTGTTTCGTTACGCAATTACTGCAGACGTCACGAAAATGTACAGGCAAGTCCTTATTGATCCCAATTATAGAAAATATCAATACATTTTTTGGCGAGATTCCCCAGACGCGGACGTGCAAACATTTCAACTTAATACAGTCACATACGGAACTGCTGCTGCGCCATATCTTGCAGTGCGCAGCTTACATTATTTGGCAGATATGTATACCAACGAACTGCCACTTGGATCAACTATCGTAAAATCATCGTTTTATGTCGACGATCTTTTGTTTGGAGCAGACGACACGAGAACTCTGCACTCAATCTGCACATTTGAACCAAAGCAATCAATTACTGCCATAACAAAGCGTTCAATATTATCTGTCGCCGATTGTTTCGTTACGCAATTACTGCAGACGTCACGAAAATGTACAGGCAAGTCCTTATTGATCCCAATTATAGAAAATATCAATACATATTTGCGAGATTCCCCAGACGCGGACGTGCAAACATTTCAACTTAATACAGTCACATACGGAACTGCTGCTGCGCCATATCTTGCAGTGCGCAGCTTACATTATTTGGCAAATATGTATACCAACGAACTGCCACTTGGATCAACTATCGTAAAATCATCGTTTTATGTCGACGATCTTTTGTCTGGAGCAGACGACACGAGAACTCTGCACTCAATCAAAAATGAAGTCACCGAAGTTCTTCGAAGAGGAAACTTTCCATTAACAAAATGGCACTCCAATCATCCCGACTTTATGAATACCACACCAACCAAACAACTCAACATGGTAGAAGAATATATAACCAGCGCACTCGGCGTATCCTGGGAGCAACTGGGAGATGTCTTTCGATTCACATTTGAACCAAAGCAATCAATTACTGCCATAACAAAGCGTTCAATATTATCTGTCGCCTCAACACTGTTTGATCCTCTTAGATTATTATCGCCAATAATTATCGTAGCAAAAATGATACTTCAAGAGTTGTGGCTGCTCCACATCACCTGGGATGAATCAGTTCCCCAAGCCTTGCACGACCCATGGAAACAATATATAGCATCATTCGAAGAGTTGCCAACGATATCTGTGCCTCGTTACTGTATGCAACCAAACTCAACTAATATCCAGTTGCATGGATTCTGCGATGCATCGATTCGAGCCTATGGATGCTGCATCTATCTTCGCACTCAGGGAAAAGATAACAAAATTGCTGTTCAGCTGTGGACAGCTAAATCGAGAGTTGCGCCCGTCAGGAAGCAATCCCTTCCAAAACTAGAACTCTGTGCCGCACATTTACTTGCTAGGCTGCTCTGCAAAACTAAAGAATTACTTGATGGCCAAGAAATAACGACGTTTCTATGGTCAGACTCACAAATTGTTCTTCACTAGATTAAACAACATTCTGTTACGCTATCAACATTCGTCGGAAATCGTATATCGGAGATTCAAGATCTCACGAGTAAAGCCACCTGGAGATTTGTGCCCACTCAATGCAACCCGGCTGACATTGTGTCCCGTGGATGTTCCGTTTCTGAGCTGGTCTTGTCAGACTGGTTTACTGGTCCCAAATTCTTGTATAAAGAGGCTTCTGAGTGGCCAATTCCCAAAACCATCAAAATCGACATGGATGTAGTCAATATCGAAAAGAGGAAACAAACATTTACCATGTCTATCGCATCAAATCGTTTATTGGATATTCTGGAGACCCATAGCTCTTTCGTTCACTGCCAACGCCTCGTTGCTTGACTTCTTCGTTTCATCAAAGCTTGCAAGTCGCCATTGAGACCCAAAAATTCAACTTTAAGCCCAGAGGAATTAGAGCAAGCGACCAGTTGCATTATTTGGAATCTTCAGAGGACCTACTATCAAGACGAAATTTTGCAGTTAAGAAGCAACAAGATGTTAAAGGGTCCACTAAAATTTCTTGCTCCTTTTCTGGATCATTCAAATGGATATGAGCTCATTAAAGTTGGAGGTAGACTAGATCATGCCGATCTGCCAGAGAATGAGAAACATCCAATCTTGCTACCAAACAAATCATCTTTCACGGAAAAGTACGTCCAGTATTTGCACATTCGAAATTTCCACACAGGCCCAAAGGCACTTATTGCTTTGCTTCGTCTACGATTTTGGGTCATAAACGCTAGAAGCCTTTCTCGTCGCATTGTGCGATCTTGCATACATTGTGTCCGCTATCGACCAACGTTGATGAAACAACTAATGGGGTCTCTTCCCAAGGAAAGAGTAACAGTGAACAGACCGTTCAACAAATGTGGGGTGGATTTTTGTGGTCCTATACCAACGTATCTCCGAATAAGAGGAAAGCCGCCAACTAAAAGCTATCTTGCCGTGTTCATTTGTCTGTCGATAAAGGCTGTACATATCGAGGTAGTCACTGATTTGACCACGGACGCATTAATAGCAGCATTAAAAAGATTTTCTGGTCGTCGAGGTCTGCCAACTGACATCTACTGCGATAACGCAACTAATTTTGTGGGAGGAGCAAATCAGCTCAAGGAACTCAAGAATTTCCTTTTCAATAAGGAAACGAAAAATGCAATCCAAGCGTTTTGTCTTGAAGATTTTATTAATTTTCACTTTATTCCCCCCAGAGCACCACATTTTGGAGGTCTTTGGGAAGCAGCAGTTAAAAGCGCAAAGGGCTTGCTATATAGAACATTCCAAAACACCCGATTCACCTATGAAGAGCTGTCCACAATTGTTGTAGAAATCGAAGCCATACTCAACTCGCGACCCTTGTCACCGTTATCATCGGAACCCAACGATCTAGGAGCACTGACTGCGGGTCACTTCTTAATTGGAAATTCACTTCGGTCTCTTCCGGATCGCACTATCGAAGTTCCAAACATAAGTCATTTACAAAGATTTGAAGCAACTACTGCACTTAAGCAGTCATTTTGGCGACGGTGGTCAAGGGACTACCTCAATGAGCTCCGATCTCGTACAAAATGGACTTCGCCATCACCAAACATTACCGTCGGAGCCATGGTACTTGTGCATGAGGACAACCTTCCCCCTCTGCAATGGAAAATGGGTCGAGTCGAATCAGTTGTCTACGGCCAAGACAACCAAGTGAGGGTCGCACGAATTCGCATGGCGAATGGAACCTGCTGCCGCCCAATTCACAAGTTGACGTTATTGCCTGTATCTTGAAAGGTGGTCCTTTCAACGGGCCCGGGATGTTGGGTCAGAATAAGACATATATAAAAGATCACCCTGTACTGTTAAGAATATCTAACTGTAATCATCTAATTGCTTTCCTCATTCATTTCGTTCCTTTTTTTATTCTCATATTTCTTGTTCTCATTTGAATAAAGTTCAGTTCGTAATTGAAAGCCAACGCAACCGGTCACAATTTGGATCAGTCTTGATTTATTTTAAAGCGACGCTCGTACACCCCTGCCCCTTATTTTAGGAGTTATATATTCACAGAAAACGCTCTGTGGAGTTCAAACAACCAAAGAGCCATTGAGCTTGTTCTACTAAGATATTGAGTCCAACAATAAGAACTTAGAAATACACAAAGTTAAACACATTGGTAACGCAGTCGTTAATATAGAACCCCCATATAAAACCAAAGAAATCGTACAGTGCTACCGTTGCCAGGAATTTGGACACACATAGTCATACTGTTCCAAAACTCACAGATGTGTGAAGTGCTATCTTAGTCATCCCAGTAACGTTAAACCAAAAGAAAAAGAGCAACCAGCAAAATGTGCCAACTGCAATAAAGATCATGCTGCAAGTTACAAAGGGTGCAAAGCTTATTAGGAATTTATATAAAAAAAATAGTAAGCGGACGCAACCACCTGAAAACACCAAAGATGACAATAATGGAAATGATTATGGTACAACTCAATCATTTGCTCCGGCTAATAATTCGATTCAACAACCCAAGGATTATCAATCATACGCTTAAGCTGATGCAGGAAAAAGTATCTTAAAAACGTCCCTAGAAAGAATAAAACAGCTTCTAGAAAAACAATTTCAACTTTCGAATAATTTACTCAATATGATAATGTTTCTTCTTAATAAGCTATGCAAATAAATCAATACTTAGGAATATGGAATGCCAATAGGCTTTCCAACCATGTAAATAAAATATCTAAAATAGAAATACTATGACTTAGTTTTATGTGTTATGCTTTTTGAAACTTAATATTAAATGCTTCAAATATTTGTGAACAAAAAGTTCGTTTACTTATTGTATCTTATTCTTATTATTTTTCTTTTTTCCCCTTGCTGCCGTTCCAGATTCATATTACTTGTAGTGTTTGGTATTTTAAATCAATGGCAAATGCTACTCAAGTAATGGTTGTCTGGTGGTCAAGTTGGTAAATTTCATTGCATACAGCCTGAAGTTTTATCGAGATTTTTGTTGTGAAGATCCATTGGTTAGAATGGTTAGTTTGTAACCATACCATGCTAGAGTGTACAGAATAGATGTGACATTCTTTTCCAGTGTTGTTATTCAACAACTGGAATTCACATCTACTGTCATCATTGTATGCCGTTAAGTGATTGAAACACATATACTGCTCAATTTTTATAGTTTTGCATCTTTTGAATTTGTCCCCACTAAAACCTATAAAACGATCTCTATGTGCGTTATAGAAAGTGAATTGAGGATCGCCTCGACTTCAACCACAGTTTTGAGTTCCTCAAACGTCAAAGACATCGTGACTGTAATTGATACAAGCAGCCGTTTTGCAGATTTTATTCGAGCTTCCCATAGCCCACCGAAGGATGGTGCTCGGGGGGGAATGAATATGAAGTTTATTTCTCTTATGTTGCGATGCTGAACTATGGAGTCTCTCGCATAGGTTGCAAAAATGGTACTTTCGAGCTCTTTTAATTTATTGCAGGCTCTAATAAAATTTGTTGCATAATCGCAATGGATCGTCTGTCACTTACCTCGACATCCAAGAAATCGGTGGTGAGCGGTCAAAATGGCGTCTGTTGTGAGATCGCTTACCAACTCGAAATGAATTGCTTTCGTAGAGAAACAACAGAACACTGCGATATAGGCCTTGTCAGGTCGTTTGCCTCGGATCTTGTAATGAATCCATATGCGGCCGCAGTAATCTACTCCAGAGTTAAAGAATGGGCGAGACTGCGTGACTCTCTCGGCTGGTAGATTTCCCATAATTTGATTCATTAATTTGTGAAAAATTACTTTTGAGCTCTTTTAATTTATTTTTGGCTCCAATAAAATTTGTTGCATAATCGCAATGGATCGTCTGTCACTTACCTCGACGTCCAAGAAGTCGGTGGAGAGCGGTCAAAAAGGCGACTGTTGTGAGATCGCTTACCAACGCCAAATGAAACAACAGAATACTGCGATATAGACCTTGTCAGGTCGTTTGCCTCGAATCTTGAGATGAATCCATATGGGGCCGCAGTAATCTACTCCAGAATTAAAGCGTGACCTTCCTTCCTCTATAAGGACTAGCAACCCCTCCTTAATATTTGGGGATGCATTCTTTTATTTGGGTCATTCTGGAATTTGTGCAGGTACTCACACGACCATTGCTTCCAAAAGGCTTGCTCAGTCGTGATACCAGTCCTCATCTTTATATACCCTTTCAGAGGGTATTATAATTTTGGTCAAAAGTGTGCAACGCAGTGAAGGAGACATCTCCGACCCTATAAAGTATATATATTCTTGATCAGGATCACCTCCTTAGTCGATATAAGCATGTCCGTCTGTCTGTTTTTACGCAAACTAGTCTCTCAGTATTAAAGCTATCGTCTTCAAACTTTGCACACACCCTTATTTCCTTTGCAAGCATTATATAAGTCGGAACGGGATGGGTCGACTATATCCTATAGCTGCCATATTACTGATTGATCGGAAAGTTAGGAAGTTAGAAGGATGGGATTCTATTTTTCTATGGATTCTACTTTGGCCAAATTCATCCGATCTGCCATATTTTATAAGGATCGGCCGACTATATACGATCCGAAATATATCTAATAATATAAGATGCGTGTCGCACCTAGCGGACAACTGCAAGGGTATACCAACTTCGGATCCGCCCGAAGTTAGCATTCCTTTCATGTTATTAATGGTTTGCAGTTAGTGGTTGTCCAATTACAAAGTGTCCTGGCTTCTGATGACATGGGAGTGATAGGACGTGTATTGAGGCTCACCTAGACCTCAACGACCACAGTGTTGAATTCTTTAAACGTTAAAGACGTGGCTGTAATTGATACAAGCAGCCGTTCGCGGATTTCACTGCAGCTTCCTAAAGGCAACCAAAAAATGGAGCTATAAGATAGCAATACCTTTCGACTACTACAGGGCTGAATGGTTTTCGGCGAAAAGCAATTTCACAATAAATTTTCCGTCTCCTGCTCTTTTCAGAGTTTCTACCAATTGTTTCTTACAATGTACCTCTGACGGAGATCGATGTTTTGTTTCTCACTCCTAGGGCTGAAGGGTATTTGGCGAAAGGCAGTATTACAATAAATCTTTCTCACAATGCACGGAGACCGATGTTTCTTTTAATGGACCAAATTTTCCAGCTTCCGAAACCTCGAATACCTTCGATCCTAAGCTTTTTATCGTGACGTTTTAGTGATAGCATCGATGCTAGTCGTTCAGTGATCAAATTGATTTGTGTTCCTGAGTCTAGCAGGGATCAAAATTTTGTCTGATTGTCTAAAATCTACCTGTATATTATATATCTAGCTACCTTTTGTGTCGCAAGTAGATTGTAATTGTTATTGGCCGCTGCACTGAAAGCTGGGATCTGAAAGCTTGTGGATTCCAAGTAATAATTTCTTCCATTACATTTCTTTGATTTGTGGTTAAATAGTTTGACACACATTTTTTGTTTTTGTAACTTGTGAGGGTCATTCGCAGTTCCAGTCTCTATATATTTACATATATCTATATATATTTATATTTACATGTACAAATTTTTATTTAGTAAACTGTGATTTAGAATATATAAATAGCTGCAACGGATGTCGACAGGCTTGCTGAAATCGAGGGACGAGGGACGTGCTGAAATCAACCAAATGATGAAATACCTATATTGAATATATTGAATCAATGAAGACATAATGAATCGCGTCTAAATATTTCCGTGGGGTTTCCAGAGACAAGCTAGCGCAACATGGGTTGCCTAATGATATTGGTGAAACTAGGCAGGGCGGCTAAAGAAGATAACTATTACACCTGAGTTCTCCAAGCTAGTATTCACATTCTTTCTCCCCCAAAACTTTGGCCAGTCCCTTTCCTATAGCACTGTCAAAGACATCTTTTATTTGGTAACCCCTGATTTGGGGAAGCACAAGAACCCTCCCTCTGACCCTGAGCTAGGCCAACAACAGACAGTGCGTGCTCCCGATCTGAATCAGGACGTTACAGATAAAATGGCGCCCAAGTGGTAAACGCGGCTAAAAGGTATATAGTACAAAATGACCATACGTAAAGCACGATGTGTAAATATATTCCTTCACAATTTCACCCGTCCCCAAAAATATGTTTATGGTGATAACCAATCAAGTGGTTAAGACTCAAGTTTATTTAATATATCTTTTTCTTTTATATCATCTGGCTTTACAATATCAGTCTTGGATTTTCCGTTCTGAACCTATAGCGGTTCGTTACCAACTTTCTTGAGTTTCTATAATTAATAACGGAAGATACGGAAGACAGTTAAAATTGGTGCTTAGTTTCTAAGCATTCTTGACAAGACTCTCTTTTAATTGATAGTTTCCACAATAGTTTAATAGAGCCAAATGAAAGGAATGAGGGATACCTTAGCTGAATAGTTAAGTTAGCTGGTCTCGGAGTAAAACACCAACAACAAAGAAAAATTAATAAATAAATCACTAACAAAACATACAGATTTAACATAAACAAAGCAAAATCGCAGTCAGTAAGGCGCAGTCTAGAAAACTTGGTAGCATGAATATCCAATGAAAAAGATTCTAACGTTTTTCACTCTAGAACTAGAGTTGTTGGAAACAATAGCACAACCACCGGAACAATTCCTAGAAACCAAATACCCAATCTCACCATAGGCCGAATGCAAATATAAACCCCCGAAGGAGTCTAGAACCTACATCGCGCCAGAATGTAACATGTATTAGCGAGGATAGAATTCTACAATTGATAGCTAGTTCTATGGAGTCATTTTTAATACAAATGGCAGCAACCTTGTCCGAAGAAGTTCGTACATCTCTTGTACAATAGCTTGTCGTTGAACGAGAGCGAGAAAACTTAGAAGAACCGCATATTGAATGGGATTTTCCTGCACCCTTAACCCATCCTCGTATAAGTTAAGACAGTGGAACACGATCCAATCACTTTAACAGACGTAATAATAATTCGTCGGTAGTTCAAGAACATGTTCGATATTTCTTGCATAAAACTACTGGTGTTATTTTGATTTGGCACATCAAATTTACAGGCTTGCTTAGTAGTTAAGAAGTTAAGAATTTCCTTAGTTTGGATGCTTAACATCCCAAAGTTTAATGGAATTTTTGTATTACTTTACAAATTTGGACATTTACTTTTTGCTAGCAGCGTTGAATTTTTATTGGCTTTGTATATCTCTAATGAGGAAAACATATGATTTGATTTATGGAATCGATTAAAAGAGAGGTATAAAGATCAACGTACAGAAAGAAACATGAAAGATTCTTTACGAAGATGCAAACAGAGCCGAAACGAAAGTTTCGATGAATTCTTAGATGCCATGGTTGCAATTACTAATGCCTTACGAGAACCATTGTCTGATGAAGAAAGCATAGCAGAAGTTAGAAACAATCTAAGACCAGAGTTATATCATGAACTTTTGCATGTAGATACCCCATCATTGTCAGCGTGGAGACGAGAGTGTCAGAAACATCAGGCACTCTTTGGCAACAATAATTATAAGCAACGGAATATCAAAACAATTTTAGATATAATAAGATGAAGTTTCGGACTTGGACACAGATAACCAGAAGGTGTTTGCAATAAAGACAACTTCCATGAAGTGCTGGAATTATGATGATCCTGGTCACTGGTATTTAGATTGTCTTAAACCTCGGCGTGTGTTTTGCTACGGATGTGGAGCTTTAGATACCTATTGACACAAAATGTATTAAATGTATTAAATCTGCAATCGGAAAGCGGTCCACGGGTCATCCGCAATTCACACAAAAGTGATATCCGCTACTAGATTCAAACAAAAAAAATCAAAGCTACTTTCAAAATAAATCCAACCAGAACTTTAAGACTTAGAAAATTATCCATAAATCAGAAAGCCATATCACATTAGCCTTAAAGAATACGAGTTGAAAAGATCTGAATTTTTTTCAACTAAATACCATATTGGAACAGTTTAATGAAGTCTACAACGTATACAGTCTCGAGCCTGTACACAAAATGGTCAAGATAATCGTCCATTTTTTAAGCTTCACATTTTTGATCAACCTTATAATGCATTTTTAGATAGTGGCGCAAACAAAAGCATCATAGGCGGAGAATTTGCAAAAACAATCGTAGATTCAAAGAAATATCAAAAACAAAGAGAAAGAGTGTGTACAGTAGACGGGAAACGTCAAGAAATTGCTGGAGCAATTGTAATATTATTGGTTTATAACAACGTTCAAAACGGTTTTGAATTTTTAATAGTTCCTTCTATATCGTTGAAAATCAGATGTGGAGTTGACTTATAGAATCAACTCGGAATTTCTATAATCTATCAACCTAATCTTCCCAAGGTGCTGGCGATAGAAATGAGTAGCGACAAACTATCTTTATCAGCCACAGAAAACGACAAGTTACAGACCGTCATTCAGTTATTTCCTACATCTGCGGGTGACGGATTGGGTTTAAAAAAGTCGGTAGAGCACGTAATCGACACAAAGGCTACACGTCCCATCAAGCAGCGATATTATCCTATATCGGTTGCAAAAGAAAATCTTTAGTGTAGTAAAATTGACAGAATGTTAGAGTTAGACATTATAGAAGAAGCACGTCCATCGGAGTGGTCTTCACTGATTGTCCTAATAGTAAAACCAGGAAAAATAAGGTTTTATCTGGATTCAAGAAAACTGAATAGTGTTACCGCAAACGACACATATCCTATGCCACACTTATAATGTTTATTGAGTTGACTGCATGCAGTTCGATGCGTGTCAAAGATCGATTTAAAAGATGCGTTTTGGCAAATTGCCTTAGAGAAAAATTTCAACCGAAAACAGTTCAACCCAAACAGTTCAACCCAAACAGAAAAATTTCATTCTTCTCTCTTTTTAAAACGAACGAACGCGTTTTTTTTGAGCGCACTGCGTTTATTACACATTTTTTTATTACATATTACAATATATTAACGTAACAATATCATGAATTTTAAACTCGTTTGTGCGTCGAAGTCTTGTAATAATACAATCTCGTCATCCACTGCTGGCTCTGTGAAAACGTTTTACACGCTAAGTGTGCCGGGTTCACGGCCTCAGTTTCGGATGCCATTTTACGTAGTCTGGTCCACTATTAACAATATTATTATTCGGCACATGGAACAATAAAATTAAACGATATAAGCACGTGACGGGTAATAATATTATTAATGTATAATTCTTTTTACATATATTGCATTTATTCATCACCAAAATTCATCACCGAGAGGAGCCGAAGTTGATACACCCATGAAGTTAAGTGGCAGCTTATATTATTAGATATTAAAGGTCTGCATGAATAGCCAAAAATCGAAATTCAAATGCACAACGTTGAAAATGAATTGGGTGGAATACAATGCAGAGACAAAAATAAATGATTGAGTTCGGATGGTGTCGGTCTCTCTCGCACAACATTCGGATGATGATAAATAAATTGAATGAGTGAGAGTTAAGGGTTACATTCAAATTAATGGAATGCACGATACAACTATGCATGTTTACGTTTATTTGTCAACGCTAGAAAACTACGCAAGCTCAGTTTTTACGCTATCGTCTTCAAACTTTGCACACCCCTTCTTTCCTTTGCAGGCAGTATATAAGTCGGAACGGCCGGGATCGGACCGTCTGTCAGTTTCTACGCAAACTAGTCTCTCAGTTTTAAAGCTATCGTCTTCAAACTTTGCACACACATTCTTTCTTTTGCAGGCAGTATATAAGCCAGAACCGCCGGGATCGGCCGACTATATCCTATAGCTGCTGTTCTGATTGATATAACTGATTGATCGTTCATTTAACTGATTGATCGGAAACGGCATAACTTTGTTGTTTCGACATGCCAAATTTCATAAGGATCGGGCGACTTTATCCTATAGCTGCCATATAAGTGATTGACCGGAAATGCCATAACTTCTTTGTTTTTGAAGATAGAAGGATGGGACTTTCTACGGATTCGACTTTGGGTAAACTAATCTAATTTGCCAAATATCATAAGGATCAACCGACTATATAAGATCCGATATATAAATTATAATGAAAGCTGTCACTTAACTGCAAGGGAATATAAGCTTCGGCTCCGCCCGAAGTTAGCTTTCCTTTCTTGTTTCTATATAAATCTAAAAGGATGATAAATTTAAACTTTTTTTTCAGTACTCATTTATTAAACGTACTATTTCTGCCCGTTTTGATCTTGCTATTGTTGTAATTTGTATCTCATAAAATTTCATAAATGATTTAAATAATTTGAAACGTAGCGAGACAAAGTTACAATTTATGATGCTTATGGACTGAGATAAGGGGCCAGCGTGAGCGTAAAGAGTTGAAGCAGCTCCTTTAGCTCATCTTTCTTGGGATGAAAGCTTACCTCAGGGTTTTTAGGGCTTTCAGGGGCTCAGCTGGCGCTTACGTCTGGACACTCGTGGAGATTCATGAATTTTGTGACGCCAGCATTGAAGCCTACGGAGCATGTGTCTACATAGTTTCCAGGTCGCCAGGGGCTGAGAGCCGCCTGCTATGAGCGAAGTCTCGAGTATCGCCTCTTAAGACTTTAACTATGCCGAAGTTAGAGCTGGCTGGAGCTAAGTTGTTGGAGAAATTGATGGCTGAGGTTCACAGTCTAGGCGCTTACAAAGGGAAGTATTTTTGTTGGTGCGATTCTTCAGCCGTGTTATCGTGGATTCGAGATGAGCCTGCCAGGTTTACCGTTTTTGTCGCTAACCCCGTGTCAACCATCCAAAATCTGACGAGTTCCATGGAGTGGCGATATGTGCCGACGTTGGAAAATCCAACAGATATCTTGTCTCGTGGAGCCCTTCCTACTGAGTTGATCAGATCCAGGTTATGGTGTCAGGGGCCGCCCTATCTGTAAAAGACACACGAGCACTGGCCTGCGACGATAGTAGTCGAGAAACCAGCTTTAGAGCTTCGCCCTTACATTTTATTGGTGAAGTCGCCATATACAGACCTCGTGGTTACATGCAAATATGTTAACTCCTTTCCAGCTCTTCAGCGAGTGTTTGCGTACGTCTATAAGTTTGGCAGACGGGTACAGCATAAAGGAATTACCGTTCATGATCTCAAGGCGGGGACTCGCATGCTTTTGTGGGCAGTTCAGCGCAGACGATGCAGACAAAGGGAATGGTTGCCTCTTACATTTTTTGCACGGAGGGCCTGATTCTTGTTTCAGTTAGCCAGACCTGACAAAGCTCAACATGAATCGACTAGATGCTTGGCAACGCGTCGTCTTTTTTCAGCAGTGTTTCTGGTCCAGATGGAAGGAAGAGTATTAACCCTATTGCAGCAACGATCTAAATGGCGCATCCCTGTTCAAGGCATAGCAGTAAATGACATCGTGCTGGTGAAGGACGGAAACTTACCTCCAATGAAGTGGCCCCTGGCGAGGGTGACGGAAATGGTCGTCGGAGATGACGGAGTGTGTCGGGTGGCGCTGCTGAGGATGGCGTCCTGCTGCCCCGTCATGATGCTGTTGAAAGCCCATCTTCCAACGGGGGAGTATGTTGCCGGAAAGAAGTTCAGCCGGCAATAATTTATGTAATTCGTGACGTCATTTTCTTTTATATTAATGTTCGAGTCTCTCGCTCTATTCTCGTCGCCCGCTCTCGTGCATTCGATCGGCCACCTGCATCTGCCGTCATGTGCTATTGTTTGTCTCGCTCTCTCGCGGGATCTCTCGATCGCTCCGCTGCATCAGGCGTTGAGCCGCGCTCCCGCGTCATTATTCTAATTCGGTCGTCAACCCTATTCAGTCACATATGTACATATATCATTTGTAGAAACCCCAAAGCAATTAAAAAAATTGTATCAATATCTATAAATCGAACTGTGCTTGTTGTGCTGTGTTTATATTGTTATATATATAATATTTAGAACACAAACTGAAAGCTCCCGAAAATACTCGGTAACTGAACACACACTTTGTCACTTTGCTCTACTAACAATCTTAAATCCTATATACTAAACGCCTTATCTATGCAACACTCTTCCTCGTAATTTCTTACTCTAATTCTTCTCGTTTACTTTCTAGGATCTATCCCTGCGATTCGAGCCGTATGTTATGCAGTACCGTCCCTCGGTCGGTTGGACGGGAGGTGGGCGTACGTATGCAGTGGGAACCGCGCGAAAAACAGCTTTTGTTGTCCCAAATCGACCCTATTTGTTTGAGCGCATGCCTTTTGGGTTGTGTAACGCACCCCAAACGATATGCAGATTAATGGATCAGGTTATACCACATCAATTAAAGTCTCAAGTGATGGTGTACCTAGTCGACCTATTGGTATTGTCTTCTACTTTTGACGTAAGGCAGGGTTGACTATCAACATAGTTACTAGTTTATTTGGCTTATCTAGAGTGGAATATTTAGTTTATGTATTATGTGAGGGCACTCTTCAACCGAACAACGACAAAGTCCGTGGCATATCAAACTATCCTGTCTCTGCAACGCAGAAACAATTACGACGGTTCTTGGGAATGACCGGTCGGTATCAGAGGTTCAAACAGAATTATTGAAAGGAAAATCGTTAACATGGAATGAAGAATCACAGAAATTTTTCAAACTTTCATTCAAAAGGCCAGTAACCAAAATCCGAATCTTAGGGTTTTTTCCTGACAATTTGTTCAAACGGTCCTTAAATGAGACTTACTTTTTACCAAGTAGTTAACTATTTTTTTAAGCTCTGTTTTATAAAATGAAAATATTCATACCCAAATTTCAAAATTATTCATACATAATTCCTATGGCTATAATATTATATACTAAAAAAAGTTTTTATAACACAGGCCGACAAAATCAAATTTTTATTTTTGAAATACTCATGAAATCTTTAATTTTATACATTGATTTTTGTGCTTCTATGCCCTAACAATTTTTCAATGAAAGATTTTTGTTTCCTTATGAAATAAGTATTATTAATTAGTTGAATTTAAGGAAATGCTTGGTTTGGTAAGCAATATTTTTGACAATTAGGTAGGAGTTTTTAATATTATATTTTAAAAAAGTTATGAATACATAGAATTTATTCCATGTTCAAAACAAATCTCGTTTAAGATGTTAAAAGTCGTTATCATGATTTTATATTATATAGACAATATTTTTTTTTACGTTATAAAAAAATTATTACATTATAATTACATTATAATTATATTATATAAATTTTTACATAATACAGACAATAAAATATAAAAAGGTTTTGAAAATGGTTATATTGGTTTATTTTGAATTTGCACAAAATTTGATTAGAAATAATAATTTTTCTGCAACTTCAAGAGCGGGGCTGTCAAAAATTTTTGCTTTTTATAGCCATATAGCTGCTCTATCCACTGACGCATTTTCAAAATTGATAAACAGTAGGGAAGTCGATGAAGTAAAGCATTCATTCAGAAGTGTAGGCAAGATTTATGTTTAGACTGGTAATTCCTTGCCAGTTGTTGCAGTCGATGAGGTCTCTTTTTTGGTAGTTTGACAATGATTCATCTTTTTTATGCTTCCACTCATACACTTTTCCATATATGTATCTTTGAAGTGACGATGAAAATGTCTCGGGCACTAGTGGAGGCCAATATTTTGAGAATTTCGGCAGGTATGCCGTCGTCTTCAGCCGCTTTTTGATTCCTTAGTTTCCTAATTTCATATCGTATTTCATTATTGAGAGAAACGTGAAAGATATCCTGAAGGTGTTGAGGACAATGATTCTAAAGTCATCAGCTGATCTGTGAAGCTAATTGCCATGAAGTATTATCGCCATCACGGGATTTGGTCTTCGTCAACTGTTACAAGTGTTCCACAAGTGTCGTCTGGGTCTCGTACGGGCTGGGACTGTTTTCTGTTTCCGGGCAGTTTACCAAAGTCAGTACCGAGAGTGTATGTTCTCGACCGCGCTTTCTGTTTTCTCAGCAAGCTTGTTCCACAGATCCTTATAGTCGGTCATAGCTGCGTACTTCACCAATTATTGTTCCACGTGCTGAATAAAAATATTTTTAATTTATAAATTTTTATACATGTAATGAATTTAGTCGTCACTAACATTAATATCAGATATTTTGGACGTAGCAGCAATGCGGGTTGGTCACCGTTTATTTACCTCGTACAGAGGTTTTTTTATTTGATATCCAAATTTTTACAATTGCCGCCTAACATTTTACTAGCACTGTAGCGTTAATAGCAGTCGGCATTCTTGGGGTTAGATCAGGAATGGGATTTTTGCCAACAGCTGCAAATTGTTTGGGATATTGTTTTTTTTTTGAAGCGCGGTCGCCGCACGGCAAAGCGCCATCAGCTGTTTTTGGTCACAGGCAGTGGCCAGTTATTAACGAAGAACTTTTTATTTAAATTAAATAAATTAAATGCATTTCTTATATTTATTCTTTGGTTTTTTTATGTTCGCAAATTACAAAAAGACAATTGACAACCGAATATGTTTCTGTAATGCTATGAATATGCACCTTAGATCCACAGCCAGCACTATGGGTACTTATTATCGAACTATATCTTGAGTAATCGACATTTCTCAGATATGAACGATATATATATCAAAAGTTGCGTTATCTCAAAAGCAATCTTCACAATTAATATAAATAAGATCGTGAGGGCCAATTATGAAAAAAAAAATATTAAACAGGCTTTTTAGTTTTTTTTTCAGAGTATTTCTTTTTCCTTAAAAATTTGGAAATTTGATCTTAAAACAAGAAAGGACAAAGAACAATTCGGGCGGAGCCGTAGTTGATATACCCTTACAGTTAAGTGACAGTTTATATTATTAGATATGCATCAGATCGGATAAGTATGCCCAAAGTGATATCCATAGAAAGTCCCATCTTTCTAACTCGTAAAACAACGAAGTTATGGCATTTCAGATCAATCAGTTATATGGCAGCTATAGGATATAGTCGACCGATTCCGTTACGACTTATACGACTGCCTGCAAAAATTGAAGGATGTGTGTAAAGTTTCAAGTCGATAGCTTTAAAACTGAGAAACTAGTTTGCGTAGAAAGAGACAGACAGACGATTTAATAACGTGCGTCGGAGTTTTGTCCGCGTACGTAAAATCTAGGCGTGCCAATATGGCATGAAAATTAAATACTGTGTTAAAAGAGGATAATACAGCAGCCGCTCGTCCTCTAACTTTATTTTTAGTCATACTGCCACCATAAGGTTCAAAAACTTTATAAGCTGCGGTGGCGGATTGCCTCCAGGAAACATAATTTTGCTTGCCGTCAAATTCTGGGACTGACTTGACCATGTCAAGGGGTTCATTACACTGTATCTCTGTTTTTAATTCAATTTCTTGAAATGTCTGAATTTATGGGGTGGTATCTTTACATTTAAGTGAGTTTAACTCCTTTATAACTGCGGCTAATTTCCTATCAAATAGTTCATGTTGCTTTTGAAGTGCCCCAGCTATGGCGGCATCCATACACGCAATTGTTCTTCCTGCATTCTTTGTGTCCACAGGTGGGTTTCTTGGTTTGTGACGTTGAGAGCGCTGTCTCGAATAAGGGCTGGTAGACTCAGTTTGCTGAGATATTTTTTGTTTATCTACTTTTGTTTCCAAAAGCTTCCTATATTACGCGAGAACCTCTTCGCCGACGAAAACTCTTCGTTAACTCTGTGCATGGGTGTGACGGAATTGATTTCAGTATTAACTATTTTTTCCAATGATAAAAATATTAATTCTTTCTGAACTTTTTTTATGAGTGCTACAAAATTCAATTATGAGCTTGATGAATATTTTTTATTAAAAATTAAACACCAAAATACTAGAAAAGATTTATTATAAAAAAAATTTATTTTCTAAAAAAAAAAAAAAACTCGTTAATTGATAAAAGTTTTATAAAAGGGAATTAATAATGTTCCCTCTGTTAGATACTGGCCAAAATGTATTCTCTTAATACCTTATTTATTGGCAAGGAATTTAGACAAGAAGTCTATTCACATTTCTTATGATTATTATGTTGTCGCTGCTACTGCCACCGCCGTCACTGCTGGTGCTGCTGCTGTCTCGGTGCGAGGCAGGGCTAACCTTATAGCTCCCTTTGTTTTTGTTTTTTGTTAAAACGAATTGCAAGCGCGATGGAATTGCTTTTTTTAAATTATTTTATTGTTTCCAATTTACTGTGTAAATGTATTGCACTATGTCTCACGAGTATTTGGAACTCCGAATTATGTAAATTCATTGAACTGTGTATCGCGTAGGTTTGGTTCGTTGAGTTCTTTTTCACTTTGTATGTTTATTTTATTTTTCCGTATTTTTTTCGTCGCCGATTTTTGCACTTGTATTTATTTTATTTTTATGCCGTTTTTATTACCGGGATTTTTCTTAATTGAGTGCGGGTTTTTATCGCGCTTGGACGCCAATTATTAATAGCTTGGGCTATTATATTTATTTAATAATTTTCCTTTAGCCTGTTTAAGTTACAATTGTGTTAATTAGGCCTCTTTAAGCCTAATTAGCACAATTACAGCTGTGGAGTACAGTTTATAGACTAATTTAAGCCGGACTATCCGGCTGCAGCTTGAGGCCTTTGCCTGGTCGCAGCGCTATCGCTAAAAGTGCCGGGTCAACATTGGGTATCCGGTGACGATCACACGTTGCACGAGTGTTCTGGCCGGGCTCCGGGCGATTGACCTACAGTGCCCCCAAACTGGGTGTGTTAACTTACATGTGGCCTGCGGGTAGTTTTTAGCACATTTTTTATGATTGTGATGCTTAATACGGCTTCTGATTAGAATTCCAGTCCCACCATGTGCTTTAGCATCTGGATAAATTGTTCCCTAGAATATATAGCCTTGTAGTTAAAAATTGTATTTGATTCTAAGGTGTGTTCTGAAAGCATTATAACATCGATATGATTCTCGTGTAGGAATAAAGCTAACTCAAGCTTATGCTGTAAAAGGCCGTTAGCGTTGCTCGTTGATATCCGTAGGGAAATCATTATTTTAATTGTAGTAAAACCAGCATTTGAATTAGTAGATCTTGGTTTCACATTAAGTTTTGCATAGTTATACGCATTAAACGACAAAGTTTTTTGTTTTTTTTTTTGTTTTTAAGCGTTGCTTTTATTTATTGAAAAATCTCACTGCATGACTAAAAAGAGATCTATCAAATCATATATTTTTTTCATAAATAACTGTCATATTGACTGATACATAGTAAGACGGCCCTAAAAACGATGGGTTGGAAAGTCGTTCCGTCGCAGCCGGGATCCGCTAAAGCCCGATTCAATCCCCTAGCGACGAAATTTGGGTGGAAAACATTTTTTTTTAGGACTCTTTTTGCTTCTTTCACTGCGATGATTCCCAGATCCCGGTGGATGTTTTCTTTACGAACATATCAAGGTGCCTCAGTGATAGTTCTCAAGATTTTTAATTGTGTGCGCTGTACGTCTATGTTGCTGCTGCTAGCGTTCCCCCACAGCTGGGAGCCATACGTCCATATTGACTTCAGTACTGAATTGTAGAGTAGTAACTTCTCGTCCAGGCACAGTGGCGATCGTGAGTTTGTGATCCAGTAGAGGTTGCTGGCTTTCAGTTTTAAATGCATTTTCTTGCATTCGATGTTTTTTCGCCAGGTTAGTCGTCTATCAAGGTGGACGCCAAGGTACGTTACTTCGTTATCTTGAGGAGTCTGCATACCGTTTAGTGAAAGCGGAGGGCATGTTTGTCTATTTAGAGTAAACGTTACATGTTTAAACTTTTGTTCGTTTACTTTAATGAGCCAGTCGGACAGCCACCTTTCCACTACTATTAGATGATTAGCCAGTTGGCTTGTTGCTTGCGTTGGGCATGTGGAGCGACTAATGATAGCGGTATCGTCGGCGAACGTTGATGTTGTTAGTTGTGTGTTCGTAGGAATATCCGCAGTATACAAAACAGATAGACTCGGGCCGAGTGCGCTTCCTTGTGGAACTCCATTTTCGATGATGTAGTCGCCCGAAGTAGGTGCATTGCATCTCACTGAAAATACCCGATTGTAGAGGTATAATT
Source organism: Drosophila atripex (assembly GCA_035045925.1). NCBI lineage: Eukaryota > Metazoa > Arthropoda > Insecta > Diptera > Drosophilidae > Drosophila > Drosophila atripex. The sequence continues at coordinate 536,969 of JAWNOP010000019.1, forward strand.
CCTGTAGCTTGTGGGTGTTTGTTGGCAAATACGTTTTAATTTTGTGCATAAGTCCATTAAGCCAAACTCGGTCGAAAGCTTAAGATACGTCGAGAAATATAGTGCCGCAGTATCCTCGCTGTTCAAAAGCTAAGCGTATTTCGGATGTTAGTCTGTTCACTTGCTCGATGTTTCCGTGGTTTCTTCGGAAGTCAAATTGGTGTGCCGGGATAATATTGTAAGCTTCCAGATGTGGTATTATGCGAGTTAGCAAGGACTTTTCAAACAATTTAGACAAACAAGATAGAAGGCTTATGGGTCTGTACGATCACGGAATTGTGTGGTCTTTTCCAGGCTTCGGTATCATTATAATGATAGATTTCTTCCACTTTTTTGGGAAATTACCAAGATTAATGATCCCATTAAATAGTTCTCAAACGACTCTATAGCGTATTTTGGAAGTTCGATCAGCATCTTTGGCGTCAGTAGGTCAACACCGGGAGACATATAAACGACATATCCGTAAGGTTTTGTTGTAGGCGGCAAGGATGCTTTTTGGGTGTTCTGGCGAGTGATGCTGCTGAGCATCGTGTTCTTGCTATGCTGATTGTAAAAATTAACATTTTGAGGCAGGGGTAGGCCAGTCCCAAAGCGCTTACGTATGTCACATTTTTGTCAGAGTTTATACAACCTAGTGAGGATCTGGCTACAGTGAAGAAGAACTATTCAGGGTTTCATCTGGAGGCTGAAAACTGTTTATTTTGGGGGCGGGTAGTAATTTCTCTCCGGTGGATGCTACGGTGGACGTTGTTAAAGATATTGCAGTGCTAGTTACTGCTGATGAGCGTAGGTCATTGCATACCTGCATTGGGGGACGTTCAGCGCTCTTCGGCTGCAGAGACATCGATGGTATCGAGGGGGAGCAAGAACGCGCTCTCTCGCTTGCAAAGTTTAGGAATTCGGTCAGAGCTTGCATTATTTTTGGATTATTTTTAAAGAGAATTTATTGTACTGAGAGCAGTTTCACGTCTAGCTCACGTTGACGTTCTGTGCGAACGTCGCTTAGACTCATTGTAATCGAGGTAGAATTAATTAGAGTTTGAATTCTTAGGTTTAATATTAACTGATTAACTAATCAATATAAACATTCGCGATTTCATAGCAGAAGCGTCTTTTCGCGTTATTGCAAATTTGTTCAACCAGTCACTGCAATTTTATGATTTTACTTGTATACTTGAAGATTGTATACATTTTTTCCGGAGCACAATAAATACACGTATGCATGAGGAGAAGGTTAACACTCAATCGAATGGAGCAAAATCTATGTATATAAAATTATTTTGTCTCGTGACACCGATGTCCCCGATGTTTTACATTTACGCTAATTTCACCCAAGTCAAACAAGTCGGCCGATCCTTATAAAATTTACCAGATCGGATAAGTTATGCCAATTCCGATCATTCAGTTATATGACAGCTATAGAGTGTGTATTTGGTACATTGGACTAGTTTGCCCAAAAGAAAATTAATAAAAGTTCCACATAGTCGACCGATCTCGGCCGTTCCGACTTATATACTGTGTGCAAAAGAAAGAAGGATGTGTGCAAAGATTAAAGTTGACGTGCTTATATCATCTCAGGAGGTAATCCTGATCAAGAACATATATACTTTATAAGGTCGGATATGTCTCATTCACTGTGTTGCACACTTTTGGCCAAAATTTTAACACGCTCTCCATGGGTATAAAAATGTTTGCATAATCAACAAAGTAATATCACTTTGGGGCGTAGCCGAAATGAAACTGGTAAATTCGACGCGAGCCTTAAGGCCTTGCTCGAACAGGTAATGATGTAAAAGAGGATGTCCGAAAAATCGGTGGTAGGGTTTTTACTCCGGAGCAGGAGTATGAGAACCGTAACCCGACCGTAGGCCAAACCGCCCCTCGTTGAGGCGGGGCAATGAACACGAACCAAAGGAAACACACGTTTGAAGGGGAGTAAGGGAAGTCCATGATATAGGTCCAATATGGCACAGGCCATTCTTAACGATATCGATTCATAGTTTTGCAAAAATTCCGCGGCGAAGCCGATCTGGCGCAGTATGCATACTGTCCCGGATGATGACTGATCTGAAATCAAGCGAGTTTTAGTATTAAATTATGCCGATAATCGGAATGTTCGTACTTAGGAATACCAACTGAGTCAGTGGTCCAAAGAGCCTGCCTAAGCCTTATTAATTTTGCTTAGATTTATAGAATATTCTTTTAAGGGGAGACACGGGCCACATAAATCAGTTCTTTCAACCACATCGGGAAGCCCAACCCCAAAATATTCGCAATTTTATCAGCTAATGGCCAGTACATCTGGTGCCGCAAATCGCAACTTTAAGTCCTCGGGTAACGACTCTTTTATTCGGTCTATGTAATCCCTGGCTTAGAAACATTAGACGCTATCATCGACGATGATACCCTCAAAGAAATGAAAGCCCACATAGACAGAGAAAACGTTTTCTCATCTTATCTCACTTAATCAAGTTGCCTCCTTTAAAAAAGTTGTTGTTCAACCATCAAGGCGTTAATTGATGGCGGAAATTCCAAGTCTGTCATGACTTATTAGCAGAGTTGGCCAAGTATATGGCCACTTCAGTTGGCCATATAGAGTTGGCCTATACTGCAACAGCTTCCACCGAGCGACGAAGTGTATGTCACTCACAAGAAAATTCAGACTAAGGAAAAACAAAGGTTTAAGGCCGAGGAAGTGTTAGAAGAGGAAAACGTTACGGTCGGGAAAATCTTTTCATAAGTCAGATTTGAGATACTAAAGTGCGGAAAATAGGACGGAAAATGTTTCACAATGCTAAAAGCACACAGCTGACATTCTCAAAAACATGCTATATAAACTCACTATGTAACAAACTGTGTACATGAAGATATATACACAGCTAACATTTTAAAAAATATGCTAAATTTAAACAAGTGTAGAAACAAACTCAACCTTTATGTAACAAAAGGTTCACCTAGCCTTATACGCAACCGAGTTTCTTTTCCAACTTTCAACCAAAAACCGAACTCCTCCTAGGATGTGAGAACTTTTATGAAAATAGATTTAATAGAAATAACCGAACCTACAACTATAATAATAATCTCAATCGCTCCCGTTCCTTCATCAGCATGGCCCTGATCCATGCAATAGGGTCCGAACAGATCTACAAGTACGAGGGACCCGTGGTTCCCCTACATTAGGGAATCGTTCGGCGTATCGATGGATTTTTCAAGCTTGCCCACGTCATCATCCTTAACCGTATGCAACACCTCATCGACGATATAGAAGAAGAAGCACTACGCATCGCTCCCTTCTTGGTCACAATGCTCACAAATTCTAGAGCAGCATTGTCGACACCTGCAGTCAAACAGTTCAACATTGCACAGTGGCGCACAGCCCTTCAAACCCAATAAGAGTGGACAAAGGTCGTCGTTTCTTATTGTCGACACCGCTTGCGCCGTTTGTTCCGCAACTGATCATAAAGTTCAAGCGTGTTCAAAGTTCCAGGCCATGTCATCATTGGGCAGTTTTGATGCTGTCAAAAGGCTCAACCTATGTATCAACTGTTTGGGACATGGTCACCGCATGAACCAATGCCCATCAAAAAATCGTTGTCGTATTTGCAAGCACGCGCATCACACTATGTTGCATCACGATAAGCCATCGCCTGTAACCCAATCTTCACCAGAAGCACTATCAACTCAGGCAACACAACTAAATGAACAAGCATCACACACACATGTAGACGATCAACGCAGTCAAGTAATTCTAGCTACTGCTGTGATTTTAGTAAAGGATGCATCAGGAAGCTATCGACTTGGTAGAGCTCTGCTTGACTCGTGCTCTCAAGTGAACTTCATCACCATGGAATTTGCTCAAAAGCTTCGCCTGTACCAGAATAAACAGAACATTGGAATTCGCAGTATTGGAGACACGTTGACAACCATCAAATCATTAGCCACCACTTCTGTAAAATCTCGAATATGCGAGTACAAACTACCTCTTCAATTTTGCGTCACCACTCACATTGCTTACCAGCCAGATTCGGAAATTGACATCTCCTCCTGGAAATTGCCTGCTAACATTCCACTCGCAGACGAGAAGTTTTATCAATCGGGTCGAATCGATTTGTTGCTTGGCACTGAAGCATTCTTCGAGGTCCTCGCAGTTGGTCAAATAAAATTGGCACCTAATTTACCAATTCTTCAGAAGACGCTTTTTGGTTGGGTAGCATCCGGCCGCTATCGAGAAAGCCAGCAAGCGCTTTTTTCGGACGCGACAGTCGACGAAAATATACAAAAACTCTGGGAATTGGAATCGATCTCTAAATCATCACACAAAATTCTGCCTGAACACAAAGTTTGTGAATTATCGTTTATAAACACCACAGTAATGGATGGGAAAAATCGCATTGTAGTCGCTCTTCCCTTCAAGGATTCGCCAAATCGTTTAGGAGATTCAGCTGAAATCGCACGTCGCCGATTCCTTGCTATGGAACGTCGTATGCTTCGTAATCCAGAGATTTGCTCACAGTATGTGGCGTTCATGAAAGAATACCAAAATATGGGTCATATGTCGTTGGTACCTAATCCAAATTTGTGTGAGCCACATTATTATGTACCACATCATTGTGTCCTCAAACCAAATAGTAGCACCACCAAATTAAGAGTTGTCTTCGACGCATCCTGTGCAACTACATCACAACTATCGTTGAACGACTTGTTGTTTGTCGGCCCGAAGTTACAGAGCGATTTGTACTTATTGTTACTCAAGTTCCGATTGTTTCGTTACGCAATTACTGCAGACGTCACGAAAATGTACAGGCAAGTCCTTATTGATCCCAATTATAGAAAATATCAATACATTTTTTGGCGAGATTCCCCAGACGCGGACGTGCAAACATTTCAACTTAATACAGTCACATACGGAACTGCTGCTGCGCCATATCTTGCAGTGCGCAGCTTACATTATTTGGCAGATATGTATACCAACGAACTGCCACTTGGATCAACTATCGTAAAATCATCGTTTTATGTCGACGATCTTTTGTCTGGAGCAGACGACACGAGAACTCTGCACTCAATCAAAAATGAAGTCACCGAAGTTCTTCGAAGAGGAAACTTTCCATTAACAAAATGGCACTCCAATCATCCCGACTTTATGAATACCACACCAACCAAACAACTCAACATGGAAGAAGAATATATAACCAGCGCACTCGGCGTATCCTGGGAGCAACTGGGAGATGTCTTTCGATTCACATTTGAACCAAAGCAATCAATTACTGCCATAACAAAGCGTTCAATATTATCTGTCGCCTCAACACTGTTTGATCCTCTTAGATTATTATCGCCAATAATTATCGTAGCAAAAATGATACTTCAAGAGTTGTGGCTGCTCCACATCACCTGGGATGAATCAGTTCCCCAAGCCTTGCACGACCCATGGAAACAATATATAGCATCATTCGAAGAGTTGCCAACGATATCTGTGCCTCGTTACTGTATGCAACCAAACTCAACTAATATCCAGTTGCATGGATTCTGCGATGCATCGATTCGAGCCTATGGATGCTGCATCTATCTTCGCACTCAGGGAAAAGATAACAAAATTGCTGTTCAGCTGTGGACAGCTAAATCGAGAGTTGCGCCCGTCAGGAAGCAATCCCTTCCAAAACTAGAACTCTGTGCCGCACATTTACTTGCTAGGCTGCTCTGCAAAACTAAAGAATTACTTGATGGCCAAGAAATAACGACGTTTCTATGGTCAGACTCACAAATTGTTCTTCACTGGATTAAACAACATTCTGTTACGCTATCAACATTCGTCGGAAATCGTATATCGGAGATTCAAGATCTCACGAGTAAAGCCACCTGGAGATTTGTGCCCACTCAATGCAACCCGGCTGACATTGTGTCCCGTGGATGTTCCGTTTCTGAGCTGGTCTTGTCAGACTGGTTTACTGGTCCCAAATTCTTGTATAAAGAGGCTTCTGAGTGGCCAATTCCCAAAACCATCAAAATCGACATGGATGTAGTCAATATCGAAAAGAGGAAACAAACATTTACCATGTCTATCGCATCAAATCGTTTATTGGATATTCTGGAGACCCATAGCTCTTTCGTTCACTGCCAACGCCTCGTTGCTTGACTTCTTCGTTTCATCAAAGCTTGCAAGTCGCCATTGAGACCCAAAAATTCAACTTTAAGCCCAGAGGAATTAGAGCAAGCGACCAGTTGCATTATTTGGAATCTTCAGAGGACCTACTATCAAGACGAGATTTTGCAGTTAAGAAGCAACAAGATGTTAAAGGGTCCACTAAAATTTCTTGCTCCTTTTCTGGATCATTCAAATGGATATGAGCTCATTAAAGTTGGAGGTAGACTAGATCATGCCGATCTGCCAGAGAATGAGAAACATCCAATCTTGCTACCAAACAAATCATCTTTCACGGAAAAGTACGTCCAGTATTTGCACATTCGAAATTTCCACGCAGGCCCAAAGGCACTTATTGCTTTGCTTCGTCTACGATTTTGGGTCATAAACGCTAGAAGCCTTTCTCGTCGCATTGTGCGATCTTGCATACATTATGTCCGCTATCGACCAACGTTGATGAAACAACTAATGGGGTCTCTTCCCAAGGAAAGAGTAACAGTGAACAGACCGTTCAACAAATGTGGGGTGGATTTTTGTGGTCCTATACCAACGTATCTCCGAATAAGAGGAAAGCCGCCAACTAAAAGCTATCTTGCCGTGTTCATTTGTCTGTCGATAAAGGCTGTACATATCGAGGTAGTCACTGATTTGACCACGGACGCATTTATAGCAGCATTAAAAAGATTTTCTGGTCGTCGAGGTCTGCCAACTGACATCTACTGCGATAACGCAACTAATTTTGTGGGAGGAGCAAATCAGCTCAAGGAACTCAAGAATTTCCTTTCAATAAGGAAACGAAAAATGCAATCCAAGCGTTTTGTCTTGAAGATTTTAATAATTTTCACTTTATTCCCCCCAGAGCACCACATTTTGGAGGTCTTTGGGAAGCAGCAGTTAAAAGCGCAAAGGGCTTGCTATATAGAACATTCCAAAACACCCGATTCACCTATGAAGAGCTGTCCACAATTGTTGTAGAAATCGAAGCCATACTCAACTCGCGACCCTTGTCACCGTTATCATCGGATCCCAACGATCTAGGAGCACTGACTGCGGGTCACTTCTTAATTGGAAATTCACTTCGGTCTCTTCCGGATCGCACTATCGAAGTTCCAAACATAAGTCATTTACAAAGATTTGAAGCAACTACTGCATTTAAGCAGTCATTTTGGCGACGGTGGTCAAGGGACTACCTCAATGAGCTCCGATCTCGTACAAAATGGACTTCGCCATCACCAAACATTACCGTCGGAGCCATGGTACTTGTGCATGAGGACAACCTTCCCCCTCTGCAATGGAAAATGGGTCGAGTCGAATCAGTTGTCTACGGCCAAGACAACCAAGTGAGGGTCGCACGAATTCGCATGGCGAATGGAACCTGCTGCCGCCCAATTCACAAGTTGGCGTTATTGCCTGTATCTTGAAAGGTGGTCCTTTCAACGGGCCCGGGATGTTGGGTCAGAATAAGACATATATAAAAGATCACCCTGTACTGTTAAGAATATCTAACTGTAATCATCTAATTGCTTTCCTCATTCATTTCGTTCCTTTTTTTATTCTCATATTTCTTGTTCTCATTTGAATAAAGTTCAGTTCGTAATTGAAAGCCAACGCAATCGGTCACAATTTGGATCAGTCTTGATTTATTTTAAAGCGACGCTCGTACACCCCTGCCCCTTATTTTAGGAGTTATATATTCACAGAAAACGCTCTGTGGAGTTCAAACAACCAAAGAGCCATTGAGCTTGTTCTACTAAGATATTGAGTCCAACAATAAGAACTTAGAAATACACAAAGTTAAACACATTGGTAACGCAGTCGTTAATATAGAACCCCCATATAAAACCAAAGAAATCGTACAGTGCTACCGTTGCCAGGAATTTGGAACACATAGTCATACTGTTCCAAAACTCACAGATGTGTGAAGTGCTATCTTAGTCATCCCAGTAACGTTAAACCAAAAGAAAAAGAGCAACCAGCAAAATGTGCCAACTGCAATAAAGATCATGCTGCAAGTTACAAAGGGTGCAAAGCTTATTAGGAATTTATATAAAAAAAATAGTAAGCGGACGCAACCACCTGAAAACACCAAAGGTGACAATAATGGAAATGATTATGGTACAACTCAATCATTTGCTCCGGCTAATAATTCGATTCAACAACCCAAGGATTATCAATCATACGCTTAAGCTGATGCAGGAAAAAGTATCTTAAAAACGTCCCTAGAAAGAATAAAACAGCTTCTAGAAAAACAATTTCAACTTTCGAATAATTTACTCAATATGATAATGTTACTTCTTAATAAGCTATGCAAATAAATCAATACTTAGGAATATGGAATGCCAATAGGCTTTCCAACCATGTAAATAAAATATCTAAAATAGAAATACTATGACTTAGTTTTATGTGTTATGCTTTTTGAAACTTAATATTAAATGCTTCAAATATTTGTGAACAAAAAGTTCGTTTACTTATTGTATCTTATTCTTATTATTTTTCTTTTTTCCCCTTGCTGCCGTTCCAGATTCATATTACTTGTAGTGTTTGGTATTTTAAATCAATGGCAAATGCTACTCAAGTAATGGTTGTCTGGTGGTCAAGTTGGTAAATTTCATTGCATACAGCCTGAAGTTTTATCGAGATTTTTGTTGTGAAGATCCATTGGTTAGAATGGTTAGTTTGTAACCATACCATGCTAGAGTGTACAGAATAGATGTGACATTCTTTTCCAGTGTTGTTATTCAACAACTGGAATTCACATCTACTGTCATCATTGTATGCCGTTAAGTGATTGAAACACATATACTGCTCAATTTTTATAGTTTTGCATCTTTTGAATTTGTCCCCACTAAAACCTATAAAACGATCTCTATGTGCGTTATAGAAAGTGAATTGAGGATCGCCTCGACTTCAACCACAGTTTTGAGTTCCTCAAACGTCAAAGACATCGTGACTGTAATTGATACAAGCAGCCGTTTTGCAGATTTTATTCGAGCTTCCCATAGCCCACCGAAGGATGGTGCTCGGGGGGGAATGAATATGAAGTTTATTTCTCTTATGTTGCGATGCTGAACTATGGAGTCTCTCGCATTGGTTGCAAAAATGGTACTTCCGAGCTCTTTTAATTTATTGTAGGCTCTAATAAAATTTGTTGCATAATCGCAATGGATCGTCTGTCACTTACCTCGACATCCAAGAAATCGGTGGTGAGCGGTCAAAATGGCGTCTGTTGTGAGATCGCTTACCAACTCGAAATGAATTGCTTTCGTAGAGAAACAACAGAACACTGTGATATAGGCCTTGTCAGGTCGTTTGCCTCGGATCTTGTAATGAATCCATATGCGGCCGCAGTAATCTACTCCAGAGTTAAAGAATGGGCGAGACTGCGTGACTCTCTCGGCTGGTAGATTTCCCATAATTTGATTCATTAATTTGTGAAAAATTACTTTTGAGCTCTTTTAATTTATTTTTGGCTCCAATAAAATTTGTTGCATAATCGCAATGGATCGTCTGTCACTTACCTCGACGTCCAAGAAGTCGGTGGAGAGCGGTCAAAAAGGCGACTGTTGTGAGATCGCTTACCAACGCCAAATGAAACAACAGAATACTGCGATATAGACCTTGTCAGGTCGTTTGCCTCGAATCTTGAGATGAATCCATATGGGGCCGCAGTAATCTACTCCAGAATTAAAGCGTGACCTTCCTTCCTCTATAAGGACTAGCAACCCCTCCTTAATATTTGGGGATGCATTCTTTTATTTGGGTCATTCTGGAATTTGTGCAGGTACTCACACGACCATTGCTTCCAAAAGGCTTGCTCAGTCGTGATACCAGTCCTCATCTTTATATACCCTTTCAGAGGGTATTATAATTTTGGTCAAAAGTGTGCAACGCAGTGAAGGAGACATCTCCGACCCTATAAAGTATATATATTCTTGATCAGGATCACCTCCTTAGTCGATATAAGCATGTCCGTCTGTCTGTTTCTACGCAAACTAGTCTCTCAGTATTAAAGCTATCGTCTTCAAACTTTGCACACACCCTTATTTCCTTTGCAAGCATTATATAAGTCGGAACGGGATCGGTCGACTATATCCTATAGCTGCCATATTACTGATTGATCGGAAAGTTAGGAAGTTAGAAGGATGGGATTCTATTTTTCTATGGATTCTACTTTGGCCAAATTCATCCGATCTGCCATATTTTATAAGGATCGGCCGACTATATACGATCCGAAATATATCTAATAATATAAGATGCGTGTCGCACCTAGCGGACAACTGCAAGGGTATACCAACTTCGGATCCGCCCGAAGTTAGCATTCCTTTCATGTTATTAATGGTTTGCAGTTAGTGGTTGTCCAATTACGAAGTGTCCTGGCTTCTGATGACATGGGAGTGATAGGACGTGTATTGAGGCTCACCTAGACCTCAACGACCACAGTGTTGAATTCTTCAAACGTTAAAGACGTGGCTGTAATTGATACAAGCAGCCGTTCGCGGATTTCACTGCAGCTTCCTAAAGGCAACCAAAAAATGGAGCTATAAGATAGCAATACCTTTCGACTACTACAGGGCTGAATGGTTTTCGGCGAAAAGCAATTTCACAATAAATTTTCCGTCTCCTGCTCTTTTCAGAGTTTCTACCAATTGTTTCTTACAATGTACCTCTGACGGAGATCGATGTTTTGTTTCTCACTCCTAGGGCTGAAGGGTATTTGACGAAAGGCAGTATTACAATAAATCTTTCTCACAATGCACGGAGACCGATGTTTCTTTTAATGGACCAAATTTTCCAGCTTCCGAAACCTCGAATACCTTCGATCCTAAGCTTTTTATCGTGACGTTTTAGTGATAGCATCGATGCTAGTCGTTCAGTGATCAAATTGATTTGTGTTCCTGAGTCTAGCAGGGATCAAAATTTTATCTGATTGTCTAATATCTACCTGTATATTATATATCTAGCTACCTTTGGTGTCGCAAGTAGGTTGTAATTGTTATTGGCCGCTGCACTGAAAGCTGGGATCTGAAAGCTTGTGGATTCCAAGTAATAATTTCTTCCATTACATTTCTTTGATTTGTGGTTAAATAGTTTGACACACATTTTTTGTTTTTGTAACTTGTGAGGGTCATTCGCAGTTCCAGTCTCTATATATTTACATATATCTATATATATTTATATTTACATGTACAAATTTTTATTTAGTAAACTGTGATTTAGAATATATAAATAGCTGCAACGGATGTCGACAGGCTTGCTGAAATCGAGGGACGAGGGACGTGCTGAAATCAACCAAACGATGAAATACCTATATTGAATATATTGAATCAATGAAGACATAATGAATCGCGTCTAAATATTTCCGTGGGGTTTCCAGAGACAAGCTAGCGCAACATGGGTTGCCTAATGATATTGGTGAAACTAGGCAGGGCGGCTAAAGAAGATAACTATTACACCTGAGTTCTCCAAGCTAGTATTCACATTCTTTCTCCCCCAAAACTTTGGCCAGTCCCTTTCCTTTAGCACTGTCAAAGACATCTTTTATTTGGTAACCCCTGATTTGGGGAAGCACAAGAACCCTCCCTCTGACCCTGAGCTAGGCCAACAACAGACAGTGCGTGCTCCCGATCTGAATCAGGACGTTACAGATAAAATGGCGCCCAAGTGGTAAACGCGGCTAAAAGGTATATAGTACAAAATGACCATACGTAAAGCACGATGTGTAAATATATTCCTTCACAATTTCACCCGTCCCCAAAAAATATGTTTATGGTGATAACCAATCAAGTGGTTAAGACTCAAGTTTATTTAATATATCTTTTTCTTTTATATCATCTGGCTTTACAATATCAGTCTTGGATTTTCCGTTCTGAACCTATAGCGGTTCGTTACCAACTTTCTTGAGTTTCTATAATTAATAACGGAAGATACGGAAGACAGTTAAAATTGGTGCTTAGTTTCTAAGCATTCTTGACAAGACTCTCTTTTAATTGATAGTTTCCACAATAGTTTAATAGAGCCAAATGAAAGGAATGAGGGATACCTTAGCTGAATAGTTAAGTTAGCTGGTCTCGGAGTAAAACACCAACAACAAAGAAAAATTAATAAATAAATCACTAACAAAACATACAGATTTAACATAAACAAAGCAAAATCGCAGTCAGTAAGGCGCAGTCTAGAAAACTTGGTAGCATGAATATCCAATGAAAAAGATTCTAACGTTTTTCACTCTAGAACTAGAGTTGTTGGAAACAATAGCACAACCACCGGAACAATTCCTAGAAACCAAATACCCAATCTCACCAAAGGCCGAATGCAAATATAAACCCCCGAAGGAGTCTAGAACCTACATCGCGCCAGAATGTAACATGTATTAGCGAGGATAGAATTCTACATTTGATAGCTAGTTCTATGGAGTCATTTTTAATACAAATGGCAGCAACCTTGTCCGAAGAAGTTCGTACATCCCTTCTACAATAGCTTGTCGTTGAACGAGAGCGAGAAAACTTAGAAGAACCACATATTGAATGGGATTTTCCTGCACCCTTAACCCATCCTCGTATAAGTTAAGACAGTGGAACACGATCCAATCACTTTAACAGACGTAATAATAATTCGTCGGTAGTTCAAGAACATGTTCGATATTTCTTGCATAAAACTACTGGTGTTATTTTGATTTGGCACATAAAATTTACAGGCTTGCTTAGTAGTTAAGAAGTTAAGAATTTCTTTAGTTTGGATGCTTAACATCCCAAAGTTTAATGGAATTTTTGTATGACTTTACAAATTTGGACATTTACTTTTTGCTAGAAGCGTTGAATTTTTATTGGCTTTGTATATCTCTAATGAGGAAAACATATGATTTGATTTATGCAATCGATTAAAAGAGAGGTATAAAGATCAACGTACAGAAAGAAACATGAAAGATTCTTTACGAAGATGCAAACAGAGCCGAAATGAAAGTTTCGATGAATTCTTAGATGCCATGGTTGCAATTACTAATGCCTTACGAGAACCATTGTCTGATGAAGAAAGCATAGCAGAAGTTAGAAACAATCTAAGACCAGAGTTATATCATGAACTTTTGCATGTAGATACCCCATCATTGTCAGCGTGGAGACGAGAGTGTCAGAAACATCAGGCACTCTTTGGCAACAATAATTATAAGCAACGGAATATCAAAACAATTTTAGATATAATAAGATGAAGTTTCGGACTTGGACACAGATAACCAGAAGGTGTTTGCAATAAAGACAACTTCCATGATGTGCTGGAATTATGATGATCCTGGTCACTGGTATTTAGATTGTCTTAAACCTCGGCGTGTGTTTTGCTACGGATGTGGAGCTTTAGATACCTATTGACACAAAATGTATTAAATGTATTAAATCTGCAATCGGAAAGCGGTCCACGGGTCATCCGCAATTCACACAAAAGTGATATCCGCTACTAGATTCAAACAAAAAAAATCAAAGCCTACTTTCAAAATAAATCCAACCAGAACTTTAAGACTTAGAAAATTATCCATAAATCAGAAAGCCATATCACATTAGCCTTAAAGAATACGAGTTGAAAAGATCTGAATTTTTTTCAACTAAATACCATATTGGAACAGTTTAATGAAGTCTACAACGTATACAGTCTCGAGCCTGTACACAAAATGGTCAAGATAATCGTCCATTTTTTAAGCTTCACATTTTTGATCAACCTTATAATGCATTTTTAGATAGTGGCGCAAACAAAAGCATCATAGGCGGAGAATTTGCAAAAACAATCGTAGATTCAAAGAAATATCAAAAACAAAGAGAAAGAGTGTGTACAGTAGACGGGAAACGTCAAGAAATTGCTGGAGCAATTGTAATATTATTGGTTTATAACAACGTTCAAAACGGTTTTGAATTTTTAATAGTTCCTTCTATATCGTTGAAAATCAGATGTGGAGTTGACTTATAGAATCAACTCGGAATTTCTATAATCTATCAACCTAATCTTCCCAAGGTGCTGGCGATAGAAATGAGTAGCGACAAACTATCTTTATCAGCCACAGAAAACGACAAGTTACAGACCGTCATTCAGTTATTTCCTACATCTGCGGGTGACGGATTGGGTTTAAAAAAGTCGGTAGAGCACGTAATCGACACAAAGGATACACGTCCCATCAAGCAGCGATATTATCCTATATCGGTTGCAAAAGAAAATCTTTAGTGTAGTAAAATTGACAGAATGTTAGAGTTAGACATTATAGAAGAAGCACGTCCATCGGAGTGGTCTTCACTGATTGTCCTAATAGTAAAACCAGGAAAAATAAGGTTTTATCTGGATTCAAGAAAACTGAATAGTGTTACCGCAAACGACACATATCCTATGCCACACTTATAATGTTTATTGAGTTGACTGCATGCAGTTCGATGCGTGTCAAAGATCGATTTAAAAGATGCGTTTTGGCAAATTGCCTTAGAGAAAAATTTCAACCGAAAACAGTTCAACCCAAACAGTTCAACCCAAACAGAAAAATTTCATTCTTCTCTCTTTTTTAAAACGAACGAACGCGTTTTTTTTGAGCGCACTGCGTTTATTACACATTTTTTTATTACATATTACAATATATTAACGTAACAATATCATGAATTTTAAACTCGTTTGTGCGTCGAAGTCTTGTAATAATACAATCTCGTCATCCACTGCTGGCTCTGTGAAAACGTTTTACACGCTAAGTGTGCCGGGTTCACGGCCTCAGTTTCGGATGCCATTTTACGTAGTCTGGTCCACTATTAACAATATTATTATTCGGCACATGGAACAATAAAATTAAACGATATAAGCACGTGACGGGTAATAATATTATTAATGTATAATTCTTTTTACATATATTGCATTTATTCATCACCAAAATTCATCACCGAGAGGAGCCGAAGTTGATACACCCATGAAGTTAAGTGGCAGCTTATATTATTAGATATTAAAGGTCTGCATGAATAGCCAAAAATCGAAATTCAAATGCACAACGTTGAAAATGAATTGGGTGGAATACAATGCAGAGACAAAAATAAATTAATGAGTTCGGATGGTGTCGGTCTCTCTCGCACAACATTCGGATGATGATAAATAAATTGAATGAGTGAGAGTTAAGGGTTACATTCAAATTAATGGAATGCACGATACAACTATGCATGTTTACGTTTATTTGTCAACGCTAGAAAACTACGCAAACTCAGTTTTTACGCTATCGTCTTCAAACTTTGCACACCCCCTTCTTTCCTTTGCAGGCAGTATATAAGTCGGAACGGCCGGGATCGGACCGTCTGTCAGTTTCTACGCAAACTAGTCTCTCAGTTTTAAAGCTATCGTCTTCAAACTTTGCACACACATTCTTTCTTTTGCAGGCAGTATATAAGCCAGAACCGCCGGGATCGGCCGACTATATCCTATAGCTGCTGTTCTGATTGATATAACTGATTGATCGTTCATTTAACTGATTGATCGGAAACGGCATAACTTTGTTGTTTCGACATGCCAAATTTCATAAGGATCGGGCGACTTTATCCTATAGCTGCCATATAAGTGATTGACCGGAAATGCCATAACTTCTTTGTTTTTGAAGATAGAAGGATGGGACTTTCTACGGATTCGACTTTGGGTAAACTAATCTAATTTGCCAAATATCATAAGGATCAACCGACTATATAAGATCCGATATATAAATTATAATGAAAGCTGTCACTTAACTGCAAGGGAATATAAGCTTCGGCTCCGCCCGAAGTTAGCTTTCCTTTCTTGTTTCTATATAAATCTAAAAGGATGATAAATTTAAACTTTTTTTTCAGTACTCATTTATTAAACGTACTATTTCTGCCCGTTTTGATCTTGCTATTGTTGTAATTTGTATCTCATAAAATTTCATAAATGATTTAAATAATTTGAAACGGAGCGAGACAAAGTTACAATTTATGATGCTTATGCACTGAGATAAGGGGCCAGCGTGAGCGTAAAGAGTTGGAGCAGCTCCTTTAGCTCATCTTTCTTGGGATGAAAGCTTACCTCAGGGTTTTTAGGGCTTTCAGGGGCTCAGCTGGCGCTTACGTCTGGACACTCGTGGAGATTCATGGATTTTGTGACGCCAGCATTGAAGCCTACGGAGCATGTGTCTACATAGTTTCCAGGTCGCCAGGGGCTGAGAGCCGCCTGCTATGAGCGAAGTCTCGACTATCGCCTCTTAAGACTTTAACTATGCCGAAGTTAGAGCTGGCTGGAGCTAAGTTGTTGGAGAAATTGATGGCTGAGGTTCACAGTCTAGGCGCTTACAATAGGAAGTATTTTTGTTGGTGCGATTTTTCAGCCGTGTTATCGTGGATTCGAGATGAGCCTGCCAGGTTTACCGTTTTTGTCGCTAACCGCGTGTCAACCATCCAAAATCTGACGAGTTCCATGGAGTGGCGATATGTGCCGACGTTGGAAAATCCAAAAGATATCTTGTCTCGTGGAGCCCTTCCTACTGAGTTGATCGGATCCAGGTTATGGTGTCAGGGGCCGCCCTATCTGTAAAAGACACACGAGCACTGGCCTGCGACGATAGTAGTCGAGAAACCAGCTTTAGAGCTTCGCCCTTACATTTTATTGGTGAAGTCGCCATATACAGACCTCGTGGTTACATGCAAATATGTTAACTCCTTTCCAGCTCTTCAGCGAGTGTTTGCGTACGTCTATAAGTTTGGCAGACGGGTTCAGCATAAAGGAATTACCGTTCATGATCTCAAGGCGGGGACTCGCATGCTTTTGTGGGCAGTTCAGCGCAGACGATGCAGACAAAGGGAATGGTTGCCTCTTACATTTTTTGCACGGAGGGCCTGATTCTTGTTTCAGTTAGCCAGACCTGACAAAGCTCAACATGAATCGACTAGATGCTTGGCAACGCGTCGTCTTTTTTCAGCAGTGTTTCTGGTCCAGATGGAAGGAAGAGTATTAACCCTATTGCAGCAACGATCTAAATGGCGCATCCCTGTTCAAGGCATAGCAGTAAATGACATCGTGCTGGTGAAGGACGGAAACTTACCTCCAATGAAGTGGCCCCTGGCGAGGGTGACGGAAATGGTCGTCGGAGATGACGGAGTGTGTCGGGTGGCGCTGCTGAGGATGGCGTCCTGCTGCCCCGTCATGATGCTGTTGAAAGCCCATCTTCCAACGGGGGGAGTATGTTGCCGGAAAGAAGTTCAGCCGGCAATAATTTATGTAATTCGTGACGTCATTTTCTTTTATATTAATGTTCGAGTCTCTCGCTCTATTCTCGTCGCCCGCTCTCGTGCATTCGATCGGCCACCTGCATCTGCCGTCATGTGCTATTGTTTGTCTCGCTCTCTCGCGGGATCTCTCGATCGCTCCGCTGCATCAGGCGTTGAGCCGCGCTCCCGCGTCATTATTCTAATTCGGTCGTCAACCCTATTCAGTCACATATGTACATATATCATTTGTAGAAACCCCAAAGCAATTAAAAAAATTGTATCAATATCTATAAATCGAACTGTGCTTGTTGTGCTGTGTTTATATTGTTATATATATAATATTTAGAACACAAACTGAAAGCTCCCGAAAATACTCGGTAACTGAACACACACTTTGTCACTTTGCTCTACTAACAATCTTAAATCCTATATACTAAACGCCTTATCTATGCAACACTCTTCCTCGTAATTTCTTACTCTAATTCTTCTCGTTTACTTTCTAGGATCTATCCCTGCGATTCGAGCCGTATGTTATGCAGTACCGTCCCTCGGTCGGTTGGACGGGAGGTGGGCGTACGTATGCAGTGGGAACCGCGCGAAAAACAGCTTTTGTTGTCCCAAATCGACCCTATTTGTTTGAGCGCATGCCTTTTGGGTTGTGTAACGCACCCCAAACGATATGCAGATTAATGGATCAGGTTATACCACATCAATTAAAGTCTCAAGTGATGGTGTACCTAGTCGACCTATTGGTATTGTCTTCTACTTTTGACGTAAGGCAGGGTTGACTATCAACATAGTTACTAGTTTATTTGGCTTATCTAGAGTGGAATATTTAGTTTATGTATTATGTGAGGGCACTCTTCAACCGAACAACGACAAAGTCCGTGGCATATCAAACTATCCTGTCTCTGCAACGCAGAAACAATTACGACGGTTCTTGGGAATGACCGGTCGGTATCAGAGGTTCAAACAGAATTATTGAAAGGAAAATCGTTAACATGGAATGAAGAATCACAGAAATTTTTCAAACTTTCATTCAAAAGGCCAGTAACCAAAATCCGAATCTTAGGGTTTTTTCCTGACAATTTGTTCAAACGGTCCTTAAATGAGACTTACTTTTTACCAAGTAGTTAACTATTTTTTTAAGCTCTGTTTTATAAAATGAAAATATTCATACCCAAATTTCAAAATTATTCATACATAATTCCTATGGCTATAATATTATATACTAAAAAAGTTTTTATAACACAGGCCGACAAAATCAAATTTTTATTTTTGAAATACTCATGAAATCTTTAATTTTATACATTGATTTTTGTGCTTCTATGCCCTAACAATTTTTCAATGAAAGATTTTTGTTTCCTTATGAAATAAGTATTATTAATTAGTTGAATTTAAGGAAATGCTTGGTTTGGTAAGCAATATTTTTGACAATTAGGTAGGAGTTTTTAATATTATATTTTAAAAAAGTTATGAATACATAGAATTTATTCCATGTTCAAAACAAATCTCGTTTAAGATGTTAAAAGTCGTTATCATGATTTTATATTATATAGACAATATTTTTTTTTACGTTATAAAAAAATTATTACATTATAATTACATTATAATTATATTATATAAATTTTTACATAATACAGACAATAAAATATAAAAAGGTTTTGAAAATGGTTATATTGGTTTATTTTGAATTTGCACAAAATTTGATTAGAAATAATAATTTTTCTGCAACTTCAAGAGCGGGGCTGTCAAAAATTTTTGCTTTTTATAGCCATATAGCTGCTCTATCCACTGACGCATTTTCAAAATTGATAAACAGTAGGGAAGTCGATGAAGTAAAGCATTCATTCAGAAGTGTAGGCAAGATTTATGTTTAGACTGGTAATTCCTTGCCAGTTGTTGCAGTCGATGAGGTCTCTTTTTTGGTAGTTTGACAATGATTCATCTTTTTTATGCTTCCACTCATACACTTTTCCATATATGTATCTTTGAAGTGACGATGAAAATGTCTCGGGCACTAGTGGAGGCCAATATTTTGAGAATTTCGGCAGGTATGCCGTCGTCTTCAGCCGCTTTTTGATTCCTTAGTTTCCTAATTTCATATCGTATTTCATTATTGAGAGAAACGTGAAAGATATCCTGAAGGTGTTGAGGACAATGATTCTAAAGTCATCAGCTGATCTGTGAAGCTAATTGCCATGAAGTATTATCGCCATCAGGGGATTTGGTCTTCGTCAACTGTTACAAGTGTTCCACAAGTGTCGTCTGGGTCTCGTACGGGCTGGGACTGTTTTCTGTTTCCGGGCAGTTTACCAAAGTCAGTACCGAGAGTGTATGTTCTCGACCGCGCTTTCTGTTTTCTCAGCAAGCTTGTTCCACAGATCCTTATAGTCGGTCATAGCTGCGTACTTCACCAATTATTGTTCCACGTGCTGAATAAAAATATTTTTAATTTATAAATTTTTATACATGTAATGAATTTAGTCGTCACTAACATTAATATCAGATATTTTGGACGTAGCAGCAATGCGGGTTGGTCACCGTTTATTTACCTCGTACAGAGGTTTTTTTATTTGATATCCAAATTTTTACAATTGCCGCCTAACATTTTACTAGCACTGTAGCGTTATTAGCAGTCGGCATTCTTGGGGTTAGATCAGGAATGGGATTTTTGCCAACAGCTGCAAATTGTTTGGGATATTGTTTTTTTTTTTGAAGCGCGGTCGCCGCACGGCAAAGCGCCATCAGCTGTTTTTGGTCACAGGCAGTGGCCAGTTATTAACGAAGAACTTTTTATTTAAATTAAATAAATTAAATGCATTTCTTATATTTATTCTTTGGTTTTTTTATGTTCGCAAATTACAAAAAGACAATTGACAACCGAATATGTTTCTGTAATGCTATGAATATGCACCTTAGATCCACAGCCAGCACTATGGGTAGTTCTACTTATCGAACTATATCTTGAGTAATCGACATTTCTCAGATATGAACGATATATATATCAAAAGTTGCGTTATCTCAAAAGCAATCTTCACAATTAATATAAATAAGATCGTGAGGGCCAATTATGAAAAAAAAATATTAAACAGGCTTTTTAGTTTTTTTTTCAGAGTATTTCTTTTTCCTTAAAAATTTGGAAATTTGATCTTAAAACAAGAAAGGACAAAGAACATTTCGGGCGGAGCCGTAGTTGATATACCCTTACAGTTAAGTGACAGTTTATATTATTAGATATGCATCAGATCGGATAAGTATGCCCAAAGTGATATCCATAGAAAGTCCCATCTTTCTAACTCGTAAAACAACGAAGTTATGGCATTTCAGATCAATCAGTTATATGGCAGCTATAGGATATAGTCGACCGATTCCGTTACGACTTATACGACTGCCTGCAAAAATTGAAGGATGTGTGTAAAGTTTCAAGTCGATAGCTTTAAAACTGAGAAACTAGTTTGCGTAGAAAGAGACAGACAGACGATTTAATAACGTGCGTCGGAGTTTTGTCCGCGTACGTAAAATCTAGGCGTGCCAATATGGCATGAAAATTAAATACTGTGTTAAAAGAGGATAATACAGCAGCCGCTCGTCCTCTAACTTTATTTTTAGTCATACTGCCACCATAAGGTTCAAAAACTTTATAAGCTGCGGTGGCGGATTGCCTCCAGGAAACATAATTTTGCTTGCCGTCAAATTCTGGGACTGACTTGACCATGTCAAGGGGTTCATTACACTGTATCTCTGTTTTTAATTCAATTTCTTGAAATGTCTGAATTTATGGGGTGGTATCTTTACATTTAAGTGAGTTTAACTCCTTTATAACTGCGGCTAATTTCCTATCAAATAGTTCATGTTGCTTTTGAAGTGCCCCAGCTATGGCGGCATCCATACACGCAATTGTTCTTCCTGCATTCTTTGTGTCCACAGGTGGGTTTCTTGGTTTGTGACGTTGAGAGCGCTGTCTCGAATAAGGGCTGGTAGACTCAGTTTGCTGAGATATTTTTTGTTTATCTACTTTTGTTTCCAAAAGCTTCCTATATTACGCGAGAACCTCTTCGCCGACGAAAACTCTTCGTTAACTCTGTACATGGGTGTGACGGAATTGATTTCAGTATTAACTATTTTTTCCAATGATAAAAATATTAATTCTTTCTGAACTTTTTTTATGAGTGCTACAAAATTCAATTATGAGCTTGATGAATATTTTTTATTAAAAATTAAACACCAAAATACTAGAAAAGATTTATTATAAAAAAAATTTATTTTCTAAAAAAAAAAAAAAACTCGTTAATTGATAAAAGTTTTATAAAAGGGAATTAATAATGTTTCCTCTGTTAGATACTGGCCAAAATGTATTCTCTTAATACCTTATTTATTGGCAAGGAATTTAGACAAGAAGTCTATTCACATTTCTTATGATTATTATGTTGTCGCTGCTACTGCCACCGCCGTCACTGCTGGTGCTGCTGCTGTCTCGGTGCGAGGCAGGGGTAACCTTATAGCTCCCTTTGTTTTTGTTTTTTGTTAAAACGAATTGCAAGCGCGATGGAATTGCTTTTTTTAAATTATTTTATTGTTTCCAATTTACTGTGTAAATGTATTGCACTATGTCTCACGAGTATTTGGAACTCCGAATTATGTAAATTCATTGAACTGTGTATCGCGTAGGTTTGGTTCGTTGAGTTCTTTTTCACTTTGTATGTTTATTTTATTTTTCCGTATTTTTTTCGTCGCCGATTTTTGCACTTGTATTTATTTTATTTTTATGCCGTTTTTATTACCGGGATTTTTCTTAATTGAGTGCGGGTTTTTATCGCGCTTGGACGCCAATTATTAATAGCTTGGGCTATTATATTTATTTAATAATTTTCCTTTAGCCTGTTTAAGTTACAATTGTGTTAATTAGGCCTCTTTAAGCCTAATTAGCACAATTACAGCTGTGGAGTACAGTTTATAGACTAATTTAAGCCGGACTATCCGGCTGCAGCTTGAGGCCTTTGCCTGGTCGCAGTGCTATCGCTAAAAGTGCCGGGTCAACATTGGGTATCCGGTGACGATCACACGTTGCACGAGTGTTCTGGCCGGGCTCCGGGCGATTGACCTACAGTGCCCCCAAACTGGGTGTGTTAACTTACATGTGGCCTGCGGGTAGTTTTTAGCACATTTTTTATGATTGTGATGCTTAATACGGCTTCTGATTAGAATTCCAGTCCCACCATGTACTTTAGCATCTGGATAAATTGTTCCCTAGAATATATAGCCTTGTAGTTAAAAATTGTATTTGATTCTAAGGTGTGTTCTGAAAGCATTATAACATCGATATGATTCTCGTGTAGGAATAAAGCTAACTCAAGCTTATGCTGTAAAAGGCCGTTAGCGTTGCTCGTTGATATCCGTAGGGAAATCATTATTTTAATTGTTGTAAAACCAGCATTTGAATTAGTAGATCTTGGTTTCACATTAAGTTTTGCATAGTTATACGCATTAAACGACAAAGTTTTTTGTTTTTTTTTTTTGTTTTTAAGCGTTGCTTTTATTTATTGAAAAATCTCACTGCATGACTAAAAAGAGATCTATCAAATCATATATTTTTTTCATAAATAACTGTCATATTGACTGATACATAGTAAGACGGCCCTAAAAACGATGGGTTGGAAAGTCGTTCCGTCGCAGCCGGGATCCGCTAAAGCCCGATTCAATACCCGAGCGACGAAATTTGGGTGGAAAACATTTTTTTTTAGGACTCTTTTTGCTTCTTTCACTGCGATGATTCCCAGATCCCGGTGGATGTTTTCTTTACGAACATATCAAGGTGCCTCAGTGATAGTTCTCAAGATTTTTAATTGTGTGCGCTGTACGTCTATGTTGCTGCTGCTAGCGTTCCCCCACAGCTGGGAGCCATACGTCCATATTGACTTCAGTACTGAATTGTAGAGTAGTAACTTCTCGTCCAGGCACAGTGGCGATCGTGAGTTTGTGATCCAGTAGAGGTTGCTGGCTTTCAGTTTTAAATGCATTTTCTTGCATTCGATGTTTTATCGCCAGGTTAGTCGTCTATCAAGGTGGACGCCAAGGTACGTTACTTCGTTATCTTGAGGAGTCTGCATACCGTTTAGTGAAAGCGGAGGGCATGTTTGTCTATTTAGAGTAAACGTTACATGTTTAAACTTTTGTTCGTTTACTTTAATGAGCCAGTCGGACAGCCACCTTTCCACTACTATTAGATGATTAGCCAGTTGGCTTGTTGCTTGCGTTGGGCATCTGGAGCGACTAATGATAGCGGTATCGTCGGCGAACGTTGATGTTGTTAGTTGTGTGTTCGTAGGAATATCCGCAGTATACAAAACAGATAGACTCGGGCCGAGTGCGCTTCCTTGTGGAACTCCATTTTCGATGATGTAGTCGCCCGAAGTAGGTGCATTGCATCTCACTGAAAATACCCGATTGTAGAGGTATAATTCCTGTAGCTTGTGGGTGTTTGTTGGCAAATACGTTTTAATTTTGTGCATAAGTCCATTAAGCCAAACTCGGTCGAAAGCTTAAGATACGTCGAGAAATATAGTGCCGCAGTATCCTCGCTGTTCAAAAGCTAAGCGTATTTCGGATGTTAGTCTGTTCACTTGCTCGATGTTTCCGTGGTTTCTTCGGAAGTCAAATTGGTGTGCCGGGATAATATTGTAAGCTTCCAGATGTGGTATTATGCGAGTTAGCAAGGACTTTTCAAACAATTTAGACAAACAAGATAGAAGGCTTATGGGTCTGTACGATCACGGAATTGTGTGGTCTTTTCCAGGCTTCGGTATCATTATAATGATAGATTTCTTCCACTTTTTTGGGAAATTACCAAGATTAATGATCCCATTAAATAGTTCTCAAACGACTCTATAGCGTATTTTGGAAGTTCGATCAGCATCTTTGGCGTCAGTAGGTCAACACCGGGAGACATATAAACGACATATCCGTAAGGTTTTGTTGTAGGCGGCAAGGATGCTTTTTGGGTGTTCTGGCGAGTGATGCTGCTGAGCATCGTGTTCTTACTATGCTCGACCGCGCTTTCTGTTTTCTCAGCAAGCTTGTTCCACAGATCCTTATAGTCGGTCATAGCTGCGTACTTCACCAATTATTGTTCCACGTGCTGAATAAAAATATTTTTAATTTATAAATTTTTATACATGTAATGAATTTAGTCGTCACTAACATTAATATCAGATATTTTGGACGTAGCAGCAATGCGGGTTGGTCACCGTTTATTTACCTCGTACAGAGGTTTTTTTATTTGATATCCAAATTTTTACAATTGCCGCCTAACATTTTACTAGCACTGTAGCGTTATTAGCAGTCGGCATTCTTGGGGTTAGATCAGGAATGGGATTTTTGCCAACAGCTGCAAATTGTTTGGGATATTGTTTTTTTTTTTGAAGCGCGGTCGCCGCACGGCAAAGCGCCATCAGCTGTTTTTGGTCACAGGCAGTGGCCAGTTATTAACGAAGAACTTTTTATTTAAATTAAATAAATTAAATGCATTTCTTATATTTATTCTTTGGTTTTTTTATGTTCGCAAATTACAAAAAGACAATTGACAACCGAATATGTTTCTGTAATGCTATGAATATGCACCTTAGATCCACAGCCAGCACTATGGGTAGTTCTACTTATCGAACTATATCTTGAGTAATCGACATTTCTCAGATATGAACGATATATATATCAAAAGTTGCGTTATCTCAAAAGCAATCTTCACAATTAATATAAATAAGATCGTGAGGGCCAATTATGAAAAAAAAAATATTAAACAGGCTTTTTAGTTTTTTTTTCAGAGTATTTCTTTTTCCTTAAAAATTTGGAAATTTGATCTTAAAACAAGAAAGGACAAAGAACATTTCGGGCGGAGCCGTAGTTGATATACCCTTACAGTTAAGTGACAGTTTATATTATTAGATATGCATCAGATCGGATAAGTATGCCCAAAGTGATATCCATAGAAAGTCCCATCTTTCTAACTCGTAAAACAACGAAGTTATGGCATTTCAGATCAATCAGTTATATGGCAGCTATAGGATATAGTCGACCGATTCCGTTACGACTTATACGACTGCCTGCAAAAATTGAAGGATGTGTGTAAAGTTTCAAGTCGATAGCTTTAAAACTGAGAAACTAGTTTGCGTAGAAAGAGACAGACAGACGATTTAATAACGTGCGTCGGAGTTTTGTCCGCGTACGTAAAATCTAGGCGTGCCAATATGGCATGAAAATTAAATACTGTGTTAAAAGAGGATAATACAGCAGCCGCTCGTCCTCTAACTTTATTTTTAGTCATACTGCCACCATAAGGTTCAAAAACTTTATAAGCTGCGGTGGCGGATTGCCTCCAGGAAACATAATTTTGCTTGCCGTCAAATTCTGGGACTGACTTGACCATGTCAAGGGGTTCATTACACTGTATCTCTGTTTTTAATTCAATTTCTTGAAATGTCTGAATTTATGGGGTGGTATCTTTACATTTAAGTGAGTTTAACTCCTTTATAACTGCGGCTAATTTCCTATCAAATAGTTCATGTTGCTTTTGAAGTGCCCCAGCTATGGCGGCATCCATACACGCAATTGTTCTTCCTGCATTCTTTGTGTCCACAGGTGGGTTTCTTGGTTTGTGACGTTGAGAGCGCTGTCTCGAATAAGGGCTGGTAGACTCAGTTTGCTGAGATATTTTTTGTTTATCTACTTTTGTTTCCAAAAGCTTCCTATATTACGCGAGAACCTCTTCGCCGACGAAAACTCTTCGTTAACTCTGTACATGGGTGTGACGGAATTGATTTCAGTATTAACTATTTTTTCCAATGATAAAAATATTAATTCTTTCTGAACTTTTTTTATGAGTGCTACAAAATTCAATTATGAGCTTGATGAATATTTTTTATTAAAAATTAAACACCAAAATACTAGAAAAGATTTATTATAAAAAAAATTTATTTTCTAAAAAAAAAAAAAAACTCGTTAATTGATAAGTTTTATAAAAGGGAATTAATAATGTTTCCTCTGTTAGATACTGGCCAAAATGTATTCTCTTAATACCTTATTTATTGGCAAGGAATTTAGACAAGAAGTCTATTCACATTTCTTATGATTATTATGTTGTCGCTGCTACTGCCACCGCCGTCACTGCTGGTGCTGCTGCTGTCTCGGTGCGAGGCAGGGGTAACCTTATAGCTCCCTTTGTTTTTGTTTTTTGTTAAAACGAATTGCAAGCGCGATGGAATTGCTTTTTTTAAATTATTTTATTGTTTCCAATTTACTGTGTAAATGTATTGCACTATGTCTCACGAGTATTTGGAACTCCGAATTATGTAAATTCATTGAACTGTGTATCGCGTAGGTTTGGTTCGTTGAGTTCTTTTTCACTTTGTATGTTTATTTTATTTTTCCGTATTTTTTTCGTCGCCGATTTTTGCACTTGTATTTATTTTATTTTTATGCCGTTTTTATTACCGGGATTTTTCTTAATTGAGTGCGGGTTTTTATCGCGCTTGGACGCCAATTATTAATAGCTTGGGCTATTATATTTATTTAATAATTTTCCTTTAGCCTGTTTAAGTTACAATTGTGTTAATTAGGCCTCTTTAAGCCTAATTAGCACAATTACAGCTGTGGAGTACAGTTTATAGACTAATTTAAGCCGGACTATCCGGCTGCAGCTTGAGGCCTTTGCCTGGTCGCAGTGCTATCGCTAAAAGTGCCGGGTCAACATTGGGTATCCGGTGACGATCACACGTTGCACGAGTGTTCTGGCCGGGCTCCGGGCGATTGACCTACAGTGCCCCCAAACTGGGTGTGTTAACTTACATGTGGCCTGCGGGTAGTTTTTAGCACATTTTTTATGATTGTGATGCTTAATACGGCTTCTGATTAGAATTCCAGTCCCACCATGTACTTTAGCATCTGGATAAATTGTTCCCTAGAATATATAGCCTTGTAGTTAAAAATTGTATTTGATTCTAAGGTGTGTTCTGAAAGCATTATAACATCGATATGATTCTCGTGTAGGAATAAAGCTAACTCAAGCTTATGCTGTAAAAGGCCGTTAGCGTTGCTCGTTGATATCCGTAGGGAAATCATTATTTTAATTGTTGTAAAACCAGCATTTGAATTAGTAGATCTTGGTTTCACATTAAGTTTTGCATAGTTATACGCATTAAACGACAAAGTTTTTTGTTTTTTTTTTTGTTTTTAAGCGTTGCTTTTATTTATTGAAAAATCTCACTGCATGACTAAAAAGAGATCTATCAAATCATATATTTTTTTCATAAATAACTGTCATATTGACTGATACATAGTAAGACGGCCCTAAAAACGATGGGTTGGAAAGTCGTTCCGTCGCAGCCGGGATCCGCTAAAGCCCGATTCAATACCCGAGCGACGAAATTTGGGTGGAAAACATTTTTTTTTAGGACTCTTTTTGCTTCTTTCACTGCGATGATTCCCAGATCCCGGTGGATGTTTTCTTTACGAACATATCAAGGTGCCTCAGTGATAGTTCTCAAGATTTTTAATTGTGTGCGCTGTACGTCTATGTTGCTGCTGCTAGCGTTCCCCCACAGCTGGGAGCCATACGTCCATATTGACTTCAGTACTGAATTGTAGAGTAGTAACTTCTCGTCCAGGCACAGTGGCGATCGTGAGTTTGTGATCCAGTAGAGGTTGCTGGCTTTCAGTTTTAAATGCATTTTCTTGCATTCGATGTTTTTTCGCCAGGTTAGTCGTCTATCAAGGTGGACGCCAAGGTACGTTACTTCGTTATCTTGAGGAGTCTGCATACCGTTTAGTGAAAGCGGAGGGCATGTTTGTCTATTTAGAGTAAACGTTACATGTTTAAACTTTTGTTCGTTTACTTTAATGAGCCAGTCGGACAGCCACCTTTCCACTACTATTAGATGATTAGCCAGTTGGCTTGTTGCTTGCGTTGGGCATCTGGAGCGACTAATGATAGCGGTATCGTCGGCGAACGTTGATGTTGTTAGTTGTGTGTTCGTAGGAATATCCGCAGTATACAAAACAGATAGACTCGGGCCGAGTGCGCTTCCTTGTGGAACTCCATTTTCGATGATGTAGTCGCCCGAAGTAGGTGCATTGCATCTCACTGAAAATACCCGATTGTAGAGGTATAATTCCTGTAGCTTGTGGGTGTTTGTTGGCAAATACGTTTTAATTTTGTGCATAAGTCCATTAAGCCAAACTCGGTCGAAAGCTTAAGATACGTCGAGAAATATAGTGCCGCAGTATCCTCGCTGTTCAAAAGCTAAGCGTATTTCGGATGTTAGTCTGTTCACTTGCTCGATGTTTCCGTGGTTTCTTCGGAAGTCAAATTGGTGTGCCGGGATAATATTGTAAGCTTCCAGATGTGGTATTATGCGAGTTAGCAAGGACTTTTCAAACAATTTAGACAAACAAGATAGAAGGCTTATGGGTCTGTACGATCACGGAATTGTGTGGTCTTTTCCAGGCTTCGGTATCATTATAATGATAGATTTCTTCCACTTTTTTGGGAAATTACCAAGATTAATGATCCCATTAAATAGTTCTCAAACGACTCTATAGCGTATTTTGGAAGTTCGATCAGCATCTTTGGCGTCAGTAGGTCAACACCGGGAGACATATAAACGACATATCCGTAAGGTTTTGTTGTAGGCGGCAAGGATGCTTTTTGGGTGTTCTGGCGAGTGATGCTGCTGAGCATCGTGTTCTTGCTATGCTGATTGTAAAAATTAACATTTTGAGGCAGGGGTAGGCCAGTCCCAAAGCGCTTACGTATGTCACATTTTTGTCAGAGTTTATACAACCTAGTGAGGATCTGGCTACAGTGAAGAAGAACTATTCAGGGTTTCATCTGGAGGCTGAAAACTGTTTATTTTGGGGGCGGGTAGTAATTTCTCTCCGGTGGATGCTACGGTGGACGTTGTTAAAGATATTGCAGTGCTAGTTACTGCTGATGAGCGTAGGTCATTGCATACCTGCATTGGGGGACGTTCAGCGCTCTTCGGCTGCAGAGACATCGATGGTATCGAGGGGGAGCAAGAACGCGCTCTCTCGCTTGCAAAGTTTAGGAATTCGGTCAGAGCTTGCATTATTTTTGGATTATTTTTAAAGAGAATTTATTGTACTGAGAGCAGTTTCACGTCTAGCTCACGTTGACGTTCTGTGCGAACGTCGCTTAGACTCATTGTAATCGAGGTAGAATTAATTAGAGTTTGAATTCTTAGGTTTAATATTAACTGATTAACTAATCAATATAAACATTCGCGATTTCATAGCAGAAGCGTCTTTTCGCGTTATTGCAAATTTGTTCAACCAGTCACTGCAATTTTATGATTTTACTTGTATACTTGAAGATTGTATACATTTTTTCCGGAGCACAATAAATACACGTATGCATGAGGAGAAGGTTAACACTCAATCGAATGGAGCAAAATCTATGTATATAAAATTATTTTGTCTCGTGATACCGATGTCCCCGATGTTTTACATTTACGCTAATTTCACCCAAGTCAAACAAGTCGGCCGATCCTTATAAAATTTACCAGATCGGATAAGTTATGCCAATTCCGATCATTCAGTTATATGACAGCTATAGAGTGTGGATTTGGTACATTGGACTAGTTTGCCCAAAAGAAAATTAATAAAAGTTCCACATAGTCGACCGATCTCGGCCGTTCCGACTTATATACTGTGTGCAAAAGAAAGAAGGATGTGTGCAAAGATTAAAGTTGACGTGCTTATATCATCTCAGGAGGTAATCCTGATCAAGAACATATATACTTTATAAGGTCGGATATGTCTCATTCACTGTGTTGCACACTTTTGGCCAAAATTTTAACACGCTCTCCATGGGTATAAAAATGTTTGCATAATCAACAAAGTAATATCACTTTGGGGCGTAGCCGAAATGAAACTGGTAAATTCGACGCGAGCCTTAAGGCCTTGCTCGAACAGGTAATGATGTAAAAGAGGATGTCCGAAAAATCGGTGGTAGGGTTTTTACTCCGGAGCAGGAGTATGAGAACCGTAACCCGACCGTAGGCCAAACCGCCCCTCGTTGAGGCGGGGCAATGAACACGAACCAAAGGAAACACACGTTTGAAGGGGAGTAAGGGAAGTCCATGATATAGGTCCAATATGGCACAGGCCATTCTTAACGATATCGATTCATAGTTTTGCAAAAATTCCGCGGCGAAGCCGATCTGGCGCAGTATGCATACTGTCCCGGATGATGACTGATCTGAAATCAAGCGAGTTTTAGTATTAAATTATGCCGATAATCGGAATGTTCGTACTTAGGAATACCAACTGAGTCAGTGGTCCAAAGAGCCTGCCTAAGCCTTATTAATTTTGCTTAGATTTATAGAATATTCTTTTAAGGGGAGACACGGGCCACATAAATCAGTTCTTTCAACCACATCGGGAAGCCCAACCCCAAAATATTCGCAATTTTATCAGCTAATGGCCGGTACCTCTGGTGCCGCAAATCGCAACTTTAAGTCCTCGGGTAACGACTCTTTTATTCGGTCTATGTAATCCCTGGCTTAGAAACATTAGACGCTATCATCGACGATGATACCCTCAAAGAAATGAAAGCCCACATAGACAGAGAAAACGTTTTCTCATCTTATCTCACTTAATCAAGTTGCCTCCTTTAAAAAAAGTTGTTGTTCAACCATCAAGGCGTTAATTGATGGCGGAAATTCCAAGTCTGTCATGACTTATTAGCAGAGTTGGCCAAGTATATGGCCACTTCAGTTGGCCATATAGAGTTGGCCTATACTGCAACAGCTTCCACCGAGCGACGAAGTGTATGTCACTCACAAGAAAATTCAGACTAAGGAAAAACAAAGGTTTAAGGCCGAGGAAGTGTTAGAAGAGGAAAACGTTACGGTCGGGAAAATCTTTTCATAAGTCAGATTTGAGATACTAAAGTGCGGAAAATAGGACGGAAAATGTTTCACAATGCTAAAAGCACACAGATGACATTCTCAAAAACATGCTATATAAACTCACTATGTAACAAACTGTGTACATGAAGATATATACACAGCTAACATTTTAAAAAATATGCTAAATTTAAACAAGTGTAGAAACAAACTCAACCTTTATGTAACAAAAGGTTCACCTAGCCTTATACGCAACCGAGTTTCTTTTCCAACTTTCAACCAAAAACCCAACTCCTCCTAGGATGTGAGAACTTTTATGAAAATAGATTTAATAGAAATAACCGAACCTACAACTATAATAATAATCTCAATCGCTCCCGTTCCTTCATCAGCATGGCCCTGATCCATGCAATAGGGTCCGAACAGATCTACAAGTACGAGGGACCCGTGGTTCCCCTACATTAGGGAATCGTTCGGCGTATCGATGGATTTTTCAAGCTTGCCCACGTCATCGTCCTTAACCGTATGCAAGACCTCATCGACGATATAGAAGAAGAAGCACTACGCATCGCCGACCCCAGGATCAGGACCTTGATTCCACACTACCTGAAAGACACCACCGAAATCACCGCTTGCTCCATAGATTGGCTATGTTCAGCCTGGAAATGGCTCGCCGGGTCCCCCGACGCTTCCAACTGGAAGCTTCCAGGTCCACTTCAATGATCAACTCTTCAATACGACCCACGAGTCCATCCAACGCCTCAACAAAATCGGATGAAGAATTAACGCAATCGACGTGGATGTCCATACCACCACGGCTACACAAAGTCCTGATCTTAAAAGGTCTGATTAATGAGATAATAAGGACATGCCATCGTGCGCAAGCTGTGTGGTCAACTCGAACCCACTGGACCATGGAGAAGTGCAGAGGGGAGAAGTACCAGAATGTGGGTCGACCACTAGAATTCTCACAACAATCCATTTTGACCAATGGGACAATTATTTTCTACATCTGGGCCATGCCTAACGTCACAAACGGGGAGTATTGATTAATGCATCTACTTCCGTCAGTAGCCATTGGAAGACAGGTATGCACTGGACTTTGATTTAGTAGCCATGCACAACCAGAAAAAAAATACGCCGTTTCTGGGAATTGCCTGTCTATCGGCAACTCAACGGTCTGCCCAGAAAAGAAATTAATGAAGCTGGAGGAAGATAGCTGCATCTCTAGGCTACTGAGAGGAGGGCACGATTAGTGTGACAAAAGTGATTGCAGTCACAAACGTGACTGCGACAAGCTACGAACCAATTCTAGGATATGTACACGACTTGAGCATAAAAAATTTGGGCAAGTTATCTGACGTTTCCACCAGAATCACAATACCATTCTAAGCAGAAGCCGTAGCGGGTGCCCTTTGTCTCTTATGGAGAAAACTTGGAGAAAAAAAAAATGGAGATAACCGAGCGAAATCATCGCGCAGTTGGAGCAGCAAGTCGCCTCCAGCTCAAGTAAGTCCCTATGATTTGTGGGACGCAGCTTTAAATCTGAGAGACTAGTTCGCGTAAAAACACACATACAGAAACATTTTGGTCATTAAAAGTGGAAATATGATATGTGGGATGTTTGCATATAAGGATGTTTTCACTCGTCAAGAGGTTTAATAATTAAATAGTTAAGCTTCTTGTAACTTCATAATTTTTCTTATTTATAGTATTTTGTTAATATTCTTGAAATTATAAGATAATAAAAAGAAACAAGGAGTTTAGAATAAAAATGAGTTTCTTAATTTGAGTTAGTTACTTGTGAATATTTATTTATTTCTAAAACTTTAATATATATTTCGACTGTTTACGCAAATTATACATTTTATTATAAATAATTTAGTCATATTCCAGGTTCCCAAAAAAAAACATCACGTGTATAATGTAGAATTTAATAAATATTAATATTTTTTAAGGCAGATATGTATCTGTATAGACAACCCCTGCATATTTATATTTATAGGCTCTTATTAATATATATATGCATTTGCATATACGTCTTCACACAGCTGCGCCTGCCAAGGTGCGTCTTTGATACTTTGCGGAAATGTTAGTGTGGCTAGGGGAATAATTGAACACATCGTATCGTATTTTTCTTGGAAATTGGTTGCTCAATCCCTAGATGAAATCAATACACTAAGAGCTATACAAAGTAATGCGGGATTCTTTTTAAAGCTGTCTTTCCATTCTTTTATCACATAAGTCTTCCAATCCATCCTTTGGTCTATCCTGCAGTCTCTACTTTTTAAAAATGTTGTTAGTTAAATCATGCTGCTTCTATTTAAAAAATGAAGAACAACTTGAAGCTACATAGCAACTGTGCTTGCAATTTAAAGCTGTTTTACATTATTCTATTTTTTTGTTGTGTTTCCCGTCACTAAAAAAATATTCAGTTTGCCAAAAGAAGTTGCTGATATGACGACCCAGTGCTATAAAATGAACTAATGCCATTGATCAATTTGCTATTGGTTACTGATGATGACCCCTGGGATTGCTGCGGCTGACCACTGGAATATGTGGCAGTCGTAACTGCAGCAGCAGCAGCGGCCGTTGCCGATAGACTGGGCACCACGCCCACAGTGGAAGTATCACTTGCTTTATTTCCAGGCGACTTTTCTCCGGCAATCGTAATGATGACGGCAGCCGCTGCTGCTGCTGCTGAGACAGCTGAGGTCACAACCGTGGAGGCACTGACGGTGTTAGAGGCGTTAGTTTCCCTGAAAACGGCTACATCAGCTAGTCCACAGTCCACGTCTAGTTCTATTCCGAAGCAATTTTCAGTAATGCTTGATTTGTCCGTGCCAACTGGTTGAATCTGTCCAAGCTGGCCCGAAACAGCTGTTGATTGAGGAAAGCTGTTAGGAAAATAGCAGGGCTCTAAATATTTACTATATTTGCTAGCAGAAGCGGTTGCGCCACTAGCGAACAATCCAACGTTATCTGTACTAAAATGTGACTCAAACAAGTTGCGCTGGCTTCTAAACTGTGGGTACAGCACTCCCATGTTTGAATAATAAAAAGGATCTGATGAATTGCTGAGCGTTCCGGTATGTTGGTTATTTCCCAGTGCATTTGGATTCGGGGATATGGAGAGAGTTGGGGACATCATGTCCGAGCCGCTGAATGATGGAATTGAAGCAGTTGACGAAACAACGCCGTGTCCAGTGTGCATCTGTTGCTGCATTGCGCGTTGCTTGATATAGTTTGAGAACTCAGCTGGCGACATACGGTAGGCGCTGCTGGGAATTCATAAAGAAAATTAGGTTAAAGCTTAAACATAAAAAAAAGAATAGCTAACTTCGGGAGGAGCCGAAGCTTATATACCCTTGCTGTTAAGTGGCAGTTTATATAAAAAGAAATATAACGGATAAGATGACTGTCGGTAGATATATGTCGCAAATATAAGATCAAATAAAAACCCTTATTCTGAACCGGCACTAGTCTATTTTTATACTCGTAGAGAATATGTGTATATAGTATTCGTGTGAATATATGTAGAAGGGGGAAGGAATTATCTCCGACCCCATAAGGCATTTGTATTCTTGATCAGCATCAACAACCGAGACGATATAGGCATGTTCGTTTTTCCATATAAACGTGTGGATCTTAAAGACTATAAGAGAAAAGTCTATAACATTTTGCACAAATACTTATGTTAATGAAGCGCAGGTCAAGTTTGTTACAAATTTTCTCTTTTCATGCTCCCTACCTTCCTAGTTTTTATGCCAAACATTTCAAACTTTTGATATAATAAAGACATACATCTATATTCTGATTTTTTTTGAACGCCCGGACATCAGACACTATTTGAGATGGAATGTCAGATATGTTACATAGACTCCAATGACACACACGCAGATCAAGTTTTTGTGAATTTATTGATACACACTCATTTGCCACCAAAAATAAAATCTTCTTGTTGCGCTAGCTCAGAAAAGTTTTTTGAAAAAGGTGTAATGCCATTACAACATTTGTATCTCATATTATTTATTTTTTTTTTTGGTTCAGCCTGCTCGATTTTGGGTTAAAAGAGGTCATGTATTTGTCGATGTGTGTATTGTCCTTATTCATGGTACTATACCATTGGCTGCATTGTTCAATTTCTTTTCGATTGTTCAATTTATTTTTGTGGTGAAGAAAAGAGGTATTTTGGTTAGTGGCCAACAACGGCAGGAATTTTGTTTTTGGGCTATCTTTATATGAAGTGATCTGATTTTTATAAAGTAAAAGTTGTTATTTTTCGTGCTGGCTATAAAGTCAACTGCTGAGAGAAAGTAAAAATACATATCATACACATATATTTTACATGTATATGTATCTATATTATGCATTATACAAATTAACTAGATGTTTAATCCATATTTTATATTCATATTATTAACAATTATTGCTGCACTTGCTACTGTCACTGAGTTCCCACGAGCTCTAATCATACTTATTCCCACACTCGGACCAATTATCCAAACGGCGAGCCAAGCTTCAGTCAGACATAAACATAAACAAACTCCCCCTATTTGGTCAGCACCGGCGAAAACAATTTTAGACTAAAAATCCGCTAAAATCATGCCACCGCAGTTCCCCTTTTTTGGCATTCCAATTGCTATCAATATTTTCCATTCTGATCGCAGCAATATCCTTCGGTTAACTAACGTCGGAATTATCTTCGGAATTAACTTCGGGGAAGTTCTTAAAGAAAGCTTGAAAAGCTTCGATTCCGAGGTGACAAGCAAGATAATCAACTCAAGCTCGAGGAGACGAAAATAAGCCAAATATATTTTTTAATACAACTTCGGTACGGTAATTATAATTGGCGCCCAATGTGGGGCCTGCGTTAATTAAAATATCGATTAAAAAAAGATATTCGCGACTGCCATAACCCAAATCATAGACCTGAATATGAAAAACATTTTAAACACGTACCAGTGAAAGAAAAAATATAGGTATTATTTTTTAATTAATGCAAAAATAAAATAGCTTATTAATTTAAAAATACAACGTTAAAAGTTTCAAACATAATATATACAAGCGTCAAAATATTAAAGAAGACAGAGTGACCCCTTTAAACGAATATATAATCAGAAAAAAAAATAAAAAATCAATAAAATAAAATAAACTGGAAAATAAAACAGTTACGAAAAAATAGGGCTGATGTTATTCGAGGTAAGTAATTTTTCCCTCTATGATTTTGGCTGTTGGGCAGGGGGTGTAGTCGTTTATATTTATTCTGTTCTTGTTATTACGGGACTCAGTTACTTGTTCCCTTTGTTTTTATTAATTTACCTGTTGTGTTTAACGTTGGGAAGCCCCTTGCTGGGTGCCAACCGTAAAAGTCCCCCAGAATTAATGAGGGTACTTGATGCCTATGCAATGTATTTTCTAGTACCTGTCTTGTAATAGTTTTGCTCGGAGAAATGTAAGCTGTCTGTATGTGTATGTTTGCTGAGATTTTACCGGTATTTCTAGTGTTTCGAGATCGTTTGGGGGTTGATTATAGAATGTTCGATTAATTTGTGTACCAAAAATGCTACGCCGCCGAATTTGTTGGTGGCTATGTTTGTTAGTAGAGTATAGTTAACGGTGGTTGGTATGTGTAATTTTTGAAGGGCAATGATGTGAGGAGAGTTGCTTTTTATCAATATTAGAAGTTGGTTGTAATTAAAAGAATATCCTTTTTATTCCACTGGATTATATTTAGGGAAACTTTTGCAATGATGGTCAGAAAAAGTTAGGGTGAGGTTATTGGATTTTAAATGGATTTGCTGTCGCTGTTATTGGTGTGTTTGATTTTGGTTTAGGATTTGCTTTATAATTTGGATGGTTTGAAGTTAGTGGAGAGTGGGTTTGACTTATCTTTGGAGAACATTCTTCATGTTAAGTCCTTTGTGAGTTTTGATCAGTATGGTCCTATTGGTCTAGTGTCTGTGGTGTCGGTTTTGTTATGGTGTTTTGTGAGTGATTTTTGAGTGTAGTTATTTCTGTTGGTGTGGTGATGTTTGAAGATTGGGGGTTTTTCGATCCTGTGTTGTGGAGGTGGTGATCCTTGCATATGTGGTTCTCGTTAGGTACCCATATCGCTCGAAGTACATCCCTAGGGCAGTTTTGTGGTTGGCCTTCTGTGTAAACTTTAAGGCTGTGAGCTCTTGCTGTTTTAAGAATGTTGGAATGTTAATGGCCAAGGGGGCTGTGTTAGGGGTTGATTTTGGGGTTATTTGCCCAATAAAGGCATTTTGTATCATTTTCGCAGTGTGATCCTTTGGTGCTGTGTTTCTCTTCCAAGCAATTTGGACATTTTTCTCTGCTCTAACATATGGTAGCTGGGTGTCCAAAACGTAGGCGCTTTCTGCAACGTAAAGGGAGTGGGATACATTTACGTACGCAAACAGTTTCATATCCAATTCGTAATATTTCGTAATATTCATAATATTTCAGTTTGTGAGAATCAAATGTTTTTATAATTAGGTCAGTTTCAATAATACGTCGGTGGTACTGTTGTTGGTATTGTTGTTTGTGGATTGTCTGTTCATGATTTTTCTGACTTCAATTACTTTTTGTGGTTTTTAGCTTTAGTATTTGTGATCCGTAATTATACCCTTGCAGAGGGTATTATAATTTTGGTCAAAAGTGTGCAACGCAGTGAAGGAGACATCTCCGACCCTATAACGTATATATATTCTTGATCAGTATCACCTCCTGAGTTGATATAAGCATGTCCGTCTGTCCGTCTGTCCGTCTGTCTGTTTCTATGCAAACTAGTCTCAGTTTTAAAGCTATCGTCTTGAAACTTTGCACACACCCATCTTTCCTTTGCAGGCAGTATATAAGTCGGAACGGCCGGGATCGGTCGACTATATTCTATAGCTGCCATATAACTGATTGATCGGAAATGGTATAACTTCGTTGTTTTTTAAGTTAGAAGAATGGGACTTTGTATGGATTCTACTTTTGGTGAAATAATTTGACATGCCAAACTTCATATGGATCGGCCGACTATATCTTATAGCTGTCATATAACTGATTGATCGGGAATGTCATAACTTCGATGTTTTTAAAGTTAGAAGGATGGAATTTTCTATGTATTCTACTTTGGGCAAACTAATCCGATCTGATTTTTCTGAATTTCATAAGGATCGGCTGACTATATACGATCCGATATATATCTAATAATGTAAGATGCGTGTCGCCACCTAGCGGACTGCCACTCACCTGCAAGGGTATGTTAACTTCGGCTCCGTCCGAAGTTAGCTTTACTTTCTTGTTTTTTATTATTTTTGCCCACATTTTTGCCGCTTTAATCACTGAGCCCCCCTTTGCGGCGAATGAGTTGGGAATATAGAGAGGTGAAGCAAGAAGAGTAAGTGACGTAAAAAAATGATAGTAAAAAATAGTAAAAAAATTATAATAGTAGTGATAGTAAAAAAATTGGATTTTGTCCCACAGCGTGACAACCAGATCCAATAAAAATCCAATCCTTCAGCGCCGCACTAGCTGAACAGGAGCAGCGCTTGCGAACCACCATTGCCGCAGACTTCGAAGTTGTTCGAAATCAGGTCAGCTCGTTAACAGTGCAGGCACCCTAAGTATAAATTTATAAAACGGTAGTACCCAACCTTAACATAAAGTGCGAACTCAAATTAGACATTGTGAAAACGCACGAACTTTTAGTGGCAGCCACGAGGAATACGTGTCGTGGAGGCAGGCCGCATCAGATGCGTATGAAGTATTTAAGAGATACACCGGCAACGAAGCCCACTACGAGGCAGTAGTTATTATTAAAAATAAAATTTGCGACAACGCACGAGCGCTCCTCATGTCCCATAATACCGTATTAAATTTCGATGCAATTCTGGCTAGGCTGGATGCCCATACGCAGACAAAAAGTCCCTACGAGTACTACGTCAGAATCTGGAAATGGTTCGACAAGGCGATGCCGACCTCATGGCATACTATGACGAAGTCGAGAGGAAACTCACGCTCGTCACTAACAAAATAGTTATGACCCATGATCCGAACACGGCAACCATCTTGAATGAGGAGCACAACCAAAAGACCTCCCGACCGCGCTAGCGCTAGCGCTTTCAGTCTTTAAGAACCTAAGAAACGTAATGACGGCCGAGAACCTCTCACTTTGAGCTCCATTCACGGCTCCAGTGACGTTAAACAAAAATGCATAATGCGAATTTTTGAGCTAAACGCTCCATTCTATTTGTTAAATATGCTAAACACGTTGACACGTTAATGACATAGTGGTACCAAATCCGACGAATGTCATTCTGTAAAGAATAAAGGTGTAATCGACTTCTAACGAGGCGGTCACCTTCAACCTCGGTCATCGCCACCATTCGAACTAATAGTGACGAACCCGTCTACTCCAGATTATACCCCTACTCTATAGGGGCATCAGACTTTGTAAACAAAGAAGAGCAATGGCATAATTAATGGCATAAACGGTTAGTAATCGACTTTAGGAAGTACGAGCAAACAATTGCCGATCGCTACATTATGCCAAGTATATCCATGATTCTAGTGAACTTGAGAAAAGCCATATTTTTTATAGGCAAGAAATTCTTTAAAAACGAAATTCTTTAAAGAAAGCGAAGAATTTTCAGGCTTCATAGTCACTAGGGGGGAACAAAAACATACCCTGAAAATGTTAGAGCAATACAAGAGATCCCTGAACCAAAAATCTGGCTAGCTCAGGTCTTTCCTTGGCGAGCTATTGCAGAAGCATCGTGAAGAATTTTGTTTCCATACCATTAACTCACATTTTCAAAGGGAAAAACGGAACTGTCTGTAAAAATATGTCGAAAAAAATTCCTATTATGTTTGATGAAACTCAACGTAATGCGTTTGACCACATTCGGAATATCTTGGCATCAGAGGATGTCATATTGACATACCCCGATTTTAAATGACCATTTGACCTAACCACCGACGCCTCAGCTAGTGAAATAGGTGCAGTATTGTTCCAAAACCAACTACAATGATCTCGCATACGCTTAAAGATTGCGAACTAAACTACGCCACCAACGAAAGAGAATTGTTGGCGATAGTTTGGGCCATAGGAAAACTACAAAGTCGGCACTCAGGAGGTTCGGATCTTTACAGACCACCAGCCTTTGACTTATGCGAAATCTGAAAAAAGCACCAACGCAAAGATTAAGCGATGTGAAGCCTTTATTGATGAGAACAACGGGAAAGTGTTTACACGCCCGGGAAACAAAACCTTGTAGCCGACGCACTGTATCGGGAACACTTGTACAACCTAGAGGTTGAGGTTCAGTCCGATGCCGCCACGGCGCATAGTGAGCTTTCGCTCAGATACACCATCGAAACTACGGATAAGCTGTTGCTTATTGCTGCTTCAAAAACCAAATCATCTTGGAAGAGGCAAGCCAACCGCTTCGGCGAGAGTTCCATGTTTTCGGCAATAGAACTCGCCACATTATTCAGTTCAATAAGAAAGATTTACTTGTCGAATCCGTTAAAGAGATCATTTACGTCAGCATTGTAAACGCGATCCACTGTGATTTTCCGATGTGCCTTTATTGATGAGGACAACGGGAAAGTGTTTTACACGCCCGGACCACAAAACCGTGTAGCCGATGCACTGTCTCGGGAGCACTTGAACAACCTAGAGGTTGATGTTTAGTCCGACGTCGCCACGGTGCATAGTGAGCTTTTGCTCTCATACACCATCGAAACTATCCCCTAAATAATCCCCTAAACTATGCGATAATCCCTTAAACTGCTTTAGAAACCAAATCATTTTGGAAGAAGCAAGCCAACTGCTTTGGCGAGACTTCATTGTTTTCGGCAAAACTCACCACATTATTCAATTTAATAACAAAAATTTACTTGTCAAATCCGGGTATTCAATAAATACAGAAACAGTAATATATCAGCCACTTTGGCGCATAAGGCTTAAACGCATGGTCAGCATTCTTGTGCTGCCCAGCTACAGCCACATATGAATTTCTTTCGTTTGTATATTAGCAAGTATA
Organism: Drosophila atripex; assembly: GCA_035045925.1. NCBI lineage: Eukaryota > Metazoa > Arthropoda > Insecta > Diptera > Drosophilidae > Drosophila > Drosophila atripex. Next base: position 578,319 of record JAWNOP010000019.1, read on the forward strand.
TATAAGTAATATAAATTGTCGACGCTCGGCCGCTGCCCTCTGCAGCAACGCAGTCCTTGTATGGGAGTTTTAGAATAAGTAAAATTTTAACGAATGGACATAATGAAAATACCCAGAGCAGCGACACGACATGTCGCTTTCTTGAAATTGTTGATACATTCAAAGAAAATAAAGAAAATAAAGGAAACAAATTCAAAGTAAATAAAAACCTTTACATGGCGACCGTGACACTCTTCGGAAAGAAGATTTAAAGCATCAAAAGACAAAAAAATGGAGAAAACAACCAAAATATACTATCCGCAAGAGGCGGCTGTGGAAAAAAGTCTCAGTGAGTAGAGCAGTAACCTCATGCAAAAAATGAGGTAGAAATTAGTAAAAAAAAAATAAAAATCATGAAAAAAAATTTAACTTTTGAATATGAAAAAAAAAATCTATCAAAATTTTTTTTGAAATTAAACTATTAATCTTAAAATGATGTATATAAATTGAATATATTGAATAATTGAATATTTATAATAAAAATAATAATAATAAATATAAGCCCATAATAAAAAAAAAACCCGAACACGAGCCACAAAGCAAGTCAACCTGAACAATACAAAAAAACACACACTCAACCATGGGTTCAGAATCAGACCCCGTAATACCGATGCTCATTGAGGAGCAGATTGGAAGCAGCACAGCTATCTAAAGGCTGATAAGAAACTTCACGAAAGATTTAGCTGAGCGACAACTCAAGAAAGGTTACTTTGAGGAACGGCTAAGACAGGTCATGCATTTGTGGGCCCAATTGGAAAAGAATGATGCCAAGCTCCACGAGCTAGCACTAAGCTCTGATGATGAATACTTTTGATGATGAATACAAAAGCCAAGGCACTGAAAGATCTAGTAAATAAATATTAAGCTATATATACTCGGACGGAATACCATCAGGATCAGGTCCATCACAGCGTCTCAAAAAACTGGAGAAAGCCTTGAGCCCAAAGCACAGTCTAGGACTAGCCAACAAGTTCTAACAGAGGACCCAAAGATGACCTCACTGAAACGAAGACAAGAAGGACGGTTCGACGATCTCAAGGACTTCCTATGTAACCGACCTGAAGGAAAGGAAGTATCGTCTTACATCAGGCACCATATGAATGAGTTATGGAAAGAGATTGTGGACGACCATCATGACCTTCTAGATTTGGATCCAAAAATTACTATAGATGGACATACTAGCGATCGATTCCAGGTCGTGGGAGCGGAATATTTTGCTTTACAGGTGAAGAAAAAACCTAATCTCAACAGCAATTGGCGGACAGACCAGTTACAAGGATGCCTGGCAGCGGCTAACGAATCGATACCAAAATGAACGGCTGTTGATCAAGTCCGCGATCCAAGAGCTTTTCGTTCACCCCAGAACAGATGGATCAGTGGATCAGCTGCGCAGCTTACATGATACCGTATTACGAACGGTCGCCACTCCTCAACGCTCTCAAGGTATCAACAGACAACTGGGATCCAATCTTGATACATATCATTGAAGAAAGATTGGACCCATACACGCTGTCATTCCTAGAATTTGTTATCACCGATCCAACCACTCGACAATCTCTGAAGCAGATGTTAGAACACCCTGAGCGTCAGGCAACCCGTCAAGTAACAATGCGAAAAAATACGTCTACGATGATGCATGCATGTAGGCGCACTGATCAACCAAAAAAAACGTGGGACTACGTTGGCTGCTACGTGGTATTCCAACGAAAATGGTTACGAGGGCACGCAACAAGCCGAAGGATACAACAAGGAGAATAGAAATATCTTGGGTATCGTACCAATAGTGAAAGGTACACAACGGTTCACTAAGTCGATCCCACAACAACGCACAGTCGCATTGGATTGAGTCCTTCGATGGGTGGGGGGAGAATGTTGGCGCCGAATGCCAAGACATATAATAATGCACAATATATAATATTGCACAACGCTGCACATCTAGTAATAGGAATTTGACTCCGAGAAGAGCGCCAACCTCAAATAATAATTTTACTAAATTTTACTAAAAGAAAACTAAAAGATTAAATAACGTGGTTGATTATTATTAAATGTGGATCACCTGGGTTATTACAATTGCGACGAGGTAAATACCTTAAAAAACAAGAGAGGAAAGTTAACTTCGGGCGGAGCCAAAGTTGATATACCCTTGCAGTTGAGTGGCAGTCCGCTAGGTGGCATGCAAATTATATTATTGGTATATATCGGATCGTATATAGTCGATCCGTATGAAATTTGGCAGATCGGATTAGTTTGCCAAAAGTAGAATCCATGGAAAAACCCATTCTTCTATCTTGATACATTCAAGAACAACATTATAAGTCCATATAAACCATAATGACCTTAAATCTATCTTTGACGAACAGCTTCGTCAGTCGTATGGATGTATCCAAAATTTAAATTTTTCAATCTATGGCTTTCTAAGAGATTTTCAAATATATCTCAAACCAAACCCACAAATTAATAACATAAGCTCCAGTTGAATAAACAATCTAGAATTTGAAGAAAAAAATTCAAAATAATTCGTTTGACATCTGACCAATCCAATCATTAATAAAATGATCATCCAATAAAAAAAAAACCTCATTAAAATGGCTAAACAGGACTTGGTAGATAAAACCGAAAATCTTGCAGGAAATCTTATTCGTCTTCTGTAAGGACGAATCCGAAACTACAAGAGAACAAGCCCACAAAATTGGCGAGTTAGATAAGTTACCGGACATAGTGCGGACGCTTAGAGACTTTTCTGGAAACAAGACCAAATAATCGTCTTGGAAGAAAAGCGTAGAAAGGGTTTAGAAAAATTAAAAATAATTTGTTTGACATCCGACCAATTAAATAGGGACATACTCCAAGAGAATCTAGCTGGGTTGATTAAGGAAATCCTTAATCCAAACAAGGACTTTTCAAACTTTTCAGAACAAATATTTAAAAGGGAACTAGCCCACAATACGCTTTTCCCCGGCCGCTTAGAAATTTTTGCAAGAAACATGCGGAAACGTGTGGAAACAAGACCGAATACTCGTCTTGAAAGAAAAGCGAAAAAGGGGTTTAAAAATGTATGACAGTAAAAAGGGGTCCCCAAAATATTACGACATAGTTTTGGAAAATAGGAACAAAATCGACATTTTTGGATTGAGAGGCAATATCGAAGTGTCTGATTACACACTTTGCTGATAGGAGAGATCTAAAGACACTAGAATATCAGTTGTATGTAGTTAACCAAAGCAGCAACTCCATAGATGAATTTTATCAAGCCGTATATCAACAACTTTCTCTTATTTTGAACCAAATTGGAAATCTCTAAGCATCTCAGGGAACTATACAGGCCCTAAAAGCAGGGTCGGATTAAGCTCGCGGCAAATAGGGCAGCTGCTCCGTCAAAAAAATGAATTTCAAATTTTGAATATATGAAAACTTACCAAATCCAATTGAAAAATCATGTTTTATGTTGCGTTTGAAGTTCCACTTTATTCCTCAGAAATAAAAATATTGTGATAAAAGTATAGTTCTCACGAAAAAAACGAGGACTTCAGATTTTGGGAATGGAAAACGGAACTCAAAACAATATCTCTGTCCTTATTCGTCACGACTATACTCAGCAAAAAGCGCCCAATGTGAAGGCCCTTTGTTCATATGAAATATGATCGAAATGTGCTAGGAAAGTGTCTTTAGCTTAACTTAATTAAATATTGATGGCGTGCCAAAGAAGGATCAGTTATTATTATTAGTATTCAGAGACTTGTACGGGAGTAAAGTTCTGAAGATATCTTTAACAAACATCAAATAATATATATAGATATAAATATATAGTCTTTCGATTCATTATATGTATGACTTGTATGGTTGATTTATACGCTGAAGAACCGAGAAAAAATCTTTTCATAAAAGTCAATGCTTTTATTATTTAAGATTTTTGAAGGTTAGGGGGCCTCCACATTATTAGTGCCCCGGGCCCCCACACTTGTTAATCTTGCTCTGCCTAACAGTACTGTATAGAAAGAAAGCACTGTATACATTTATAAGAGGACTGAACGGCAGTCTTTCCTAACTTTTGGCTATTAAAGAGCCCCACGACTTAGGCCATGCATTCTTTGTATCCTAATAGAGAATCAGAACACTAGGAATGGCCAAACACCAAGAACCATATACCCTAGAAGAGATAACGTAGTACCCACTAAAGGGTATCCGCCTCAAGCCCTACCCCTAACGACCAAAACAAATTTCTACCAAATCTGAACTATTATCCAAGCCAAGTAAAAAAATCCGAAATCTCACCAAGTATATTTGAAACAACACAAAACCGACTTAACCCACTCAACCAATTAATTAATCAAATTTATCAGGAGCGCAAGCTTCCTTTATCCCCAACTCACCTCCTTGACCCCAACCAAAGCCAACACCCATGGACGTAGACCAGTCTATTCGTTCACGCCACGTTCCCCATGATAGACCCTATGATAACAATTTCGTAGGGAAACGACCACTGAGTAACACAAAGGTTCAAAATAGTATTATATGCAACGCCAATTCAATATAAATCCAGAAGTGGGTAAGAAACAAGAATATTTTCTATCAATGGAAGAGAATCGAATAAATGAGCTGGATGAAAAAGCTTAGGGGCAAGCGGAATCCTAGCAACAGGAATCCAGTAATATGTCAGAATTATATTTTTTTTTAAATAAACCGTTCCTCCTTACCCTATTTTAATCGACAGGGTCTCAAATCAAAATTACATTCAAGCGAAACTAGTACCAAACCCAAAACCCAATAGTAACAACTTTACAGAAAAACTTAGTAGGAGGAAATAATGAAATAACACAACATACAATGGTTAAACTTCCCAATATATCAAATACCCCACTAAAATTCTTTCTATTGAATACACGGAAAACCTTCCATGGAATGCTAGGTAACGACACTATGAAGAAACTAGGAGCAATAATAAATATTAAAAATGATATTCTGTTGTTAGAAAAGAATAGAAAAATTAAAATTTATCAACTAGGGGCACAAGATCGGAGCAACAGACGCACATATGACAGAAACTGAAAAATAAATAATTTAAATATTTACCGATACCCATAAAAACCTTTTCGCTGATCCCGAAACTAAACTAACTTACACTACCAGAGTTGTAGATGATATTAGAACTTCCTTCGATACCCATGTCTACGGAAACACTACCTATATACGGCATCGCTTAGACAAGAAGTAGAACAACAAATTCAATAAATGCTGCTGGATGGCATTATTAGACCCTAATATGGTCACTCTATAATGCCGAAATAATGCCATTCCCGAAATAGGCGAAATAATTGCACAACTAGGAAACCATAGATTCTTCTCAGTACTAGACTTAAAAAGTGGATTTCATCAAATACCACTTAAAGAGTCAGACATGGAAAAAACTGCATTCGCAGTAAATGGAGGGAAATACGAATTTACCAGATTACCATTTGGATTAAAAAATTTACCAGCCATATATCAAAGAGCTTTAGGTGACATTTTGCGAGAACACATAGGGAAAATCTGTTATGTGTACGTTGTCGACATCATCGTCTTCAGCAAAACAGAAAAGGATCATGCCGAAAACTTGAACAAAGTGTTTCTAACATTACAAAAAGCTAATATGAGGATACAAATCTACAAATGCCACTTGTTTAAAAAAGAACTAGATTTTATGGGATATAAGATTGTCGGGTCAGGCAGCAGCCACAGAATAGATCACTAAGATCACTAAAATATTAAAAGTATAGTTTGTAATATTTTCATTAATATTTTCGCTATTGTTGGCATAAATTGGAACTTTGTCTCGCTCCGTTTTATGTGCGCGCTTAATTGAAAATAAACATTATTATAACATTTGAAACAAAATAATTTTTTTTATTTGTATAAAGGTCATTGAAAAATCTCAATGACCAAACAACGATCTCAGAAGAGGGGAAAAAAAGCATTTAAAACCTTCCCAATACCCAAAACACTAAAACACATCATTTTTAGGAATGACAAGCTTTTATAGGAGATTTAATGAGGATTATGCGAAGATATCCAAACCTCTAACTGTCCTCCTAAGGGGAGAAGAAAGACGCGTATCCAAATACAAGACAAGCAGAATAGCCATTAACCTAGACAAAGAAGCAGAGGGTGCATTCGAAAAACTTAAAAAAACGCTTATCTCTAGGGATGTAACATTAGCGTACCCAGACTTCACGAAAGAATTCCAACTGACCACAGACGCATCAAATTTTAGCCGCCTTAAAACAGAACCATACACCAATAATATTCATATCCCGTTCCCTCTCGAAAGCCGAAGAAAGCTTAAGACATTATCTGTACGGATATTCGAAAGTGAAAATTTATACAGACCACCAACCCCTGACCTTTTTCGAATCACAATGTCAAGCTCAAACGCTGGAGAGATATTATCGGCGAATAAAGCCCCGAGATTAAATACAATCCAGGTTTAGCTAATGTAGTAGTAGGCGCTCTATCCAGAGCCCGACCAGAAATTAAATCAATCCATTCAGACTCTACAATCCGCAGCGGTTCCTCACATAATTTCGTATTCTCAGTAGAAGCCCCGATAAACATATTTAAAAACCTAATTTCTTCATTAAAAAAAAAACACTGATGCGTATCACTTCGAAATTCCATTTCCAACTTTCCATTGTCTTATAATAAAAAGGATTTATTACACATTGCAGGAAATCATATATATACATCGAGTCCGATTAGATCCCAGAATTATCAATGGTAAATACCATACCATACATATCAATGGTAAATAATACTTCAGAAGAAATAATGGAAAAAATGCAAGCTATTTATCCTACACTATTGTGTAGGATAAAATTTGTAACTTTGTACAACTTTGTAAGTAATAAAGTTGAAGATGAATCCTCAGAAACAACCCAGAATCCTATCACATTAGAATATAAAAGGGCCCACAGAGACGCTAACGAAAACAAAATACAAATTCTTAAAAAATACTTCTTCACACAAGCTTAAAGGAAAATTCAAGCAATAGTCGAATCCTGTCAAACATGTAGAGAATCCAAATACGATAGACACCCACCGAAGAGAGCTACCCAACCAACTCCCATCCTTAAGTACCCAGGAGAAATCATCCACATAGACATTTATATTACAGAAAAAAATAATATTCTAACTGGTCTTTACATTCTCAAAATACGCCCAAATCAAGATATTAAACTCAAGGGCCTCCGAGGACACTAAAACGCCTTTGAGAGAAATGCGGATAGCACTCGGCATGCCCAAGTGGGTAGTGGTGGACAACGAATGCGCCTTAAACTCTGCTGCGATTCGATTTCTTTTAGAAGATCAACTTAAAATATCGCTTCAACCAGTATTTCGCTTCAACCAGTAACGGTCAGTTAGAACGATTTCATTCAACACTTTCGAAAATCATGAGATGCCTTAAAAAAAACGAGAATATGAAAATTGACGACATCATTTTCAAATCAGTAAAAGAATACAATAGGTCCATCCATTCAGTAATAACGGAAGACATCGAAGACACGGAAGACCACGGAAGAGAAATAGAAACGGACCGAAATCAGTGAAAAAATAAAAAAAAAAAAACAAGTAGCCGCCCTAGAATACCATAATCAGGATAAAGTACAGCCAAAACAGTTTGAGACAAAAGATACAATTCATGTAAAAATCGACAAAAGACTGGGTACTAAACTTACTCCATGCTATAGAAAAAAACAGTAAAAGAAAATAATAACACTACAATTAAAACCCAATCCGGGAAAGTAAATCACAAGAATAACATCAGAAACAAACTTTCAAACTATTCATACCAATTTGCCTAAACCGGACTGTAAGGACTGTAGATAGTCCTTGACAATTCAAATTCACAAGTGATTTCACTTGAAACTGGACGTGCGGCCAAACAAATGGGAACATTCCAAATCATCCATGCATTCGACCTAAAAGAATATGACAATGGCATCCACCTACAAAACAATGCAATAGCATTGACCAACTTAATAAAGGACTAAACAAATTAGAACAAACAATAGACAGAAAAGAGCTATAGAAATCCTAAATACGGCATGGAAATGGTTGGCAGAAACTCCGGACCACCATGAGCGTGTCTGAGCGTGAGTGCTCTATTAAACTTAAGCAACGACACTTGCGTGAGCGCTCTACGTGCCTAATTTTGAGGAATTGCTACCGGGTACACTGATGCTGAACGGCTTTAATGGAATGCTGTCTTTGGACGGAAAGAACCCTAATCTTCAAGGATCCTTCATCATCCAGTACAGGATCTCCACAGTACAGATCGGCGAAAACACCAAAAGAACAAAAGACCTACACCTAAAATGTCAAATACTAAATAATGTTGAACTAGCTAATAAAACGCTAATTCCGGTCACACGCGCATTTGTTTTACATAACAACTGCAATAGAGCTTACACAATCGCATTGAGTGCACTGTGCACGAGATGCAATATGGTGCCGTGGCATCAATAGGGGTCATACGGATCGAAAGCCACGTGCGCTGAGTAAGCATTGATTATGCTTGCGATCGTGGGAAAGCCAAAAGAAAGAAAACACCCAAATATTTGCTCACTGAACCTAATGGCAAGTGCATCCACCTACAAAACAATGCAATAGCATTGACCAATTAGCAGCGAAGACATGGAATTCAGTTACAGCCATAACATCAGCTACCAATGACATCGAGGGACCCCAGCATTATTAATTATAAGAATCATAATTGTCATTTCTAATTATATACTCAAATATGTGTAAAAAAACAAAAAATGTAAAAAAAGGATTAATTTCTTAAAAAAGGATTAATTAATAAAAATGTTGTAACTCATGCTACAACTAGAAGACAACATTGTGGCAGAATGCGATGGCGGAATCCAAGCAGTCTCCAATTGCGCTGCCACCAATTTTGCTACATTATGCAAAAGGGCGCCTCACGATACCTGCGCCCGGCAATTACATGCAGGCGAGGCGGCTACTTGCTGTACGCGGGCCAGCAATCTGGAACCCTTTACAATCGTGGAGTAATAATTGCAAAAGTCCATCGACGAGTGGCCAACGATCTTACGTTATTTGCAATTTGTGCATGGTCAACGGCCTGCCACGGGTATCCGGTCAGTGATGATTTTTTTTTAATTCTTAAGTTCAGTTTGATTTTAAATTCAATAAAGCGAAGATCGCTAAAACCAAATCCGGCCATACCGTTAAGATTCATTATATGATAAATTGGTTATTGTGCCTCAAGGACCCCATAGTTTCCCCCATCGGCTTAGATCAGAAGGACGAAAGTCGTCGTTGAAGTCACCGAAGGCGGCGAAAGACCACACCTAACTTATAATTTATATTCTTAATATGTCGTCTGTCTGTTTCTATGAACGATAGTCTCTCAGTTTTAAAGCTGACTTCAAACGGAACGACTATATTCTATTGCTGTCATTTATCAGAATAATCGGAATTGGCTTAACGTTTTTGTTTCAAGCTTTATAGAAATTTTAATTTGGGCAAATTGATTCGATCTGCCAAATGTCATATGGATCGGCCGACTTTATCCTATAGCTGCCATATAACTGCACAATCAGAAATGATAAAAGCTGATGTAAGCTTTTTTTTCAATATTATGGTAAAATTAAAATGTATAAAAAACTAGAAATTAAAGTGATTAAAATTAAATAAAAAAACAAAACTAATATCGTTAAATGTTAATATATGAAAACGCCAGACATGACATACCTAAACCTATCCGAGTCAACGCCAAATCGAAGACATGTAACAAATTTGAATTATTTTCACTAATTTTTAAAAATTGTACACTCGTTTTAAACGCCTTTTTCCTTGGTTAATTTTTTTATTGATTCGTAAGTGTTAAAAATCCGAGCCTACTATGAAGTGGCCGTATGGGTCTAGTCCCGGTCGAGATGGAATGTATCGTGGGGCGGTGATTAGAGCTGCATCTGAAACCACCAAGCGCGCAATGCGTAAGCTGTGCCAATTGCCTCTTGCGGATAAAGTTGTAGGACAGGCCTCAACTGGGGGAGGATGTTGGGTCAGGCAGCAGCTATTGCATACATTCGCACCTAAAACATATATGTAAGTTTAGTTTATCTTACTTTTATTAATTAATTACGCAGACGCGTATATCTCTAACCACTCTAAGGGCCGGACCTGGGATTCGGCTTCCGAATACCTCATATTTGTTTCCCGGCTTGCCCCTTATACTTCTAAGATTGATATCTCGGCATACATCAAAGCCAAATCAAAGGCCGACAAAAAATATTATAAAAAATATTTGGGAAAAAATATTAAGAATCATACACCAGAAACACGTCATCTTTCAAAATACGTGTACCCGTGCAGATGTTCAAGACGATTTGTTCCGTCAGCTTTTTATTTTTTTTTTAAACGTTGCTTTTATTTCTTGTATCTTCTCTTTGGGAGACTTACAAGAGGTGTATCAAATCGTATATTTTTAGCTTAACTAACAGTCATATTGACTGATGCAGAGTAAGACGGCCCTAAAAATCGGTTGCTGGGTTGGAAGGTCGTTGCGTCGCAACCGGGATCCGCTAAAAACAGTTTTTTTTTGTAGGACTCTTTTTGCTTCTGGATTTCGTCTTTCACTGCGACGTTGCCCAGACCCCGGTGGATGTTTTCGTTACGAACATACCAAGGTGCCCCAGTGATAGTCCTCAAGATTTTTAATTGTACGCACTGTATGATGTCCATGTTGCTGCTGCTCGCGTTCCCCCACAGCTGGGAGCCGTACGTCCAGACTGGCTTTAGGACTGAATTGTAGAGTAGTAACTTCTCGTCCAGGCACAGTGACGATCGTCAGTTTATGATCCATGGAGGCTTCTAGCTTTCAGTTTTTGGTGCATTTTCTTGCATTCGATGTGCTTACGCCAGATTAGTCGTCTTTCAAGGTGGCCAAGGTACGTTATTTCGTTATCTTGAGGGATTTGCATACCGTTTAGTGAAAGCGGAGAGCATGTTTGTCTATTAAGTAAACGTTATATGTTTACACTTCTGTCCGTTCTCACTGAGAATACCCTATTGTAGAGGTATGATTCCAGTCCAATACGTTTTAATTTTGTGCATAAGTCCATTAAGCCAAACTCGGTCGAAAGCTTAAGATACGTCGATAAATATAGTGCCACAGTATCCTCGCTGTTCAAAAGCTGAGCGTATTTCGGATTTTAATCTGTTCACTTGCTCGAAGGTTCCGTGGTTTCTCCGGAAGCCAAATTGGTGTGCCGGGATAATATTGAATGCTTCCAGATGTGGTATAATGCGAGTTAGCAAGAATTTTTCAAACAATTTAGACAAACAAACAAGGCTTATGGGTCTGTATGATGACGGAATTGTGTTGTCTTTTCCAGGCTTCGGTATCATTATAATGATAGATTTCTTCCACTTTTTTGGGAAATTACCAAGATTAATGATCCCATTAAATAGTTCTCAAACGACTCTATAGCGTATTTTGGAAGTTCGATCAGCATCTTTGGCGTCAGTAGGTCAACACCGGGAGACATATAAACGACATATCCGTAAGGTTTTGTTGTAGGCGGCAAGGATGCTTTTTGGGTGTTCTGGCGAGTGATGCTGCTGAGCATCGTGTTCTTGCTATGCTGATTGTAAAAATTAACATTTTGAGGCAGGGGTAGGCCAGTCCCAAAGCGCTTACGTATGTCACATTTTTGTCAGAGTTTATACAACCTAGTGAGGATCTGGCTACAGTGAAGAAGAAGTATTCAGGGTTTCATCTGGAGGCTGCAAACTGTTTATTTTGGGGGCGGGTAGTAATTTCTTTCCGGTGGATGCTACGGTGGACGTTGTTAAAGATATTGCAGTGCTAGTTACTGCTGATGAGCGTAGGTCATTGCATACTTGCATTGGGGGACGTTCAGCGCTCTTCGGCTGCAGAGACATCGATGGTATCGAGGGGGAGCAAGAACGCGCTCTCTCGCTCGCGAAGTTTAGGAATTCGGTCAGAGCTTGCATTAGTTTTGAGAGCACTGAGAGTTCTGAGTACTGAGAGCAGTTTCTCGTCTTGCTCACGTCGACGTTGTGTGCGAACGTCGAGGTTGTAATCGAGGTTGAATTAATTAGAGTTTGAATACTTAGGTTTTATATTAACTGATTGACTAATCAATATAAACATTCACGATTTCATCGCAGAAAGCGTATTTTCGCGTTATTGCAAATTTGTTCAACCAGTCACAGCAATTTTGTGATTTTACTTGTATACTTGTAAATTGTATACATTTTTTCCTGATCACTATTAATACACGATCTATTCACTTTCTCGATGGTTGCGTGGTTTCTTCGAAAGCCAAATTGGTGTACCGGGATAATATTGCAAGGTTCCAGATGTGGTATTATGCGAGCCAGCAAGCGTTTTTCAAACAGTTTAGACAAACAAGAAAGAAGGCTTATTGGTCTATACGATGACGGAATTGTGTGGTCTTTTCCAGGCTTTGGTATCAATATAATGATAGATTTCTCCCGCTTTTTTGAGAAATAGCCATGATTAATCTAAATTGTTAGCAATTCCGAAGCTTTTCGAAAATCTTATCACTCCATATTTGCAACACCTATGTAGTTCATTTATGAAGCGCCGCTCCACCACCACCAACTTATTGGAGCTAACATCTATTGTCACGGATGGGTTCCGGAATGGCTTACAAACAGACGTCATTTACACTGACTTCAGTAAAGCATTTGATTCTGTTAACCATTTGCTTCTTATAAGTAAACTCAGTCTTTTGGGACGCCCAACTGATCTCCTTATCTAAATTTCGAGCTACTTATCTGGAAGAACCCAACGTGTCTTCTTTAAAGATGTTACCTCGCGTACGGTCCGCGTCACATCTGGGGTGCCTCAAGGAAGCCATCTTGGACCCTTACTTTTTACTTTGTTTATTAATGACTTGCCCCTTGCCTTAACTGACTCACTAGTACTTATGTACGCTGACGATGTTAAGCTTTGTCTTCAATATAGATCTACTAGCGCCCAATCTAGACTTCAATCCGATTTGGATAAATTTCAAAATTGATGCTTAGCAAATGACCTAAAGCTTAATGGATCGAAATGAAAACTCATGTCATTTTATCGATCTAGCCCTCACCAGGCTACGTACTTTCTCTATGGAATCGCCTTAGAACGTTTAACTCAGGTTAACGATCTGGGAGTCCTATTAGATTTGAAACTTAAATTTACCGACCATATATCCACCATGGTTAATAAAGCTATGGGTGTGCTTGGTTTTATTATAAGATGGTCAAAAGAATTCAACGACCCATACATTACAAAAATTTTATACACATCATTGGTCCGTCCGATTCTTGAGTATGGATCGTGTGTCTGGAGTCCACAATACGGAGTGCACCAAGATCACATAGAATCCGTACAAAAAAACGTTCTTATTTTCGCATTTAGGGAACTAAATTGGGATGCAAGCCTTCACCTTCCCTCCTATCATAGTAGACTTTTATTAATGAACTTACAACCATTAACAAACCGTAGAACGATGCTGGGTGTCATGTTTCTATTTAATCTTATTAATGGTAATGTAGACAGCCAACATTTATTAACAGGCTTAAATTTCAGTTTATTTCTAAAATTTCATGAAATTTATAGACAGTTTTTTTCAAATAATAGAAATTTAAGAAATCTCAAGTCGTGTATACTATTAGAAGATATAAATGATAAAGAAAAAAATTCTAAAGATAATTGAAAACGAACACATAAAAAATAATCACAGAGGTATTAACGAAATATTTGTACCTATAAGAGAAAAATACTACTACCCAAATATGAAAAAAGTTTTTCAAAGATATATTAATAATTGTAAAATATGTAACTTAGGTAAATACGATCGGCAACCTATAAAATATAATTTAAATATAACAGAAACGCCAGACAAAATTTACGTTATAATACATATAGACATTTGGTACCCTAAAGGAAATATAATGTATCTCACGTCAATTGACAAAATGTCTAAATATGCGACGGCTCAAATATATTAAAGATAGATCCTGGATCTCTTTGCTTAACGCGATAAAATAAAGAATTCAATACTTGGGGAAGCCAAAGAAGATCGCAACTGATAACGAATTTAACATAGTTGTAATTAAGCAATTTCGCCTGGAAAATAACATAGATGTGCACTTTACAACTCCTTACAAGAAAACCGGAAACTCGGACGTGGAACGATTACATCTAACACTAAATTAACATATTTGATATATAGATTGTATAACGCGGATCCAAACAATACTGACACAGTTCAAGATAATGTCCATAAAGCAATTATAACTAAATGGTATCTAATGAAAACCCAACCATAAAAATTTATAAAGATCATGTAAAAAGAAGATATAAATACCAAAATGAAAATGATACAAACTAAGAACCTTTTTTGTATACACCTATTCAATATTTAATCCACTGAAAATTATAATAATATTGTCGAAACTTGTGCTGGGGGAGTCATGTACATCCGTACATACACTAACTTTAAGCTTATTATGTATGTACACGTCAGCTAAGCTTTCACTAAAAAGCCTGAAGCCTAGCTTATGCTGAGATTAGTAATTAAGCAGACTGGGAACAGTACGCATGTACAAATAAATTAATTATAAGACTAAACTGAAGTCTTTATTTCCTGAGAACCTTTTTTACTCGACAAAGAAGTCGAAAGAGGAATTACATCGAATACCGTCACTATCAGCCTATAACCGACTAAGAAGTCGTGGCTGAAGGCATCGATCTACAAACTTCATAGCTGAGACGAAGAGGTCTTAACTTTCCATCTAACTATATTACCCCATATCTCAAAACACACCACAAAATTCCGACTCATCCATTCGGTTTTCGAGAAAAACATGGAACCATCGAGCAAGTCAACCGCATAGCTTCAGAAATCCGAAATGCATTCAAACAAAGGGAGTACTGCACTGCGATATTTCGTGTCACAAGCTTTCGACAGAGTATGGTTAGAAGGTTTAATGCACAAAATAACAGAAATGCTCCCAATCAACACTCACTAACTTCTGAAGTCATACCTTTACAACAGGAAATTCTCAGTAAGATGTAATGCTGCCATGTCCGATGATTATCCACCATCAGAGCCGGAGCTCCTCAAGGCAGCGTGTTAGGGCCAACACTCTACCTTATCTACACTGCGGACATCCCAACGAGCATGCAACTAACCACATCCACTTTTGCTGATGACATAGCGATCCTAAGCCGATCGAGATGGCCCAAAAAAGCAAAGGAGCAACTTGCTAAGCTCCTGGTGGCGGTGGAGAAATGGCTATTCGACTGGCGAATCAAAGTTAACGAACTAAAATGCAAACACGTAACGTTCACACATAGCAGGCAAGACTGCCCTCCACTTACTCTAAACAACACAGTGGTTCCGATAGCAAATGAAGTAACATATCTTGGGTATACCTTTATACACGTCTTACCTGGCGCAGCCACATCGAAGCCAAGAGAACACATTTAAAGCTCAACGCCAGCAGTCTCCACTGGCTTATCAGCAGCCTCCGAGTTTCCAGCAGTTCTCGTCTTCGCCGCAACGACCAGCCTAATTATTAGGACCATGTAGCCTCTATTCAGTTAGATAATGTATTATTTTAAGATTTGGAACCTTATTGTTAGACTCAAAAAGAGATGATCCAATAAATAAAAAAAAAAAATTTAATTAAATTAAATCGTTTAAATTTAAATTAAAAAAAAAAATTAAAATAAATTATTATATTATAAAAAAATTTAAATAAATTTAAATAAAAAAAAATTTAATTAAAATTTAAATTAAATTATCGATTGAGAGTTGCCACTTCGATGTAGCATCGACCAGCTGATCGAGATTCAATCTGGTCCGTCTAAGAGACGGTACGAAATATCGCGAGAGAGGGCAGCCGGTCTTTTTGATGGGAGACCTGAGAAGAAAAAGTAAGCGTAAAACGTTTTACAACGCCGGGATATTCACACGCGGTCTTGAAATTTCGGTACCGAACTTGGCAGAGAGAAAAAAAGAAAAGCTGCTAATCCGCGGGATTGTGGACAACCAACTAAATTACCGCGAGTGCGCAGGCTTCAACGGCAGGGAAGAAAGTTTTCCTAAGGAATCACGTGGCGATAGGACCACAATTCATGGGAAAAGGCCTCGACTCGGAAAACTGCACGGCTAATGTGGCCGATTCGCACGTAACCTCAACGGAGGTCCGCCCGTGTGGAGCTTGGAATTATCCCAAACTGAGACAGTCTTCCAAGAGGAAACGGGAAAACGCCCACGCTACGACGTTGGAAATTGCCTAATTCGGAGAGACGAAGCACTAAGAAGAGACGAGCACTGGAAAAAAACGACGAGGAAGATCTGAGCGAGGGAAATAGCAGATACAGCGGGAGAGTCGCGGAAAGAGGATACGGCGTGATGAAAATAATGGAATGCAAAAAAACAAAAGAAATGCGAAAGTCAAGAGATGCAGGGTTTAGTCACATAGAAAAGTTTGGAGAACAGTGGGCCGGCGCCTAGCCCAAAAATGGGATTGCTAGAAAAGTTGTTCAGTGTAGCATAAAAGGGGTATAAGAACATGTAGCATTAAATTTTGTACAACTCAAAGAAAGTTATCTTTCGTAACGTAAGTAAGTTGAAGCAATTAGCATTCAAAGCGCAGTTTTTTTTATGCATAACTTAATAATTTAATGTTCCAGCTTGGGGCCACAAAGATTCCAAGAATAATAATGTTACCCATTTGATCAGCAATGGAAGGCCTTTCGGCGCGGAGGGACTGCATGTAAGTGTCTCTTACCCAAACATAATGATTTTTAAGATATGCTATCAATAAGCGAAAACTCCCAGAAGATGAAAAAATAATATAATAAATAAAGAAAGCGAAAAAATTGCCATGTCCGTAAGAATTTCCTTCCTTGAATACTAGTTTACTGCAAAAGAATACGTTACTATTAGTTTACTTTGCTTAGTTGGTTAATACATCGTTAATACATGCGAACTTTACCAATATAATAAATCAAATTATAGCGTTTAACATGGAAGAATAGTGGTCTTGTGAATTCGGTGGATATGGGTAATTAATAGCTTGCCATTGATTGGATGTAGGGGATCTTCACGATACAATCTGCCAAATAGAAGATCCTAGGTTGGGTGGGTAAAGTCAGCCGGAGATAAACAACATCTAAGACTCCGCGATTTAAGGTTTTTTCTTTTTTACATTATTCTTCCCCGGTTTCCCTCACCTTTGGTCACACGTGGTCGACAACGTGTGTATACAGCTCCCCTGCTATAATGGATCCCATCTCAAATTGTGTGCATTGCTACATACCGAACGAGCCCGATAAAATTCCTATTTTCCTAGGATCCCTCGTTTGTGAGAACTTCCGAACCCCTATCTTCATCAAGGTTAGGCATATTAATCAAGGTTATTCCACCTTGGTCCGTCCGTCCCGCCCCCTATAAAGCATTATATTACATAAATTTGGCCCCTAACGTGGGGCAACCGCTCTTTAACGAAAAATTAATTCCTTTCGTAGACACAGGATAATTTCGCGTATCACGTTGTCAGAGAAATCCGAGATAAGGAGATAGAGCTTCCTCTATATTAGTTGTCTAGGATAGAAGTTCTAGCAATGGCAACAATAGCTTACATGTTTTCATGCCAAAGGACAACAAGCACTATCTTATTAATACTTATTTGGAATCTTACGTATTTGGCTCAGACCGGATGCCTTTCCAGTAACTAATTAGTAAAATTTTATTTTCCGATAGAATATCTCATTTTCATAAAGGATCCAATGGTTGTACAGAAGAAAATTATATGGACACCTATGTTGACTGTGTAGTATATATGTATCTGGAATTACATCTGGAAATCTGGAATTTGTGAATTTGTACCGAACAAAAAACATCCGAATACAAAGGATAAAAGTTTGTATTAACTTTCTTGTGAAGTTAGTTTCAATAAAAAAATAAAAATTCCAATAAAGTTCAAAAAATAGTACAAATCCATACAAAAAAAAAATATTTATAATTTCACGTTTTTAAATTAGAATTTTCGAAAAAAAAATTTTATCTCTTTTTTAATTTAATTCTAATTACAAATACGTATGTTTTTATGTTTGAAGATACACCAACTTTATCGTTAAGGAAAGTCTCAAGCTGTAACTTACTGCCTCTGTAGGGAGTTTGGTTTATATAGGTATCGGATAGGTTCCATAATGAGGAAGCCGAGAGGGCTGCTTAGGGATCTGACCGATCAATAGTTCTCTTTATCTAATTACTCCTAAAAGACAAGTGCGTTCTTTCTCTTGAATGTATTTATTTTTTATTACTTTTGAAATTTGATTTTATGTCTGGCATCCAAAATTTTTTATTGATTTTGGACGTGGGAACGTCCCTGAATTTGGGGTTGATATTCAATTGTTTAGTCTAGTAGTGTGGAGTTTTATGTTTCGTTTTTTATAATTTCTTCTGGTCTCCTATTCTTGTCTTTAATTGCTAAGCCTGCTTGTTTCTAAGGGTGGTGTCTTGGGTGTTAGTAAGATCAAATGATCCTCAAAACGTTATGGGAAACTGGCTACTAGTAAATGTGCATATTAAATGTGTAAATGTAAGTGTGGCGTGGATGTATGCATACACATAGGCTTAATTTCTACTGTGGATATGTCACTATATATATAAATAAATAAAACAAACCAATAAACAAAACCAAAAGATATCATGCCACTAGAACACGGTCCCATAAATCAGGCAGCAGGTAATGCTGAATCGATTTTAGCAGCAGATAACGATTGTCTGATCTGTTTTCAGATATTGACTAATACAGAACCGTAGTTAATGATACCACAATATCCATAAGAATGGTTGCCCATGTTGAATGTCCCAATTGTGTGCAAGCTACCAGTCTTCAAAGCTTACAGCTTGTGGCAGGTGATTCAACACACAGACGAAATGAAATATCACCTAATCCCAACACAACCATTTGTCCACCCGCCGTTTATGGTAATGCGCATAGAATGGTGACGAGGAATTATGCGATCTGTCAATTAAACACTCAGGCCCCAAATGATGACCAAAATACTCAAGGTATGGTCAGAGCCCAAATGCGTCAAAGCAGGTCATCGATAGACGGAGAAGAGAACGCCCTTATCGCACAGGAAACTCTCAAGACTGACCAGCCATTGACTATACCCACATACAAAATATGATCACGGCATAACAGTAAAACAATTTATAAATCGGGTAAAAACCTTAACCAACACGACGATTGATTACGATTTCAAAGCGTTCTGAAAACATTTACATATTCTATTTGTTGGTCCGGCCAGGGATTGGTACTGGAGGTATCACAAGCAAGTGCCTGAAATAACATGGCAGAATTTCTGCGTCGCCCTTAAACTACAATATTTCATTCAGAGTTCCGAAGCAAAGAAAATATTCGCTCCAGAAAGCAGAAACAGGGATAGCCGCTAATTTTTTCGATGCTGTAGTTTCCTTAGTCAGGAAAAATTACTGGAAATAATTAGAAATAATTTTCTCCCGGAAATTTGTCAGCAATATCAACCAATATACTCCCTTAGAGCAGAAAACCGAACGCAGGGTGCAGCAAAGAAGACCATGCTGCCCCCGAAATATAAAAAAGTAAAAGTAAAAAATACATAAATGCAAAGAGGAGAACAGCCACCAGCTTATTGATTTCAAGGATCATATATTTTGCTCCTATCATGAGCGATTAGCAAACTATTTGGAAGTAAAAAATATAATTTTTCTAGACGATATTATTGCTAAAAACGTTAAGAAGAATTCAAGACTATATAAGAAAATTAAGTCTAACCATAATTTTAAAATTATAATGAGTTTGGCTTATTAGATAAAGGAGCCAGGTTTTATAGGATCGGATCTCGCCTCTGAATCCTTTCAAGATAGTGATGGATATAAACTAATTAAGTCACGCGTTAAAACTGCAGATGGAAAATAACAGCAGGTTAAAGGTGTTTTGAATGTAAGGATGAAATATCAAAATTAAGAAAAGGAAATAAAGTTATATGTTATTCCCTCGATTAAACAGAGATTAATCTTAACAGCAGGAAAATAACAGCAGGTTAAAGGTGTTTTGAATGTAAAGAAGAAATATCAACATTAAGAAAAGGAAATTAAGTTATATGTTATTCCCTCGATTAAACAGAGATTAATCTTAGGAATTGACTTTTGGAAAGTATTTCAATTAGCCCCACATATTATAAGTACGCTAGGACCGAATGTGGAAAGCGATAAGGATAAAGAAGATATTAAATATCCGCTAACGAGATATATAATATAATATAATATATATAATATCTCAACAGTTGGAAGTGGTGAAGCTTCTTTTTCTTGACCTAAGTAAAGGATTAGGTCGTAATACTTTAATTAAGCATCATATCAACATAGGAGATTCTGCACCCGTGAAACAGAGACTTTATCCTGTAAGCCGTACGGTAGAAAAATTCATGTTTGCCGAGATCGACCGAATGTTGTCTCCTGATGTCATGGAGCCTTCTTGCAGGATCTTGCAGGCGATCTAGCAGGCTCATACGACTTGTAATTAAGCCAAATAAGATACGGCTATGCTTAGATGCCAGAAAACTTAATTCGGCAACTAAAAAGGATGCATACCTGTTACCTAGCATGGACGGCATTTTTTCCCGGTTGCCAAAAGCTAATATGCTTTTTAATTAGATGTGAAAGATGCCTATTGGCATATTGAGTTAACGGAAGAAGCCAAACCTTTAACTGTTTTACCATACCTGAAAGGCCACTGCACCAATTCAAGGTCATGTCTTTTGGATTGTGCAATGTTCAAATTGTTTTAATGGATCAAATAATCCCTTTGGAGCTACGAAATTGCGTCTTTGGGTACCTCGATAATGTATGTGTGGTCTCCTAAGAATTTAGTGCACATTTAGTCGTCTTAGTTCGTTTAGTGGAAGAATTTAGACAAGCTTATCTTATGTTAAACGTAGAAAAAAAGATCCATTTTGCGTAACTAGCAAAATTTTTTAGGTTACGTTATAGGTATCAGTGGAGTGTCTACAGATCCGGTCTCGTGTATACGAAACTGTCCCCCACCAAAGAATTTAAAGCAAGTACGTGGCTTTTTAGGGATATGCAGTTTGTACAGACGATTTATGGAGAACTTTTCTACTTTAACTTGTCCAATCATCTAGGGAGTATCATTAATCCACGGTCTTGAGGGTCCGGCACCTTTGCTCTAAGAACCGAACCATACAAACCCAAGTTGGTATGTTGGAATCACTATTTCCTGCGATAGTCTTTTCACTTGGCCATTGTGATTTAAGGTTCACCTTTTTAAAGATTATCTGGATGAACAGACAGTCCTTGAATTTTAGCCGACTTCTCAGAACTCATAAAAACTCGCACATGACCGTTGAATTGGTCGTAGAACTCCCAAAGAGTTGTTCTTGGACTCCTTTTGACCGCCCTTAGATTCAGGATCTCGTTGATGTTTAACCGTCGATTGTTTAAACGATTTAGCAAAAATTCAAGTTACCTTCTCCACTTACTCTAGAGTCATAATTGTTGAGATCCTGTTCTATGAATTAAAACCTGAACATAAGCCGTAAGGTAATTTAAACTCAACAAAAAATCTATTTACTTAGTCTTTGAATCCGAATCAGACCCCGAAATACAAATGCTAATTGATGAACAAATTGAAATTAATACAGCCATCCAAATGCTGATAAGAACAAAAGACTTAGGAGAGCGACGACTCAAAGATGATGGTTTGCGATGAGTTCGCTTTCTTCATTAGAAGCAATTGAATTTTTACGAACAACTTAGGATCTTGCTGGTAAATGTATTGAATTATTCCCAGAACTGTTTGGTATCGAAACGCAGAACGGATATTTCAAGTTATTTGGTCTAATTATTAATCGGTTTTCTGCTGGTTGCAAATCCAACTGTCAATCAAATCGTCTGTCATTGTATTGTATTTTGTATCTTTTATACTGGTGTCTAAATCTAACTCTTCTTCTCCTTCTTCCGGTAAAGTCATTACAACGGGTATTGTTAGATCATGTAAATCTTTTTCTTCTACATCAATTTATACGGTTACGTTTATATACACTTATTTAAATCTTTGATATTTTTATTAATTTTATGATCAATTTATTTTTCTTAAATATTTATGCTTTTCTGTCAAAGCAAGAAAAGAGGTTTTCGTACATTCGATTTTACTTCACTGACTCCTGGTAGAGCCATTTCAAGGTATACGTAGATGCTGCCCTTGTCCATAGAGCATCAACTCTACGAATCGTATGATTGTTGGTTTCTTTTATCTTTTTGTCTTAGTTACTGAAAAGCGCTGAAGTAAAAAAGAAGAGATTTTCGAAAGCGTAGACCAAACACAGTAAGATTGTTCTTTAGTTGAAGATAGACGGTCGATTGAGACACATTAAAATAAAGAGTCATTTTTGGTACGAACTATGTACAGCATCTTCCCGATTGAACGAAGAATTATTTTTTCGATCCACTCTTCTCCCTCCGAATAATTCCGCGGTAAGACAGGCCGATTGGCGGAGAATTTGGTGTATGCTTTTTATTTATTGCAGGCTTCTCAAATAATATCAATACAATTCGTACTGATAGATCGATAAACCAGGGAGCTCAGCAGAAACCAAATACTATGCGAACTGAGTCAGCAGACCCAGAACTAGTACATGGCACGTACTTTCTTTCCTTGACCTTACGAGCAAACCATAGTTAAGCTACAACATATGTTTTTATCTCTTCTTATAAAACATCATCTGGTCCACAGTTGCGAATACAAAATGAATCATTTCGTTACTCAGTGCTAAGATACGGCACTTAAAACTAACCTACCTCGAGTGTTGCTCCCGTGAAATGTATCGCTGTACCCTGAACCCTTCTATACGTAATCACCTTCGAATGCTGCTTCCTTGGAATGGACCGTCGTAGTACCCTTGATACGTAAATGAGCTTTGAGTATTGCTCCCGTGAAACGGAGCGCTAGTAGGACCCTCCAACACAAAATCAATTTCGTCGAAGGACCCTCGATTGGTAAATCACCTCTGAGTGTTGCTCCCACGGACCGCCAGTAGGAACTATGTACACGCCGCATATCAATCACCCGCCTGCACAAACCAGACAGTTTAAGTTAGACGTGCTATAGGTTTTACAACGACTCCGGGACCTATCTTTACTCCCGTGAGTTCACGTTCGACGTAAGTGGCTGCATCACGCACTGCGTACGAATATTTTGGTGACACCGACGTGATCCTCTTCTACAGGATCAGAACCCGAACACGAGCCACGAGGCAAGTCAACCTGAACAATACAAAAAAACACACACTCAACCATGGGTTCAAAATCAGACCCCGTAATACCGATGCTCATTGAGGAGCAGATTGGAAGCAGCACAGCTATCTAAAGGCTGATAAGAAACTTCACGAAAGATTTAGCTGAGCGACAACTCAAGAAAGGTTACTTTGAGGAACGGCTAAGACAGGTCATGCATTTGTGGGCCCAATTGGAAAAGAATGATGCCAAGCTCCACGAGCTAGCACTAAGCTCTGATGATGAATACTTTTCAAAAGCCAAGGCACTGAAAGATCTAGTAAATAAATATTAAGCTATATATACTCGGACGGAATACCATCAGGATCAGGTCCATCACAGCGTCTCAAAAAACTGGAGAAAGCCTTGAGCCCAAAGCACAGTCTAGGACTAGCCAACAAGTTCTAACAGAGGACCCAAAGATGACCTCACTGAAACGAAGACAAGAAGGACGGTTCGACGATCTCAAGGACTTCCTATGTAACCGACCTGAAGGAAAGGAAGTATCGTCTTACATCAGGCACCATATGAATGAGTTATGGAAAGAGATTGTGGACGACCATCATGACCTTCTAGATTTGGATCCAAAAATTACTATAGATGGACATACTAGCGATCGATTCCAGGTCGTGGGAGCGGAATATTTTGCTTTACAGGTGAAGAAAAAACCTAATCTCAACAGCAATTGGCGGACAGACCAGTTACAAGGATGCCTGGCAGCGGCTAACGAATCGATACCAAAATGAACGGCTGTTGATCAAGTCCGCGATCCAAGAGCTTTTCGTTCACCCCAGAACAGATGGATCAGTGGATCAGCTGCGCAGCTTACATGATACCGTATTACGAACGGTCGCCACTCCTCAACGCTCTCAAGGTGTCAACCGACAACTGGGATCCAATCTTGATACATATCATTGAAGAAATATTGGACCCATACACGCTGTCATCTCTAGAATTTGTTATCAACGATCCAACCACTCGACAATCTCTGAAGCAGATGTTAGAACACCTTGAGCGTCAGGCAACCCGTCAAGTAACAATGCGAAAAAATACGTCTACGATGATGCATGCATCATCGAGAAGCAGATAGTCAAATCTGTGAAGGTTACAGAATTCCCCGCCCATGGCGGATCATCAAGGAGAGCCACAGACGGACCCTGAACCACAAGCCCATGTTTGTCACCTCACGACTGAAGAGCACACAGTGCAAGGGCCAGTAAACAAGAAATTCAAGGAGTTGAAGTCACCACCAATTCTTAAGTATGTAAGGGGGAGACATATCACCCGGCATGAGTCACAGGCATCTTTAAAAAGGACCAAGAAGCAAGGCCATGAAAAGTCCGAGAGCCCTGTAGGCGCACTGATCAACCAAAAAAAACGTGGGACTACGTTGGCTACTACGTGGTATTCCAACGAAAATGGTTACGAGGGCACGCAACAAGCCGAAGGATACAACAAGGAGAATAGAAATATCTTGGGTATCGTACCAATAGTGAAAGGTACACAACGGTTCACTAAGTCGATCCCACAACAACGCACAGTCGCATTGGATTGAGTCCTTCGATGGGTGGGGGGAGAATGTTGGCGCCGAATGCCAAGACATATAATAATGCACAATATATAATATTGCACAACGCTGCACATCTAGTAATAGGAATTTGACTCCGAGAAGAGCGCCAACCTCAAATAATAATTTGATTCCGATCGACCGACCCAGCTACAAATGGCGCCACCAGCGAGCAGCATTGTCAATAGTGGGAATAACAAGAACCAGCGGAATCATGAAATGCAAAAACAATAACCAAGCGGTCTGAGTCAGCAGATTCAGAAGTAGGTGACCGGTTTAAACATTAAGGAAGCACGTTGTTAAAGTTGACCTACTAGACCCTAGACATAGGTATACTTAGCATCATATATAAGAGCGGTTTTTCTTAAATAAAGACAGTTGCGAATACAGAATCAATCATCTCGTTACTCAGTGTTAACTATAGCCCTTAGACGTAATCGCTTTCGAGTGTGCTCCCGTTGAACGGACCGTCGTAGCACTCTCGATACGTTAATCGCCGCTGAGTGTTGCTCCCGTGGAACGTACCGCCAACAGAACCACCGATACATCACCGTCTAAATGTTGCTTTCGTGGACGGACCTTCGGTAGGAACCCCTTTGACCTCCGTGTGTTGCTCCATATCCAACCTAAAATACGCCAGAGGAACCTAATATCTCCACCACAGCTGAGGCTAGTCAACGAACTCCAGCCTCAGCCTGCACAACCCAGATAACTTTCAGATAAGTCAGACTTCTATAGGTATTTGACTACGAGTCTGGGAATATTAATCTCGGGAGTTCAAGTTTGACATTAGAAGTCGCATAAACGCGCTACGGATGAACATTTGCTGGCCTTTGCGTCATCCTTTTATATAGGATTACAACTTGAACATAAGCCGCAAGGCAATTCAAACTCGACAACAAAAAATATATCTACTCAATCATGGGACCCGGATCAGACCTGAAATACAGATTATCGTGTAAGAGCAAACTAAAACTAGTACAGCCATCCAAAAGCTGATAAGAAACTCCACAAAAGATTCAGCAGAGCGAAGACTCAAAGAAGATTTGAGGACCCAGTTTGGAAAAAATGCAGCAAAGCTACACGAGTAAGCGCTATGTCCCCTATGTAATTATTTCTTTCCAAAATTCAAGGCACTCAAAGAACTGGAGAATAAATACGAATCCATATTTTTGGATGGAATACCATCAGGGTTAGGCCCGGCACAGCGTCCCCGAAGATTATGGGCGGCCATCATAACTTTATTGGATCCAAAAATTACTACAGATGGACATACTAGCGATCGATTATTATATAGGAATATTTTACTTTTCTAAGCGAGGAACCACAAGAAAGACAGGAAGTCATACACAGGCCGTCACCCGCCTCAACGTTCGTAATTCCACCGGTCCACACACGCTGTCATCTCTAGAACTATCCATCACCGATCCAACCATCCGACAGCCCCTGAAGCAGATTTTAGATTAACTTGAGCGTCAAGAAACCTGTCAAGTAACAATGCGGAAAAATTCTTTTCTGCGGTTTCTCTATTCTGGCTACTACTTCACATATATACTGACCAGCGAAGCGGACTCGTGTGAATTTATAAAGAAAACTAAAAGATTAAATAACGTGGTTGATTATTATTAAATGTGGATCACCTGGGTTATTACAATTGCGACGAGGTAAATACCTTAAAAAACAAGAGAGGAAAGTTAACTTCGGGCGGAGCCGAAATTGATATACCCTTGCAGTTGAGTAGCAGTCACCTATGTGGCGACATACATCTTATATTATTAGATATATATCGGATCGTATATAGTCGATCCGTATGAAATTTGGCAGATCGGTTAAGTTTGCCTAAAGTAGAATCCGTAGAATCCGTTTTTTAATTTAAAAAACAACGAAGTATGCCATTTCCGATCAATCAGTTATATGGCAGCTATAGGATATATACGACCGAACCGGCCGAACCGACTTATATTCTGCCTGCAAAGGAAAGAAGAGTGTGTGCAAAGTTTGAAGACGATAGCTTTAAAACTGAGAGACTATTTTGCATAGAAACAGACAGACGGACATGCTTATATAATCTCAGGAGGTGATCCTGATCAAGAATATATATACTTTATATATATCTCCTTCACTGCGTTGCACACTTTTGACCAAAATTATAATACCCTCTGCAAGGGTATAATAAAAAAGGAAAAAAACGAAAATAAATCCACGCGGCGTCTGTCCCACACTGGTCGGCGGCGTGGTCTGCGTCTGTGTCACTGTGGCCGGCAGCTATGGCTACCTGGCAGGAGGTATAAACTGTAAACCTGGCAGAGGTATAAAATGCTATAACAAAACACGGAATGGAAGGCAACAACTACTCTACTCCAGGTGGCACCCACAATTGTGGAAATCCACCCGCGGCTAAAGCACGGATTCTGGAGGCCCTAACCAACGTTCCAACCAATACTGCTCCACCGGCGGCACACTTGGCCGGTGGCCCACTTAGAACTACATGTGCATGTATAAGCATGTCCGTCTGTCTGTTTCTACGCAAACTTAGTCTCTCAGGTTTGAAGCTATCGCCTTTAAACTTTGCGCACACCCTTCTTTCTTTTGCAGGCAGTATATAAGTCGGAACGGCTGGGATCGGTCGACTATATCTTATAGCTGCCATATAACTGATTGATCGTGAATTCCAAAACTTCGTTGTTTTTCAAGTTAGAAGGATGGGACTTTGTATGGATTCCACTTTTGGTGAATCCTATACCTGCCATATAACTGATTGATCGGGAATGCTATAACTTCGTTTTTTTTGAAGTTAGAATAATGGGATTTTCTATGGATTCTACTTTGGGCAAACTAATCCGATCTGCCATATTTCAGGATCGGCAGACTTTATACGATCCGATATATATCTAATAATATATGATGCATGCCACCTAGCGGACTGCCACTCAACTGCAATCGTCTATCAACTTCGGCTCCGTCCGAAGTTAGCTTTCCCTTCTTGTTATAGTCTTAGACCACTTTTCAAAATTTAGGACCAGCATTCCTAAAGGCACGAGTGCGACAAAAGTTAGGGAACTGGTATTATGAGATCGAGGATCTCCAAGGTAAATTTGTCGGACGCTATCATGCAAAAGATTTTCGCCAGTAATTATGGCGGGATCAGCCTTGTTGGGTTTACCACCAAGTCAGACCTTGGCGGGGGGGTGTTGTAACGGAGCGTAGATCCACAGGATCAAGGGGTACTAGCATTATACATTACTCTAGAAGTCTAGGGTACATTATACTCTAGAAGTTTATCGGCAATCTGCAAGACTGCATTTGCGTTAACGTTGAGTCACCCACTAATCCCAGCCCCGGCAGGAACCCATTGCTAAATGCACCATGCTTTCCTTTCGATACCGCATCTTGACCTGAAAGGTTGCTTAAAAGGTAGCTGTCCAAGGCTGTCCCAAAAAGAAAAGATAGGTTGGATCCGGTTAAGTCGCGAGCCGATCTTGTCCCGATCCGTGTCTAGATTTGCTAGCTACGCGGCTTAAAATTTTAAAACAGTCGACAGTAGCAGCGTTCTGGGCAGATTATGATCCTATCAAATATTATTTTCCCAGGCCCCTCCTAAGGGGTAAGGAACGGCGGCTTTGAATAATCACCGTTTACCTCTGTCGCGGAGAGAGAAGCAGCGAGCTGGGCAAAGTTGATCGCTGCTCCAAGAAGCTTAGTCTATCTTCTGCGTGGTCTTTATACAGTTCAACTGCGTCTCTATACGGGTGCAACTCCCCTAAAACCACAACAAAGTCTGAAAGTGTCTCTTACTGTTTTGGGAAATCTACGATTTTTTTCTTTAAAAAAATTTTAAAATGAAATAAGTAAAAATTTGAAAAAAATGTGAATTATGAGGCTACGGAAAGAGGAGAAAAATATGCACAAGATGCTTTAAAATCACTTATCAGTAGGAAGATCTTAGAAAAATATGTAAAGGAGGAATTGAAAACAATTTTCCTCAAAAATAATTAGAATTTTCAGAAAATCATTGAAGGGAATTATATTGGAATGAAAACAATAACAAAGTTACCTTTTAATAAATATTTATATCACATTTTTATACCCTTTGTTATTATAATTTTGGTCAAAAAGGTGCAACGCAGTGAAGGAGACATCTCCGACCCTATATAATATATATATTCTTGATCAGGATCACCTCCTGAGTCGATATTAGCATGTCCATCTCTCCGTCTGTCTCTTTCTACGCAAAATTGTCTCTTAGTTTTAAAGCTATCGGCTTCAAACTTTGCACACACCCTTCCTTCCTTTGCAGGCAGTATATAAGTCGGAAAGGCCGGGATCGGTCGACTATATCCTATAGCTGTCATATAACTTATTGATCGGAAATTCCATAACTTCGTTGTTTTTTAATATAGAAGGATGGCTTCCACTTTGGGCAAACTAATCCGATCTGCCAAATATTAAAGGGACCGACCGACTATATACGATCCGATATATATCTTATAATATAAGAAGCATGTCGCCACCTCAAGGGTTTATAAACTTCGGGTCCGCCCGAAGTTAGCTTTCCTTTCTTGGTTTTTTTTTTTGGCGGGGGGAGGAAATCAAGAAGAGATGGGACATCCATCGAACCTATGATGGGGGATAAATCGAACCTCCTCGGTCGCCAGTGCCCCTCTACCAGGGTGTACCGCCGCTGCGGCGGGGTTGGCATTCAGTCCGATCCGCGACCTTGTACACCTTGTCCGCCACTCTCTTCAGGTGACCTGCTCGGATGCAACTAATTGTCGCACTTAATAGTATGCTTCTCTATTCTCGCATATAAGAGCTGCTACTGGCGCCCTCTGTCGCCGTCAGCCGATCGTTTCTCGCGATGACCTATCATTGTCCAGCACTGAAGATCTGCTGTTTGGGCGATCCCTGCGCGCAGAGCCTTGCCACTGTTTCACCGCGGGAAAACAAAGCAATTTTCCGCAGGAAGAGAGGAAAGTGAAGACACTTTAAGACATCTCTAAGAGACAGCGCTGCTTACCCCTTGCACCCCTGGCCTTGGGCTGGCCAAATGGCGACTTGGTGGCGGGAGCCGGGACAGAAGCCTCCTGAGAGCTAGACTGCCCGTGCTCGACATGTGAGCTCTGTTTTGTGCCTCGTTAGGGCCCCTGACGTCTTTTTTCTTATTTTCCGCGCACCACGTGGTCGACTCTGATGAATCTACTAGGAGCTCCGGTGCGGGACGACCACTCCGTACGACCTCAATTTGCACCTGCCATGTATATAAGTTACCAATAGTCAACTGGCTATTATTTACTAACTTCTTAAAGTAGAGCCATTTCGAGGTATGCGTAGATGCTGCTCTGGCGAATTAGAGCATCATCGCTACGAATCATACGATTGATAGTTTTGCCTAGGCTAGCGGTCTTACTTGCTGATAAGCTCCAACGGTACCCGAGCTGAAGTACAAAAGAGAATTGGGTTTTTGTCGGAAGCGTGGACCAAGGGAACAGTAGGATGGTTTTTTAGTTAGAGATAAGCGGTCAATCGTGACGTATTTAAATAAAGAAGCAACCGACTATATCCTTTGTCTGACTTCTAATCCACGTGGGATAAGTTTCGAGTGGGAAATTTCCAGATACGATTGATCGATACTCTGTCGAGTCTCCTCAAGCGACTACACGCAGACTGCCGCTGGCCTTCGCCACAGCACGCGTGAAAGGGGTGCAACCGGGATCCCGGTAATCTGCATCTTTGGAAACCTCATCCACTACGCTGGAACACGAAATATATTAATTGGCGCCCAACTAGTTCTACGACCTTTATTGGTTGCGGTAACAATACAAACCCGCAGTCTCAACATTGAACATAAAATTATCATCGCACCAGAGTGGAACGCTCTGGGCAGCGAAGGCACGCATTTACCCTAGTAAAAAAAGACAGTGGAACCCGGGAGGGATTAAACACAAGTGAGCTAAAAATAGAGCATATAAGTGGAAGTTTTTTCAATATCGCCAAATTGAACTGAGGACTAAAAAGTGGCAATAACCCAAGTTTACAGCATAATAGATTGAGTTGGTAGTTTCGCTTTTGAATAGTTAATTTTTTTTTTTATTAATATAATTGAGTATAAACTTTGAATTGAACATGTTAGTTGTCATATCATGCATCCCTTTGCTACAATCATGCTACG
This sequence comes from Drosophila atripex, assembly GCA_035045925.1. Taxonomy (NCBI): domain Eukaryota; kingdom Metazoa; phylum Arthropoda; class Insecta; order Diptera; family Drosophilidae; genus Drosophila; species Drosophila atripex. The sequence continues at coordinate 609,493 of JAWNOP010000019.1, forward strand.
TTCGCCCTTTCGCATTATATATATATTTTTTTAAATGAATACCTGATCCGCTGCCCACATAAACTTTCGTTTCTGCGCTCAGTCGATTTGTGTGAACTTTTGATTGACGCCTTTATTGATACTCTAAGACTCTAATGTCCGGAGGTGAATCCGACGATTTAATTGAGCGATTTCACAGACTAGTGCTAGAGAAGAAGAGGGCTGACCGTGAGCGACTAGGCGTCAGTACGATGGACCCACAACATTTACAAGCTATTATAAGTGCAGCGGTAACTGCAAGCACAGAAGGAAGATTTCGAAATGAAGCTGAAACAGGCCACAGAAAAGTTTAAGGCGGCAACAATATCTATCCCTGAAGTAAAACCGCATGAGCCAGTAAAGATCGTGAGCGGGGTGGAGTGTAATGAGGGTCTAGATGCCGTAAAGTCTCTGCCAGATTTTCTTGGTTCGGAGGAAGAATATGTCTCCTGGCGGCAAGCAGCACTGACTGCGTATGAAACATTCAGACCCTACGAGGGCAGCTCAAGGCACCACCAAGCCGTCTTAATAATTCGAAATCGTATTAAGGGAGCAGCTAACCGTGCCTTATCTTCCTTTAATACTGTTCTAAACGTTGATCAATCATTAGCCGCCTTGATTTAACATATTCAGATATTCAGGTGCGTCCTTTGCACCTTTTTGAAAGGGAGTTATCCACATTACGACAGGGCCCAATTTCAATTGTCCAGTTCGACGAGGAGGTGGAAAAAAACTAACCCTTATTATCAATAAAACGACCATGACACATGAGCCTCATCAGGCTTGCCTTATGAACGACACACATAGGGAAAATGCACTGCGCGTATTCATTTCCGTCTTAAAGAAAAACCTCACAGACATTCTATTTGCAACTCAACCTAAAGATTTGCCGTCGGCACTTGCGCTGGCGCAGGAACTCGATTCCAACCATGAACGGTATGCGTTCGCGTATGCTAAGTCCGTTGAGGAAAGAAGCTTCAGACAGCCCATCAGCAAGGGCGTGTTGGGCAGGGGTGGTCTGAAGGCAATTCTGACCAACAAGCTAGGCATGGTGGGAAAAGTCAATTTGTCGTCAGAGAGCGGGCACACCGCCAAATCAACGCAGGTGCACATGACCCGTTGAAAGTATGGATGTAGATCCATCGTCTTTAAGACTGACACAGCCTACCAACTTTCGGCGTTCGACAAGCCAAGAAACGCTTCCTCAGGATTCATCTATGCCTCAGGCGTTTGGAAGTAGTCGACATCAGGGGAACTATAAGAGGGTTGCGGTTTCGCAGAGGATGTCGGATCAGAGGCGCCAGAGAGTGAATCTTCTTTCTCAGGAACACCAAAAATAATCTCTGTCGGATAGGCAGTACAATGAGGTAGCCGAGGACGCAGCAGAAGATATAGACGCGGGAAAGAAACGGACTATGAAGATGATGACGTTAATTTTTTAGCGGAGCGTCCATGCTCCCGTTCGTCCAACGAACTGTAGCAGGGAAGATAAGGAACTTTTTGATAGACACAGGGGCGGCAAAAAGGTATATTAAGGACAATGTTGAAGTTCCAACAACAGTTCCTGTGCAGTCTCCCTTCAATGTAAACTCTATTCATGGCTTTAATACAATTGAGAGAAAATGCTACCTGAATATTTTTGGAGTATGTAGCCCATTTTTTCTTCTACCCGGACTTACTATCTTTGATGGAATAATAGGACTTGACCAACTCGCAAAGTAGGCGCATATATTGACCTCCATAAAAAGCTTTTAATCATTAATGGGGGCTCTGAGGAACTTCAGTTTCACAGGTGTGCGCAAGTTAATTTCACGGACGTCAATGACATAATTGTCCAACCTGAGGTACAGGCGGAATTTAGGCATATGATATTTTCAAATTTGCATGCCTTTGCTGTCCCGAATGAATTTCTGCCGTTTAATACGAATGTTGTGGCGTATATCCGGACAGACGACAATGAACCAGTTTATACGAAAATGTATCCATTTCCCATGGGAGCTGCTGAGTTCGTAAACAGGGAGATCAGCGATATGGTCAAGAACGATATTATTAGATCATTGAGCTCCCCCTATAATAATCCTATATGTGTTGTGGGAAAGAAGGGTACCGATATTTCAGGTTCGCCTAATAAAAGGTTAGTTATTGACTTTAGAAAATTACATTCAAAAACTATACCCGACAAATACCCAATGCCGAGTATTTCCATGAAACTTTCAAATCTAGGAAAAGCAAGTTTTTTCATAACTCTTGACCTAAAGTCTGGGTATCACCAGATTAATCTCGCAGAAGTCGATAGAGAGAATACATCTTTTTCCGTAAATGGTGGAAAGTATGAGTTTTGCCGTCTGCCATTTGGACTGAAAAACGCATACAGCATTTTCCAAAGGGCCATAGATGTTCTTCGTGTACTTCGTGATAAAATTGGACGTTTCTGCTACGTATACGTAGACGATGTTATTGTCTTCTAAAGAAAAAAAGAAGAACATGTATCTCATGTGGGCGAAGTTTTTAGAAGTTTGCACGATGCTAACATGAGAGTGTCAAGGGAGAGTGTCTCCTAAGAGGGTATCAGAACAAGCTTGGAAAAGGTGACAGCCATTAAAGAACTCATAAAACCCGGTAACGTTTATGAGCTAAGGTCTTTCTTGGGGCTCGCTAGCTATTACCGATGTTTTATCAAGGATTTCGCAACGATAGCGAGGCCCTTGACTAATATCCTTAATGTGAAGCTGGCAGAGTTAGCATGCTTCGGTCAAAGAATGTGCCTATTGATTTTGATGATACCCAAATCAATGCGTTTGACAAACTCAGGAGTATTCTGGCTTCTGAAGATGTAATTCTACACTACCCAGATTTTTCGCGGCCTTTTGACCTGACTACGGACGCTTCATCTACGGGTATAGGTGCGGTTTTATCACTAAATAAACGACCGATAACCATGATTTCGAGAACGCTGAAGGACAGGGAAATAAACTACGCCACAAATGAGAGGGAGCTTTTGGCGATTGTGTGGGCCTTGGACTCCCTCTGCCATTACCTGTACGGGAAGAACGACATTACCATCTACACTGACCATCAGCCGCTCACATTTGCAGTCTCGGATAAAAACCCGAACTCTAAGATTAAGCGCTGGAAAGCGCGTATCGAAGAGAGCGGTGCTAAGGTTCTATATAAGCCGGGAAAGGAGAATTACGTAGCGGACGCCTTGTCGCGCAAAAACGTTTATGCTTTGCAGAATGCGCCTGAGTCTAAAGTCACGACGGTACACAGCATCCGAAGTTGTTCTGAATTGTAGGGTTTGCGGGAAGGGAAAGTACGCAAGGCATCCAAAAAAGAGGAGCTTGGAGTGACTCCAATACCCACGCGCGTGGGAGAAATTTTACATATTGACATTTTCTCAACAGCCGGGAAATATTTCCTCACGGCAGTTGACAAGTTTCTAAGTTGTCATTGGAGCAGCCCATTGCCTCGCGGATCATTGAAGATGTTAAGTCTCCCATTTTGCAGTTGGTAAATGTTGTTCCTACCATTAGGACCATATACTGCGATAATGAGCCTGCCTTTGCTTCTGCTACGATTCGATCTTTGCTGAAAGGATAATACGGGATAGATGTTGTTAGCGCGCCTCCATTGCATAGCACTTCAAACGGCCAGGTAGAAAGATTTCACAGCACTCTATCAGAGATAGCCAGGTGTTTGAAGCTACAACGGAAGATAGATGATATACTCCAACTGTTTCTCCAAGCAGCCATAGAATATAATAGAACATATCATTCTGTAACGAAGAAAATGCCAATTGAAGCTGTCTATGCCAGCCTTGACCTTGCTCCGGACATAGTTGAAAAGCTTACAAAAGCACAGCAGGAACAGCAGAGCAGAAATAATCCGTTTCGGCAAAATAGGGTTTTTGAGGTAGGCGACACGATCCTGGTAAAATCCAACAGACGATTAGGAGTCAAAACTACCCCACTATAAGTAGAGAACGTAGTTGAAGCTGATCTGGGAACCACGGTTCTTGTAAAAGGGAGGGTGTTTCACAAGGACAATATAAGATAGAGCTCTTCTATAAGTCGACGCGAGACTAGCCAACCTTTCTATGAATTTAAAAATTGCCCTGGCCTGATATAATAAGATAATAACAATAATAACTTTTTGCATAACATTTTTTGTTTGTTTTGTTAGAGGCGATATTGAAGAGGTTTCTGCAAAGTTTAACATATATAATGATTGTAAAAGGTAAAATTAATATCTTAAAATATGTAAACTTCTATACTTTGTAATTAATTTAAAATTTAAGCAAATCAATAGTTCGCTGGTCCATGCAGCTAGTTAGTTTAGTACAGGGGTTTCCTTTTGCAATGGCCCAACGGTTGCATAATTTTTACCAAAAGGACGCTGGCGAAACCTGCACAAGGTGTGCGTACACTTCAAACCATGGAAAAATGAGGATCGGCCTATCAATAGGCCAGGATTGGCAGCCGATAAGAAAGCATCGGCCGACCTTCGAATACCCGAGGGTTCAATACTTTTGATTGCGTCACTGATATTTCTCAGTGTAAAATGACACCACTCGTTGTCCGGAATGCATCAAGCTCTCAAGCCTGAACGAAGAAACTTTGCTGGTCATAGATGACCTCCACACTTAAACCATTGAACCATTCTCTTGCTGGCGCGGCGGAATCTAAGACGAGACTTCACTCCTGTCAAACAAGTCCTCGCGGATATTGAAATAGCCGAGGACGTCTGAATTTTAAAAGGAGGGAGAAGTTAACAATAGTCAACTGGCTATTATTTACTGACTTCTTAAAGTAGAGCCATTTCGAGGTATACGTAGATGCTGCTCTGGCGAATTAGAGCATCATCGCTACGAATCATACGATTGATAGTTTTTGCCTAGGCTAGCGGTCTTACTTGCTGATAAGCTCCAACGGTACCCGAGCTGAAGTACAAAAGAGAATTGGGTTTCGTCGGAAGTGTGGACCAAGGGTACAGTAGCATAGTTTTTTAGTCAGAGATAAGCGGTCAATCGAGACGCATTAAAATAAAGAAGCAACCGACTATATCCTTTGTCTGACTTCTAATCCACGTGGGATAAGTTTCGAGTGGGAAATTTCCAGATACGATTGATCGATACTCTGTCGAGTCTCCTCAAGCGACTACACGCAGACTGCCGCTGGCCTTCGCCACAGCACGCGTGAAAGGGGTGCAACCGGGATCCCGGAAATCTGCATCTTTGGAAACCTCATCCACTACGCTGGAACACGAAATATATTAATTTATACGTCCCGTCAAAGGGTGTTTATATCAGATTGTGCAGTCTATTGGCAATTTCGTTTATTTTGTCGAAATATTGCTCTATTGTGGATTGTATTCTACATAGTTTTAACGCCCATCAATTCTTCACTACTTTTCTTTTCCCCGAAATGTTTGATTAGTATTTCTTTAAGTCTTTCCCAGGTCGCGACGTTTCCGTACCTATGCTTTCCCAGGTCGTGACGTTTCCGTAACTATGCAAAACGGCTCTTACTAATCCACAAAATTTATTTTTTTTATAGTTAAGGAGGACATTTTTCGATTGCTCGTCGAACGTTTGATAACATGGCATTAGTACGTTGATTTGAATTATGAAATCGGGAAGCTGGTTTTTATCTGAGCCATCAAAATCTTTGATATTTATACCCTTGCAGAGGGTATTATAATTTTGGTCAAAAGTGTGCAACGCAGTGAAGGAAACATCTCCGACCCTATAAAGTATATATATTCTTGATCAGGATCACCTCCTGAGTCGACATAAGCATGTCCGTCTGTCCGTCCGTCCGTCTGTCCGTCTGTCTGTCTGTTTCTACGCAAACTAGTCTCTCAGTTTTAAAGCTATCGTCTTCAAACTTTGCACACAGCCTTTTTTTTTGCAGGCAGTATATACGTCGGAACGGCCGGGATCGGCCGACTATATCCTATAGCTGCCATATAACTGATTGATCGGGAATGCCATAACTTCGTTGTTTTTTAAGTTAGAAGAATGGGATTTTCTATGGATTCAACTTTGGGCAAACTAATCCGATCTGCCAAATATCATAAGGATCTGCCGACTATATACGATCCGATATATATCTAATAATATAAGATGCGTGTCGCCACCTAGCGGACTGTCACTCAACTGCATGGGTCCATTTCCTTTCCTTTCTTGTTTTTGAGATATGTTGTACAATTCTAGTACTATTAATGTTTAATATGAGAGCCGATCGAGAAGCCCATTTTAGAAATGGAAAAATTTGTTTCAAAGTCTTGAATAAGTGGCTATGTTAAGGTGCATAGATGCAAAAAATTAAAATAGATTTTACTGAAAATCGAGCTCATAAGTTTAGTGAAATCAAAATATCCTCTTGATTTATTACAGTTTTTTCAAAATAATAAGAACTTTTTTACTTGAAATACTTTGCAACAACTTATGATTCTAATTTTAGTCAAAAAAATTTGATTTTATATTATTTTGTATTACAAAAGGGTAATGTGGGCATAAAGGTGAATCCAGTACTATTTGTTTCATGGAACTTTCCATTATTAATATTGTAATGGCTTCTATGGATATTTCCCTTTTAATGGATGTATCTTTTATATTTCGCATTCTTTGTACATTATATAAAATTTATTTATTGATGCTTTTACCATCGATTTATAACAAGAAGATAACAAATTTGTTGTTTTTTAAATTTTATCCTGGTACTTTTTTGTTAAAATTAATTTGTTTTGTACCTCTGATATATATTTTATTGCACAATTCAAATGTAAATGATGATTGTTGGTTTTTTTTTATATACATTTTTATTTATAATTTATTTCTAAATATTTTGGCTGATATTTATTTATTAAATTTAATAACCATTTAACTCCAAACTTTTATTGTCATTATTATTTTATAATATTTCATGAAATAATTTAAAAATATTATTAAATGTCTGTAGAGTACTTTTATTCCTTGAGTAGCTAGTTTGTAAGCATAAGATACATAAGTAAAGCACATTTAGCTTTTTATAATAATATTTAATCCAATTATAGGAGGGATTCTGGATAAAAAGCGTGCTTCGCTCATTTATGCTGTGTTATTTATTGAGGTTTTTGACATTGATATTTTTGAATATACTTCACAATTTGATGTTTTTAATATTTTTTGTATATAATTTTTATTGAATCTTATATCCAATTGCTATTACTTTCAATTTAAGTTGAATATATTTCTTAAAAGAAATACAAAATTTTAATGATGATTTATAACTTCTAGTATAAAATACTTTGATTCCTAAAGTAGATTCCTGAAAAAAATAGTTGATTTTTATTTACCTAATTTAAATAAGTTAACATTTTTGCGAAACATTTTATCAAATCGCATTAAAATATAACTACTTAAAGGGTACTACATATATATACATGATTACAGGATTAAAAAACATAAAGTTAGGACTTAAGAAAAGTCGATTTTTTTTGCATTTTCTTAATATATATACATCTGAGTATACACACACAAAATTTTAAAATTTTGAATGAAATTTTTAAATTCTAAACTAAATTTTTTCAATTGATTTTTAATTATATCAATTGAAGGGTTTCCATGAATTGAATGAAAATTTTTAATTTTTTTAAACATTAAAAAAACAAAATTTTGGTCGAAAATCGAATTTTTACATTTGAGTTGGCGGCATTAATTAATCTGATGTTGTAATCATGTAATCACATGATTAATGATTACATGATTAATCTCGGCATGATTAATCTCTAGAGTATTCATTAAATTAATGATATTTATTTGGTTATTACAACGTTCAACGTTTCCGATAATTATTTTTGGCCGTAAAATAGACGTGACTATAATTTAAGGTTGTCATAATATACCTGCCAAATTTCAAATTAATAAACCAAAGAGTTTGCTAGAAAAAATGTTTTGAAAATACTTTTTTTCGACCTCCCAACTGTACATAACCCTTTAATAAAAGGCATGCCTTGCAGTTTTAAACTATTGTGTATTGATACTTTTAATATAGGGTTTGCTGAATAAATTGGATATGTTGATAAATCTACACTTCCATTTTTTTTGCTTCCGATTCAACTTTTATATCTTAATATTTAATAAAATAATTCAAAAATAATAATAAAAATGATGAATTGAAGATTGCATTTATAAATATTTATAAAATTAATTGAGTTTTTTTGCGGAAATGTATAATTGATTTAAGATTTGGATACTGTATTAAAAGCATACCTTGCACATTTTTAAACTTTGTTTTATTGTGCCCTCAAAGATTTATTTTTCACTAACAATTTTTTAAGATATTCATTTAATTAACTTAATTTCCATTTTCCTCTTGCTTCTGATTTTATATAAAAAAATTGAAAATGTTAAGGACGATGATGATTGGTAAGTATAGATATTTATACCCTTGCAGAATGTATTCTAATTTTGGTCAAAAGTGTGCAACGCAGTGAAGGAGACCTCTCGGACCCTATAAAGTATATATATTCATTCATATATAATTAGAGCATCATCGCTACGAATCATACGATTGATAGTTTTGCCTAGGCTAGCGGTCTTACTTGCTGATAAGCTCCAAAGGTACCCGAGCTGAAGTACAAAAGAGAATTGGGTTTTTGTCGGAAGCGTGGACCAAGGGAACAGTAGGATAGTTTTTTTAGTTAGAGATAAGCGGTCAATCGTGACGCATTAAAATAAAGAAGCATCCGACTACATTCTTTGTCTGACTTCTAATCCACGTGGTTTCGAGTGGGAAATTTCCAGATACGATTGATCGAGACTCTGTCGAGTCTCCTCAAGCGACTACACGCAGACTGCCGCTGGCCTTCGCTACAGCACGCGTGAAAGGGGTGCAACCGGGATCCCGGTAATCTGCATCTTTGGAAACCTCATCCACTACGCTGGAACACGAAATATATTAATTTATACATATGATTGAATGTCTATATATATATATATATTACGCTTGAGGCAAATAAAGAAGTGTGAATTCGTCTCACCAAAAGAAAAGGTTGGGGACATCTGCTTAAAAAATAAAATTTTCGATTCCTGGACGATGTTGGATCTAAAAAGAAAGCTACTGGAAAAATAACTCACCATGGATGAAGTTGTTGAAGCTTGTCAAGTAAATAAGGAAATTGAAAAGGAATCTGCAATGATGGCGAAATGGATCTTGGGAACAGGAAGCAAAATATCGTCAGGAATACAGCGACCGGGAAACCAAAATCAGAAATGCGGTAGATGTGATCGTTCGCGCCACAAGGATGATAGCGCTACCAGCCCAGCCCGACAATCAAAATGTAGTCGCTGCAATCGTTTGTGCCATTTTGATCGCAATTGCAAAACAAATTTAAAATGGCAATGGCAGCCTAGATCGAGATACCAGGTTGGAAGGACCAACTCAATACGATACATCGAAGACGGGGAAAGCGTTTTAAAGAAATCCAAAATTGGAAACTGTTTTCGAGTCCACAGTGGAGGTGGAGAAGAATGGACCGAAATGAAGGTACGGATTTTTTATTGATTATCGATTAGGGGTCTCGGCAAAACCTCATCTCTCAAGCTGATTGGGCCTTATTGCAACAAAATAAAGCAACTGTTTTTAATTTTAAAAACAGTAAAACAGACAGACAGAACTCACAGCAACAGTTTAAGGGCTACGCTTCTGACCAAATTCTCAATGTGATTTGGGTTTTCAATTGTGTGCCAATTTCAGTAGGCGTTCCCGCCTTTCCCCTTCAGTATCCCGTTCGGACTTATACACTGCTTGCAAAGGAAAGAAGGGTGTGTGCAAAGTTTGAAGGCGATAGCTTTAATACTGAGAGACTAGCTTGCATAGAAACAAACAGACAGACGGACATGCCGTTATGACTATATCAAGAATATATATACTTTATAGGGTCGGAGATGTCTCCTTCACTGCGTTGCACACTTTTGCCCAAAATTATAATTCCCTCTGCAAGGGTATAAAAAGATTATCCACTGCCAACTATTGATGCGTTTATTCCGAAGCTTAAAAATGCCAGATATTTTTCCTGATTGGATCTCGAAAACGCATACCATCAGCTGGAATTGGTCGAGCAAAGCCGACAGATAACATTAATCATTACTCCGATGTGCTTGTTCCGTTACAAACGTCTCTTATTTGGAGTAAACTCAGCGGTAGAGATATTTCAAAAAAGGCTGAACAACTACTAGCCGCATCTACAAATGTCCTAAATTACATCGATGACATAATAATTTTTGAAAAGTCGGAGGAAGAACATGAAGCGGCAGTAAAAAAATACAAACCTGTGATATCCTGAGAGAAACAATGCTGTATCAAATGCATTTACAAAGCCACGTTTTAACGTTTTCTTGGGCATATATTTTCGAAAAAATGGATTTAAGCAGATCCAGAGAAAACATCATGTATTGCTGCAGCATCATGTATTGCTGCAATTCTCTGATGAAATATCAAAAACTTTCTCTTCATATTTTAAAGCGAACGTACGTGATTTTTGTGTGGACTGCGTTTTTATTTAATCTTTTATATATTAAATTGAAGCAACCCGGTGTTTATTTTTATTTATTTATATTCATAAATACCATGTTTAATATTTAAGCATCCGTATCGCTTAGCGTGTGGTGGTGGTATATTCGGAGGTAAAATAAGATTTTTATTTAATTTTTTCCAAACATAGCACTGCTTCTTCATCTTTTACGGGTTGGCTTCTTTTGTCGCTCAGTAAAGGTTCTTATCTCTATTCTAGAGGCTTAACCACACTAACACACACTTATCACTCTGTAATCTCCCTCCGTCGTTTCCCTGGAACAGTGGTTCAAGGTACGACAAAAAAAAACAAAAATATTAATAAATAAATTTATTATTATCATGGTGTTTGGGAACGAGACACCCTGTATTTAAGCTTACATCATTCTCTTTTGTTATAATTTCCTATGTATTTAAAGCCCAGCCCTTATCAGTTTCTAGATCTGTACCCCTCACCGTTGTAAGGTATTCATAATCACCCCACTTAGGCGTTAATGTTTATTTTATATTATCTTATGCTTTTTTTATTCGATGCGTGTTCCTATGCTAAAGCCATGTCATTTTAAGCCAGTCACATTTTTGCTACCAACGCAAGTCCAGCGCATCGGGAATATAAATGTAATAAATATTCTGTGACCCAAATTATAACCAATAAATATAGATCTAGCTTACGGCAGTCTAATTTCTAACCATACACTTTTTCTGGCCCTTCGAGGTGGATCGCCGCAAACACATTTGGATCCAGGATATTATTAAATTGGCACCTGTGGAGGTCTATAGATTCGTCACTCGTATAAAGCCTCACCCTAATTATTCACCATGCGGAATGTGATTCAACAACTTTTTATTCTGCAAAGCTACGATCACCCGGGCATTGAACTCGGTATCCCGTTTTGCAGAAGATATTCAATCTATTGGTACGCTAGATGCACGCCTAGCGCAACTTCAGGAAAATTATGTTTTCTTCGACTTACGTAGGAACTCTACACGTTCCAAGATGCCCCAGATTGGGAGAGCCCTGACGATGGCCTCGATGTATATGAGGAGAAGCATTATACCACTCATGCTCATCTAAGCAGCACCCTACCGGCACCAACGCAACACGGCCTTCGTAGCGAATAGGAGCCGATTTTCAGTTGGAGCGGGTAAAACTGCCCACGTTTTCTGGAAATTACGAGGATTGGAAGCATTTTTCAGATATGTTTAAGCGTTCCATCGGCAATAATCAGCGGCTGACCGACTGCCAACCGTTTCATTACTTAAAACCATATTTACATAGAAAAGCCCTAGCCTTAATCAAACATATCGCCGTGAAAACGAAAACTACAGCAAAGCGTGGGATAGGTTGAAAAAACGTTACAACAAGCCATCACTCATCCTGCGATCATTCTTCAACAACTTTTTGACACTTCCCAGCACCACAGGTGGAAACATCAGTACTTAACGCAAGCTAGCAGATGGGGCCGACGAGGTGATTCGAGGACTTCGAGCGCTGGATCCGTGGTAAATTTTCATTTTGTCATCCAAATTGGACCTCGATACTCGCCAAGCTTGGAACGAGTGCAAGGAGTTTGACGAGACTAGTGTCACCATCACGCAATTTTTAGACTTCCTTAATACTCGCAGTGATACTTAGTAGGCTTCTCAAAACTTAAGATCACCGCCAGTTCGACGATCAGCTGCTACCTTACACGCAAGCTCGGAGTCGCCAAGAGGAAATGGGTACGTGCATTTCTTGCAATACAGTCCATCAACTATACAGATGCGCCCAATTTTTGGGATTTAATCACTTTGTATTGCACATCAAAATATGCTTGCCGCGAGTGTCGGCGTAAACATCACTCGCTACTTCACGGAGCATCTTATTGAATTGGATTACTGTCACCAAACGCAGCCAGCCCAGGTAACCTAGTCGTCACTCATTATACATGTTGGAACATATTTTTGTACTAGGCGTCAAGGCCCTTCTGCCCACCATCCTAGCATATGTCATCGACTCATGGGGCAGAACTACTACCTGCAGGATGCTACTTGACACTGGATCTACCATAGCTTTGGAAGCATTCATTAAACGCATTAGTATGCGTCGCATTCATGCTCGAATCTCAGTCCTGGGTATTTCCGCCAATAGCGCCGGTATTACTCGAGGACGCGCTCAGCTAAATCTATAGTCTCGACTTTTCAAGCAATCTTTAATTCGCTTATTTTGTCCTCATTCATGACTTCTCTACCGGCCCATTCTATAGACACATTTTCTTCATCATGGATGCAGATCTGGGCGTTAACATTGTCTGATCCTACGTTTATTATGGAATTCAGTTATGGAATTATGTTATGGAATTCAGTTCAGTTGGAAATCAGTTCGCCAATCAGTTATTGAATTTATACACTGGAGAAAGAAGAAAGAAGATTTCGGTAAGGGCAATCCGTGTGCAATTAATATACTCTTTGGTTGGGTCATTACAGGTTATTACAATACCTGTGACAACAACCACATTGCCACCACGCATCACGCGAACCTAGACAGTCTCACCCCATTAAGGAATTTATCGACGCTAGTGACCCATCCAGGGGGACCTGACCGAGGAGGGTAAATACATTGTGGAATACCTATTTAAAGAGTTTACTTCACACATTGAGGCAACTCTATCCCAGGCCATAATCCGGTTGGCCTCACTAGAGAGGAAAGCCATTGGAAATTGGTCCAATTTCACCGGGCATAACGCAGAATGTTATAAGAGTTATATTCGCCGCTGCCGGGGGTTATCGGATCTTCTTAAGGTCAAGCCAGCGTATTCGACAGGCCCCAATGGCTGTGTTCTGAAGAACTGTGCCGAGGCTCTGTGCAACCGCTCCGAGGGTCGGTGATTAGAGCTGCATCTGAAACCATCAAGCGCGCAATGTGTAAGCTGTGCCAATTGCCCCTTGAGGATAAAGTTGAAAGACAGGCCCCAACTGGGGGAGGATGTTGGGTCAGGCAGCACCCACTGCATAGATTCGTACCTAAAACATAAATGTAAGTTAAGTTTATCTTATGTCTATTTATTAATTACGCAGCAAGGGCCGGACCTGGGAATAATTCGGCTCATATAATACAGCATAAATAAGAAATGGTCCGTCATATCCCCGGTGGCATCGCTTTAACCAATAATTCAAGCCCCTTTAAGAGACGCCGAACAGGGTAATCAACCGTCCGGACCCCGGTACGAACAGATGCCGCTATACTAGTTACGGCGGAACCAAAACCCCACCAAGGTAACCCACCATCGAAACACATATTTGTTTCTCGGCTTGCCCCTGATACTTCTAAGATTAAGATCTCGGCTGACATCAAAGCCTAAAAAAAAGCTGACACAATGGTGGCGGATAATAAACAATTTAAATATTCATACGCCAGGCACACGTCATCTTTCAAAATACGTAAAGAACAGCAGCCAAGTACGTTGGAAGAAAAAAATTACCAAGCCTGTGGGAGTTAAACTCTCATAAAATCTCATCTTCCTCAGCTTCAAAAAAATAATACCTAGACTAACACTTACTTATTAGAATACTAGAGGGTTACGTAGTAAACTTCCCAAACTGTATTCTGACAGTACTTCTTTTGCATCTCACATTATAGTCTTACCTAGACTAACACTTACTTATCAGAATACTAGAGGGTTACGTAGTAAACTTCCCAAACTGTATTCTGATAGTACTTCTTTTGCATCTCACATTATAGTCTTTTCAGAAACTTGGTTAAAGCCGGAGATCTTAAGCTCCGAAGTTTTTCCAAGTAAGTACACCAATTTTAGACGTGATAGAACACTGCGATGGGGAAAGGGAGTGCTAATTTTTTTTGACTGCAAATTCGCTTCTGAAAATATCTGTCCGTTTCTACTAATCCGCCTGGGTATACAAAGCACCTATTTGAGAACTCTTATGCGAACACTGATCAAGCAATGGCCGATCTCTTTGCACAGTATTTTTTAACAACGTATTCATCTAGCCCCAGTCCAGCTCAGCCTTACACTTATAACATCTAATCAGCCAACCTTATATATTATCTATCTTTTGATCAAAGTGTGTTATCGGATCTTTTTAAGGTCGAGCCCGTGTATTCGCCCCGATGGGTGTATTCGTTTATTCGTACCAGGCTGTGTTCGGAGGACCGTGGCTCTGTGCAAATCGCTTCATAAACTCTTTGATCTACCACTGTAGACTTCGACCTTTGCCCTTATGTGGAAGGAATATTACAATATTCCTCTGCATCAAAAAGGGAAAAATCCGACGCTGCCAATTATGGAGGCATTTCAAAATTGCCAGCAATTCCAAATCATTTTGAAAAATTATTACACCACATTTGCAACACCTATATATTTCAATAATATCTCCGTGCCAGCATCTCTTGTACAATGAAAGGGTAGCCGCCTGCAAGCCATGCCAAGCGACGTTCAACTCCCGATGAAATAATGAGCGTTTAGGCAGTAAGGCCAGCCATTGTCATTTCAGGGTAAACGTGCACCATTTCACGCCACCTGGAGGCACAGACTACAGCTTACCCGTCGATTCTTTTCGAGAGACGAATAAAACACAAGTACTGGGAACAGTGGGCTCCCTACACATCTACACAGATGGGGAGGGGGTAAAAAATCACCAAAAATACGTAATGTAATGGGATTACGTAATGTATCGACTAGGATTATTTGCTAGGAAAAATGTTTTTAAATCTATCCAAGTCGGATTAAAATTTTAGCACTCAAGATTAGCAGTAGTGAATTTAAACTAAATACAAAGCTCAACGTCATCAGCGTATATAAGTTAAAGTGAATTCGTTAGGGCAACGAGAAAGTCGTAAATAAACAGCCTTGACGCGGACTAAACGCGATATGAACATCTTTACAAAAGACTCGTTGGGTTCTTTCGGATAAGTAGCTCGAAATTCAGATCAGGAGATAAGTTAGAAATCCCAAAAAAAACTGTGGTTAATTAAAAGGAGCGAATGGTTAACACAATTTAATGCTTTACCTAAGTCAGTATAATGACGTCTGTTTGTAAGGCTATCGGAAATCTACCGATGACATAAGATGTTAGTAGTGGTGCTTTATAAAACCATGATGGCACGGTGATATTATTAAACTCAAGAGGAAGATCCGATAATTAGCTACTTTTCTTTGAATATGGGCAAAATATGAAGTTGGCTGATTGGACATTATTTTGTGTAAGGCTGAGCTGGAATGGTGCTATGTGAATACGTGGTTAGAAAAAACTGTGCCAAGAGATCGGCAATTGCAGTGTGCATCAGTGTTTGCAAATGATTTTTCGAGCATACGCAGAGGAAGAAAAGATACATGTCCGCGCATAGTGCTTACAAAGTTATTAAACTGCATCGGATCTTGAGGAAACTGAATCCCACAGTGCCGAATATACGTCATATAAAATTCTGCGTTATGCACGGTAAAGTTACTTAAGTCTAGGTGAGGGCTACTAAGTCTATTATATAATTATTTTTACAACCAATTAGTTTAAGTTTATTTAAGATTCTATTCTTTATGTTCTTTAAATTGAATAGGTGCCTTGTATACCAAGGTGGATTTGTTGATGTAGAATATTTCCACGACACGCACGAGTCAAAAATATGTTTACATTTTTATATATACCATATATATATATATATATATATATTTGGTAAATATAAATGTAAATTTATGTACCGCATACGAGTAGATCGGACCACTCAAATATATTAATCAGTTACTGAAAAAATTAATAAGACCACATGACTTTTTTGATATTAAAGTCATCGAGAGCAGGTCACAATCAGACAAGAGATTAAAAAATAATCGAATAGCGGGCAAATGTTGCCAGTATGTGGGCACTTCGGAAGGTGGTATATAAGAACAGGAAACCTTTAAAGATTGACCGGACGGAGCGGAAGATTTAGCGGAACGGAGTGGCTCTAACATGTGGGAAATTTACTTCCACAGGTTTGTCTGTTTATGATTTTTTTTTTACCGTACTTGCCTTATGTTCTTGGACGAAAATGTTCTTTGGCCAAAAACTGACGGAAAATATTCAAATATCTTGAAAGATTACGTGTGCCTAGTATAAGTGTGCCAACAACATCATAAAAAGTAGTAGCAGTAGCTCTTTCTATATTACTTACACTACGACGAAAATTTTTTCCGTATGCGCAAAAAAATGGAAATTTAGATTTTGTTAAACTGAGTTTATCGTTGTATGGCGAACCCATAGAGAAAGTACATAGTCTGGTGAAGTTTGGGATAAAACAAAAATATTATATGAGTTTACATTTCGATCCGTAATACATTAACATGTATTATTATACATGCTTAACATTAATTTTAAAAGTTATCCGAATCAGATTCAAGTCTAAATTAGGCACTTATGACACTATACTGAAAGCAAAGGGTGTCAAGTCAGGCAGCAGCTACTGCATAGATTTTTTTTTTTTTTCAAACATTATAATTCATTTTTTGTGCGCAGGAATAATTTTGCTATTACTATGATAGTAACTTTTAACATAGATACGTAACTAAAACATAATTATAAGCTTAGTTTATCTTATGTGTATTTATATTAACGCTATAATATATTGGTCTATAAAAATCAAACATTTTTGTATGTGTAATTCGACTTCTTTATTGTTATTAATGAATATATACAAATCCAATACGACCTCATACGATACAATGATTGTAATCCGGTCCGGTACTAATTGCATACATACATACGTTCCACATGAAAGTACATTCGCCGCGCATAAGCACACATATATATATATACATTGCACAACTCAATGTACGGGGCTGAGTACACAGTGGGATATATCGTATTTGCCGCGCGCAATTATAATTAAATACAATCAAATTTATAAACAATTATAAGCAATAAAATTCTGGTGCCAGAATTATTTACTGCGTATCTTCATTTATTTGTTCATAGTTATTTATACTGGCGTTGACCTCGAGCGGCGCAGTCACAGCTGCTTTAAAATTTAAGGCAAAGGGTATCCTTCAGGATTTGAAGAGGATCCAAGGAGCCCTCAAGCCAGTGCCCAAGGTGGAAGATGCTCCATGTGCGTCATGGCCAGTTGGTCGCCATGTACGAGGACTTAAAGGACATCCACGGGGAGCTTAAAAAAATGGATATTTCAAAGATCAGCAGCGACATACGATGGACCGTGTCTGAGTTTGTAGTCACAGCCTGCTGCATTTTTTTGGATTAAAGTCGTCGGTTGTGCCGTCTACGCTCTATTGAATTCAGCATCGCAGGTACACGGGATAACCTCGTGGTTGGTGAGTCAGCTACTGTTTCGTAGATCCAAATCTTACATGGCAGTGTCCAGAATTGGCAACACTCGCCTCGCGATAAAACGGACACTTTGTTGATGTGCTCCTACGGTACCATTGGTCCGAATATTCGGCCCTTCACCGGTGTCATCACCCCCAACATCACGGACCTCCAGCCTTGTTATAGCTTGGATGTCACCAGTTGGAATATTCTGGTCAACCTCACTTTAGCTGATCCAAAGTTTTCCGGTCACAAAGTATCAATTTGCTTATCGGAGCCAGTCTATTTTATGAGCTACTGTGTGTTGGGAAAATTCAGCTCTCAGCGGACCTACCTTTGTTGTAGAAAACGAAAAGAGGGAAGTCCACCCAATCTACAAGCTGCAATATCTGTTGCAGCGGAGATTCACTGTTAAAGAGCTACATAAACGAACCGGTAAAGTGCAATGCAATAATTTCCAAGAGTATGGATACACTAGGTCATACTGCAAACTACAGGGTGTCTGTGTAGTCTGCGGGGACGCCCACAACTCCGCTCCTCCTGCACACAAACAATGAAAGTACCGTGAAGAAATGTGGAAACTGCGGAGGCAACCATTCGGCAAACTAAAGAGGATGTATGGCGTACAAGGAGTTGAAGAGTCGCATGCGTCAAGCGACCGCAACGCGCAACCAAAATCCACAGAATGTGAACATTGCGTCAATAGCTACACCAGACGTCTTCTTCGCCAAAGCTGCGAGGTCCTCATTCGGTCCCCTAAACACCACCAACGGCTTCCCCTATGCCGATGCTTTACGATCTGGAATGGAAAATCCAATTCAGCCTAACTCACAAAGAGCTCAACAGGCACCAGAACAGTCACAAAGTAAAACGGCCGCTACTAAAACGCTGGTAGCGTAACATAGTGCTTTTAGGAGATGTAATGTTTACTGGTCTTTTGTAGAGTAACACTTTCAAGGTTTGACCGTGTTCGATATCAATCTGAGGACTAGGGTTCTTTTAAAAGGAAGGGTGGTTCACAAGGACGAGACTGGCAAGATGCGAGACTGGCAAACTTTTTAATGAATTTAAAGATTTCCCTAGCATAATTCTAAGCATACAATTTTTGGAACACTTAGCAAAGTTCATTATAACGACCTTAAAATGTCAAATAAATATTCTATTCTTCTATACTTTGTAATTCATTAAAAATGTTAGCAAATAAATACATAAATGGTCCATGCAACTAATTAGTTTAGCACAAGAGATTTCTGTTACGATGGCCCAACGGCTGCATCATTTATGAAAAGGCGCCAGCGAAATCATAACATCATATGTACACTTATCATCTTGAAAAAAAATAGAATGGGCCTATCAATGGACCAGGACTGGCAGCCGATTAGGAAGTATCGGACGAACTTCAGAATACACGAAGGTTCAACACGTCACTGATCTTGCTCAGTGTAAAATGACACCACTTGGTGTCCGGACTGCATTTGATACAAGAGTATGAATGAAGAAACCTCCCATGAAATAGATGACCTTCACATTTAAAATCGTTATTGGACCGTTCTCTTGCTACCGCTCAGGCATCTTGGACGATACTTCATTACTGTAGAACAAGTTCTCACGAATATGGAAATGGCCGAGGACGTCCGAATTTAAAAGAAGGGAGTAGTTAGCAATAGTCAGCAAACTATTATAATATTTACAGACTTCTTATAATATTTAGCCATCGCTCGCGTGAAAGAGGTGCTACCGGTATCCCAGTTCTCTGCATCCCTGCAACCGCCCTGGAACCGGCAAATATATTAATTTATATGCATACAAAATTATGACAATTATGACAATAATAAATTCGTCATATAGGGGTTGTTATTGGTGGATTCTATTTAATAAATAATATAAGGAGTAAAGGACGAAAGTTTCTAGTTCTTCTACAAGGATTGTTAAAATTTAAGCGCGATAGTAAATGCTATCTGTCTATATTACCATAAATAAGATTATATAGAAACATGAAATCCAGGATCGTTCAACGGTTTGTTAATGATGGTAAGTTTATGCTGCAGATTTGCATCCCAATTAAGTCCTCTAAGGGCGAAAGTCAGGAATTGTTTTTGTACAGATTCTATATGATAAGTGAGTGATTCTATGAAAAAGTACATAGCCTGGTGAGGACTAAATTGATAAAATGACATGAGTTTACATTTCGGTCCATTAATCTTTAGGTTACATACTAAACACCTATTTCGAAATTTATCCAAATCATATTGAAGTCTAGATTGGGCGCTAGTAAATCTATACTGAAGACAAAGCTTAACGTTATCAGCGTACATAAGTATAAATGAATCAGTTAGGGCAAGGCGCAAGTCGTTAATAAGCAGTGTAAAACACGTTGGGCCATTCCGGGACCCAATCGTGCCAAAAAATGTTAGCCCCTATAAGTTGGTAATGGTGGAGTGGCACTTCATGGAGCCATGCTGGCACGGAGATATTATTGAACTGCATAGGTATTGCAAATGTGGACTAATAAATTTTTCAAAAAGCTTTGGAATTGCTGACAATTTAAAAATGCCTCTATAATTGGCAGCGTCGGATTTTTTCTCTTTTTTATGCAGAGGAATAATGTAAGATTCGTTCCACATAAAGGGAACGATCGAAGTTTTCAGCGATAGATCGGGACCTGACGAACACACGGGGTTGACCTTAACAAGATCCGATAACACACCACTTTGATCAAAAGATTGTCAATATATAAGGTTGGCTGATTGGATATTATAAGTGTAAGCTGGACTGGACGCATAAGAGTTCTTAAACTTAAGCAGAGGAGGAAAAGATACATGTTTGCGCTTAGTGTTTACAAAGTTAAAAATTTGCTTCGGATCCTGAGTAAACTGCATCCGAATAAACTGAATCGAATATAACTTCTATAACATTCTGCGTTATGCACAGTGAAATTGGTCCCTCAAGTATCTTGAATAACTGACTGTACAGCCAGAGAATTCATGCCTATTTACAATTCTATTTATGACGTTCTTTAAATTTAATTAGTGGTTTGTATAAGTCCGATTAATAAAACCGGGCGGATATTTCCACGGCACGCAAGCGTCGAAAAATATATTCAAAGTGTAAGAAAAATTTTTACATGCCAGTAGATCGGACCAATCCAATTAAAAATTTACTCATAAAGTCAGCCTTCAGAAAAAATGAAATTAATGAGATTTAAGTGTAGACGTTATTTTAATTAAGCTATTATTTATATTACAACCAAAAGAGCGGAATGATATGGATACTCAGGGTTAGAAAGAGGCAAAGTTCTGGAAAGAGTAATTCCATCAGGATCAGAAACGAAATACAAGTCCAGCAACTGACTAAAGAATTTCTAACATGGTTAATTTTCCCAGGTAACATATAAAGATTGACCAGAAAAGATGATTTTAATAAAACAAAATATCACCAAATTATGTCACCAAACTCTTGTGATTTTACCTCTATAGAAGCGAATTTGCAGTCTACAGAAATTAGCACTCATCATCCCTTTCGCAGTGTTTTCTTCTGTTCTCTTCTGTTAGCAAGATTCTGTTAAGACTATAATGTGAGATGCAAAGAAAGAATTATCAGAATACAGTTTGGGAAGTTTACTACGTAACCCTCTTAGTGAGTTGTTAGTGAAGATTTTTTGCCACAAGCACATCAATAAAAGCGGATATAAAAGCGTAAGTATAGGCATTGGCGACTCATTTAGTAGTTGAAGACTACTAAACTGTGTATCGAGCGCACAGAGCTGGTCATTGATTTTACGAAAATCGCTAACCAACTCTTTGAATCACCTTTTAGTCTGTCTCATGAGCAATCTAATTTCGTCCTGAACAGCACGACAACCATCACAGCAAAAGTGGAGACCAGGTCTACGTGAAATGACATCCGAAACTGAGGCCGTGAACTCGGCACACTTAACGTGTAAAACGTTTTCACATAGCCAGCAGTGGATGGTAGGCTGGGATGAGGAGATTGTCTTATTACAAGACTTCGACGCACAGACAAGCTTAAAAATCCATGATAATGATTAATTAATTTATTCATCTTTTCGTTTTTATGTTTCAACGTACCTTGAACCACTGTACCACGGAAACGAAAAAAGGGAGATTAAAGAGGGCGATTAGTGTGGGTAAAGCGCAGAAATAGAGAGAAGAATCTCCACGACAAATGATGCATCACCGTAAAAGATGAAGAAGCAGAGCAGAGCAATGTTTAAAAAAATTTTATAAAATTCGTATTTTACCTCCAAATATACCACACGCTAAGCGATGCGGATGCTTAAATATTAAAGTTGGTATTTATATAGTATTTGTATATTATAGATTAATCAAAATTAACACCGGAGTATTTGACGTTAATAGATAAAAGATTAAATAAAAACGCAGTGCGCACAAAAAAACACGTCCGTTCGCTTTAAGATAAAGAGAGGATTTTCCATTCTGGATGCATTTCCATTTTCTCATTCAGTAAATTGAAATTTTTAACAAGAAAGGAAAGCTATCTTCGGACGGAGCCGAAGTTGATATACCCTTGCAGTTGAGTGGCAGTCCGCTAGGTGGCGACACGCATCTTAAATTATAAGATATATATCGGATCGTATATAGTCGGCTGATCCTTAAAAAATTTTGCAGATCGCATTAGTTTGCCAAAAGTAGAATCCATTGAATATCCCATCCCTCTAACTTTAAAAACAACGAAGTTATGGCATTCCCGATCAATCAGTTATATGGGAGCTATAGGATATAGTCGGCCGATCCTTATGAAATTTGGCATGTCGAATTATTTTACTCAAAGTAGAATCCGTACAAAATCCTATCCATCTAACTTTAAAAACAACTTAAAAAGTTATGCCACATGTTTGGCATAACTAATAAAATAAATTCTCATAACAACCGATGCAGCTAACCGTATTATGATTATTTTAAATGATTTTGCTGTTTGGCCCAACAAAGCCTTTGTTGAGACTTTCGCTGTACTGTGCGAGCTTTTCCACTAGCTCGTCTGGAGGTTCCGGCCTTTCGTATGCCATATAGTATCCGGATTGGAGAGTAGCCGTACCCGACAGTATCCGGATTAGAATCGTCTGGAACTCAATTGTAGCTGCCGCGTTATCTGCATTACTGTAATTATGGAGGGAAAATATACTGAGGTGCTTTTTAGCTAAAAGGCAAGCTCTGTGTAGCCACCCTCGATGGCCAGCTAAAAGGCAAGGAGATGTAGCCACCCTCGATATAAGAAACCTTTTACTCCCTACATCGCTTGATTCCGATTTGTAAACCTTTATTGTTACGGAGTTAAAGTTAAAGTTTAGCTCCCCTCGATAGGAGGTAAACTTTTTTTGTTGATAATTAGGACCCCCTAATTGGTCGGTCCTTCCATCTCCTCTACCTTCGCCACAAACTAGTCCATCGTGGAAAGATGTGGGTTCCATATTTGTAGCATGGTAAGGACCTGGCTGGGTTCCTTTATGGAGGCCGGGATCCAGATCCTGGCTCTAGGTCTGCACGTTAGTCTCGCCAGCTTAGCGAAATGAACTTACCGCTCTCGTCGTCTTGTCTAGCTCTGTGGACCTCTCATCATCACTTCTTTGATACCTCAGATTGGGCCACTCTGGGGGACTGGGCAGACTGGGGCTGACCTACATCCATCTCCACTTGTCTCTTGGCAATTTGCCGTCGGGCAAGACAGGAGCAATTCCTGTCGATTATCCTTAGGGTGCAGAAGGGTGCAGCTTTTCGCAATCTCTGGAAAGGCCCGCTTGGCTGTGTGCGCAGCCGCTTTGCAATATATAATGTTAGCGATTTATTTACCAATGAAATTAGGTAAAATTTTTCCAAACGCTTGAAATGCAAACCGATAAATATAATATCAGCCAACTATAAGTGGCAACGTGGTAAAATATCTTTGAACAAGTTTCTATTGTTAATTAAAAAAAAGGGGCAATAAGACATTGAATTCACTGAAAGAAGTCCTACTCAACGTGGTGACGCTAATAACAAATTTTAAAGAGAAAGAAGCAGTATTGTTAACATAACATGACGACCCAATACAAAGAGGTCAAACGACTCAAAAGACATTATTATTCCCGAGATATGAGTTGTAGGATATCGTCGAATCCTATGAAATTTGGCAGATAGGATAATTTTTGCCAAAGTAGAATCCATAGAAACTGCCATCTTTCAAATTTAAAAGCAACGAAGTTAAGGCATTTCCGATCAATCAGTTATATGGCTATAAGATATAGTCGGCCGATAAATCTGAGAGACTAGTTTTTGTAGAAACAGACGGACATGCTTATATCGACTCTGGAGGTAATTCTGATCAAGAATATATATACTTTATAGGGTCGGAGATGTCGCCTTCACGGGAAGTATCATCATACACACGGCAATATATGGAGAAGTTGTGGGACAAAATCGTCACGGGATACCATGACCTCATCGACTTGGAACCAAAAACGAAGATATGCCATTTCCGATCAATCAGTTATATGGCAGCTATAAGATATAGTCGACCGATCCCGGCCGTTCCGACTTATATACTGCCTGCAAAGGAAAAAAGGGCGTGTGCGAAGTTTGAAGATGATAGCTTTAAAACTGAGAGACTAGTTTGCGTAGAAACAGACAGACGGACATGCTTATATCAACTCAGGAGGTGATCCTGATCAAGAATATATATACTTTATAGGGTCGGAGATGTCTCCTTCACTGCGTTGCACACTTTTGACCAAAACTTTGATACCCTCTGCAAGGGTATAATAAATATATCTTTGTACAACCATGAACCAAGACAAACTGTCAAATTTGGCAATATTTTCCATCGAAAATGACGTAGAATCATCACTCGATCACAATGGTATAATTGCTGAATTTGCGGCAACCAAGGCCAGGAAAGCTATATTACAGAAGTAATATTTTGTTTTCATACAAAAATTAAAAATATAATGTATGTTTATATTGCATGTTACGAAAAAATATAAATGAAATATAATTCTTCATAGTTTAGGCATTAGATGATTTAATCCGAATATACACACCCGAAATACTTTGAATGTTATTCATATTCAAAAATAAATTACCACGTTCATATAACAGAGAGGGAGGGGGCGCAAATTGTTCGCTTTGCCCTGGGCGCCAGTAATTCTAGATCCACCACTGATAAAGCTTAACCGGGGTAATACAACATTACGTTAGGTCGCCTTCACAGACACAATCCCGTCGATATGCATCTGAACAATTACATTAAGTAATTTGCATTTTTGATGCACCAATATCAGTGGTGCCGAATGTAGATGTTATGCTACATTTTTTTGTAAATAAAAATCATTTCTGGGTCGGGAAACCACTATTAAGCTCATCGTTCATCTAGGCCTGGTGGTCAATCAAGTTGAAACAACCACACTGTTTTCTAAATGGAAAGGGGCTAAAATTAAACTATGGCCTGAACCCCAAGTTATCCCTATTCAACAGCCAGTTCGAAGGATACCGGTAGCTACCGGTCGAACAGTAAGTGAAGCCAAGCTAGGAGAAGGTTTGAGTCGAGACATTATTGAATCGGTCACTGGTCCGAGCTTGTGGATATCTCCCATTGTGCTAGCGTTCAAGGAAAATGGTGGTGTTAGAGTGTGTGTTGACATGCGGCGAGCAACTAAGCGTATCCGTCTTGAAATTTACCCGTTGTCAACATTTGATTCTTTTCAGAACAAATTAGGATAGGTTATGTTAGGTTAGAAGGCTGGCGGTTACTTTCTATGGAGGCAACCACAGCACTTAGACCATATTCAGTCCCTTTTGATACCGTAGGCCGTATCTAATTAACAAACATACGTAAGTAGACCTCGGAATTTGCATATTTTCAGCGAATTAAGTAATTTGAATTCTGAAAACACCAAATTCATTTTAATAAATAGATAGTTAAAAACGATCTATATTTTAATTTTTTGGGCATATTTGCATAAAATGCCTATGCTTTTGCATATGCAAAATATATGCAGAATATGCATATATATTATATGCAGAATGTAATTGTATTTTGTTAATTTCATCAAAGATAATACCTTTCATTAAAAATTTTAGCCACATAGCTTTCCTAACTGCCGCAAACAAAGCTTTATATTCTGCCTAAGTGGATGAAGCCACAACTAAATTTGGTTTTGGGATTTTTACTTTAAGATAAAGGGATGAAGTGACGTGACATTTTCCTGACATTTTTGTCATACAAATACATTTTTTGTCAAAGTTCTTCCTGATGAAAGTTTGATTCTTGTTTTTGAAAGGGAAATCGATCAGGGAAATTAAAGAGCGGTGGGATGCTGTGTACGGTGACTTCTCCTATGATGGTGACCGTCAAAAATTGGTTAAACGAGCTTCAACGTCGCACGTCGGTTTTTGATGAGCCACGCTCAGGTGCCCCGAAAACGGCTACCATGGAGGATAAAGTTACAAAAATCCACGATCTCGTATTGGCAGACCGCCGATTGAAGATGCGCGACATAGCTGAGACAGTATGAATCTCAAAAGACCACATGGGTCTTCGCAGTTGAAACAGTGGACTTCACCGGCAAACATGCTCCAAAGATGGCGAGGACTGTCACATCGGTCGGAAAGGTGGTGGCCACGGCTTTTTTGGGATTCACAAGGAATATTCTACATGGACTAACTGGAGAAAGGTAAAACGGTCAAAGGGCTGTACTATGCTTTCATTACAGGGTTAAATTTACTTGGATACTTTATAAGAGCAAGGAAATTTCCTGGATTAAGATTTTCAGAAATGGGTTCTCGGTGTGCTCTGAGTGCCAAATTCTGCTGTGCAAGTGTCTGTATTGTGGCTATAATACGCTTGGGAAAATCATTCCATTTGTTTGTTTCATTTCGGATCTGTTGATGTAGACGATCATCCGGAAGTCCTGAAAATTTAGGACATTTTATTTCCAATATTTGGAATTTTTATTGCAGCTTGTATTTCACTCTCATTTCCAGCAGACGATTAATCCACTATTTCTGTACTCGGAATTTTCTCTGATGAAGATTCTTTCTAAATAAAAAAGCACTGTAACGCCAACATTTTTTTGGTAGCGGCCGAATCAAACAAATTCCATTAATGTTCCAATATTTTATTGCGGGTTCAATTTAACCCCAATATATGTAGCCGCTCCAATCAATACTGAAATGCAAGTAAAAACTAAGAGCTGTCGCAGAAGATCAACAAAGCTCCCAAAAGCGCATGCGCTACAAATAACAACAAATCGCATGCGAAACTGGGAGAACCGCTGCAGCTAATCGTATTATGATTATTTTAAATGGTTTTGCTGGTGGCTGCTTGGCCCAACATCCTCCCCCCATTGAAGGGTGGGCCTCCAATAAGCATTCTGAAAGAGGCATCAGTCACATCATTACAATGGTTATTCTGTGGGTTGTCCTCTCTAACACAGGACGCCGACGCTACCCGTGATAGTCCACCTCATCCATAAAACACCCAGCCATATCGCGTATTCTGGAGCCCGTGACCTAACTGGATCCGACAACAGATCAAAGAATAAGCTGGCTCCAATCAGCATGTCCACTCGCTGCGATATGTGGAAGTTGAGGTCAGCCAGATCAATGTCACCTCGAAGTTCTGTGAAAGCTGGGCTGATATTCCGTAATGTGAGAAGCTACAACAGCCTCAATACTCAATTTCACAGAATACGTGCTAAGGCGGAACTTCACGCACAAATTAACAGAGGCTCCATCTGTTTTAATCTCAGCGCCGCCGAGACCAGCCACCGTTGTAGAACATTCAGAGCGGCAAAGCTGGAGTTGACTCGCCAGCCGCGACGAGATGAGGTGCACTTGTGAGCCAGAATCCAATAATACTAGGCAAGGCAGAACACTCCAGATCAACCACGGACGAGTACATTTGCAGTTGGCAGGAGCACTAGCTCAGCATTGCGATCCTGGGTCACAACAGTGTTGATTGAGCGACAGAAACTGCATTGATGGGACGTGAGACTCGTTCTGGCGGAGCACTGGTGGAACTAGAAACCTGCCCGCGAGGTTGCAACAGAAAACGATGACGGCGATTGCACGTTGAGCTGCGGGAAGTGGAGAATCTGCGAGCGAAATGGCCATCCTCTAGGCAAACAAAACAGCGAGTCAGACGCTTCCTCAATTGGCAAAGCAATGAACATTGGACAATTAGGCAAGGCGTGAGCCACAACACCGCACAGGGAGCAAAGCGCAGAACAAGTACTAACGGTCATGCTCGAAGATCGGTTGGTATAAGATCCACATCGGCCTGTCCGATTATCTGGAGGATGCGTAGTCAAGGCAAAGTCCACGCATTCAATCGTCCGGCATCTTTGCTCCAATAATCGAGCCATTGACTCCCACGTTGGAAGACTGTCCTCCTTGCTCCCTGAGACAGAATCCACCCACTTCGATTCGTGGCAGCATCCAGCTTCTGGAGAATTAACTGGATAAGCAGGCACTCTTGGATCTCAGCAGGTGATCCAGAACTCATGAAGGCCCGTATATGACCATTGAAACGGTCGGATAACTCCCGAAGAGTTGCAATGGATCCCGGCTCAACCACCCTTAGCTGCAGGATCTTTTTGATGTAAGCCTGGAAAATTAATCGTCGATTACTAAAACGGTTGCGAAAAAGATCAAAGGAAACATCATAGTTAGCGTCAGTAATCTCTAGCGCTCTCACGGTCTCCAATGCTGACTCCCGCATACATGAAATGAGCCACCTGAGCTTCTCCATCTTAGTGAAGTGAGGATGGCTATCAATCGTTGTCCTAAACAGGGTGAAGAAATCCGACTACTCGGCATAGCCGCCGCTAAATGTGGGCATCGAAAACGGGGGCAATAAGGGTGCAGGCTTGTATGAAGTAGGTGAAATACGAGCACCACTGGTACCATCCAAAAGCGTAGAGTGCGCAGCAACTCTCATGGAGCGCTTGGACACCTCCACCTGGATGTCAACGTGCACGTCCGTGGCCAGGTGAGATAATTTCTAATATAAATCACTTCCGATCTTGCTATAATTTAGCTCCTCCAATTCCTCCTGCAGCGTAGTGAATCGATCGCACAGACGCTTTTCCAATGACTCGAGGGTCAGAATGGTAGAGTCGTCGGTCCCCATCGCAGCCTTAACCTTTTGATGCAGGATCTCCATTTCTTGACATGTCACCTCTGCTCGTCACCGAAGCATTCTCTCCCTAATTGACGCATCAGATCCAGTGGCTTCAGTTCCAGACTCCATTATGTAATTAAAATTGAAGTTTATCACAACAAAACCATCTGCGTTTTCGTGGCACTTTTGAAAATGATCACAATATCAAACCGGGATGCAATCACGTCGGGGTCACCAGCGTAACGCTACCAGCATTTTGGTAGCGGCCAAATCAAACAAATGTTCTAATATTTTATTGCGGGTTCATTTTAACCCCAATATATGTAGCCGCTCCAATCAATACCGAAATGGAAGTAAAAACAAAGAGCTTGCGCAGAAGCTCAACCAAAGCTCCCAAAAGCTATGCGCGGGCCACCCATTGATGCGCGGCCAGTCGAAAAGGACATGAAAAGCGCCCTCGATGACTTCCCTGCCGCACGTGGGGCAGCCGTTCTCCCTTTCATGCCCGAACCGCTTCAAATAGCTTCGGAAGCACTCGTGTCCGCCAAGCGCCTGAGAGAGGTAGAAGTCCACCTCGCCGTTCTTTCTTCCATTCCTTGCTCCCGAGATTTGCGAGCTTACCACGCTTTGATAAGCTTGTGCCTTTGTTGCCTCGGGCCTCTAATATTGAGGTGCATGCGTGAAAGTACCTTCGTTGTGTCGCTTGCCCTCTTGTGTGCATACTTCAGATGCTCCCGGAATGAAAGCCGCATATCCAGCATCACCCCAAGGTATTTTATCGCTCTCCTTCAGGTGATGGCTACTCCTCCTACGTGAAACGATGCCCTTTTCACTTTCCTCCGGCTGGAAATCAGGCTTGCGTCTTGTGCGGTGCCAATTGTATGCAGTTAGTTTGTGTGTCCACATCCTCAACTGTTTTCGCAACGACCACTACTCGAACGGCGTCGGCGAATCCCACAATGGATGTTCCCTTGACCATTGGGATTCGGATGACTCTTACATCATGTAGAATAACGCAAAACCGTGTTTTCAAAACCTCTCAAAATCTGAAGTAATTATTAAAAAACCGTTTTATGGGACTTGTTTTGCGTTTAAAAATTACTGCACGCGCTTTAATGAACCGAATTTGAAATTTCATGCGTTTTCCAATAGCTAGGGGAAATAGCTTTTGGAACAAAAATTTATCGCCCATTTTTTTAACCCTTAAAAGAAAAATTTTTCATAAGAATGTGGCATTTCCGATTTTTTTAAATGTTTTTCGGACTTTGACCCCATTTTTCGGACTTTGAGCTCTTTCAAAGCTTGTAAAGTCCGCGACCAGTTTGCCGTATAGAAGGCGTTTCTTCTGTGCAACTTTTTGACACCACCTTCCCATCGGGTGCCTTGTATGGAGCTTGCTGCCAGTTTCTTTACCCGCATTATGGCGTGCACCGTCGACTTCCCCTTCCGGAATCCAAACTGCTCCGCCTCGTTGCAACAATCTTTTTTAATACCTTGCCCACGGTGTCTAGCAAGCAGATCGATCGAAAGAAGGCCGCTTTCTTGGGCGGCTAGCCGGGCTTCGTTATGAGAAGAGTCTGTGCACCTTCCATATTACCGGAAAGGATCCTTTCTGCAGGCATTGACTATAGATGGTCGCCTATAGATGGTCGACTATATACTATAGATAGGGAAGAGAGCGTCTATTATGGGTCAGGATCGCTTCAGGGTCAGAGAGGGTTGGGTAATCCGTGTCCGCCCATCGCGTGCGCTGCAGCATTCTCCTAGCCCCTAGACACTCCATACGAGTGACGATATTTGGCTGTTCCGCCACGGAGTCGGTTTGTGAGGCCAAGCGAAAGCAGTTCGCGACTTCATGATTGCCCTGCAAGCTTCGTCTAGAGCTTCTGAGCGACAGGATGGCTTCGTGGTCGCTGGTCGTGAAAGTGTTGGCAATTCTTCACCAAGCTTCCGTTCACGAAGGTCAGGTCAATGATTGATCCTGCACCAGCTTCTTTGAAGGTTATCTGGTTACCCTCATTGAGAACAGCTAGGTCCAGGGGAGTCAGTATCTCCAGTAGGGCTCGACCTCTGGCGTTTGTGGCGGTACACCTCCATTCCTGGGCGCAGGCGTTGAAGTCCCCTGCTATTAGCACTTGGTGCTACCCTTTGACGTCGGTCACTGGACCTTACAGAAAGCATCATGAGAGAGGCTGGGTGCTAAGTAAACATGCTTAAAATATGTGTTGAAAGGCGTGCGCAGTGTAGAAAACCTGGATATATCACTGCAGAGTATCGATGACCAAATGTCCAACGACATGATGCGCATGTTGCTTTTCGATGCGAACTGGGGTGGTCCGTTTATGGGCGGCATGGACCAGGCGAGATCATTCCGCCGCGTGAATTGACAGTCTACATATGGTACGTGAACCCTTGATGAAGCGGTAAAGGCGTATATTTCATTGAAGTCTATTCTCTAAAGTCTAAGTATCGCTAAATGATACCCTCGTGAAAGGACCAGATTTGTTGGTGTCTCTGCCGGGAGTGTAGTTTCGATTCAGAGAACGACCTGTCACGGTAACAGTCCGTACAGTACTTGTATAGTACTTGTCTTGTAATAGTTTTGCTCGAAGAAATGTAAGCTGCCTGTAGGTGTATGTTTTGCTGAGATTTTACCAGTATTTCTAGTGTTTTAAGATAGTTTGAGGGTTGATTATGGAATGTTCGATTGATTTGTGTACCAAAAGTGCTACGCCGCCAAAATTGTTGGTGTCTATGTTCGTTAGTAGTGTGTAGTTTACGGTGGTTGTATGTTTTTGTAGGGCAATAATAAGAGGAGAGTGGCTTTTTATCAATATTAGAAGTTGTTTGTAATTATTAAAATATCCTGTTATATTCCACTGGATTATATTTAGGGAAACTTTTGCAAAAAGTTACGGTGAGGTTATTGGTTTTTTAATGGATTTGTCGTCTCTGTTATTGGTGGGCTTCATTTTGGCTCAGGATTCGGATTATGATTTGGATGGTTTGAAGTTAGTGGGGAGTGGGCTTGACTTATCTTTGGAGAAGATTCTGTATGTTAAGTCCTTTGTGAGTTTTGATGATGGTGATGTGATGGTGTTTTTTGAGTGACTTTTGTGTGTAGTTATATCTATTGGTATGGTAATGTTTGAAGATTGGGGGTTTTTCAATCCTGTGTTGTGGGTACTCGTTAGGTGGATTTTATTGACTTCAATTACTTATTGTGGTTTCAGCTCTTGGATGATAGTATCTTCATCAACATATTTGAGGTCGTTGCTGTAGATCACCACGTTCGGGGAGTTTAGTGTTTTGTGTTCAGTAATTAATGTTTCCACGTCTGCGATTTTGTTGAGCTTAGGTAATTTTAGTTTAAGTTTTAACTAGAAGGGTTCCATCACTTTTTTTTTTACGGAATCTTCTTCTTCTCCACAGGCGTAGTGTACTGATTTTTTAATTATGAAGGGGAAAACTATTCTGAATGATTTATTGTCCTCTTTGATTACTATGAATTTCGGTTCTTTTGTTTGGGATATTTTTGTGGTATACCTACTAATATCTGGTTGACTAATTGACCCCGGGTTTAGCAATGTGTGTGTTTTTTATTGATGTGTTTTTATACCCTTGCAGAGGGTATTATAATTTTGGTCAAAAGTGTGCAACTCAGTGAAGGCGACATCACCGACCCTATAGGGTATATATATTCTTGACCAGAATCACCTCCTGAGTCGATATAAGCATGTCCGTCTGTCCGTCCGTCTGTCCGTCTGTCTGTCTGTTTCTACGCCAACTAGTCTCTCAGTTTTAAAGCTATCGACTTTGCACACATACTTATTTTCTTTAAAGGCAGTATTTATGTGGAAATAGCCGGGATCGGCCGACTGTACCTATACCTCATATAGCTAATTGATCGGAAATGCGATGACTTTGTTGGTTTTTAAGTTAGAAAGATGGGAGTTTCTATGGATTCTACTTTGGAAAAACAAATCCAACTTCATAAGGAACGGACGACTATAAACGATCCGACATATATGTTATAATATAAGCTGCCACTTAACGCAAGGGTATATCAATTTCGGCTCCGCCCGACGATAGCTTTCCTTTCTTGTGTCTTTTAATTTATTTTATTTTTATATATATGCCCTTGCAGAGGGTATTATAATTTTGGTGAAAAGTGTACAACGTGGTGAAGGAGACATCTCCGACCCTATAAAGTATATATATTCTTGATTATATATATACAATATATAAATATTATATATATAATCTTTATTACGTGGTCTGATTCTGAACCCATGGTTGAGTTTGTGTTTTTATACCCTTGCAGAGGGTATTATAATTTTGGTCAAAAGCGGCAACTCAGTGAAGGCGACATCTCCGACCCTATAAAGTATATATATTCTTGACCAGGATCACCTCCTGAGTCGATATAAGCATGTCCATCTGTCCGTCTGTCCGTCCGTCCGTCTGTCCGTCCGTCCGTCTGTCCGTCTGCCTGTCTCTTTCTACGCAAGCTAATCTCTCAGTTTTAAAGCTATCGTCTTAAAAACTTTGCACACACCCTTTTTTCTGCTTTGCAGGCAGTATATATGTCGGAACGGCCGGGGTCGGTCGACAATATCTTATAGCTGCCATTTAACTGATTGATCTGAAATGCCATAACTTCGTTTTTGGGTCCAAGTCGATGAGGTCATGGTATCCCGTGACGATTTTGTCCCACAACTTCTCCATATATTGCCGTGTGTATGATGATACTTCCCGTGAAGGCGACATCTCCGACCCTATAAAGTATATATATTCTTGATCAGAATTACCTCCAGAGTCGATATAAGCATGTCCGTCTGTTTCTACAAAAACTAGTCTCTCAGATTTATCGGCCGACTATATCTTATAGCCATATAACTGATTGATCGGAAATGCCTTAACTTCGTTGCTTTTAAATTTGAAAGATGGCAGTTTCTATGGATTTTACTTTGGCAAAAATTATCCTATCTGCCAAATTTCATAGGATTCGACGATATCCTACAACTCATATCTCGGGAATAATAATGTCTTTTGAGTCGTTTGACCTCTTTGTATTGGGTCGTCATGTTATGTTAACAATACTGCTTCTTTCTCTTTAAAATTTGTTATTAGCGTCACCACGTTGAGTAGGACTTCTTTCAGTGAATTCAATGTCTTATTGCCCCTTTTTTTTTTAATTAACAATAGAAACTTGTTCAAAGATATTTTACCACGTTGCCACTTATAGTTGGCTGATATTATATTTACCGGTTTGCATTTCAAGCGTTTGGAAAAATTTTACCTAATTTCATTGGTAAATAAATCGCTAACATTATATATTGCAAAGCGGCTGCGCACACAGCCAAGCGGGCCTTTCCAGAGATTGCGAAAAGCTGCACCCTTCTGCACCCTAAGGATAATCGACAGGAATTGCTCCTGTCTTGCCCGACGGCAAATTGCCAAGAGACAAGTGGAGATGGATGTAGGTCAGCCCCAGTCTGCCCAGTCCCCCAGAGTGGCCCAATCTGAGGTATCAAAGAAGTGATGATGAGAGGTCCACAGAGCTAGACAAGACGACGAGAGCGGTAAGTTCATTTCGCTAAGCTGGCGAGACTAACGTGCAGACCTAGAGCCAGGATCTGGATCCCGGCCTCCATAAAGGAACCCAGCCAGGTCCTTACCATGCTACAAATATGGAACCCACATCTTTCCACGATGGACTAGTTTGTGGCGAAGGTAGAGGAGATGGAAGGACCGACCAATTAGGGGGTCCTAATTATCAACAAAAAAAGTTTACCTCCTATCGAGGGGAGCTAAACTTTAACTTTAACTCCGTAACAATAAAGGTTTACAAATCGGAATCAAGCGATGTAGGGAGTAAAAGGTTTCTTATATCGAGGGTGGCTACATCTCCTTGCCTTTTAGCTGGCCATCGAGGGTGGCTACACAGAGCTTGCCTTTTAGCTAAAAAGCACCTCAGTATATTTTCCCTCCATAATTACAGTAATGCAGATAACGCGGCAGCTACAATGGAGTTCCAGACGATTCTAATCCGGATACTGTCGGGTACGGGTACTCTCCAATCCGGATACTATATGGCATACGAAAGGCCGGAACCTCCAGACGAGCTAGTGGAAAAGCTCGCACAGTACAGCGAAAGTCTCAACAAAGGCTTTGTTGGGCCAAACAGCAAAATCATTTAAAATAATCATAATACGGTTAGCTGCAGCGGTTGTTATGAGAATTTATTTTTGTCTTTTTGATTGCCAGTTTCGTATGCGCTATGTTGCTATTTGTAGCAATGCGCTTTTGGGAGCTTTGGTTAAGCTGCTGCGCAAGCTGGTACTTGAAAAATGTTTTATGTTGTCAAGATATTCCCAATAATCTACTTTCTGTCAAGCGTATTCAAGATACTGGTTTATCTTTTTATTTCAATTCAGGAGGAGTAAAAGTACAACAATGGATTTCAATTCCAAGATTGTATGCTGCTTTGAATATTAAAAATTACAAACTATGACATAGTAGATGGACATGCTGTATAAATAAAAAGCAAGTGCATTTGCCTTTACCTAAGCTTGTACAGCGACCACTATTTATAGTACATGCAAATGCTTTTGGTCCGAAACTATATAAAAAACTATTAGGTGCGCAACTAAGTTCCCGCTGTATGTCGATAGAAGGCTGCAGTTAGTGGTGATGAATTTTGATATATCGACAACGTGATAAACTTAACCTAGACATTTGAAAAAGAAACTGCGTTTTCATATTAGTGACTTTTTTTATGTGTCATGCACTTTTGGTTGTGGGAATATGTCCGATTTTGTGCCAAATAATCGTCATTTGCGGGAAGTATTGATTTTCTTCTTTCATTCCCCCAGAGGTATTGCCCCAAGTGAAACAACGTGCTGTGATTGGTTTCGTCGCTTCAAAGACGGCGATTTTGATATTAACCGTCGGCGTGAATAAGGCCAAAAACCTTCGAAGACTGTGAATTGGAGACGTTACTTGGTGAGGATCCATGTCTATCGCAAGAAGACCTTGCTTCAGCATTGGGAGTCACCCGCCAAGCCATTTCAAAGCGACTATATAAAAAGGAAATATGATAAGAAGTCATTAAAGTCTATTCTTGTAGGGTATGTACTTGCAAGTCATTAAAGTCTATACTTGTAGGGAATGTAGAAGCTTTGGGATCTTTATTCCAATAAGTTTATGGAGGCTTACATACTCCTCATAAATATAGCCTCATAAATATAACTATTACTATTTATTAGAGATAAATTGCATTGATTGGGTGGATACAAAGATTTTGTTCAATGTATAGGTTGTGAATATTAAGATGATTTTCTGAAGAGTGAAGTTTCTTGTAGCGAGTAGTCTTTCAGTATGCCCAAAGGGTTTTTATATACCGCGGTCTTGGAGGTGAGGTTGTTTCCGGTGATCCTCTATAAGCCTGTAGGTCTGGTCCTTTGAATAATTGACAATTCCTTGAATAGCCTCGATTCGAATTGTCTACCTTGATCCGTGGTGATCCGAGCCGGTATGCCAAATCTGGCTTGGTATCGGCTTGCATGTCATCAATGGCTTCTGGCCACCTTGTGTACCGATCTATGATGGTGAGGCAGTATCTGTACGGGCCAGATTGTGGTAGTGGTTTAATAAGATCCATGTTGATGTGCTCGAATCTCGCAATGATCTCGACAGTATAAGTTAATGAGGCCATGGTCGCTGACTGCTGAAATTTTTGCAGCTAACTTAAAGCTGGGTAGATGTTTTGCCACAACCTTTGCCCATCCTACCATGATCACCGGTTTCGCGTCGGTGATCTCAAATAAGCGTCTTAAAAAATGCACTCGCCATTTTCATTCAGTATGACTATCACTAGATTAATTTTAAAAATTTATTCAAAAGCTCATGATTACAAAATCTGTATTCATTATAAAATGTTTTCATAGTAATTCAGATTCCTGGGGCCAAAGAGAAAACAAAAAACGATCCTATAAAATATAAATATAAACCTAATAAATATAATAATAAAATATGAGAATAATATTGTATTATATTATTTTATTATATTATAATATACAATAATATAAAATGATGGGAATAATTCATAAGGCAGTGGCTATTTTTTGCAATTCTTCCTTATATTTATATATGTCAAATTAAATTCAATATTGGAAATTTTATTTATAATGGCAAAATGGCATAAATTAAAATTATAATCAATTTTGAAACAATAAACCCAAGATAATATTCATAGCTTGTGTCGGGTCAAGCAGCCGCCGGAAAGAAGTTTGGCCGACAATAATTTATTGTATAATTTATTCGCGTCTCTCGCTATATCGCCCGCTCTCGGGCATTCAATCGGCCACCTGCATCTGCCGTCATGCGCTGTCGTTTGTCTGGCTCTCTCGCGGGATCTCTTGATCGCTCCGCAACATCAAGTGTTGACGCTCCCGCGTCATTATTCTTATTTGATCGTCAACCATTCTCAGTCACATATTTACATATATCATTTGTAGAAACCCCAAAACAATTAAATAAATTGCGAACTGTGCTTGTTTTATTAAAGCCAATATTAAGAACACAAACTAAAAGCTCCCAAAAACGCTCGGTAACTTTAATAAATTAAAAAGTTTTAGTTATAGGCTTAATAACTTGTTAAATTATTTTCCGTTGAAAATTTGAGCTGCGCCGCTTAAAATATATAAACATAAACAAATAAACATACAAAAAAAAAACACATTATTCGGTTTGTGATTTGTGAATTTGATAAATTCTTTGTTGCGAAAATGAATCCGTTTTTCGATTGTGCCTCTCCTGGAAGGAAAGTATTCCTGAGTCAAAGTGCAGTTGTCTTTTGTGAGGATCTTCAAGGATTGTTGTCCTCCTTGAAGTCAGTGGAGACATTTCCGGAGGCGGCTCGGCGAATTGGAAAGCATCGTTGCGGATTTCAAGAGCACACACAAGGAGCTGTCCGAGATGGATGTTGCAGAACTCAGGAGCGATCTGCGCGTCAACTTCATCGATGCGGCGAGGGAGGCACGATTCATCCTGGATCAGGAGATTATGCGGCGCTCCAGTTTGTTGCCGGCAAGTTCGACGCTGATCAACGCAGCTTCTGCCACCAATTTTGATGCGTCGTTTGACAGAACTTTTCAGGCTTTGCCGCCAATGCCACTTCCCACTTTTAGTGGAGGTTAAGCGGAGTGGCTTGAATTTCGGTCACGGTTCTCGACCATGGTGGAAGCAAACCCATTCATCAGTCGGGTCGAGAAGCTTCAACGGTTGCGGTCCTGCTTTCATGAATCTGCCTTGGAGACTGATCGATCGTTGGAGCTCACGGACCTAAATTATACCGTCGTATTGGAGCTGCTAAAAAAAGGTTTAGCAATCGCAGGCTCATTTTTCAGGCTCATGTCAATGAGTTAATGAATCTGAGGGCCATAGAATCCGCATCGGCGACGAGGCTTTGCGAGATTTCAGACAAATTTAATTCGCATATGCGAGCCCTGGCAAGCATGGGCACAACGAAGCAGATTGCTAGCTGCATCATAATCAAAGTGCTGTTGTAGAAGGTTGATGATGCCACGCTGTCTAAGTGGAAGGAAATGCAAGCCGACTCGGATTACTTGGATTTCATTTCAACGTGGGAGTCCATCGCCAGTTTTCTTGAGCAGAGATCCCGGACTTTGGAGAGCATAAATTTGCCGACGACATCATATGCACCAAACCTTTTCATACAGGTAACTCTGCATTTGTGATTACCCACTCTTCCGCTTGCCTGATTTGTGATGGCTATTCTCACATAATAAACTCCTGCCGAAGGTATTTAAGCTTGTAGCCTGAGGATCGTTTAGGCGAAGTTAGGCGATTGGATTTATGCCGTAAGTGCCTTGGATCTGGGCACCTTTTGGTTCACAGGTGCATCTGGTCACCTCAAGGCTGGCGAACCAGCTGCAGCTGCGGAAGAAAAAGTTTCCGGTTTCTGTGTCCGGTATAGGTGACGCAGGGTTAGGCGATTGGATTTATGCCGTAAGTGCCTTGGATCTGGGCACCTTCTGGTTCACAGGTGCATCTGGTCACCTCAAGGCTGGCGAACCAGCTGCAGCTGCGGAAGAAAAAGTTTCCGGTTTCTGTATCCGGGCTGGTCATCCAACCTAAGCTTTTTCACATCCTGCTAAGGTTTCGTTCGCATCCGGTAGCGTTGACTGGCGACATTTGTAAGATGTACCGTTGTGTGAGGATGGCGTCGTCTGACAGTTATTGCAGTGCATTCTGTGGAGGAGCTACAAACATATTAATTATTTGAGCAATATGGGACACTGTTACATATGGAACAAAGCCTGCGTCCTATCTATCTGTGCGAGCAATGCACCAATTGGACGAGGTGGACGACTTTCCAGTGGGATTCGAAATCTTGTTTCGAGATTTTTACGTCGATAATCTTATTTCTGATGGCAGCTCTAAGAAGAAGGTTGTTGGCATTTTAGGGCAATCTTCAGCGCTTTTGTCCAAGGGCGAATTTCAGCTGCGGAAATGGTGCACCAATATCCCTAGCGTTTTGGACGGCGTCAACTTCACATGCCGGAACTTCAACATGACGGCAGCAACTTCACGAAAACGTTAGGATTGGCTTGTGATCCTTCCACTGATCAGCTGCTGCTTTCGTTTTCTGCTCTTCAGTCCACTTAAAAGCCGTCTCGACGTTCTGTCCTATCATCAATATCGCGGTTATACGATCCGCTGGGCCTTGTTGGTCCAGTTGTTGCTGAAGCAAAAATATTCTTGCAGATTCTGTGCCGAGAGCATCTTTCTTGGGATGAAAGCTTACCTCAGGGTTTTTAGGGCTTTCAGGGTCTCAGCTGGCGCTTACGTCTGGACACTCGTGGAGATTCATGGATTTTGTGGCGCCAGCATTGAAGCCTACGGAGCATGTGTCTACATAGTTTCCAGGTCGCCAGGGGCTGAGAGCCGCCTGCTATGAGCGAAGTCTCGAGTATCGCCTCTTAAGACTTTAACTATGCCGAAGTTAGAGCTGGTTGGAGCTAAGTTGTTGGAGAGAATGATGGCTGAGGTTCACAGTGCGATTCTTCAGCCGTGTTATCGTGGATTCGAGATGAGCCTGCCAGGTTTACCGTTTTTGTCGCTAACCGCGTGTCAACCATCCAAAATCTGACGAGTTCCATGGAGTGGCGATATGTGCCGACGTTGGAAAATCCAACAGATATCTTGTCTCGTGGAGCCCTTCCTACTGAGTTGATCGGATCCAGACCTCGTGGTTACATGCAAATATGTTAACTCCTTTCCAGCTCTTCAGCGAGTGTTAGCGTACGTCTATAAGTTTGGCAGACGGGTTCAGCATAAAGGTATTACCGTTCATGATCTCAAGGCGGGGACTCGCATGCTTTTGTGGGCAGTTCAGCGCAGACGATGCAGACAAAGGGAATGGTTGCCTCTTACATTTTTTGCACGGAGGGCCAGATTCTAGTTTCAGTGAGCCAGACCTGACAAAGCTCAACATAAATCGACTAGATGCTTGGCAACGCGTCGTCTTTTTTCAGCAGTGTTTCTGGTCCAGATGGAAGGAAGAGTATTAACCCTATTGCAGCAGATGCAGCAGATATTAGATCGTCTAAATTGCGCATCCCTGTTCAAGGCATAGCAGTCAATGACATCGTGCTGGTGAAGGACGGAAACTTACCTCCAATGAAGTGGCCCCTGGCGAGGGTGACGGAAATGGTCGTCGGAGATGACGGAGTGTGTCGGGTGGCGCTGCTGAGGATGGCGTCCGGAGCTACAAGGCGGGCAGTCAACAAATTGTGCCTGCTGCCCCGTCATGATGCTGTTGAAAGCCCATCTTCCAACGGGGGGAGTATGTTGCCGGAAAGAAGTTCAGCCGGCAATAATTTATGTAATTCGTGACGTCATTTTCTTTTATATTAATGTTCGAGTCTCTCGCTCTATTCTCGTCCACCTGCATCTGCCGTAATGTGCTATTGTTTGTCTCGCTCTCTCGCGGGATCTTTCGATCGCTCCGCAGCATCAAGCATTGAGCCGCGCTCCCGCGTCATTATTCTAATTCGGTTGTTAACCCTACTCAGTCACATATGTACATATATCATTTGTAGAAACCCCAAGACACATAATATTGCTCAAGATAGATTAATAGTAACATGTAATATAGAATAATTTGACGCCGGTCGACTGACCCAATACTGGGCACAGACAGCGATCGACTGACCCAGTACTGAGTACAGACGGCGCCATCAGAAAGCAGCATTGTCATCGCCAGCGGAGTATGAATAATGAAACTCATGACCAAATGGTCGGAGTCAGCAATCAG
The DNA here is from genome assembly GCA_035045925.1 of Drosophila atripex. Lineage (NCBI taxonomy): Eukaryota > Metazoa > Arthropoda > Insecta > Diptera > Drosophilidae > Drosophila > Drosophila atripex. The sequence goes on from JAWNOP010000019.1 coordinate 650,842, forward strand.
AGTCAGCAGTTAACCGGGTTAAACATCACGGAAGCACGTCGTTGTTATTGACCTAGGAACTTAAGACTTAATATAATAACATCTTAGACACTTAGCATCATATATAAGAGCAGTTATTCCCTAAATAAAGATAGTTGCGAATACAGAATCAATCGTCTCATTACTCAGTGTTAACTAAAGCACTTAAACGTAATCGCCTTCGAGTGCGCTCCCGCGAACGGACCGTCGTAGGATCTTCGATACGTCACTTGCCGCTGAGTGTTGCTCCCGTGGAACGGACCGCCAGCCAACAAGACCCACACGTACGCGTCGCTGCGTGTTGCTCCAGTGGAACGGACCGCCAGCCAATCGCTGATACGTACTCCACCGAATACCGATCCAGTGAAACGGACTGTCGGCAGGAACCCCGTGTACCTGCGAGTATTTCTTCAGAGCACGGGTCTACGAAGAAAGCTCCCATCTCTCTCACAGCCGACGCGCGCCAACGAACCCCTCGGCCATCTCTGCATCTTAACCACTGCCTGGATCCACCAGGTAATTTAGTCAAGTTTCCATAGGTATTTGACTGCGACTCCGAGATTACATTAATTTCGTGAGTTCAAGTTCGGCGTTAGTGTCCGCATCCTGACTTAGGTACGAACCTTTGGTGACCCAGACGTGATCCTTTGCTACAGGATCACAACTTGAACACGAGCCGCAAGGCAATTCAACTTCAACAAAACAAAAAAAAAAGAAAAGAAAACTAACTTCGGATGGAGCCGCTATGTGGTGGCACCTCATATTGATGGATATATATCGGATCGTATATAGTCGATCCCTTTGAAATTTGGCAGATCCGATTAGTTTGCGCAAAGTAGAATCCATAGATTCTTCTTATTCTCCCATTCTTCTAACTTCAAAAACAACGAAGTTATGGCATTTCCGATCAATCAGTTATATGGCAGCTAAAGAATATAGTCGGCTGATCCTTATGATATTTGGCACATCGAATTATTTTATTCAAAGATAAATCCCAGCCTTCTAACATAAAAATCAACGAAGTTATGGCATTTTCGATCAATAAGTAAAATGGCAGCTGTAAGACATAGTCGACCGATCACGGCCGTTCCGACATGTCGCCTTCATGGGAAGTATCATCATACACACGGCAATATATGGAGAAGTTGTGGGACAAAATCGTCACGGGATACCATGACCTCATCGACTAGGAAACAAAAACGAAGTTATGGCATTTCCGATCAATCAGTTATATAGCAGCTATAAGATATAGTCGACCGATCCCGGCCCTTCCAACATATATACTGCCTGCAAAGGAAAAAAGGGTGTGTGCAAAGTTTGAAGACGATAGCTTTAAAACTGAGAGACTAGTTTGCGTAGAAACAGACAGACAGACAAACGGACGGACAGACGGTCAGACGGATATGCTTATATCGACTCAGGAGGTGATCCTGATCAAGAATATATATACTGTATAGGGTCGGAGATGTCGCCTTCACGGGAAGTATCATCATACACACGGCAATATATGGAGAAGTTGTGAGACAAAAACGTCACGGGATACCATGACCTCATCGACTTGGAACCAAAAACGAAGTTATGGCATTTCCGATCAATCAGTTATATGGCAGCTATAAGATATAGTCGACCGATCCCGGCCGTTCCGACATATATACTGCCTGCAAAGGAAAAAAGGGTGTGTGCAAAGTTTGAAGACGATAGCTTTAAAACTGAGAGACTAGTTTGCGTAGAAATAGACAGACAGACGGACAGACGGACGGACTGACAGACGGACAGACGGACATGCTAATATCGACTCAGGAGGTGATCCTGATCAAGAATATATATACTTTATAGGGTCGGAGATGTCGCCTTCACGGGAAGTATCATCATACACACGGCAATATATGGAGAAGTTGTGGGACAAAATCGTCACGGGATACCATGACCTCATCGACTTGGAACCAAAAACGAAGTTTTGGCATTTCCGATCAATCAGTTATAAGGCAGCTATAAGATAAAGTCGCCCGATCCCAGCCGTTCCGACATATATACTGCCTGCAAAGGAAAAAAGGGTGTGTGCAAAGTTTGAAGACGATAGCTTTAAAACTGAGAGACTAGTTTGCGTAGAAACAGACAGACAGACGGACAGACGCACATGCTTATATCGACCCAGGAGGTGATCCTTATCAAGAATATATATACTTTATAGGGTCGGAGATGTCGCCTTCACGGGAAGTATCATCATACACACGGCAATATATGGAGAAGTTGTGGGACAAAATCGTCACGGGATACCATGACCTCATCGACTTGGAACCAAAAACGAAGTTATGGCATTTCCGATCAATCAGTTATAAGGCAGCTATAAGATATAGTCGACCGATCCCGGCCGTTCCGACATATATACTGCCTGCACAGGAAAAAAGGGTGTGTGCAAAGTTTGAAGACGATAGCTTTAAAACTGAGAGACTAGTTTGCGTAGAAATAGACAGACAGGCGGACAGACGGACGGACTGACAGACGAACAGACGGACATGCTTATATCGACTCAGGAGGTGATCCTGATCAAGAATATATATACTTTATAGGGTCGGAGATGTCGCCTTCACGCGAAGTATCATCATACACACGGCAATATATGGAGAAGTTGTGGGACAAAATCGTAACGGGATACCATGACCTCATCGACTTGGAACCAAAAACGAAGTTTTGGCATTTCCGATCAATCAGTTATAAGGCAGCTATAAGATAAAGTCGCCCGATCCCAGCCGTTCCGACATATATACTGCCTGCAAAGGAAAAAAGGGTGTGTGCAAAGTTTGAAGACGATAGCTTTAAAACTGAGAGACAAGTTTGCGTAGAAAAAAACAGACAGACGGACAGACGGACGAACGGACAGACGGACAGACGGACATGCTTATATCGACTCAGGAGGTGATCCTGATCAAGAATATATATACTTTATAGGGTCGGAGATGTCGGCTTCACGGGAAGTATCATCATACACTCGGCAATATATGGAGAAGTTGTGGGACAAAATCGTCACGGAATACCATGACCTCATCGACTTGGAACCAAAAACGAAGTTATGGCATTTCCGATCAATCAGTTATATGGCAGCTATAAGATATAGTCCACCGATCCCGGCCGTTCCGACATATATACTGCCTGCAAAGGAAAACAGGGTTTGTGCAAAGTTTGAAGACGATAGCTTTAAAACTGAGAGACTACTTTGCGTAGAAACAGACAGACAGACGGACGAACGGACAGACGGACATGCTTATATCGACTCAGGAGGTGATCCTGATCAAGAATATATATACTTTATAGGGTCGGAGATGTCGGCTTCACGGGAAGTATCATCATACACTCGGCAATATATGGAGAAGTTGTGGGACAAAATCGTCACGGAATACCATGACCTCATCGACTTGGAACCAAAAACGAAGTTTTGGCATTTCCGATCAATCAGTTATATGGCAGCTATAAGATATAGTCGACCGATCCCGGCCGTTCCGACAAAAAATACTGCCTGCAAAGGAAAAAAGGGTGTGTGCAAAGTTTGAAGACGATAGCTTTAAAACTGAGAGACTACTTTGCGTAGAAACAGACAGACAGACGGACAGACGGACATGCTTATATCGACTCAGTAGGTGATCCTTATCAAGAATATATATACTTTATAGGGTCGGAGATGTCGCCTTCACGGGAAGTATCATCATACACACGGCAATATATGGAGAAGTTGTGGGACAAAATCGTCACGGGATACCATGACCTCATCGACTTGGAACCAAAAACGAAGTTATGGCATTTCCGATCAATCAGTTATATGGCAGCTATAAGATAAAGTCGCCCGATCCCAGCCGTTCCGACAAATATACTGCCTGCAAAGGAAAAAAGGGTGTGTGCAAAGTTTGAAGACGATAGCTTTAAAACTGAGAGACTAGTTTGCGTAGAAACAGACAGACAGGCGACTCAGGAGGTGATCCTGATCAAGAATATATATACTTTATAGGGTCGGAGATGTCGGCTTCACGGGAAGTATCATCATACACTCGGCAATATATGGAGATGTTGTGGGACAAAATCGTCACGGAATACCATGACCTCATCGACTTGGAACCAAAAACGAAGTTATGGCATTTCCGATCAATCAGTTATATGGCAGCTATAAGATATAGTCGACCGATCCCGGCCGTTCCGACATATATACTGCCTGCAAAGGAAAACAGGGTGCGTGCAAAGTTTGAAGACGATAGCTTTAAAACTGAGAGACTACTTTGCGTAGAAACAGACAGACAGACGGACAGACGGACATGCTTATATCGACTCAGGAGATGATCCTGATCAAGAATATATATACTTTATAGGGTCGGAGATGTCGCCTTCACGCGAAGTATCATCATACACACGGCAATATATGGAGAAGTTGTGGGACAAAATCGTAACGGGATACCATGACCTCATCGACTTGGAACCAAAAACGAAGTTTTGGCATTTCCGATCAATCAGTTATAAGGCAGCTATAAGATAAAGTCGCCCGATCCCAGCCGTTCCGACATATATACTGCCTGCAAAGGAAAAAAGGGTGTGTGCAAAGTTTGAAGATGATAGCTTTAAAACTGAGAGACAAGTTTGCGTAGAAAAAAACAGACAGACGGACGGACAGACGGACATGCTTATATCGACTCAGTAGGTGATCTTTATCAAGAATATATATACTTTATAGGGTCGGAGATGTCGCCTTCACGGGAAGTATCATCATACACTCGGCAATATATGGAGAAGTTGTGGGACAAAATCGTCACGGAATACCATGACCTCATCGACTTGGAACCAAAAACGAAGTTATGGCATTTCCGATCAATCAGTTATATGGCAGCTATAAGATATAGTCCACCGATCCCGGCCGTTCCGACATATATACTGCCTGCAAAGGAAAACAGGGTTTGTGCAAAGTTTGAAGACGATAGCTTTAAAACTGAGAGACTACTTTGCGTAGAAACAGACAGACAGACGGACGAACGGACAGACGGACATGCTTATATCGACTCAGGAGGTGATCCTGATCAAGAATATATATACTTTATAGGGTCGGAGATGTCGGCTTCACGGGAAGTATCATCATACACCCGGCAATATATGGAGAAGTTGTGGGACAAAATCGTCACGGAATACCATGACCTCATCGACTTGGAACCAAAAACGAAGTTATGGCATTTCCGATCAATCAGTTATATCGCAGCTATAAGATATAGTCGACCGATCCCGGCCGTTCCGACATATATACTGCCTGCAAAGGAAAACAGGGTGTGTGCAAAGTTTGAAGACGATAGCTTTAAAACTGAGAGACTACTTTGCGTAGAAACAGACAGACAGACGGACAGACGGACATGCTTATATCGACTCAGTAGGTGATCCTTATCAAGAATATATATACTTTATAGGGTCGGAGATGTCGCCTTCACGGGAAGTATCATCATACACACGGCAATATATGGAGAAGTTGTGGGACAAAATCGTCACGGGATACCATGACCTCATCGACTTGGAACCAAAAACGAAGTTATGGCATTTCCGATCAATCAGTTATATGGCAGCTATAAGATAAAGTCGCCCGATCCCAGCCGTTCCGACAAATATACTGCCTGCAAAGGAAAAAAGGGTGTGTGCAAAGTTTGAAGACGATAGCTTCAAAACTGAGAGACTAGTTTGCGTAGAAACAGACAGACAGACAAACGGACGGACAGACGGTCAGACGGATATGCTTATATCGACTCAGGAGGTGATCCTGATCAAGAATATATATACTGTACAGGGTCGGAGATGTCGCCTTCACTGGAAGTATCATCATACACACGGCAATATATGGAGAAGTTGTGGGACAAAAACGTCACGGGATACCATGACCTCATCGACTAGGAACCAAAAACGAAGTTATGGCATTTCCGATCAATCAGTTATATGGCAGCTATAAGATCCCGGCCGTTCCGAAAAAAAGGGTGTGTGCAAAGTTTGAAGACGATAGCTTTAAAACTGAGAGAATAGTTTGCGTAGAAACAGACAGAAAGACGGACGGACGGACAGACGGTCAGACGGATATGCTTATAGCGACTCAGGAGGTGATCCTGATCAAGAATATATATACTTTATAGGGTCGGAGATGTCGCCTTCACGGGAAGTATCATCATACACACGGCAATATATGGAGCCTCCCAATATAGGAGGTGATCCTTATCAAGAATATATATACTTTATAGGGTCGGAGATTTCGCCTTCACGGGAAGTATCATCATACACACGGCAATATATGGAGAAGTTGTGGGACAAAATCGTCACGGGATACCATGACCTCATCGACTTGGAACCAAAAACGAAGTTATGGCATTTCCGATCAATCAGTTATATGGCAGCTATAAGATATAGTCGACCGATCCCGGCCGTTCCGACATAAATACTGCCTGCAAAGGAAAAAAGGGTGTGTGCAAAGTTTGAAGACGATAGCTTTAAAACTGAGAGACTAGTTTGCGTAGAAATAGACAGACAGACGGACAGACGGACGGACTGACAGAGGGACAGACGGACATGCTAATATCGACTCAGGAGGTGATCTTGATCAAGAATATATATACTTTATAGGGTCGGAGATGTCGGCTTCACGGGAAGTATCATCATACACTCGGCAATATATGGAGAAGTTGTGGGACAAAATCGTCACGGAATACCATGACCTCATTGACTTGGAACCAAAAACGAAGTTATGGCATTTCCGATCAATCAGTTATATCGCAGCTTTAAGATATAGTCGACCGATCCCGGCCGTTCCGACATATATACTGCCTGCAAAGGAAAACAGGGTGTGTGCAAAGTTTGAAGACGATAGCTTTAAAACTGAGAGACTACTTTGCGTAGAAACAGAAAGACAGACGGACAGACGGACATGCTTATATCGACTCAGTAGGTGATCCTTATCAAGAATATATATACTTTATAGGGTCGGAGATGTCGCCTTCACGGGAAGTATCATCATACACACGGCAATATATGGAGAAGTTGTGGGACAAAATCGTCACGGGATACCATGACCTCATCGACTTGGAACCAAAAACGAAGTTATGGCATTTCCGATCAATCAGTTATATGGCAGCTGTAAGATAAAGTCGCCCGATCCCGGCCGTTCCGACATATATACTGCCTGCAAAGGAAAACAGGGTGTGTGCAAAGTTTGAAGACGATAGCTTTAAAACTGAGAGACTACTTTGCGTAGAAAAAAACAGACAGACGGACGGACGGACAGACGGACATGCTTATATCGACTCAGTAGGTGATCCTTATCAAGAATATATATACTTTATAGGGTCGGAGATGTCGCCTTCACGGGAAGTATCATCATACACTCGGCAATATATGGAGAAGTTGTGGGACAAAATCGTCACGGAATACCATGACCTCATCGACTTGAAACCAAAATGGAAGTTATGGCATTTCCGATCAATCAGTTATAAGGCAGCTATAAGATATAGTCGACCGATCCCGGCCGTTCCGACATATATACTGCCTGCAAAGGAAAACAGGGTGTGTGCAAAGTTTGAAGACGATAGCTTTAAAACTGAGAGACTACTTTGCGTAGAAACAGACAGACAGACGGAAGAACGGACAGACCGACATGCTTATATCGACTCAGGAGGTGATCCTTATCAAGAATATATATACTTTATAGGGTCGGAGATGTCGCCTTCACGGGAAGTATCATCATACACACGGCAATATATGGAGAAGTTGTGGGACAAAATCGTCACGGTATACCATGACCTCATCGACTTGGAACCAAAAACGAAGTTATGGCATTTCCGATCAATCAGTTATATGGCAGCTGTAAGATAAAGTCGCCCGATCCCGGCCGTTCCGACATATATACTGCCTGCAAAGGAAAACAGGGTGTGTGCAAAGTTTGAAGACGATAGCTTTAAAACTGAGAGACTACTTTGCGTAGAAAAAAACAGACAGACGGACGGACGGACAGACGGACATGCTTATATCGACTCAGGAGGTGATCCTGATCAAGAATATATATACTTTATAGGGTCGGAGATGTCGGCTTCACGGGAAGTATCATCATACACTCGGCAATATATGGAGAAGTTGTGGGACAAAATCGTCACGGAATACCATGACCTCATCGACTTGGAACCAAAAACGAAGTTATGGCATTTCCGATCAATCAGTTATATGGCAGCTATAAGATAAAGTCACCCGATCCCAGCCGTTCCGACAAATATACTGCCTGCAAAGGAAAAAAGGGTGTGTGCAAAGTTTCAAAACGATAGCTTCAAAACTGAGAGACTAGTTTGCGTAGAAACAGACAGACAGACGGAAGAACGGACAGACCGACATGCTTATATCGACTCAGGAGGTGATCCTTATCAAAAATATATATACTTTATAGGGTCGGAGATGTCGCCTTCACGGGAAGTATCATCATACACACGGCAATATATGGAGAAGTTGTGGGACAAAATCGTCACGGGATACCATGACCTCATCGACTTGGAACCAAAAACGAAGTTATGGCATTTCCGATCAATCAGTTATATGGCAGCTATAAGATATAGTCGCCCGATCCCGGCCGTTCCGACATATATTCTGTCTGCAAAGGAAAAAAGGGAGTGTGCAAAGTTTGAAGACGATAGCTTTAAAACTGAGAGACTAGTTTGCGTAGAAACAGACAGACAGACGGGCGGACGGACAGACGGACGGACGGACAGACGGACATGCTTATATCGACTCAGGAGGTGATCCTGATCAAGAATATACATACTTTATAGGGTCGGAGATGTCGCCTTCACGGGAAGTATCATCATACACACGGCAATATATGGAGAAGTTGTGGGACAAAATCGTCACGGGATACCATGACCTCATCGACTTGGAACCAAAAACGAAGTTATGGCATTTCCGATCAATCAGTTATATGGCAGCTATAAGATAAAGTCGCCCGATCCCAGCCGTTCCGACAAATATACTGCCTGCAAAGGAAAAAAGGGTGTGTGCAAAGTGTGAAGACGATAGCTTCAAAACTGAGAGACTAGTTTGCGTAGAAACAGACAGAGAGACGGGCGGACGGACGGACGGACAGACGGACATGCTTATATCGACTCAGAAGGTGATCCTGATCAAGAATATATATACTTTATAGGGTCGGAGATGTCGCCTTCACGGGAAGTATCATCATACACACGGCAATATATGGAGAAGTTGTGGGACAAAATCATCACGGGATACCATGACCTCATCGACTTGGAACCAAAACGAAGTTATGGCATTTCCGATCAATCAGTTATATTGCAGCTTTAAGATATAGTCGACCGATCCCGGCCGTTCCGACATATATACTGCCTGCAAAGGAAAAGAGGGTGTGTGCAAAGTTTGAAGACGATAGCTTTAAAACTGAGAGACTACTTTGCGTAGAAACAGACAGACAGACGGACGAACGGACAGACGGACATGCTTATATCGACTCAGGAGGTGATGCTGATCAAGAATATATCTACTTTATAGGGTCGGAGATGTCGGCTTCACGGGAAGTATCATCATACACTCGGCAATATATGGAGAAGTTGTGGGACAAAATCGTCACGGAATACCATGACCTCATCGACTTGGAACCAAAAACGAAGTTATGGCATTTCCGATCAATCAGTTATATGGCAGCTATAAGATAAAGTCGCCCGATCCCAGCCGTTCCGACAAATATACTGCCTGCAAAGGAAAAAAGGGTGTGTGCAAAGTTTCAAGACGATAGCTTCAAAACTGAGAGACTAGTTTGCGTAGAAACAGACAGACAGACGGACGAACGGACAGACGGACATGCTTATATCGACTCAGGAGGTGATCCTGATCAAGAATATATATACTTTATAGGGTCGGAGATGTCGGCTTCACGGGAAGTATCATCATACACTCGGCAATATATGGAGAAGTTGTGGGACAAAATCGTCACGGAATACCATGACCTCATCGACTTGGAACCAAAAACGAAGTTATGGCATTTCCGATCAATCAGTTATATGGCAGCTATAAGATATAGTCGACCGATCCCGGCCGTTCCGACATATATACTGCCTGCAAAGGAAAACAGGGTGTGTGCAAAGTTTGAAGACGATAGCTTTAAAACTGAGAGACTACTTTGCGTAGAAACAGACAGACAGACGGACGAACGGACAGACGGACATGCTTATATCGACTCAGGAGGTGATCCTGATCAAGAATATATATACTTTATAGGGTCGGAGATGTCGGCTTCACGGGAAGTATCATCATACACTCGGCAATATATGGAGAAGTTGTGGGACAAAATCGTCACGGAATACCATGACCTCATCGACTTGGAACCAAAAACGAAGTTATGGCATTTCCGATCAATCAGTTATATGGCAGCTATAAGATAAAGTCGCCCGATCCCAGCCGTTCCGACAAATATACTGCCTGCAAAGGAAAAAAGGGTGTGTGCAAAGTTTGAAGACGATAGCTTCAAAACTGAGAGACTAGTTTTCGTAGAAACAGACAGACAGACAAACGGACGGACAGACGGTCAGACGGATATGCTTATATCGACTCAGGAGGTGATCCTGATCAAGAATATATATACTTTATAGGGTCGGAGATGTCGGCTTCACGGGAAGTATCATCATACACTCGGCAATATATGGAGAAGTTGTGAGACAAAATCGTCACGGAATACCATGACCTCATCGACTTGGAACCAAAAACGAAGTTATGGCATTTCCGATCAATCAGTTATATGGCAGCTATAAGATATAGTCGACCGATCCCGGCCGTTCCGACATATATACTGCCTGCAAAGGAAAACAGGGTGTGTGCAAAGTTTGAAGACGATAGCTTTAAAACTGAGAGACTACTTTGCGTAGAAACAGACAGACAGACGGACAGACGGACATGCTTATATCGACTCAGGAGGTGATGCTGATCAAGAATATATATACTTTATAGGGTCGGAGATGTCGGCTTCACGGGAAGTATCATTATACACTCGGCAATATATGGAGAAGTTGTGGGACAAAATCGTCACGGAATACCATGACCTCATCGACTTGGAACCAAAAACGAAGTTATGGCATTTCCGATCAATCAGTTATATGGCAGCTATAAGATAAAGTCGCCCGATCCCAGCCGTTCCGACAAATATACTGCCTGCAAAGGAAAAAGGGTGTGTGCAAAGTTTCAAGACGATAGCTTCAAAACTGAGAGACTAGTTTGCGTAGAAACAGACAGACAGACGGACGAACGGACAGACGGACATGCTTATATCGACTCAGGAGGTGATCCTGATCAAGAATATATATACTTTATAGGGTCGGAGATGTCGGCTTCACGGGAAGTATCATCATACACTCGGCAATATATGGAGAAGTTGTGGGACAAAATCGTCACGGAATACCATGACCTCATCGACTTGGAACCAAAAACGAAGTTATGGCATTTCCGATCAATCGGTTATATTGCAGCTATAAGATATAGTCGACCGATCCCGGCCGTTCCGACATATATACTGCCTGCAAAGGAAAACAGGGTGTGTGCAAAGTTTGAAGACGATAGCTTTAAAACTGAGAGACTACTTTGCGTAGAAACAGACAGACAGACGGACAGACGGACATGCTTATATCGACTCAGTAGGTGATCCTTATCAAGAATATATATACTGTACAGGGTCGGAGATGTCGCCTTCACTGGAAGTATCATCATACACACGGCAATATATGGAGAAGTTGTGGGACAAAAACGTCACGGGATACCATGACCTCATCGACTAGGAACCAAAAACGAAGTTATGGCATTTCCGATCAATCAGTTATATGGCAGCTATAAGATCCCGGCCGTTCCGAAAAAAAGGGTGTGTGCAAAGTTTGAAGACGATAGCTTTAAAACTGAGAGAATAGTTTGCGTAGAAACAGACAGACAGACGGACGGACGGACAGACGGTCAGACGAATATGCTTATAGCGACTCAGGAGGTGATCCTGATCAAGAATATATATACTTTATAGGGTCGGAGATGTCGCCTTCACGGGAAGTATCATCATACACACGGCAATATATGGAGCCTCCCAATATAGGAGGTGATCCTTATCAAGAATATATATACTTTATAGGGTCGGAGATTTCGCCTTCACGGGAAGTATCATCATACACACGGCAATATATGGAGAAGTTGTGGGACAAAATCGTCACGGGATACCATGACCTCATCGACTTGGAACCAAAAACGAAGTTATGGCATTTCCGATCAATCAGTTATATGGCAGCTATAAGATATAGTCGACCGATCCCGGCCGTTCCGACATAAATACTGCCTGCAAAGGAAAAAAGGGTGTGTGCAAAGTTTGAAGACGATAGCTTTAAAACTGAGAGACTAGTTTGCGTAGAAATAGACAGACAGACGGACAGGCGGACGGACTGACAGACGGACAGACGGACATGCTAATATCGACTCAGGAGGTGATCCTGATCAAGAAATATATACTTTATAGGGTCGGAGATGTCGCCTTCACGGGAAGTATCATCATACACACGGCAATATATGGAGCCTCCCAATATAGGAGGTGATCCTTATCAAGAATATATATACTTTATAGGGTCGGAGATTTCGCCTTCACGGGAAGTATCATCATACACACGGCAATATATGGAGAAGTTGTGGGACAAAATCGTCACGGAATACCATGACCTCATCGACTTGGAACCAAAAACGAAGTTATGGCATTTCCGATCAATCAGTTATATGGCAGCTATAAGATAAAGTCGCCCGATCCCAGCCGTTCCGACAAATATACTGCCTGCAAAGGAAAAAAGGGTGTGTGCAAAGTTTGAAGACGATAGCTTTAAAACTGAGAGACTACTTTGCGTAGAAACAGACAGACAGACGGACGAACGGACAGACGGACATGCTTATATCGACTCAGGAGGTGATCCTGATCAAGAATATATATACTTTATAGGGTCGGAGATGTCGGCTTCACGGGAAGTATCATCATACACTCGGCAATATATGGAGAAGTTGTGGGACAAAATCGTCACGGAATACCATGACCTCATCGACTTGGAACCAAAAACGAAGTTATGGCATTTCCGATCAATCAGTTATATGGCAGCTATAAGATAAAGTCGCCCGATCCCAGCCGTTCCGACAAATATACTGCCTGCAAAGGAAAAAAGGGTGTGTGCAAAGTTTGAAGACGATAGCTTCAAAACTGAGAGACTAGTTTGCGTAGAAACAGACAGACAGACAAACGGACGGACAGACGGTCAGACGGATATGCTTATATCGACTCAGGAGGTGATCCTGATCAAGAATATATATACTTTATAGGGTCGGAGATGTCGGCTTCACGGGAAGTATCATCATACACTCGGCAATATATGGAGAAGTTGTGGGACAAAATCGTCACGGAATACCATGACCTCATCGACTTGGAACCAAAAACGAAGTTATGGCATTTCCGATCAATCAGTTATATGGCAGCTATAAGATATAGTCGACCGATCCCGGCCGTTCCGACATATATACTGCCTGCAAAGGAAAACAGGGTGTGTGCAAAGTTTGAAGACGATAGCTTTAAAACTGAGAGACTACTTTGCGTAGAAACAGACAGACAGACGGACAGACGGACATGCTTATATCGACTCAGGAGGTGATGCTGATCAAGAATATATATACTTTATAGGGTCGGAGATGTCGGCTTCACGGGAAGTATCATCATACACTCGGCAATATATGGAGAAGTTGTGGGACAAAATCGTCACGGAATACCATGACCTCATCGACTTGGAACCAAAAACGAAGTTATGGCATTTCCGATCAATCAGTTATATGGCAGCTATAAGATAAAGTCGCCCGATCCCAGCCGTTCCGACAAATATACTGCCTGCAAAGGAAAAAAGGGTGTGTGCAAAGTTTCAAGACGATAGCTTCAAAACTGAGAGACTAGTTTGCGTAGAAACAGACAGACAGACGGACGAACGGACAGACGGACATGCTTATATCGACTCAGGAGGTGATCCTGATCAAGAATATATATACTTTATAGGGTCGGAGATGTCGGCTTCACGGGAAGTATCATCATACACTCGGCAATATATGGAGAAGTTGTGGGACAAAATCGTCACGGAATACCATGACCTCATCGACTTGGAACCAAAAACGAAGTTATGGCATTTCCGATCAATCGGTTATATTGCAGCTATAAGATATAGTCGACCGATCCCGGCCGTTCCGACATATATACTGCCTGCAAAGGAAAACAGGGTGTGTGCAAAGTTTGAAGACGATAGCTTTAAAACTGAGAGACTACTTTGCGTAGAAACAGACAGACAGACGGACAGACGGACATGCTTATATCGACTCAGTAGGTGATCCTTATCAAGAATATATATACTGTACAGGGTCGGAGATGTCGCCTTCACTGGAAGTATCATCATACACACGGCAATATATGGAGAAGTTGTGGGACAAAAACGTCACGGGATACCATGACCTCATCGACTAGGAACCAAAAACGAAGTTATGGCATTTCCGATCAATCAGTTATATGGCAGCTATAAGATCCCGGCCGTTCCGAAAAAAAGGGTGTGTGCAAAGTTTGAAGACGATAGCTTTAAAACTGAGAGAATAGTTTGCGTAGAAACAGACAGACAGACGGACGGACGGACAGACGGTCAGACGAATATGCTTATAGCGACTCAGGAGGTGATCCTGATCAAGAATATATACTTTATAGGGTCGGAGATGTCGCCTTCACGGGAAGTATCATCATACACACGGCAATATATGGAGCCTCCCAATATAGGAGGTGATCCTTATCAAGAATATATATACTTTATAGGGTCGGAGATTTCGCCTTCACGGGAAGTATCATCATACACACGGCAATATATGGAGAAGTTGTGGGACAAAATCGTCACGGGATACCATGACCTCATCGACTTGGAACCAAAAACGAAGTTATGGCATTTCCGATCAATCAGTTATATGGCAGCTATAAGATATAGTCGACCGATCCCGGCCGTTCCGACATAAATACTGCCTGCAAAGGAAAAAAGGGTGTGTGCAAAGTTTGAAGACGATAGCTTTAAAACTGAGAGACTAGTTTGCGTAGAAATAGACAGACAGACGGACAGGCGGACGGACTGACAGACGGACAGACGGACATGCTAATATCGACTCAGGAGGTGATCCTGATCAAGAATATATATACTTTATAGGGTCGGAGATGTCGCCTTCACGGGAAGTATCATCATACACACGGCAATATATGGAGAAGTTGTGGGACAAAATCGTCACGGGATACCATGACCTCATCGACTTGGAACCAAAAACGAAGTTATGGCATTTCCGATCAATCAGTTATAAGGCAGCTATAAGCTATAGTCGACCGATCCCGGCCCTTCCGACATATATACTGCCTGCACAGGAAAAAAGGGTGTGTGCAAAGTTTGAAGACGATAGCTTTAAAACTGAGAGACTAGTTTGCGTAGAAATAGACAGACAGGCGGACAGACGGACGGACTGACAGACGAACAGACGGACATGCTTATATCGACTCAGGAGGTGATCCTGATCAAGAATATATATACTTTATAGGGTGGGAGATGTCGCCTTCACGCGAAGTATCATCATACACACGGCAATATATGGAGAAGTTGTGGGACAAAATCGTAACGGGATACCATGACCTCATCGACTTGGAACCAAAAACGAAGTTTTGGCATTTCCGATCAATCAGTTATAAGGCAGCTATAAGATAAAGTCGCCCGATCCCAGCCGTTCCGACATATAAACTGCCTGCAAAGGAAAAAAGGGTGTGTGCAAAGTTTGAAGACGATAGCTTTAAAACTGAGAGACAAGTTTGCGTAGAAAAAAACAGACAGACGGACAGACGGACGGACGGACAGACGGACATGCTTATATCGACTCAGTAGGTGATCCTTATCGAGAATATATATACTTTATAGGGTCGGAGATGTCGCCTTTACGGGAAGTATCATCATACACTCGGCAATATATGGAGAAGTTGTGGGACAAAATCGTCACGGAATACCATGACCTCATCGACTTGAAACCAAAATGGAAGTTATGGGATTTCCGATTAATCAGTTATGTAGCAGATATAAAATATAGTCGACCGATCCCGGCCGTTCCGACATATATACTGCCTGCAAAGGAAAAAAGGGAGTGTGCAAAGTTTGAAGACGATAGCTTTAAAACTGAGAGACTACTTTGCGTAGAAACAGACAGACAGACGGACGAACGGACAGACGGACATGCTTATATCGACTCAGGAGGTGATCCTGATCAAGAATATACATACTTTATAGGGTCGGAGATGTCGGCTTCACGGGAAGTATCATCATACACTCGGCAATATATGGAGAAGTTGTGGGACAAAATCGTCACGGAATACCATGACCTCATCGACTTGGAACCAAAAACGAAGTTATGGCATTTCCGATCAATCAGTTATATCGCAGCTATAAGATATAGTCGACCGATCCCGGCCGTTCCGACATATATACTGCCTGCAAAGGAAAACAGGGTGTGTGCAAAGTTTGAAGACGATAGCTTTAAAACTGAGAGACTACTTTGCGTAGAAACAGAAAGACAGACGGACATGCTTATATCGACTCAGTAGGTGATCCTTATCAAGAATATATATACTTTATAGGGTCGGAGATTTCGCCTTCACGGGAAGTATCATCATACACACGGCAATATATGGAGAAGTTGTGGGACAAAATCGTCACGGGATACCATGACCTCATCGACTTGGAACCAAAAACGAAGTTATGGCATTTCCGATCAATCAGTTATATGGCAGCTATAAGATAAAGTCGCCCGATCCCGGCCGTTCCGACATATATACTGCCTGCAAAGGAAAACAGGGTGTGTGCAAAGTTTGAAGACGATAGCTTTAAAACTGAGAGACTACTTTGCGTAGAAAAAAACAGACAGACGGACGGACGGACAGACGGACATGCTTATATCGACTCAGTAGGTGATCCTTATCAAGAATATATATACTTTATAGGGTCGGAGATGTCGCCTTCACGGGAAGTATCATCATACACTCGGCAATATATGGAGAAGTTGTGGGACAAAATCGTCACGGAATACCATGACCTCATCGACTTGAAACCAAAATGGAAGTTATGGCATTTCCGATCAATCAGTTATATGGCAGCTATAAGATATAGTCGACCGATCCCGGCCGTTCCGACATATATACTGCCTGCAAAGGAAAAGAGGGTGTGTGCAAAGTTTGAAGACGATAGCTTTAAAACTGAGAGACTACTTTGCGTAGAAACAGACAGACAGACGGACGAACGGACAGACGGACATGCTTATATCGACTCAGGAGGTGATCCTGATCAAGAATATATATACTTTATAGGGTCGGAGATGTCGGCTTCACGGGAAGTATCATCATACACTCGGCAATATATGGAGAAGTTGTGGGACAAAATCGTCACGGAATACCATGACCTCATCGACTTGGAACCAAAAACGAAGTTATGGCATTTCCGATCAATCAGTTATATGGCAGCTATAAGATAAAGTCGCCCGATCCCAGCCGTTCCGACAAATATACTGCCTGCAAAGGAAAAAAGGGTGTGTGCAAAGTTTCAAGACGATAGCTTCAAAACTGAGAGACTACTTTGCGTAGAAACAGACAGACAGACGGACGAACGGACAGACGGACATGCTTATATCGACTCAGGTGTTGTATAAGGATGATAAGTTGTTGTTGATGAAGACTCATGCACGTCAGTGCCGTTTTGATTTAGGTTTGATAATAATCTTTTATTTGAAGTTAAATGTTCTCTTACCCTAAGTACATAAGTTCGGCGCGCACTGCGCTGCCGCTTTAGCCGGCAGCGGCGCGGCTGCATTATATATTTCTTATATGTATATACTTATGCTTATGCATATGGACATGCATGCTTTGTCTTACGTAAATACTTTAGAGTGAGAGAGAGTATTATGCACTTATGCATAGGACACTGGCGGTCAGCGTGCATATGCTGACTTAGCCGAATTCACAAGTGGCCGATCTTGTTACGCGCTCACTTGAGTTTGTTTTAGTTTTATTGTGATTTGCTGTGGCTGCACAAAGTGTTGTCGCCACATAAGTACCGAACACAGTGTATACTCGATACTCGATACTTATGCTTATGTGCATATTACATCTCCCTCCTTTTGAAAATAACGTAATATAGTGGAGTTATTTAATTTATTGTTTTTAAATGTTTTCAAATTTAAAATTGAAATATTGAAAAGAATTACTTTGATTAAACTTTATCTTTTTTTTTTATTAAAATTTGAAATTGAAATATAAAATTTGATTTAATTTTTTTTTTTGTTTAAAACGCAGTTTTATATATTTTTAATGTAAATAATAAAGTAATTATATATATATACTTTTTTTTATATATATTTATAATTTTTTTTTTTTTTTTTGGTTGATCAAGCCGGTTTTTGTTTTTTATACATATATATTTTAATTGAATATTTTTAACCTATCCTTATGAACCTTCTGGGTTTTGTTTTTCTCATTTTTAATTACGACGTTATCTCTGTCTTCTATTTTAACTATTGTATAGGGTCCTAAATATACTGGGTCCAATTTATGGCCAGTTTCGTTTTTTAATAGAACTTTATCTCCTATTTGTAGTTCAAAATCTATAGCCTTTTGATCATAATTTTCTTTACTCTTTGCTTTATATTTGTCGAGCATTATTCTTGCTCTTTTATAGGCTGATTCTAATCTAAACTTGACTTCTTTAGCGTAATCGTCAACGTTATATAAAGGATCTATTCTATTTATAGTACTAAAATCGTCTGGTAAA
This sequence comes from Drosophila atripex, assembly GCA_035045925.1. Classification (NCBI taxonomy): domain Eukaryota; kingdom Metazoa; phylum Arthropoda; class Insecta; order Diptera; family Drosophilidae; genus Drosophila; species Drosophila atripex. The sequence continues at coordinate 669,765 of JAWNOP010000019.1, forward strand.
TTATGCAATTTACCAAAAACTAATTCATATGGACAATAGTTGTGTGCCATAGATGGGGTCGTGTTGAAACAGTATACGAAATATTGAATCCATACGTCCCAATCAGTTTTATCAGCTGATATATAAGATCGTATATATTCATTGAAGGTTCTGTGACTTCTTTCGACTGTTCCAACGGTCTGGTGGTGGTGTGCAGTAGATGTTATATTATTAATCTTTAAATACTTGCACAAATCATTTATAATTGAATTTTTATATTCTGTTCCCATGTCCGTAATGAACGTCTTCATTGGACCGTACTTCAGAATAAAATGTTCAAATATTGCCTTTGCTACTGTATTAGCATTTTTATTTGGTATTGGAATCGCTACTAGATATTTAGTTAAGTCACAAATTAATGTGACTGCGTATTCGTTACCATTTTCTGACCTGGGTAGTGGACCAATCGTGTCTACTATAACCCTGTCAAAGGCAAGTACAGGTGTATCTGTAATAGTTAAAGGAGTTTTTATATTTCTTGTCACTTTGGATTTTTGGCATTTGGGACATTTTCGTATGTACTCAGTAATATATCGAGTCATACCTGTCCAATAATAGTATCTTTTAATCTTAGCCAAGGTTTTTGTTATGCCAGTGTGACCTCCTTGTGTTGGATTGTCGTGAAATTTAGACAGTATAGCTTCTATTTCTTTTTCATTATTTATTATAGTCACCGGGTTGAGTAGCGCTACTCTTAATGTTTTCAATATCTTATTGCCCATATTTTTGAAAGTATCTATTGAAATGTTATCAAAGATATTTTCCCACGGTGCTATTTTTAATTGGCTTATTTGTAATATACCGGCTTCTTTCTCGAGCCTTGGAAATAGTTGACCTAAATCAATATTTCCATTTATATATATATCACCAATATCTATTCTTGCAATAATTTTCTTACCATGTTTAAGGGAACATAGTGAATCTTTTATATGCAAGGTCACTACTTTTCGTACTTCGTCATTGTTTATGACGTTGTATACGTTGGGCTGAGAAGCTTTTTCTGTAGATTGCCTTGGCAATTCTACGTTTTTATTTTCTGCGCAGAAATTCTGTCTACTTTGGTACCTGGTAGTGACTTTCAGGATTTTATTTTGTATGTCTTTAAAGTCTTGGATGGTTATTCTCGATAACGCATCTGCTACATGATTATCTTTGCCCTTCAGATATTCTACCGTAAAATTATATTCCTCTAATTCAAGCCTCATACGAGTAAGTTTAGAACTCGGATTGATCATTGAGAATAGATATGTAAGTGGTCTATGATCCGTTCTTACTGTGAAATGATTACCATAAATATATGGTCGAAAATGAGTTATTGCCCAGTGAATAGCTGCTAGCTCTTGTTCAGTAGTACTCTTGTTACTTTCTCCTTTGGTAAAGGATCTTGATGCGTATGCAATGGGAAGTTGGAGTCCGTTTTGGTTTTGAGTTAAAACCGCTCCACACGCTTGCTTACTTGCATCTGTTATTATACAGAATTCCTTAGTGAAGTCTGGATATTGTAACAAGGTTGGATGCATCAATGCCGTTTTTAAATGATCGAAAGCATTTTGACATTCTGGTGTCCATTCAAACTGTACGCCTTTTTTACATAATCTTGTTATGTGACGTGAATATTCAGCAAAGTTTTTAATAAAACGTCGATAGTAGTTGCAAAATGCAACAAAGCGTCTTGCACTATCCGCATCATGTGGGACAGGATAATTTTTAATGGCCTCGTATTTTTTATCATCGGGCAAGATTCCTTTATCAGTGCACTTGTGTCCCAAGAATGTGACTTCATGCATGAAAAATGAACATTTTTCTGGATGTAGCTTTAGATTGTATTCTCTACATTTGTCAAAAACATCAGTTAAGTTTTTGACCATATGTTTCTCGGAACAACCTATTACTATTAGATCATCCATATAAAGAAATGCTTGTGATGGTTGTAAACCAGAGAATGCTATTGTCATCATTCTTTGGAATGAGTTAGGGGCTATTTTTAAGCCGAAAGGTAATCGCGTGAAGCGATATGAGCCATTGCTCGTTGAAAACGACGTTATATTTCTTGAATTTTTTTCAAGTTCAATTTGATGAAATCCTGACATTAAGTCAAGACATGAAAAGTACTTTGCTCTACCTAGTTGATCTAGAATATCATCTATCCTAGGTAGTGGAAATTTATCAGACAATAGCTTCTTATTAATTTGACGATAGTCGATTACCAATCGCCATTTTTTATTTTCTGAGCCCGGAAGAGACTTCTTCGGGACTAAAAGTAGTGGGCTATTGTATTCTGACACTGAAGGTTCAACTATTTTATCATTTATTAGTTTTTGTACTTGGGCTTGTATTTCCTGTACTAGGCTATGAGGACTTCTATAATTCTTAATATATATGGGTTCATCATCCTTTAACCTTAGCCTCTGTTTATAAAAATTATTTGTAGTAATTGATTCGGTTTCTAGTCCGAAAATATCTGTATATCTGGTACATAGATCTTTTAGTTGGCTTTTGAACAATGGTGGAAAATTTTTGATTAGCTGTTTCATGACCAAATTACTCCTATCTTCATTAGGGTTTTTTAATATTTCGTAATCGTTTAATTTTTCATATTTTATTTTATTTAAATTAACGATTCTATTTGAATTTGTCGTGTTTAAAATTCGGACATAAGTATGGTTATAATCGGACAGGGTGTTTGCGATATAAATTCCTTCTTCAATTTCTTGATTTGGTATCAAGATGTGATTAGTTATTGAAGGAATTTGTATTTTACGGACGACTTCGGACCGAGCTGGAAGTACTGTGGCGTTATTGGCACAAGTATGAAATATTTCCAGTCTAATCGGATAATTTAAGTTATTTGGACGAAGAAATAGTGAGTCGCCACTTTCGTTGAAATCTATTTGGCAATTGTATTGTTTTATAAAATCTATGCCTAGTATGCCATCACTAGGTATTGGGAAATTTTTATCGACTAAATGAAAGTCATGAGGAATTATGTAATTTTTTGTTTGGAGTTCTACGAAGGCTAAGCCTTTTGAAATTATTGTTCCTTCGCCTATACCCGATATGTGGGTAGTAACCTCTTTGTTTACATTATCAAATATATCTATATTTTCTTTCAATATAGATATATCTGCACCAGTGTCTATTAACATCGTAAGTTTTGTACCTGTTTTTTGATTATTAATCTTTACAAAAATACTTAGATCAAGGTTGATGCTTTTGATTGTGCCATTTATTGGCTTTGAATATCTGAAGGGTGGAGGTTTCCCGAATTACTCTGGGCAACTCTCACATTAGTATTTGTATTGTTGTTATTGTGGCCTCGATTCGAGTTGCCACGGCTTCTTGAGTTTCCTCTATTTTGGCCTCGCCAATTATTGTTATAATTGGAACCGATGTAGTTGTTGTAATTATTATTACGACTACGCGAGTTTCCTCTGAAATTTCCACGTCCGCGGTTTCCACCACGCTGTGAAGAATTTTTTAAATAAAGGACTGTATTTTGCTGTCCAGTTGCTTCTGTGCAACTGTTTACAAATTTCGATATGGCCTCATTCATTGTAGAGAAACTACCAGCTTCCATGATAAGTTTTACCTTCTCATTTGTGCAGTTCTTAGTCATTGCTTTTACTGCATGCTGGGTGGAATAACTTCTGGCTAACTCTAAAGTTAACCCGTCAGTTATATATGCATTTTCCAACGTCTTCGTCATTTGCTCAATCTCTGTTACATATTGATTGGCAGTTTTATTGCGCTGCTGTAGGTTCATCAGTTTTGCTGATAATACTGCTACAGTTTCGCCTTTGACGTTGGTTTGTAGTCTGGAGATGACTTCAGATATTGTAGTCTCACTCCCGACTAGATTTCTGGCAACACCTTTTAGCTTTGTCTTTATCATCGACACAGCTAATTGTTCGTGTTCACCTTTTATTGAGTCCACAATGTTTAACGCATCAAGAAAACTTGTTAAATTTTCCGCTTTACCATCGAAAACTGGTATAAGCTTTGATGTCGTGTTAATGAACTCAATATTCGATTGGGCCATTGTGATTGTTTTGAGATTTGATACACTTGAATGTGTATCAGAATCCGAGTCTATATTGGACATTAGAATGGCTGGGATAGTAAGATTTGCCAAGTCTTGTTCTTGGACTTGTATATCTTCTTCTGCACTAGCCTCAAATTTTACTGGTGTATTTAGAATAGACGGCACAGTTAGATTAAGATTATGTTTCTCTTTTATACTTTGGAGATTATTTCTTAATCTTGTCAATAACCTTGACGTTTCTGACCAATGTTGATCGGTTAATACGTCTTTATGATTATATATTAATATTCGAGCTTCATTGAAGCAGTCGGTTAAGGTTATTGCATGTCTGTTTACTGTGTCTTTATGAGTTGGTCTATTCTGCGTTAAGCATTTGTATGCTTTTTCAAATCTGATTTTTATATTAAGGATTCGTTCAGAAAGTTCTGACCATTCCATAATATGGACTAGCAAGCTGTTTCTATTACTAGGCTTAGTACTTGAATACCTAGTAGTTAATTTCTTCCGATTTCTCGTTAAATACTGTCATAGAATTTCTATGCCAGGTATTAACACCAAAAGGGGAGAAATCTAGATCATGTGTTCTCGTATATATGCTTTCGAAATTACATATATACGTGGGACTATATGATACAATGAAATTAACCCTTTTAGCTAGGTCCGGTTCTTTTACCAAGACCTTTTTTTTTAAATTCCTCTTTGTTAATTTACTCATAGCCTTTTGGAATTTAATCAGATTCATAATATTTTGTCAATGTACTTGTGTTGTACTTCATTAATCGACACGAGAGTGTCTGTAACTATGGCCGTGAATCTCTTAAAAACTCCGGCTCATATGTCAAAATGCTGCCTATTAATACTGTATGCTTGATTCCAGTTGGAAGATTTTTTTTTGTAAATTTATATATATATAATTTTTGTTTATTTACGGTTTTTTTTTTTTTTATAATCATTCCTCATTTTTGCAATTTCAAATCTTATCCAAGTCATTTGCTTGGCTTTGATAGCGTTTCTTGATACATCTGTTGTGATACTTATACAATTTATAAAACAAATGTACCAGAACTATAATTAATATTATTACTACTAGTAAAGTGAGGACTTTCAGATCAGCATTTTGTACTTCAACTTTATTAATGACGTTTGCTGTCGAGTCAACACTTTTTAAGTCTAACATTTTTGTATTTTCTTCTGTTATTTCCTCGTATTTACTTATTTTATTTGTCTTTATAGACATCAATGTTTTCTTAAGAAATTTTTTTGAAATTCAATTTCCGTATATCATACTTGTATATGTACTAGTTTACAAATTTTGAGAGTTATTTCTCTCTTTGCCTACCTAATGTTTCCGAATGGCTTTACAGGCCAAACGTCTTGCCGGTCGACTCAATTGTCGTCAGGCATTACAAATATACAATAATAATTTTAAAATTAATGTTGGGCACTCTTTAGTGCTGTCGGTCAGTTCACCCTTCGTGTTTCCTATCGTTGGTACAAGGGGCGGCCTGCCTCTCGTACTTCTTCTTGCCCCAACGTTGTCACAAGGGGCGGTATGCCTCTCGTGATTGATTATTTATTGTTGACTTTTTGTTGAGACATGTATTCCTTTGCCTGGCATGTGCCCAGGCAATGCGGGCTGAAGAGCGGACCTTCGCAGTCCGGTGGACATCGGCGTTTCCTTTTTGGTATCTCCTTCGGCTGTGGGCGATGTGTATTTTTGTTAATTTGAATTTTTGTATTTTCTGAGGGACAGGGGTTGCTCTTCACCTTTAACAGTGACTCTAAATGTTCGAGTTCACTTGTTAGTTTCACTGCAGTTTCCCAGGGTAGTGGGTTTTCGGACTTATATAAGAGTCTTACAATCTCAGACTTTCTCTGTCTGATTCGCTCTTTAATGCCGCTGCGTCTTTTTTTTTTGGTGATTGTGGAGCTCATACCCCTGTACTCACTCAGTTACAAAAGATTTTTAGTTCCGCCAGTTTGTTTCAGCCTGTCCAGCCAGCCCAGTTGTCTTATTGGTTGTCTTAGTTATTGGAGATAGAGATCCTGGGGTCCTGGTCTTGCTAGACCCACGTCACGGTCGCCATGTTGTATAAGGATGATAAGTTGTTGTTGATGAAGACTCATGCACGTCAGTGCCGTTTTGATTTAGGTTTGATAATAATCTTTTATTTGAAGTTAAATGTTCTCTTACCCTAAGTACATAAGTTCGGCGCGCACTGCGCTGCCGCTTTAGCCGGCAGCGGCGCGGCTGCATTATATATTTCTTATATGTATATACTCTTATATGTATATATTATGTATGTTCTTATATGTATATTATATGTATATACAGACTGTGCAACAGGCTGTGACCCGATAGGGTTGGGATGGCCAATAATAATAATAAAATATGTATATACTTATGCTTATGCATATGGACATGCATGCTTTGTCTTACGTAAATACTTTAGAGTGAGAGAGAGTATTATGCACTTATGCATAGGACACTGGCGGTCAGCGTGCATATGCTGACTTAGCCGAATTCACAAGTGGCCGATCTTGTTACGCGCTCACTTGAGTTTGTTTTAGTTTTATTGTGATTTGCTGTGGCTGCACAAAGTGTTGTCGCCACATAAGTACCGAACACAGTGTATACTCGATACTCGATACTTATGCTTATGTGCATATTACACAGGAGGTGATCCTTATCAAGAATATATATACTTTATAGGGTCGGAGATGTCGCCTTCACAGGAAGTGAAATCATACACACGGCAATATATGGAGAAGTTGTGGGACAAAATCGTCACGGGATACCATGACCTCATCGACTTGGAACCAAAAACGAAGTTATGGCATTTCCGATCAATCAGTTATATGGCAGCTATAAGATATAGTCGACCGATCCCGGTCGTTCCGACATATATACTGCCTGCAAAGGAAAAAAGGGTGTGTGCAAAGTTTGAAGACGATAGCTTTAAAACTGAGAGACTAGTTTGCGTAGAAACAGACAGACAGACAAACAGACGCACATGCTTATATCGACCCAGGAGGTGATTCTTATCAAGAATATATGTACTTAATAGGGTCGGAGATGTCGCCTTCACGGGAAGTATCATCATACACACGGCAATATATGGAGAAGTTGTGGGACAAAATCGTCACGGGATACCATGACCTCATCGACTTGGAACCAAAAACGAAGTTATGGCATTTCCGATCAATCAGTTATATGGCAGCTATAAGATATAGTCGCCCGATCCCGGCCGTTCCGACATATATACTGCCTGCAAAGGAAAAAAGGGTGTGGAAAGTTTGAAGACGATAGCTTTAAAACTGAGAGACTAGTTTGCGTAGAAACAGACAGACAGACAAACAGACGCACATGCTTATATCGACCCAGGAGGTGATCCTGATCAAGAATATATATACTTTATAGGGTCGGAGATGTCGCCTTGACGGGAAGGATCATCATACACTCGGCAATATATGGAGAAGTTGTGGGACAAAATCGTCACGGAATACCATGACCTCATCGACTTGGAACCAAAAACGAAGTTATGGCATTTCCGATCAATCAGTTATATGGCAGCTATCAGATATAGTCGACCGATCCCGGCCGTTCCGACATATATACTGCCTGCACAGGAAAAAAGAGTGTGTGCAAAGTTTCAAGACGATAGCTTTAAAACTGAGAGACTAGTTTGCGTAGAAATAGAAAGACAGACGGACAGATGGACGGACGGACATCCGGACATGCTTCTATCGACTCAGGAGGCGATCCTGATCAAGAATATATATACTTTATAGGGCCGGAGATGTCGCCTTCACGGGAAGTATCATCATACACACGGCAATATATGGAGAAGTTGTGGGACAAAATCGTCACGGGATACCATGACCTCATCGACTTGAAACCAAAATGGAAGTTATGGCATTTCCGATCAATCAGTTACATGGCAGCTATAAGATATAGTCGACCGATCCCGGCCGTTCCGACATATATACTGCCTGCAAAGGAAAAAAGGGTGTGGAAAGTTTGAAGACGATAGCTTTACAACTGAGAGACTACTTTGCGTAGAAACAGACAGACAGACGCACGAACGGACAGACGGACATGCTTATTTCGACCCAGGAGGTGATCCTTATCAAGAATATATATACTTTATAGGGTCGGAGATGTCGCCTTCACGGGAAGTATCATCATACACACGGCAATATATGGAGAAGTTGTGCGACAAAATCGTCACGGGATACAATGACCTCATCGACTTGGAACCAAAAACGAAGTTATGGCATTTCCGATCAATCAGTTATATGGCAGCTATAAGATATTTTCGCCCGATCCCGGCCGTTCCGACATATATACTGCCTGCAAAGGAAAAAAGGTGTGTGCAAAGTTTGAAGACGATAGCTTAAAAACTGAGAGACTAGTTTGCGAAAAAATATACAGACAGACGGACAGGCGGACGGACGGACAGAAGGACATGCTGATATCGACTCAGGAGGTGATCCTGATCAAGAATATATATTCTTTATAGGGTCGGAGATGTCGCCTTCACGGGAAGTATCATCATACACACGGCAATATATGGAGAAGTTGTGGGACAAAATCGTCACGGGATACCATGACCTCATCGACTTGGAACCAAAAACGAAGTTATGGCATTTCCGATCAATCAGTTATATGGCAGCTATAAGATATAGTCGCCCGATCCCGGCCGTTCCGACATATATACTGCCTGCAAAGTAAAAAAGGGTGTGTGCAAAGTGTGAAGACGATAGCTTTAAAACTGAGAGACTAGTTTGCGTAGAAATAGACAGACAGACGGACAGACGGACGGACGGACGGACGGAAAGACGGACATGCTTATATCGACTCAGGAGGTGATCCTGATCAAGAATATATATACTTTATAGGGTCGGAGATGTCGCCTTCACGGGAAGTATCATCATACACACGGCAATATATGGAGAAGTTGTGGGACAAAATCGTCACGGGATACCATGACCTCATCGACTTGGAACCAAAAACGAAGTTATGGCATTTCCGATCAATCAGTTATATGGCAGTTATAAGATATAGTCGACCGATCCCGGCCGTTCCGACTTATATACTGCCTGCAAAGGAAAAAGGGAGAGTGCAAAGTTTGAAGACGATAGCTTTAAAACTGAGAGACTAGTTTGCGAAAAAATATACAGACAGACAAACAGGCGGACGGACGGACAGAAGGACATACTTATATCGACTCAGGAGGTGATCCTGATCAAGAATATATATACTTTATAGGGTCGGAGATGTCGCCTTCACGGGAAGTATCATCATACACACGGCAATATATGGAGAAGTTGTGGGACAAAATCGTCACGGGATACCATGACCTCATCGACTTGGAACCAAAAACGAAGTTATGGCATTTCCGATCAATCAGTTATATGGCAGCTATAAGATATTTTCGCCCGATCCCGGCCGTTCCGACATATATACTGCCTGCAAAGGAAAAAAGGTGTGTGCAAAGTTTGAAGACGATAGCTTAAAAACTGAGAGACTAGTTTGCGAAAAAATATACAGACAGATGGACAGGCGGACGGACGGACAGAAGGACATGCTGATATCGACTCAGGAGGTGATCCTGATCAAGAATATATATTCTTTATAGGGTCGGAGATGTCGCCTTCACGGGAAGTATCATCATACACACGGCAATATATGGAGAAGTTGTGGGACAAAATCGTCACGGGATACCATGACCTCATCGACTTGGAACCAAAAACGAAGTTATGGCATTTCCGATCAATCAGTTATATGGCAGCTATAAGATATAGTCGCCCGATCCCGGCCGTTCCGACATATATACTGCCTGCAAAGGAAAAAAGGGTGTGTGCAAAGTTTGAAGACGATAGCTTTAAAACTGAGAGACTAGTTTGCGTAGAAATAGACAGACAGACGGACAGACGGACGGACGGAAAGACGGACATGCTTATATCGACTCAGGAGGTGATCCTGATCAAGAATATATATACTTTATAGGGTCGGAGATGTCGCCTTCACGGGAAGTATCATCATACACACGGCAATATATGGAGAAGTTGTGGGACAAAATCGTAACGGGATACCATGACCTCATCGACTTGGAACCAAAAACGAAGTTATGGCATTTCCGATCAATCAGTTATATGGCAGCTATAAGATATAGTCGACCGATCCTGGCCGTTCCGACTTATATACTGCCTACAAAGGAAAAAGGGAGAGTGCAAAGTTTGAAGACGATAGCTTCAAAACTGAGAGACTAGTTTGCGAAAAAATATACAGACAGACGAACAGGCGGACGGACGGACAGAAGGACATACTTATATCGACTCAGGAGGTGATCCTGATCAAGAATATATATTCTTTATAGGGTCGGAGATGTCGCCTTCACGGGAAGTATCATCATACACACGGCAATATATGGAGAAGTTGTGGGACAAAATCGTCACGGGATACCATGACCTCATCGACTTGGAACCAAAAACGAAGTTATGGCATTTCCGATCAATCAGTTATATGGCAGCTATAAGATATAGTCGACCGATCCCGGCCGTTCCGACTTATATACTGCCTGCAAAGGAAAAAGGGAGAGTGCAAAGTTTGAAGACGATAGCTTTAAAACTGAGAGACTAGTTTGCGTAGAAACAGACAGACAGGCGGACGGACGGACAGAAGGACATGCTTATATCAACTCAGGAGGTGATCCTTATCAAGAATATATATTCTTTATAGGGTCGGAGATGTCGCCTTCACGGGAAGTATCATCATACACACGGCAATATATGGAGAAGTTGTGGGACAAAATCGTCACGGGATACCATGACCTCATCGACTTGGAACCAAAAACGAAGTTATGGCATTTCCGATCAATCAGTTATATGGCAGCTATAAGATATAGTCGACCGATCCCGGCCGTTCCGACATATATACTGCCTGCAAAGGAAAAAAGGTGTGTGCAAAGTTTGAAGACGATAGCTTTAAAACTGAGAGACTAGTTTTCGAAAAAATATACAGACAGACGGACAGGCGGACGGACGGACAGAAGGACATGCTTATATCGACTCAGGAGGTGATCCTGATCAAGAATATATTTTCCGACATATATACTGCCTGCAAAGGAAAAAAGGGTGTGTGCAAAGTTTGAAGACGATAGCTTTAAAACTGAGAGACTAGTTTGCGTAGAAACAGACAGACAGACGGACAGACGCACATGCTTATATCGACCCAGGAGGTGATCCTTATCAAGAATATATATACTTTATAGGGTCGGAGATGTCGCCTTCACGGGAAGTATCATCATACACACGGCAATATATGGAGAAGTTCTGCGACAAAATCGTAACGGGATACAATGACCTCATCGACTTGGAACCAAAAACGAAGTTATGGCATTTCCGATCAATCAGTTATATGGCAGCTATAAGATATTTTCGCCCGATCCCGGCCGTTCCGACATATATACTGCCTGCAAAGGAAAAAAGGTGTGTGCAAAGTTTGAAGACGATAGCTTAAAAACTGAGAGACTAGTTTGCGAAAAAATATACAGACAGACGGACGGACGGACGGACGGAAAGACGGACATGCTTATATCGACTCAGGAGGTGATCCTGATCAAGAATATATATACTTTATAGGGTCGGAGATGTCGCCTTCACGGGAAGTATCATCATACACACGGCAATATATGGAGAAGTTGTGGGACAAAATCGTCACGGGATACCATGACCTCATCGACTTGGAACCAAAAACGAAGTTATGGCATTTCCGATCAATCAGTTATATGGCAGCTATAAGATATAGTCGCCCGATCCCGGCCGTTCCGACATATATTCTATCTGCAAAGGAAAAAAGGGTGTGTGCAAAGTTTGAAGACGATAGCTTTAAAACTGAGAGACTAGTTTGCGTAGAAACAGACAGACAGACGGACAGACGCACATGCTTATATGGACCCAGGAGGTGATCCTTATCAAGAATATATATACTTTATAGGGTCGGAGATGTCGCCTTCACGGGAAGTATCATCATACACACGGCAATATATGGAGAAGTTGTTCGACAAAATCGTCACGGGATACAATGACCTCATCGACTTGGAACCAAAAACGAAGTTATGGCATTTCCGATCAATCAGTTATATGGCAGCTATAAGATATTTTCGCCCGATCCCGGCCGTTCCGACATATATACTGCCTGCAAAGGAAAAAAGGTGTGTGCAAAGTTTGAAGACGATAGCTTAAAAACTGAGAGACTAGTTTGCGAAAAAATATACAGACAGACGGACAGGCGGACGGACGGACAGAAGGACATGCTGATATCGACTCAGGAGGTGATCCTGATCAAGAATATATATTCTTTATAGGGTCGGAGATGTCGCCTTCACGGGAAGTATCATCATACACACGGCAATATATGGAGAAGTTGTGGGACAAAATCGTCACGGGATACAATGACCTCATCGACTTGGAACCAAAAACGAAGTTATGGCATTTCCGATCAATCAGTTATATGGCAGCTATAAGATAAAGTCGCCCGATCCCAGCCGTTCCGACATATATACTGCCTGCAAAGGAAAAAAGGGTGTGTGCAAAGTTTGAAGACGATAGCTTTAAAACTGAGAGACTAGTTTGCGTAGAAATAGACAGACAGACGGACAGACGGACGGACGGACGGACGGAAAGACGGACATGCTTATATCGACTCAGGAGGTGATCCTGATCAAGAATATATATACTTTATAGGGTCGGAGATGTCGCCTTCACGGGAAGTATCATCATACACACGGCAATATATGGAGAAGTTGTGGGACAAAATCGTCACGGGATACCATGACCTCATCGACTTGGAACCAAAAACGAAGTTATGGCATTTCCGATCAATCAGTTATATGGCAGCTATAAGATATAGTCGACCGATCCCGGCCGTTCCGACTTATATACTGCCTGCAAAGGAAAAAGGGAGAGTGCAAAGTTTGAAGACGATAGCTTTAAAACTGAGAGACTAGTTTGCGAAAAAATATACAGACAGACGAACAGGCGGACGGACGGACAGAAGGACATACTTATATCGACTCAGGAGGTGATCCTGATCAAGAATATATATTCTTTATAGGGTCGGAGATGTCGCCTTCACGGGAAGTATCATCATACACACGGCAATATATGGAGAAGTTGTGGGACAAAATCGTCACGGGATACCATGACCTCATCGACTTGGAACCAAAAACGAAGTTATGGCATTTCCGATCAATCAGTTATATGGCAGCTATAAGATATAGTCGACCGATCCCGGCCGTTCCGACTTATATACTGCCTGCAAAGGAAAAAGGGAGAGTTCAAAGTTTGAAGACGATAGCTTTAAAACTGAGAGACTAGTTTGCGTAGAAACAGACAGACAGGCGGACGGACGGACAGAAGGACATGCTTATATCAACTCAGGAGGTGATCCTTATCAAGAATATATATTCTTTATAGGGTCGGAGATGTCGCCTTCACGGGAAGTATCATCATACACACGGCAATATATGGAGAAGTTGTGGGACAAAATCGTCACGGGATACCATGACCTCATCGACTTGGAACCAAAAACGAAGTTATGGCATTTCCGATCAATCAGTTATATGGCAGCTATAAGATATAGTCGCCCGATCCCGGCCGTTCCGACATATATACTGCCTGCAAAGGAAAAAAGGGTGTGTGCAAAGTTTGAAGACGATAGCTTTAAAACTGAGAGACTAGTTTGCGTAGAAATAGACAGACAGACGGACAGACGGACGGACGGACGGACGGACAGACGGACATGCTTATATCGACTCAGGAGGTGATCCTGATCAAGAATATATATACTGTATAGGGTCGGAGATGTCGCCTTCACGGGAAGTATCATCATACACACGGCAATATATAGGGAAGTTGTGGGACAAAATCGTCACGGGATACCATGACCTCATCGACTTGGAACCAAAAACGAAGTTATGGCATTTCCGATCAATCAGTTATATGGCAGCTATAAGATATAGTCGACCGATCCCGGCCGTTCCGACATATATTCTGTCTGCAAAGGAAAAAAGGGTGTGTGCAAAGTTTGAAGACGATAGCTTTAAAACTGAGAGACTAGTTTGCGTAGAAACAGACAGACAGACGGGCGGACGGACGGACGGACGGACGGACAGACGGACAGACGGACATGCTTATATCGACTCAGGAGGTGATCCTTATCAAGTATATATTTTCCGACATATATACTGCCTGCAAAGGAAAAAAGGGTGTGTGCAAAGTTTGAAGACGATAGCTTTAAAACTGAGAGACTAGTTTGCGTAGAAACAGACAGACAGACGGACAGACGCACATGCTTATATCGACCCAGGAGGTGATCCTTATCAAGAATATATATACTTTATAGGGTCGGAGATGTCGCCTTCACGGGAAGTATCATCATACACACGGCAATATATGGAGAAGTTGTGCGACAAAATCGTTACGCGATACCATGACCTCATCGACTTGGAACCAAAAACGAAGTTATGGCATTTCCGATCAATCAGTTATATGGCAGCTATAAGATATAGTCGACCGATCCCGGCCGTTCCGACATATATTCTGTCTGCAAAGGAAAAAAGGGTGTGTGCAAAGTTTGAAGACGATAGCTTTAAAACTGAGAGACTAGTTTGCGTAGAAATAGACAGACAGACGGACAGACGGACGGACGGACGGACGGACAGACGGACATGCTTATATCGACTCAGGAGGTGATCCTGATCAAGAATATATATACTTTATAGGGTCGGAGATGTCGCCTTCACGGGAAGTATCATCATACACACGGCAATATATGGAGAAGTTGTGGGACAAAATCGTCACGGGATACCATGACCTCATCGACTTTGAACCAAAAACGAAGTTATGGCATTTCCGATCAATCAGTTATATGGCAGCTATAAGATAAAGTCGCCCGATCCCGGCCGTTCCGACATATATACTGCCTGCAAAGGAAAAAAGGTGTGTGCAAAGTTTGAAGACGATAGCTTAAAAACTGAGAGACTAGTTTGCGAAAAAATATACAGACAGACGGACAGGCGGACGGACGGACAGAAGGACATGCTGATATCGACTCAGGAGGTGATCCTGATCAAGAATATATATTCTTTATAGGGTCGGAGATGTCGCCTTCACGGGAAGTATCATCATACACACGGCAATATATGGAGAAGTTGTGGGACAAAATCGTCACGGGATACCATGACCTCATCGACTTGGAACCAAAAACGAAGTTATGGCATTTCCGATCAATCAGTTATATGGCAGCTATAAGATATAGTCGACCGATCCCGGCCGTTCCGACATATATACTGCCTGCAAAGGAAAAAAGGGTGTGTGCAAAGTTTGAAGACGATAGCTTTAAAACTGAGAGACTAGTTTGCGTAGAAATAGACAGACAGACGGACAGACGGACGGACGGACGGACGGAAAGACGGACATGCTTATATCGACTCAGGAGGTGATCCTGATCAAGAATATATATACTTTATAGGGTCGGAGATGTCGTCTTCACGGGAAGTATCATCATACACACGGCAATATATGGAGAAGTTGTGGGACAAAATCGTCACGGGATACCATGACCTCATCGACTTGGAACCAAAAACGAAGTTATGGCATTTCCGATCAATCAGTTATATGGCAGCTATAAGATATAGTCGACCGATCCCGGCCGTTCCGACTTATATACTGCCTGCAAAGGAAAAAGGGAGAGTTCAAAGTTTGAAGACGATAGCTTTAAAACTGAGAGACTAGTTTGCGTAGAAACAGACAGACAGGCGGACGGACGGACAGAAGGACATGCTTATATCAACTCAGGAGGTGATCCTTATCAAGAATATATATTCTTTATAGGGTCGGAGATGTCGCCTTCACGGGAAGTATCATCATACACACGGCAATATATGGAGAAGTTGTGGGACAAAATCGTCACGGGATACCATGACCTCATCGACTTGGAACCAAAAACGAAGTTATGGCATTTCCGATCAATCAGTTATATGGCAGCTATAAGATATAGTCGCCCGATCCCGGCCGTTCCGACATATATTCTGTCTGCAAAGGAAAAAAGGGTGTGTGCAAAGTTTGAAGACGATAGCTTTAAAACTGAGAGACTAGTTTGCGTAGAAACAGACAGAAAGACGGGCGGACGGACGGACGGACGGACGGACAGACGGACAGACGGACATGCTTATATCGACTCAGGAGGTGATCCTTATCAAGAATATATATACTTTATAGGGTCGGAGATGTCGCCTTCACGGGAAGTATCATCATACACACGGCAATATATGGAGAAGTTGTGGGACAAAATCGTCACGGGATACCATGACCTCATCGACTTGGAACCAAAAACGAAGTTATGGCATTTCCGATCAATCAGTTATATGGCAGCTATAAGATATAGTCGCCCGATCCCGGCCGTTCCGACATATATACTGCCTGCAAAGGAAAAAGGGTGTGTGCAAAGTTTGAAGACGATAGCTTTAAAACTGAGAGACTAGTTTGCGTAGAAATAGACAGACAGACGGACAGACGGACGGACGGACGGACGGACAGACGGACATGCTTATATCGACTCAGGAGGTGATCCTGATCAAGAATATATATACTTTATAGGGTCGGAGATGTCGCTTTCACGGGAAGTATCATCATACACACGGCAATATATAGGGAAGTTGTGGGACAAAATCGTCACGGGATACCATGACCTCATCGACTTGGAACCAAAATCGAAGTTATGGCATTTCCGATCAATCAGTTATATGGCAGCTATAAGATATAGTCGCCCGATCCCGGCCGTTCCGACATATATACTGCCTGCAAAGGAAAAAAGGGTGTGTGCAAAGTATGAAGACGATAGCTTTAAAACTGAGAGACTAGTTTGCGTAGAAATAGACAGACAGACGGACAGACGGACGGACGGACGGACGGACAGACGGACATGCTTATATCGACTCAGGAGGTGATCCTTATCAAGAATATATATTCTTTATAGGGTCGGAGATATCGCCTCCACGGGAAGTATCATCATACACCCGGCAATATATGGAGAAGTTGTGGGACAAAATCGTCACGGGATACCATGACCTCATCGACTTGGAACCAAAAACGAAGTTATGGCATTTCCGATCAATCAGTTATATAGCAGCTATAAGATATAGTCGACCGATCCCGGCCGTTCCGACATATATACTGCCTGCAAAGGAAAAAAGGGTGTGTGCAAAGTTTGAAGACGATAGCTTTAAAACTGAGAGACTACTTTGCGTAGAAATATACAGACAGATAGACAGGCGGACGGACGGACAGACGGACATGCTTATATCGACTCAGGAGGTGATCCTTATCAAGAATATATATACTTTATAGGGTCGGAGATGTCGCCTTCACGGGAAGTATCATCATACACACGGCAATATATGGAG
The DNA here is from genome assembly GCA_035045925.1 of Drosophila atripex. Taxonomy (NCBI): domain Eukaryota; kingdom Metazoa; phylum Arthropoda; class Insecta; order Diptera; family Drosophilidae; genus Drosophila; species Drosophila atripex. The sequence goes on from JAWNOP010000019.1 coordinate 687,318, forward strand.
AAGTTGTGGGACAAAAGAAACAGATAGACAGACGGACGGACGGACAGACGGACAGACGGACATGCTTATATCGACTCAGGATGTGATCCTGATCAAGAATATATATACTTTATAGGGTCGGAGATGTCGCCTTCACGGGAAGTATCATCATACACACGGCAATATATGGAGAAGTTGTGGGACAAAATCGTCACGGGATACCATGACCTCATCGACTTGGAACCAAAAACGAAGTTATGGCATTTCCGATCAATCAGTTATATGGCAGCTATAAGATATAGTCGACCGATCCCGGCCGTTCCGACATATATTCTGTCTGCAAAGGAAAAAAGGGAGTGTGCAAAGTTTGAAGACGATAGCTTTAAAACTGAGAGACTAGTTTGCGTAGAAACAGACAGACAGACGGGCGGACGGACAGACGGACGGACGGACAGACGGATGGACGGACAGACGGACATGCTTATATCGACTCAGGAGGTGATCCTGATCAAGAATATATATACTTTATAGGGTCGGAGATGTCGCCTTCACGGGAAGTATCATCATACACACGGCAATATATGGAGAAGTTGTGGGACAAAATCGTCACGGGATACCATGACCTCATCGACTTGGAACCAAAAACGATGTTATGGCATTTCCGATCAATCAGTTATATGGCAGCTATAAGATATAGTCGCCCGATCCCGGCCGTTCCGACATATATTCTGTCTGCAAAGACAAAAAGGGTGTGTGCAAAGTTTGAAGACGATAGCTTTAAAACTGAGAGACTAGTTTGCGTAGAAACAGAGAGACAGACAGGCGGACGGACGGACGGACAGACGGACATGCTTATATCGACTCAGGAGGTGATCCTGATCAAGAATATATATTCTTTATAGGGTCGTAGATGTCGCCTTCACGGGAAGTATCATCATACACACGGCAATATATGGAGAAGTTGTGGGACAAAATCGTCACGGGATACCATGACCTCATCGACTTGGAACCAAAAACGATGTTATGGCATTTCCGATCAATCAGTTATATGGCAGCTATAAGATATAGTCGCCCGATCCCGGCCGTTCCGACATATATTCTGTCTGCAAAGACAAAAGGTGTGTGCAAAGTTTGAAGACGATAGCTTTAAAACTGAGACACTAGTTTGCGTAGAAACAGAGAGACAGACAGGCGGACGGACGGACGGACAGACGGACATGCTTATATCGACTCAGGAGGTGATCCTTATAAAGTATATTTATTCGTTATAGGGTCGGAGATGTCGCCTTCACGGGAAGTATCATCATACACACGGCAATATATGGAGAAGTTGTGGGACAAAATCGTCACGGGATACCATGACCTCATCGACTTGGAACCAAAAACGAAGTTATGGCATTTCCGATCAATCAGTTATATGGGAGCTATAAGATATAGTCGACCGATCCCGGCCGTTCCGACATATATACTGCCTGCAGAGGAAAATAGGGTGTGTGCAAAGTTTGAAGACGATAGCTTTAAAACTGAGAGACTAGTTTGCGTTGAAATAGACAGACAGACAGACAGACGGACAGACGGACAGACGGACGGACGGACAGACGGACATGCTTATATCGACTCAGGAGGTGATCCTTTTCAAGAATATATATTCTTTATAGGGTCGGAGATGTCGCCTTCACGGGAAGTATCATCATACACACGGCAATATATGGAGAAGTTGTGGGACAAAATCGTCACGGGATACCATGACCTCATCGACTTGGAACCAAAAACGAAGTTATGGCATTTCCGATCAATCAGTTATATGGCAGCTATAAGATATAGTCGACCGATCCCGGCCGTTCCGACATATATTCTGTCTGCAAAGGAAAAAAGGGTGTGTGCAAAGTTTGAAGACGATAGCTTTAAAACTGAGAGACTAGTTTGCGTAGAAACAGAGAGACAGACAGGCGGACGGACGGACGGACAGACGGACATGCTTATATCGACTCAGGAGGTGATCCTGATCAAGAATATATATTCTTTTTAGGGTCGTAGATGTCGCCTTCACGGGAAGTATCATCATACACACGGCAATATATGGAGAAGTTGTGGGACAAAATCGTCACGGGATACCATAACCTCATCGACTAGGAACCAAAAACGAAGTTATGGCATTTCCGATCAATCAGTTATATGGCAGCTGTAAGATATAGTCGACCGCTCCCGGCCGTTCCGACATATATACTGCCTGCAAAGGAAAAAAGGGTGTGTGCAAAGTTTGAAGACGATAGCTTTAAAACTGAGAGACTAGTTTGCGTAGAAATAGACAGACAGACGGACAGACGGACGGACGGACGGACGGACAGACGGACATGCTTATATCGACTCATGAGGTGATCCTTATCAAGAATATATATTCTTTATAGGGTCGGAGATATCGCCTCCACGGGAAGTATCATCATACACCCGGCAATATATGGAAAAGTTGTGGGATAAAATCGTCACGGGATACCATGACCTCATCGACTTGGAATCAAAAACGAAGTTATGGCATTTCCGATCAATCAGTTATATGGCAGCTATAAGATATAGTCGCCCGATCCCGGCCGTTCCGACATATATTCTGTCTGCAAAGACAAAAAGGGTGTGTGCAAAGTTTGAAGACGATAGCTTTAAAACTGAGAGACTAGTTTGCGTAGAAACAGAGAGACAGACAGGCGGACGGACGGACGGACAGACGGACATGCTTATATCGACTCAGGAGGTGATCCTTATCAAGTATATTTATTCTTTATAGGGTCGGAGATGTCGCCTTCACGGGAAGTATCATCATACACACGGCAATATATGGAGAAGTTGTGGGACAAAATCGTCACGGGATACCATGACCTCATCGACTTGGAACCAAAAACGAAGTTATGGCATTTCCGATCAATCAGTTATATGGGAGCTATAAGATATAGTCGACCGATCCCGGCCGTTCCGACATATATACTGCCTGCAGAGGAAAATAGGGTGTGTGCAAAGTTTGAAGACGATAGCTTTAAAACTGAGAGACTAGTTTGCGTTGAAATAGACAGACAGACAGACAGACGGACAGACGGACAGACGGACGGACGGACAGACGGACATGCTTATATCGACTCAGGAGGTGATCCTTTTCAAGAATATATATTCTTTATAGGGTCGGAGATGTCGCCTTCACGGGAAGTATCATCATACACACGGCAATATATGGAGAAGTTGTGGGACAAAATCGTCACGGGATACCATGACCTCATCGACTTGGAACCAAAAACGAAGTTATGGCATTTCCGATCAATCAGTTATATGGCAGCTATAAGATATAGTCGACCGATCCCGGCCGTTCCGACATATATTCTGTCTGCAAAGGAAAAAGGGTGTGTGCAAAGTTTGAAGACGATAGCTTTAAAACTGAGAGACTAGTTTGCGTAGAAACAGAGAGACAGACAGGCGGACGGACGGACGGACAGACGGACATGCTTATATCGACTCAGGAGGTGATCCTGATCAAGAATATATATTCTTTTTAGGGTCGTAGATGTCGCCTTCACGGGAAGTATCATCATACACACGGCAATATATGGAGAAGTTGTGGGACAAAATCGTCACGGGATACCATGACCTCATCGACTTGGAACCAAAAACGAAGTTATGGCATTTCCGATCAATCAGTTATATGGCAGCTGTAAGATATAGTCGACCGATCCCGGCCGTTCCGACATATATACTGCCTGCAAAGGAAAAAAGGGTGTGTGCAAAGTATGAAGACGATAGCTTTAAAACTGAGAGACTAGTTTGCGTAGAAATAGACAGACAGACGGACAGACGGACGGACGGACGGACGGACAGACGGACATGCTTATATCGACTCAGGAGGTGATCCTTATCAAGAATATATATTCTTTATAGGGTCGGAGATGTCGCCTTCACGGGAAGTATCATCATACACCCGGCAATATATGGAGAAGTTGTGGGACAAAATCGTCACGGGATACCATGACCTCATCGACTTGGAACCAAAAACGAAGTTATGGCATTTCCGATCAATCAGTTATATAGCAGCTATAAGATATAGTCGACCGATCCCGGCCGTTCCGACATATATACTGCCTGCAAAGGAAAAAAGGGTGTGTGCAAAGTTTGAAGACGATAGCTTTAAAACTGAGAGACTAGTTTGCGTAGAAATATACAGACAGACAGACAGGCGGACGGACGGACAGACGGACATGCTTATATCGACTCAGGAGGTGATCCTTATCAAGAATATATATACTTTATAGGGTCGGAGATGTCGCCTTCACGGGAAGTATCATCATACACACGGCAATATATGGAGAAGTTGTGGGACAAAAGAAACAGATAGACAGACGGACGGACGGACAGACGGACATGCTTATATCGACTCAGGAGGTGATCCTGATCAAGAATATATATACTTTATAGGGTCGGAGATGTCGCCTTCACGGGAAGTATCATCATCACACGGCAATATATGGAGAAGTTGTGGGACAAAATCGTCACGGGATACCATGACCTCATCGACTTGGAACCAAAAACGAAGTTATGGCATTTCCGATCAATCAGTTATATGGCAGCTATAAGATATAGTCGCCCGATCCCGGCCGTTCCGACATATATTCTGTCTGCAAAGGAAAAAAGGGAGTGTGCAAAGTTTGAAGACGATAGCTTTAAAACTGAGAGACTAGTTTGCGTAGAAACAGACAGACAGACGGGCGGACGGACAGACGGACGGACGGACAGACGGACATGCTTATATCGACTCAGGAGGTGATCCTGATCAAGAATATATATACTTTATAGGGTCGGAGATGTCGCCTTCACGGGAAGTATCATCATACACACGGCAATATATGGAGAAGTTGTGGGACAAAATCGTCACGGGATACCATGACCTCATCGACTTGGAACCAAAAACGATGTTATGGCATTTCCGATCAATCAGTTATATGGCAGCTATAAGATATAGTCGCCCGATCCCGGCCGTTCCGACATATATTCTGTCTGCAAAGACAAAAAGGGTGTGTGCAAAGTTTGAAGACGATAGCTTTAAAACTGAGAGACTAATTTGCGTAGAAACAGACAGACAGACAGGCGGACGGACGGGCGGACAGACGGACATGCTTATATAGACTCAGGAGGTGATCCTTATCAAGAATATATATTCTTTATAGGGTCGTAGATGTCGCCTTCACGGGAAGTATCATCATACACACGGCAATATATGGAGAAGTTGTGGGACAAAATCGTCACGGGATACCATGACCTCATCGACTTGGAACCAAAAACGATGTTATGGCATTTCCGATCAATCAGTTATATGGCAGCTATAAGATATAGTCGCCCGATCCCGGCCGTTCCGACATATATTCTGTCTGCAAAGACAAAAAGGATGTGTGCAAAGTTTGAAGACGATAGCTTTAAAACTGAGAGACTAGTTTGCGTAGAAACAGAGAGACAGACAGGCGGACGGACGGACGGACAGACGGACATGCTTATATCGACTCAGGAGGTGATCCTTATCAAGTATATTTATTCTTTATAGGGTCGGAGATGTCGCCTTCACGGGAAGTATCATCATACACACGGCAATATATGGAGAAGTTGTGGGACAAAATCGTCACGGGATACCATGACCTCATCGACTTGGAACCAAAAACGAAGTTATGGCATTTCCGATCAATCAGTTATATGGGAGCTATAAGATATAGTCGACCGATCCCGGCCGTTCCGACATATATACTGCCTGCAGAGGAAAATAGGGGTGTGCAAAGTTTGAAGACGATAGCTTTAAAACTGAGAGACTAGTTTGCGTTGAAATAGACAGACAGACAGACAGACGGACAGACGGACAGACGGACGGACGGACAGACGGACATGCTTATATCGACTCAGGAGGTGATCCTTTTCAAGAATATATATTCTTTATAGGGTCGGAGATGTCGCCTTCACGGGAAGTATCATCATACACACGGCAATATATGGAGAAGTTGTGGGACAAAATCGTCACGGGATACCATGACCTCATCGACTTGGAACCAAAAACGAAGTTATGGCATTTCCGATCAATCAGTTATATGGCAGCTATAAGATATAGTCGACCGATCCCGGCCGTTCCGACATATATTCTGTCTGCAAAGGAAAAAAGGGTGTGTGCAAAGTTTGAAGACGATAGCTTTAAAACTGAGAGACTAGTTTGCGTAGAAACAGAGAGACAGACAGGCGGACGGACGGACGGACAGACGGACATGCTTATATCGACTCAGGAGGTGATCCTGATCAAGAATATATATTCTTTTTAGGGTCGTAGATGTCGCCTTCACGGGAAGTATCATCATACACACGGCAATATATGGAGAAGTTGTGGGACAAAATCGTCACGGGATACCATGACCTCATCGACTTGGAACCAAAAACGAAGTTATGGCATTTCCGATCAATCAGTTATATGGCAGCTGTAAGATATAGTCGACCGCTCCCGGCCGTTCCGACATATATACTGCCTGCAAAGGAAAAAAGGGTGTGTGCAAAGTTTGAAGACGATAGCTTCAAAACTGAGAGACGAGTTTGCGTAGAAATATATAGACAGACGGACAGGCTGACGGACGGACAGACGCACATGTTTATATCGACTCAGGAGGTGATCCTTATCAAGAATATATATACTTTATAGGGTCGGAGATGTCGCCTTCACGGGAAGTATCATCATACACACGGCAATATATGGAGAAGTTGTGGGACAAAATCGTCACGGGATACCATGACCTCATCGACTTGGAACCAAAAACGAAGTTATGGCATTTCCGATCAATCAGTTATATGGCAGCTATAAGATATAGTCGCCCGATCCCGGCCGTTCCGACATATATACTGCCTGCAAAGGAAAAAAGGGTGTGTGCAAAGTTTGAAGACGATAGCTTTAAAACTGAGAGACTAGTTTGCGTAGAAACAGATAGACAGACGGACGGACGGACAGACGGACAGACGGACATGCTTATATCGACTCAGGAGGTGATCCTTATCAAGAATATATATACTTTATAGGGTCGGAGATGTCGCCTTCACGGGAAGTATCATCATACACACGGCAATATATGGAGAAGTTGTGGGACAAAATCGTCACGGGATACCATGACCTCATCGACTTGGAACCAAAAACGAAGTTATGGCATTTCCGATCAATCAGTTATATGGCAGCTATAAGATATAGTCGACCGATCCCGGCCGATCCGACATATATTCTGTCTGCAAAGGAAAAAGGTGTGTGCAAAGTTTGAAGACGATAGCTTTAAAACTGAGAGACTAGTTTGCGTAGAAACAGACAGACAGACAGGCGGACGGACGGACGGACAGACGGACATGCTTATATCGACTCAGGAGGTGATCCTGATCAAGAATATATATTCTTTATAGGGTCGTAGATGTCGCCTTCACGGGAAGTATCATCATACACACGGCAATATATGGAGAAGTTGTGGGACAAAATCGTCACGGGATACCATGACCTCATCGACTTGGAACCAAAAACGAAGTTATGGCATTTCCGATCAATCAGTTATATGGCAGCTATAAGATATAGTCGACCGCTCCCGGCCGTTCCGACATATATACTGCCTGCAAAGGAAAAAAGGGGTGTGCAAAGTTTGAAGACGATAGCTTCAAAACTGAGAGACTGAGTTTGCGTAGAAATATACAGACAGACGGACAGGCTGACGGACGGACAGACGGACATGTTTATATCGACTCAGGAGGTGATCCTTATCAAGAATATATATACTTTATAGGGTCGGAGATGTCGCCTTCACGGGAAGTATCATCATACACACGGCAATATATGGAGAAGTTGTGGGACAAAATCGTCACGGGATACCATGACCTCATCGACTTGGAACCAAAAACGAAGTTATGGCATTTCCGATCAATCAGTTTTATGGCAGCTATAAGATATAGTCGACCGATCCCGGCCGTTCCGACATATATACTGCCTGCAAAGGAAAAAAGGGTGTGTGCAAAGTTTGAAGACGATAGCTTTAAAACTGAGAGAATAGTTTGCGTAGAAACAGACAGACAGACAGGCGGACGGACGGACGGACAGACGGACATGCTTATATCGACTCAGGAGGTGATCCTTATCAAGAATATATATTCTTTATAGGGTCGGAGATGTCGCCTTCACGGGAAGTATCATCATACACACGGCAATATATGGAGAAGTTGTGGGACAAAATCGTCACGGGATACCATGACCTCATCGACTAGGAACCAAAAACGAAGTTATGGCATTTCCGATCAATCAGTTATATGGCAGCTATAAGATATAGTCGACCGATCCCGGCCGTTCCGACATATATACTGCCTGCAAAGGAAAAAAGGGTGTGTGCAAAGTTTGAAGACGATAGCTTCAAAACTGAGAGACTAGTTTGCGTAGAAATATACAGACAGACGGACAGGCTGACGGACGGACAGACGCACATGTTTATATCGACTCAGGAGGTGATCCTTATCAAGAATATATATACTTTATAGGGTCGGAGATGTCGCCTTCACGGGAAGTATCATCATACACACGGCAATATATGGAGAAGTTGTGGGACAAAATCGTCACGGGATACCATGACCTCATCGACTTGGAACCAAAAACGAAGTTATGGCATTTCCGATCAATCAGTTTTATGGCAGCTATAAGATATAGTCGACCGATCCCGGCCGTTCCGACATATATACTGCCTGCAAAGGAAAAAGGGTGTGTGCAAAGTTTGAAGACGATAGCTTTAAAACTGAGAGACTAGTTTGCGTAGAAACAGACAGACAGACAGGCGGACGGACGGACGGACAGACGGACATGCTTATATCGACTCAGGAGGTGATCCTTATCAAGAATATATATTCTTTATAGGGTCGGAGATGTCGCCTTCACGGGAAGTATCATCATACACACGGCAATATATGGAGAAGTTGTGGGACAAAATCGTCACGGGATACCATGACCTCATCGACTTGGAACCAAAAACGAAGTTATGGCATTTCCGATCAATCAGTTATATGGGAGCTATAAGATATAGTCGACCGATCCCGGCCGTTCCGACATATATACTGCCTGCAAAGGAAAAAGGGTGTGTGCAAAGTTTGAAGACGATAGCTTTAAAAGTGAGAGACTAGTTTGCGTTGAAATAGACAGACAGACAGACAGACGGACAGACGGACAGACGGACGGACAGACGGACATGCTTATATCGACTCAGGAGGTGATCCTTTTCAAGAATATATATTCTTTATAGGGTCGGAGATGTCGCCTTCACGGGAAGTATCATCATACACACGGCAATATATGGAGAAGTTGTGGGACAAAATCGTCACGGGATACTATGACCTCATCGACTTGGCACCAAAAACGAAGTTATGGCATTTCCGATCAATCAGTTATATGGCAGCTATAAGATATAGTCGACCGATCCCGGCCGTTCCGACATATATTCTGTCTGCAAAGGACAAAAGGGTGTGTGCAAAGTTTGAAGACGATAGCTTTAAAACTGAGAGACTAGTTTGCGTAGAAACAGACAGACAGACAGGCGGACGGACGGACGCACAGACGGACATGCTTATATCGACTCAGGAGGTGATCCTTATCAAGAATATATATTCTTTATAGGGTCGGAGATGTCGCCTTCACGGGAAGTATCATCATACACACGGCAATATATGGAGAAGTTGTGGGACAAAATCGTCACGGGATACCATGACCTCATCGACTTGGAACCAAAAACGAAGTTATGGCATTTCCGATCAATCAGTTATATGGCAGCTATAAGATAAAGTCGCCCGATCCCGGCCGTTCCGACATATATACTGCCTGCAAAGGAAAAAAGGGTGTGTGCAAAGTTTGAAGACGATAGCTTTAAAACTGAGAGACTAGTTTGCGTAGAAACAGATAGACAGACGGACGGACGGACAGACGGACAGACGGACATGCTTATATCGACTCAGGAGGTGATCCTGATCAAGAATATATATACTTTATAGGGTCGGAGATGTCGCCTTCACGGGAAGTATCATCATACACACGGCAATATATGGAGAAGTTGTGGGACAAAATCGTCACGGGATACCATGACCTCATCGACTTGGAACCAAAAACGAAGTTATGGCATTTCCGATCAATCAGTTATATGGCAGCTATAAGATATAGTCGACCGATCCCGGCCGTTCCGACATATATTCTGTCTGCAAAGGAAAAAAGGGTGTGTGCAAAGTTTGAAGACGATAGCTTTAAAACTGAGAGACTAGTTTGCGTAGAAACAGACAGACAGACAGGCGGACGGACGGACGGACAGACGGACATGCTTATATCGACTCAGGAGGTGATCCTGATCAAGAATATATATTCTTTATAGGGTCGTAGATGTCGCCTTCACGGGAAGTATCATCATACACACGGCAATATATGGAGAAGTTGTGGGACAAAATCGTCACGGGATACCATAACCTCATCGACTAGGAACCAAAAACGAAGTTATGGCATTTCCGATCAATCAGTTATATGGCAGCTGTAAGATATAGTCGACCGCTCCCGGCCGTTCCGACATATATACTGCCTGCAAAGGAAAAAAGGGTGTGTGCAAAGTTTGAAGACGATAGCTTCAAAACTGAGAGACTAGTTTGCGTAGAAATATACAGACAGACGGACAGGCTGACGGACGGACAGACGCACATGTTTATATCGACTCAGGAGGTGATCCTTATCAAGAATATATATACTTTATAGGGTCGGAGATGTCGCCTTCACGGGAAGTATCATCATACACACGGCAATATATGGAGAAGTTGTGGGACAAAATCGTCACGGGATACCATGACCTCATCGACTTGGAACCAAAAACGAAGTTATGGCATTTCCGATCAATCAGTTTTATGGCAGCTATAAGATATAGTCGACCGATCCCGGCCGTTCCGACATATATACTGCCTGCAAAGGAAAAAAGGGTGTGTGCAGAGTTTGAAGACGATAGCTTTAAAACTGAGAGAATAGTTTGCGTAGAAACAGACAGACAGACAGGCGGACGGACGGACGGACAGACGGACATGCTTATATCGACTCAGGAGGTGATCCTTATCAAGAATATATATTCTTTATAGGGTCGGAGATGTCGCCTTCACGGGAAGTATCATCATACACACGGCAATATATGGAGAAGTTGTGGGACAAAATCGTCACGGGATACCATGACCTCATCGACTTGGAACCAAAAACGAAGTTATGGCATTTCCGATCAATCAGTTATATGGGAGCTATAAGATATAGTCGACCGATCCCGGCCGTTCCGACATATATACTGCCTGCAAAGGAAAAAAGGGTGTGTGCAAAGTTTGAAGACGATAGCTTTAAAACTGAGAGACTAGTTTGCGTTGAAATAGACAGACAGACAGACAGACGGACAGACGGACGGACGGACGGACAGACGGACATGCTTATATCGACTCAGGAGGTGATCCTTTTCAAGAATATATATTCTTTATAGGGTCGGAGATGTCGCCTTCACGGGAAGTATCATCATACACACGGCAATATATGGAGAAGTTGTGGGACAAAATCGTCACGGGATACTATGACCTCATCGACTTGGCACCAAAAACGAAGTTATGGCATTTCCGATCAATCAGTTATATGGCAGCTATAAGATATAGTCGACCGATCCCGGCCGTTCCGACATATATTCTGTCTGCAAAGGACAAAAGGGTGTGTGCAAAGTTTGAAGACGATAGCTTTAAAACTGAGAGACTAGTTTGCGTAGAAACAGACAGACAGACAGGCGGACGGACGGACGCACAGACGGACATGCTTATATCGACTCAGGAGGTGATCCTTATCAAGAATATATATTCTTTATAGGGTCGGAGATGTCGCCTTCACGGGAAGTATCATCATACACACGGCAATATATGGAGAAGTTGTGGGACAAAATCGTCACGGGATACCATGACCTCATCGACTTGGAACCAAAAACGAAGTTATGGCATTTCCGATCAATCAGTTATATGGCAGCTATAAGATAAAGTCGCCCGATCCGGCCGTTCCGACATATATACTGCCTGCAAAGGAAAAAAGGGTGTGTGCAAAGTTTGAAGACGATAGCTTTAAAACTGAGAGACTAGTTTGCGTAGAAACAGACAGACAGACGGACGGACGGACATGTTTATATCGACTCAGGAGGTGATCCTTATCAAGAATATATATACTTTATAGGGTCGGAGATGTCGCCTTCACGGGAAGTATCATCATACACACGGCAATATATGGAGAAGTTGTGGGACAAAATCGTCACGGGATACCATGACCTCATCGACTTGGAACCAAAAACGAAGTTATGGCATTTCCGATCAATCAGTTATATGGCAGCTATAAGATATAGTCGACCGATCCCGGCCGTTCCGACATATATTCTGTCTGCAAAGGAAAAAGGGTGTGTGCAAAGTTTGAAGACGATAGCTTTAAAACTGAGAGACTAGTTTGCGTAGAAACAGACAGACAGACAGGCGGACGGACGGACGGACAGACGGACATGCTTATATCGACTCAGGAGGTGATCCTTATCAAGAATATATTCTTTATAGGGTCGGAGATGTCGCCTTCACGGGAAGTATCATCATACACACGGCAATATATGGAGAAGTTGTGGGACAAAATCGTCACGGGATACCATGACCTCATCGACTTGGAACCAAAAACGAAGTTATGGCATTTCCGATCAATCAGTTATATGGCAGCTATAAGATATAGTCGACTGATCCCGGCCGTTCCGACATATATTCTGTCTGCAAAGGGAAAAGAGGGTGTGTGCAAAGTTTGAAGACGATAGCTTTAAAACTGAGAGACTAGTTTGCGTAGAAACAGACAGACAGACAGGCGGACGGACGGACGGACAGACGGACATGCTTATATCGACTCAGGAGGTGATCCTGATCAAGAATATATATTCTTTATAGGGTCGTAGATGTCGCCTTCACGGGAAGTATCATCATACACACGGCAATATATGGAGAAGTTGTGGGACAAAATCGTCACGGGATACCATAACCTCATCGACTAGGAACCAAAAACGAAGTTATGGCATTTCCGATCAATCAGTTATATGGCAGCTATAAGATAAAGTCGACCGATCCCGGCCGTTCCGACATATATACTGCCTGCAAAGGAAAAAAGGGTGTGTGCAAAGTTTGAAGACGATAGCTTCAAAACTGAGAGACTAGTTTGCGTAGAAATATACAGACAGACGGACAGGCTGACGGACGGACAGACGGACATGTTTATATCGACTCAGGAGGTGATCCTTATCAAGAATATATATACTTTATAGGGTCGGAGATGTCGCCTTCACGGGAAGTATCATCATACACACGGCAATATATGGAGAAGTTGTGGGACAAAATCGTCACGGGATACCATGACCTCATCGACTTGGAACCAAAAACGAAGTTATGGCATTTCCGATCAATCAGTTTTATGGCAGCTATAAGATATAGTCGACCGATCCCGGCCGTTCCGACATATATACTGCCTGCAAAGGAAAAAAGGGTGTGTGCAAAGTTTGAAGACGATAGCTTTAAAACTGAGAGACTAGTTTGCGTAGAAACAGACAGACAGACAGGCGGACGGACGGACGGACAGACGGACATGCTTATATCGACTCAGGAGGTGATCCTTATCAAGAATATATATTCTTTATAGGGTCGGAGATGTCGCCTTCACGGGAAGTATCATCATACACACGGCAATATATGGAGAAGTTGTGGGACAAAATCGTCACGGGATACCATGACCTCATCGACTTGGAACCAAAAACGAAGTTATGGCATTTCCGATCAATCAGTTATATGGCAGCTATAAGATATAGTCGCCCGATCCCGGCCGTTCCGACATATATACTGCCTGCAAAGGAAAAAAGGGTGTGTGCAAAGTTTGAAGACGATAGCTTTAAAACTGAGAGACTAGTTTGCGTAGAAACAGACAGACAGACGGACGGACGGACAGACGGACATGCTTATATCGACTCAGGAGGTGATCCTTATCAAGAATATATATACTTTATAGGGTCGGAGATGTCGCCTTCACGGGAAGTATCATCATACACACGGCAATATATGGAGAAGTTGTGGGACAAAATCGTCACGGGATACCATGACCTCATCGACTTGGAACCAAAAACGAAGTTATGGCATTTCCGATCAATCAGTTATATGGCAGCTATAAGATATAGTCGACCGATCCCGGCCGTTCCGACATATATTCTGCCTGCAAAGGAAAAAAGGGTGTGTGCAAAGTTTGAAGACGATAGCTTTAAACTGAGAGACTAGTTTGCGTAGAAACAGACAGACAGACAGGCGGACGGACGGACGGACAGACGGACATGCTTATATCGACTCAGGAGGTGATCCTGATCAAGAATATATATTCTTTATAGGGTCGGAGATGTCGCCTTCACGGGAAGTATCATCATACACACGGCAATATATGGAGAAGTTGTGGGACAAAATCGTCACGGGATACCATGACCTCATCGACTTGGAACCAAAAACGAAGTTATGGCATTTCCGATCAATCAGTTATATGGCAGCTATAAGATATAGTCGACCGATCCCGGCCGTTCCGACATATATTCTGTCTGCAAAGGAAAAAAGGGTGTGTGCAAAGTTTGAAGACGATAGCTTTAAAACTGAGAGACTAGTTTGCGTAGAAACAGACAGACAGACAGGCGGACGGACGGACGGACAGACGGACATGCTTATATCGACTCAGGAGGTGATCCTTATCAAGAATATATTCTTTATAGGGTCGGAGATGTCGCCTTCACGGGAAGTATCATCATACACACGGCAATATATGGAGAAGTTGTGGGACAAAATCGTCACGGGATACCATAACCTCATCGACTTGGAACCAAAAACGAAGTT